>CM076572.1:1127724910-1128324910 GCA_034641835.2 Pinus albicaulis | reverse complement strand
AAGGATGAGGTATTCAAAATGATGCAAAAAGAAGATGAAAATTTGGAAGATTTACTTGAAAGATTTCAATACAACTTGAAAAGAGCAAATATGAGAAACTTAGATGATGAAACCTTGAAAGCCCTCATATTAAAAGCCATTAGAGATGAATGGATAGATATTTTAAACATGATGGAGAAAGGAGACATTTCTCAACTTCCACTTCGTGACATAACAGAACTATGTGTCCATCTCTCAAGAGGAAAATCTAAAACAGGAAAAGGGCCTAGGGATCCTTCTCTTATTAGGGATAACAAATCTGCAACTGGATCAGTAAGTAGGGCAGAGATTGGTAACATGCTTGATGAGTTCAAAACTGATATCTTAGGGAGCCTTAGTGAACAACTAGACACCCTTAAAATCCAAAACAAGCAGAAAGCAGAAACAGATGCTTTAGCCATTTTTTGTCCGAAATGTAGGAAGAAACATGCTTTAAGGGAATGTCCCTTGGATGCAAAAGTTGTAGAAACATGTATGATTTGCTCAGAGAATCATGAGATCAAGGATTGTCCTTCAATTCCTGGACTCAAAGCTGTCTTTCAAGAAGACCCAAATTCAGTAGAATCTCTCTGTTTTGTTGCAAGGAGACCTTGGCAAGGACAACAAACTCAAGGGTTTAACAACCCTATGAATTTTCAAACCCCACCAAATTGGAATCCTTGGCAACAACCTTGGCCCCAACATTAGAATACATATCAGCCATGGGTACAAGGGATCCAAAATCCTTATGGGAGATTTGCTCAATTTTATCAATATCCTCCATCTTTTCAAAATCAACAAGCTCCACAACTTCCAAATCCAAATCCACAACTTTCATTGCCATTTCCACAACAACAACTTTCTCAACAAAATCCAAATCCTCAACTCATGCTTCCATACCAACAAAATACAAATCAACTTCCAGCTCAGCCATTGCCAAATCCTAATAATAAGAATTCTCAGAATACTTACATGGTAGAAGGACAACAATTTCCTACCTATATGATTGTTCCTCTCAACGATGTACAACTCAGATCTGGTAGAGTTTTAGAAAAACCTTCTATAGATATTCAAGAGCAAGATACCTCCGAGGAGGACTCTCTTCAAGTCAATAAGGGTTCTGAGGAAGAATCTCTTCAAAATTCAAACATTCAAAAAGAAAAAGAAAAGACAACACCCACAACTCCTATAGTTGAGCAACCTGCATCTTTATCTACACCTCCTTTTCCTGAAAGACTACAAATTGACAAGGGGGTGGAAAAACAAATCTTGGTGCCTAACTATGACTTTATAGATGAATTGAAGAATGTTTGTATCAAGATTCCCTTGCTACAAGCCATTCGAGAGATTCCTATTCTAGCAAAAACCATAAAGGAGTTGAGTTTTAAAAGACCAGGAAGGAAACTAAAAGACACAAGAAGAATCCACCTGGTAGGAAAGATTGCAGATATTATGATGGGAAAAATTACCATGCAGAAGTATGTAGATCCAAGAAGTCCAATTTTCAAGACACATATAAATGGGATAGAAATTCCAAACACATTGATTGACTTAGGGGCTACTATCAACATTATGAGTAGACAGACTATGGAACAGCTAAAACTTCCTAACCTTCTTTTTACACCTACTTTACCGCAACTTGCAGATCGATCAATTATTAAACCAGATGGTGTATTAGAAGATATTTCAGTCTCCTTAGATTCTTGGGAATATCCAGTAGATTTTATGATTTTGACTCCCAAGAGTAATCTAGGAGGGCACCCACTTATCTTAGGAATACCTTGGCTAGCCACAACTGATGCTTTCATTAGTTGTAGATCTGGGGATATGTACATTTCTAATGGTAATTCGACAAAGAAATTCAATTTGTATCCTCCAGCAAAAGCAATCACAGAAGTAGGAGACAATGAATGGGCCGATGATGAGGACATTATACAACCTGTCTTTACCATTTCTGAAATCAGTGAGGATAGTCAAATTCTGAACACATTAGAAAATTTTGAGACATCTTCAGAATATGACCCCACACAATTTCAGTTGGAATCCGACATAGAATATTTATCATCAAGACAAATGTCTCTTTACTCTATGGAAGAGTTTGGTAGTTCTACTATTGAGATTTTTCCAGGAAAAACATTGAATATCAACAAACATTTGGAAAAGTCACAACAAGAAGAACTAACCAAAATCTTGAAAAAACATTCTACTGCATTTGCATGGGAGTATACCGACATGAAAGGTATTGATCCTAAGACTTGCATCCATCACATCTATATTGAGGAAAACAGTAGACCAATCAGACAACCTCAAAGAAGGATGAATTCAAATCTTAGGGAGATAGTGAAAGAAGAGCTCCAAAAACTTCTCAATGTAAACTTCATTTATCCAATTTCAGATAGCCGATGGGTTTCTCCTTTGGTTATAGTACCCAAAAAGAATGGTAAATGGAGAGTATGCATTGATTACAGGGAGTTGAACAAAGCAACTTTGAAGGATCACTTTCCTTTGCCTTTTATTGATCAGGTATTAGATACATTAGCAGGTAAAAAGTACTTTTCATTTTTGGATGGTTTTAGTGGCTATAATCAAATTCAGGTAGCACCTCAAGATCAAGATAAGACCACATTTACTTGTCCATGGGGAACTTTTGCCTACCGAGTGCTTCCTTTTGGGTTATGTAATGCACCCGCAACATTCCAAAGAGCAGTACTAGGAATTTTTTTCTGATCTAATCCATGATTGTGTAGAGGTTTATATGGATGATTTTACAGTTTATGGTAATTCATTTGAAGAGGCATTAGAAAATTTGGAAAAGTTCTTATAAGATGCAAAGAAACAAACCTTTCATTAAGCCATGAAAAATGCTTTATGATGTTTACTGAAGGGATTGTTTTAGGACATCATATTTCAGGAGATGGGATTAAGGTTGATAGATCAAAAGTTGAAGTCATCTCCAAGTTGCCTATTACAAATTGTCAAAGAGATGTTAGAAGTTTTCTAGGATTTACTGGTTATTATAGAAGATTTATATAAAACTTCACTAAAATAGCATCTCCACTCTTCAAATTGCTTAAAAAAGATTGTGAATTCAAATGGGATCCTGATTGTCAATCAGCTTTTGAAACTTTGAAAACAAGAATATCTGAAGCACCTATCCTGAGAGGACCAAATTGGAAACTCCCTTTCCATATTTCTACAGATGCTTCAGATACAGCTCTAGGAGTTGTGTTGGGTCAAAAAGATTTAGTTCCTTATGCCATTTATTATACCAGTAAAAATTTGACTCCCACAGAGTTGAACTATACTGTGACTGAAAAAGAGTTTTTAGCCGTTGTTCATGCAATTAATAAGTTTAGACATTACATAACAGGCTATGAAACTTTTATTCATACTGACCATTCTGCAATTAGATATTTGATGAACAAACCTGTTACTAATGGAAGAGTGACAAGATGGCTTTTACTTTTGCAAGAATTCAATATTACTGTGTTGGATAGACCAGGAAAACAAAATACAGTAGCTGATTTCTTGTCTAGGATTCAGAATACTAAAGAAGATTCTCCCGTAGAGGATAAGTTTCCTGATGAATACTTGTTTGCAGTAACTATTAAGACTCCTTGGTATGCAGATATTGCTAACTATTTGGTTACAGGGAAACTGCCTTCACATTTATTTCCAAATGAAAAACGAAAAATTATTCAAGAGAGTTCAAAATATTCATGGATTTCTAACGAATTGTTTAAAACAGGGCCAGATCTTGTGATCAGAAGATGTGTCAGGGAAGATGAAATGCCTGATATTCTTAAGGCATGTCATGATGAACCATGCGGCAGACACTTTGCAAACAAAAGGACGGCCTATAAAATCCTCTCTTTAGGATATTATTGGCCTTCCCTCTTCAAAGATGCAAAACAATATGTCAAAAGGTGTGACAGCTGCCAAAGAGTAGGGAAACTTACCCTTTCGAGTGAAATGCCACTGCAACCACAGGTACTCATTGAACCTTTTGAAAAATGGGCTTTAGATTTCATTGGACCTATTAATCCACCATCTAAGAAAAAGAAGTATATATTGGTTTGTACTAATTATGTTACTAAATGGGTAGAAGCCAAAGCATTAGTATATGCTACTGAAAATTCAGTTGTTCATTTTATTTATGAGGATATTTTTACTCGCTTTGGTGTTCCAAGAGAAATTGTGACAGATCAGGGGAGCCAATTTACATCCAATTTGGTGGAGAAGTTGATGGAAGAATACAAAATCAAGCACAAAAGATCTACTCCTTACCATCCGCAAGAAAATGGTCAAGTGGAGTCCACAAACAAATTTCTTGAAAGTATCATCACCAAAACTGTTCATCTACATAGAAGAGATTGGGCAGAAAGGCTTCCTGAAGCCTTGTGGGCCTACAGAACTACATGGAGAAATACAATAGGACATTCTCCCTATGAACTTTTTTATGGGAAAGAAGTCTTGCTCCCCATTGAGTTCCAAGTCAAGACCTTCAAGATAGCAGTTCAGTTGGGGATGGACTTATCAGAAGCCCAAAAGCATAGAATGGAGCAGTTGAATGAGCTAGATGAGATCATACAAGAAGCAATTTTAAGAACTGATCTAGTTCAATATCAAAGAGCTAAATGGCATGACAAGTACATCAAAGAGAAGAAGTTTCAAGAAGGATATTGGGCATTGTTATTTGATTCCAAGTTTAAATATTTTCAAGGAAAATTTTAGACTCATTGGCTTGGGCCATATGAGATTGACAAGATCTTTAGCAATGGAGCGGTAAGAATCAAGACCATTGATGAGTTTCAAACTCCTCTTATTGTGAATGGCCATAGATTGAAAGTTTATCATAAGCCACTCTCAAAAGAGGATTTTGTCAAAATGTTTCAAGAAAGTTCTGCAATCAGACTCGTACAGAAGAATTATTCTTCTCCACCAGCCTAGCTTTTGTTATTTTCAGTTAAAATAAATAAATAAATAAAAAATAAATAAATAAAAATAAAAAATAAAAAATTGTATAAGCCTGAAAACCAATCACTGATTGGCAGTCTTATACAGAAAATATAGGGTAAAAATTAGGAACACCTGACACTCTATATTTTCCAAAAAAAAAAAATCTCTCTCTTTCATTTCACAAGTTTTGTGACCACCCACTCCATTCCATTCCACTTCATTCCATTTCATTTCACTCCATTCCACTTCATTTTATCCATTTCATTCCATTTCATCAATAAAAATCTTTTTCATGACCATTTCCATCTGGTCATTTGTCATCTGTTCATCTCCATTCATCCAAGTAATAGCTGTGTCAGTTTCCGCAGCTGACATCTGTTTCCGCAGCTGATTCCAGTTTCCGCAGCCAGAAGCAGATTCCGCAGCTACAACTCTGTTTTCAAAAGAATGTACAGCCAGATGTTATTTTCATAATCATGAAATAAAATGCAGGTGAGAGGATCAAAAATGAAGACATGGAGCATTCAAGACACCAATAAAGAGCAACTAGTTGAAGACCAAAGGAAAAAGGCAAAGATTCCAAAGGTATGAATAAAATTTATTTCAAATAGCATTGAAAAACATATTTTTATATAGTTCTGAACCATAAGCTCCATCCATTATGTGCAATGATTATATTGACAACTCCCGTAACCTTTCACGATCTCCATATTATCCTCTCGCATTCATTCTCAAACGGTTTCATCATTAAACCCCCGATCTTCACTCATGTTCCAATATTCCACTGGTGACAATGAGGCGTATTTGATTTGACCACGGACTCTTACAGCCGCATAAATCCATAACCGTTGTTGAAACGTGCTCATATTTATTGTGCAACCACCAAAATTCAAAACGCTGTCGGATGTGTTATACTCTGTTAATCTCTCTGTCGTGTCTCTGTCGTGCTTACGAAACCCCACTCTGTTCTGTCTCACTCCATTTCGTTCATTGTGCTCATTCCCATTCTCTGATATTTACCCACAGTCATTGTGCTTATCTCTGTGCATTCAGCCGTTCTATTTCCATTTGAACCCTCACGCAGGCAAATTTGTGAAGAGCAGAAAGAAAAAATGGGTAAATTGCTAAGAGCAGAGCCGGAAGGACCTAAGTTTATAGAGGGATATCCGCAAGTAAAGGAGATATTGAAGAAAGCAAATTGGTTGTGGTTTATCCTGAAATTCAGAGGTTATCATAAAGAAGTGACGAAGGCATTCGCAAGGTCGTTTAATGGCTTGGAAGCAGAGATTGGAGACCTTAAGTTTGCGGTCAATGAAGCATCTATAGCAACACCACGGAACTTCTTCAGGAGGGTGAGCGTTGGTTTAAGAATAAAAGTATCAGTGATGAAGCATGGAGAACAATCTTACGAAACCAAGGTATGGACATAACTGTTTTTAAAAGAGGAATTCATGTTCATGCATTGAAAGAGGAATGGGCTACTTTGCTGCTAGTTGTTCAGAAATTCATTACATGTGAAGGCCGTTTTGGGTCCATGTATATGTACCATACCAGGTTACTGATGAATTTTCTAGATAATCAAACTCCCAATCTCCCATATTTTCTATTCAATAGTTTGAAGAAAATGTCCGTGACTGTTCAGAAGCATTTAGGAGATGTAGAACCCCATCTATATCACCACGGCCTTGTAAAAATTTTGATTGAAAAGGAGTTAAAGGAAAAGAAAGACAAATGGGAACAATTTATGGTTAGAAATTTCTTTGAGGAACCTCAGGAAATTCCTGAAGGTAGTACAACAAGAAGGAGTAGAAGAAAAAGAATAAATGATGAAACCCAAATTACTCCTACTCAAGAAATTCCTGAAGGTAGCACATCAAGAAGAAGTAGGAGAAAAAGAACAATTGATGAAATTCAAAATACTCCTACTACTACAATTGAATGAATTGATAGGAAAGAGAGACTGTCAAAGAGGAAGAAGAAAGAAATCAAGGGTAAGAAGCCAATAACACCAAAAGAGAGAAAAACTATTGAGGCTATACATAAAACCCCTTCTTCTGAAGAAGAAGATCATCAAGTGTTATCTGAAAGATTAGTTTATCTTCAAAAATAGTCATCCTTGGCCAAGAAGACAGAGAAAGGAAAACAAAAACAAAAGGAAAGTGTACCACAGCGTGTGAGAAGAAGCAGCAGACTTAAGGGGAAAATGAGGAAAACGCAAATGAAGGGTCCTCATTTCATTGATTTGGGAGAGGAAACATCTGAACAGTCCCCAGCTGACCATAGTCCATCTCAGTCAGTTAGTGAACCTGGTTCATTTCATTCTCAGTCAGACATTGAACATACTCCATCCCATTCTCAGCAAGATGTTGATGTGAGCCCTTCTCAGCCAGATTTTGAAGATAACTCTCCTTCACGGCATTTTGGAAATAGCCCAACAAAAATGACACCTGAAATAGACCCCAAGCAACAGGAAGTATATGACTATATAGAATCTTTGGAAAAGGCAGCTACAGGTCCCAGTACTTCGTCCATTCAGCCTCATACAGTACAGGATGATTTAGTCCAATCACTAAAACAGGAAATCTTTGAGCTAGAGCTTTTAAATAGACACATCAAAAATGAAAATGAGACATTGAAGGAACAAGGCAAACTGGACAAAATCATTCATGATAATACCATGCTACATCTGGGAATATGGCAGAAGAAGAACAAGAAATTGAAAAGGAAATGCCAGAAGTTAAGCAGAGCACCGGTTAATATCAAATTTAGGTGCTTAATGAAGAAACCCAGAATGTTGGCAGCACCAAGGAAGAGGAGGAGAGGATTGGATGTGCTGGCTGAAGTGTCAAGGCACATGAACTAAGGAAGGAATATCAAAATTTTGGTTGCATGAGGACATGCAACACCTTCACAGTGGGGGTATGTTGAGTCTCAATTCTGCATCTTTTCCATACACTTTTCTATACCTTTTTCACTTACCTGAACCTCCCAAGTTGTCAATATCATTGTATGTTAATTGCAAAAGAGCATCTAACATGGTTTTTAACTATATTTTTGTGTCTGCTGTTTGATTTAGATTTTGTTCATTTAGCTGCAGAATCTTGCCACTTTCCGCAACTGCTGCAACTTTCCGCAGCTATTTTGTGAAACTCTATGTTACAGGTGTCTACAGGAGAAACGAGCCACATGGGCAAGTTAGAAATGATGTGGACATGGTTCGTGTCCTATTGGCTCGAGCAAACTCATCTAAAGAAGCCGCGGTTAAAGGCGTCCAAATGGAAGTCAACCATAGAGTCTTACGGTGACAGGACTCTGTTTCGTGTCACCTGAAGATTCATATGGCCGTTTCTCGATTGCGGAGGACAAATCCTCTGACATCTATCCACATGGCTCCAGAAATAATTCAAGAATCCACCCTCATATATTTACTTTCCAACACGGCCATGATCCTAGATCCGTGGACGTAATGGTCTACGTGTTCTCCACCGCATAAAACTTTGTAGGAGACGTTTATATTTCTTTTGTTATATATACCGCGTTTGCATACGCATATAGAGTTAGTCGATGTTAGTCTTCCTGTTGTCTTTTATTAGTCCGTTCGTAATGTAATTACGCCGCTTTCTTTGTGCCATAATACTTCACCATACCGTTATGACTCGCATTTTGAATATAGGAAGACTCGTTTTCCAACGTACCGACGAAGATTGTTGCTGCTGGCCGCAGAGGGCCCCTGCTCAGCTAAGGTTTTGTGCATTAGTGTATAGTTCTTATTTCATTTCTTTAAAGATCATTGTGCCATAATCCATTCACATGTTTATACATTGCATTTTTCATGATACATATGCTTCATTTCTATTTATAAACTTTCATGCTTTCCATTTCACTTCTGTCTTTCATGTTTTATGTTATTAATCACTAATCAGTGTTCTTGTTTTAGGTTATAGATAGGCAGCCCGGGCATTTTCATAGATTTTTTATTAATGACATGGAATTAACATTGTTCTGCTGCTAATTTGTTTTTCTTAGTTTCTGTTTAGTTTCAGTACTGCTTTGTTTAATTCAGTTTTGCTCATTTTCTTCAGTAGTTAAATTTAGATATATTAAACTGCTCATAACATCTTCAGTTGCCTCCGAAAGCCACAGCTGGACTGATGGTGAGGGATTGTATTATGAAATGTGTAGTTTGGTATTAGTTTCATTTCTGCAAATTTAGATATATTAAACTTCTCATAACATCTTCAGTTGCCTCCGAAAGCCACAGCTGGACTGATGGTGAGGGATTGTATTATGAAATGTGTAGTTTGGTATTAGTTTCCTTTCTGCAAATTTAGATATATTAAATTGTACATGACATCTTCAGTTACCTCCGAAAGCCACAGCTGGACTGATGGTGAGGGATTGAATTATGAATGTATGATTTGATATTAGTTTACTTTCTGCAAGTTAGATATCAGTTACTCAAGTTGTTTATGGTTACTTCCGAAAATCATAGCTGGACTAATGATGAGGGATCATAAGACAAGTTGATGTAATCTGATTTAGATTTACTTTGATGCAATTTTGGATTTCTTTCAGCATAGTTTCTTTTGTGTTTAGACAGCAGCAATAATAGTTTGGTTTCATGCTCACTAGTTCATTGTTTTGATTCATTAGACTAGCAGCACCTTTTCATTTCAGCAGCATATTTTCATTTCCTTTCAAGTTTTGTCATTGCAATTTTCAAATTCCTTTTTAAGTTTCAAGTTGGTAAATCATTATAGAGGATATCACTTCCTTGAACAAACATAACCATACTTGTTTTTATTTTAGAATTTCCATTTCATCTTAGAAAACCAAAAACGACAAAAAGTTAAGAGATAGGTTATCTTGCACATATAGTGCGCTGCACTTCATCAGCTTACGAATCCCGGATTGACAAATTAAATGCAGCAATTTAGGACACACTAAATTGACCAAACACAAGCCAGTTGAGCAGGATGACGATGTAGCACTGTTGGTAGGAGGCAAGAAAGGCAAAGGGAAGAAGCAGACTTCCATAAGCAATGGTGGGGGCAAAGGTAAAGGTAAAGGTAAACAGGGTAACACACAGAAGGACTATTCCAAGGTGAAGTGTTGGAATTGTCAGAAGATGGGACACTATGTAGTTGTGTGTCTAGAGAAGAAGAAGAAGAAGGGGAAGAACCAGAGCATGGCAGCTTCAGCAGAGGTTGAGGACTTTGCAGATCGCTTTGACCGGGAGTTTGGGTTCATTGCGTGTGAGTCCTTTAGTGCATGATTACTTGCCACAGAGGTTCAGAGGGAGCATGCATTTCCCTCGACTAGCGGAGCATCTCTGGGTATCTGGTATGTGGACAATGGGGCGTCACGTCATATGACAGGAGTCCGTGAGTACTTCTCAGAGCTTTCAGAGAGTGGCACTGATATAGAGGTAGTACTCGGTGATGACAGAGTTGTTAGAGCAGTCGGTGTGGGAACACTGACATTTCAAAGGAAGTCTAAACCTCCCTTGAAGGTGTCAGATGTTCTTTATGTGCCAGGGATGAGGAAGAACCTCATATCCATCTTAGCTTTGGAGGACAGAGGATATGCTCCCGAGCGCTTCCTGAAACGCTCCCGAAAAAACAGGGAGTGTTTTAACAGGTTCGGAAACGCACTCCCGAAAACGCTCCTGTCACGAAGCGTTTTCGGGAGCGCGTTTCGAAAACGAGAGCGAAGGGGGTTTGAAGCTTCCCCGCAACCTTGGTTCTGAGCTGTGTGAGATTTGGCACAGCAGGATGGGGCACATGTATCATGGAGCCTTGAGGACTTTGCGGGAGATCACTACAGGTGTGCCAAATTCAGTACTAATCACTTTGATACTTGCAGAGGATGTGTGATGGGCAAGTTTGCCAAATCCCCTTTTCCCAGCAGTGACAGCAGAGCGACTAGGATACTAGATTTGATTCATTCCGATGTGAGCGGTCGGATGTCTCATGTTTCCTTGAGTGGATATGAGTACTATGTTTTATTCAATGATGAATACTCCAGGAGGACCTGGATTTATTTCTTGAAGACCAAGAGTGAGGTCTTCAAGCGGTTTCAGGAGTTCAGAGCTCTTGTGGAGACACAGACAAGTCGGAAGATCAAGTCCCTGAGGTCGGACAATGGAGGAGAGTACACCCTCGGAGAGTTTGTTGACTATTGTGCGGAGGCAGGCATTAGGAGGGAGTTCACTGTTCCTTACAACCCCCAGCAGAACGGGGTTGCGGAGAGGAAGAACAGATCCATCGAAGGGGCTGCCAAAGCCATGTTACATGATCAGGGGTTGCCATTGTTTTTGTGGGCAGAGGCCTGCAACACTGTTGTTTATTTGCAGAACAGGACTCTGCATCGTGCCTTGGGGCATATGACTCCGAAGGAGGCTTTTTCTGGGAAGAAGCCTAATATTGGTCATCTTCGTATCTTTGGGTGTATTACATACTCCTACATACTCAAGGAGAAGAGGACCAAACTAGAGCCCACCGCAGAGAAGGG
Source organism: Pinus albicaulis (assembly GCA_034641835.2). NCBI lineage: Eukaryota > Viridiplantae > Streptophyta > Pinopsida > Pinales > Pinaceae > Pinus > Pinus albicaulis. Next base: position 1,128,313,420 of record CM076572.1, on the reverse strand, counting down.
TATCTTTGTGGGCTACAGTGAGACCTCAAAGGCCTTTCGGATTTATATTCCCGCACAGAGGAAAGTTGTTGTCAGGGGGGATGTGAAGTTCGAGGAGGACAGGGCCTTTCAGAGGTCACGGGAGTTAGAGTATCTGGATCGACTGAGACCTCGGCCCCGGCCGGTGAGTCGGTCACGAGATCCGGTGGGCGGGGGATCGGGAGGATCCCGAAGGGTACATCCGACGGTGTCGAGGTCCATCGGTGAGCGAGTGGCTCACGAGTCGAAGGGTGGTGCTTGGGCGGCATGCGAGCGATCCACGGGCCACTTCACTAGGGAGGTCAGCGAAGAATGGACGGTTCACACGGTACCTCATCACACGGTACCTCGGCTTCTACGAGTTGTTGCGGGCGAGGAGGACGGCGGACGGACGGTTCAGGAGTTCGGGCTCTTGATGATGAGGAGGAGGAGTTTCATTCTCCAATGGGAGAAGTATGCTCGGGGAAGAGGAGAAGCCCAAGTGAAACGGGGACACCTTGAGAAGGCCACATGCGACGCTAGGCCTAGAGGCCGGTCGAGCGGACCACGAGGAGGTTTTGTAGCTATATGGCAATGGCTACACGACATCCTTGACTACGAACCTTCTAGCTATGAGGAGGCAGCTAGCCAGCAGGTTTGGAGAGAGGCCATGCAGGAGGAGTATTCTTTTATCATGAAGAATGATGTTTGGGAGGCGGTGTCAAGGCTTGAGGGAAAATTTGTGGTTACTTCCAGATGGATTTACAAGGTAAAGCATGCTACAAATGGCAGCATTGAGAAATTAAAAGCAAAGTTTGTGGCTAGAGTGTTCTCCCAGGTAGAGGGAGTTGATTATGAGGAGACCTTTGCTCTCGTGGCTCGATATACTTCAATTCGATCCATCATATCGATAGCAGTAGAGATGGGCTGGAAGATCCACCAGATGGATGTGAAGACCGCATTTCTCAATGGCTTCATACAGGAGGAGGTGTACATTGAGCAGCCACGGGGCTTTGAGGTGCATGAGAAGGAGTCCCATGTGTGCAGACTGAAGAAAGCCCTTTATGGCCTGAAGCAAGCTCCCAGAGCTTGGTACTCCAAGATAGATACATACTTGCAAGAGATGGGTTTCACAAAGAGTGATGTAGATCCGAATCTTTACTTTATTGTGACAGGTGAGGAGCCTCTCATTCTGGTGTTGTATGTGGATAGTCATTACGAGGTGTTGCAAGACTCATAGAGCAAGAGATCTGTCGACGGAGTTTGAGATGAAGGACATCGGCTTGATGCATTACTTTTTGGGTTTGGGTGTGGCGGGGAGGAGGGGCATTTCTTCTGGGGCGAGGGGGAAGTATATTGTGGACATCCTTGGCGGATTCCACATGGAGGATTGTAAACCCATGTTGTGCAGAGTGATCACCAGGCGGAAGAAGCTTCACGCTTGGATTCGAGTATATTGTTAATCCATTGTACGGATAGTTGATTGGTTCCCTGATGTATTTAGTCAACTTTAGGCCGGATATTTGTTTTGCGGTCAACACGATGAGTTAGTTTATGTGTGAGCCTAGGAAGGTTCAACGGGTATTCTAAAACACATTTTGCGGTACTTGCGAGGGACGAGTGGATTGTAGTGCGGACTACGCGGGGGATGGGGGTGAATTGACGAGGTTACATGATTACGATTGGGCGGGTTATTATGGAAGAGCACTTCAGGGTGTTGTTTTGGGTTGGGTTCAGCAGTGGTGTCATGGTTCAGCCGAAAGCAGCAGTCAGTAGCATTGAGTTCAGCGGAAGCAGAGTATATGCCAGCCAGTCTAGCTAGTTGTGAGGCCATTCGGCTTCGCAAGATGTTGTTTGGCTTATTTGGTCAGCCGTTGAGACCTTCAGTGATTTACTGTGATAATCAGAGTTGAATTAAACTCACGGAGAATCCATTATTTCATGACAGGGCAAAGCATATCGGGATCAAATATCATTTCATCAGAGACTATGTTCAGAAGGGAGCTGTGAAGCTTGATTATATTCCCACTAATGAGCAAGTTGTAGATATTCTTACCAAAGCCTTACCACGGGGCAAGCATGTCTACTTCAAAGACAAGATGGGTGTGGTGAGGAACACCTTCCTCGATAAGAGGGAGTGTTGAAATTTGGTTACCAGAGAACAGGTGGTTCCCTAAGGCTTTGATCTTTGGCCTAGGGAAAAGTGTCCAAAAGATTTTAATTTTTCTCCTAAAGTAACTTTATAATTGTATAAAGTCAAATCTAATTTAAAACTGACTTTAAGTGATAAAGTTACTAAAGTCTAATTTTAGAGTGACTTTAATAAAGTCAATGTAAAATTAGAAAGAAAAAGTGACTTTGGAAATAAATGACTAAGTGGGTCTTTATTAAAGAGGGGTGAATTAAAAAATAGAAAGTGAGATTTAAATGAGCATTTAATCTCGGCCCTAGATCTCAATCTATTTCAGCCATTGGATTTAGGGAATCCCCAAAAGTCACTTAGGGTTAGGTTAAAGGAGGAAAAGGTCATTAATTCTTTCATGAGTAGATTGAGAGAGGAAGAGAAAGAGAGCTGGAGACATTTTCTGAAGAGAGCTTGAGAAGGTGAAGGAGAGGGCACACTCAGCAAATCAGTACAGCAGCAAGGAGGGCACGATTTCCAAGGCAGCAAGATGCAGCACGGATACTGAGGCAGCTTGGCCGTACAGCAGCACAGAAACCAAGACAACCATATGTACATCAGTCTGTACAGCGGCATTGAGGCATGGTTTTCAAGGGGAAAGGCGACACGTTTTTCGAGGAAAAGTACAACAGCAAGGGGGCTCAATTTTCTAGGTGGTTGGGCACGTTTTTCGAGGCAGCCAGCACTGTTTTCGAGAAAGACAGCTTGCTGGAAAATTCTGTACAGTCCGTATGGTTGTTCAGCTAAGTTCTGGGCACGAATTTCTAAACTGTCATTTGCTGTAAAAATTTTATGTTTTGAGTTTATTGTTGTTCCGGCACATTTTCCAAGGCAGTGGCAAGCACGGAAAACAAGATAAGTCTGTATTTAATTTGCTGGAAATTTTCCTGTATATTTCACCTCTCTGTAAAAGGCATTTTCAGAAATAAGAAGGAGCTTTCGAACAGGTTTTCCCCAAGAGTTGTAGGGGGTTTTTCTAGGGTCACCTTGACCAAAAATCTCATGTTAAAATGTGATGGCTGTTTTGAGCTTGCTGATTTTTATTTCTGCATTTTCCAGCGTTCTGTAAATTTTCCAGAATTTGTGTTTTCAGCAAAAATTATTTTTCTGTTGTTGAATGTAAGGATATGGGAAAGGGCATTTAACTAAAAGGAGAAATAAGGTGAAACTGAAAACCGGGGTGGGAAAACAAGAAATTTCTACAATTAGCTATGCGATCCACTGTCTGGTTTTGATTTCTTGGTACATGTGTGAATGCAATATGATCAAATTGATGGCTTAATCAAGTTTGCATGCAAATATTTTCTAAACAGTTGTGAATCTCGTACTTCAAATTCTTGGTTTAACTGTGAAACCACTAACTGGGATTCAAGGTATATCTACAGATGGCAGATGCTTTGGTTGAAGGCATCGCTCATGAGCCCGATGACGGCATCATATTTTGCCTAATTATTGATAGCTAATCAAATGCATACTCTGTTGGTGAAGAATGATGATCGGCAAGATAGTAGATGACCAAGCGATCGCTGATAGATTTTGAGGCCATGGCGACGCTCCATCAACGAATCCAAAATAATGGTTGGGGGGACGATCCATCTGTGACACCAAAGCACTTTTTAGAACAAGTTTGTGATGTTTGTGATCAAAAAAACAAAGTTTGCTAGATGCATGATATCTCTAGGTTTGAGGCCTGCTGATCCTTATGGGTAAAATTTCTTGAGATAGAGCCCACTGACGGGGTTTCTTAGGCATGTTTCGTCGGCCTCTCACAAGATGTATACCCCCTTGAGGAGGGAATTTTTTATGACATAGGGGCCTTTCCACAAGGTTCGAACTTCCCGGGCCCTAGGGCCTCTTTCGCAACAACGTAGTGGAGGAGTAACTCTCCCTCGGTAAATGATTGAGGGGTGATGTTGCAATCGAACGATGATTTTACCTGCTTTTTATGGGCCTCGTGTTGGAGTGACTGTCGTTGATTTTCGTCGACAAGTTCTAGTTGCGCCAAGCGTTTCTCTAGAGATTGGGTATCGTCGAGGAGTTCGATGGTGACGTGTAAGTTCAAGATTTCGCATTCTATGGGAATCGCGACTTCGACCCCGTACACCAAGTGGAAGGGTGTGAACCCTGTTGAGGTTTTCACTGTCGTGCAATATGCCCACAGGGCGGAGAAAAGCATGTGGTGCCAGTTTGTCTTATGGTTATTCACCATACGTTGTAACATCGTTTTGAGTACTTTATTCACAGCTTCTTCCTGTCTGTTGGATTGGGGGTAGTTTGGTGAAGCGAATTTGTGTGTGAATCCGAGGTGATGAGGTTGTTCCTGGAAAATCTCGTTTTCGAAGAGTTTTTTCGGTGGTTAGAGACTAGCTCTTTTGGTACACCAAACCGGGCAATGACGTGGTTGAACAGAAATCGTGCAGCGGTTTCTGTCGTGATGTCGTATGTGGGCATGGCCTTTGCCAATTTGGTGAAATAGTCGATGGCTACAATAATGTATTTGTGGTTGCCAAATGACACGGGGTTGCAAGTCATGACATTGATCCCCCATTTGCAGAAGGGACCAGCTATTGTGACTGGGTGCAGGGGAGAGGGTGGCGCTCTTGCCTTGTGAGGTGCTCACAATTCATTATATGGTGAAAATGTGAGCAGACCGTACAATAGCAATGTGTGATGCTTCTGCAGGATAAGGGAGACCATGCGAAAGTTGTTCGTGAGGTGCTTCAATTCATTACACTGATTGACCTGGTGGTCGATTCTATCACAGAGCCTGCATGTCGCCCTAGACCAGACATGGGTCCTGTTGGGACGATGCGTCGTTTTGACTCGCCCAATGTTTTGGTATTGATATTGGGTAGGTTGCTTGAGGTCAGTCTGCCTTAGATTATATCTCGGTGTTGCATCTCTAATGAACATATGATGTCGATTAGCGGGCGCACTCGAGGCCGGATGTAAGTATAGTGTTGAGCATGATGGTTTCCTTAACAAACTAGACAAGAATGTATTTCTTGGGTATTCCCTTCCCTCAGAGTTGGCGAAGTGATTGAATACCATATGCGTAGCGATTCTAGGTCTAGGAATTTGACGACCAAATGGTTACGTTCATTGCATAATGCACAAGTTGGTCTTCTCCGTGGAGGGTGATTGGGGGTGACTATGTGCCCCCCAACCAGCCGCTTTTCTGCTAAGAGAAAGAGAATGGATCTGCTAGTCACCTCCTCCTACGTTGTCGAGCTTTCCATGGATTTTGTATCTGAGTCGTCTCCTAGGGAGAGACGCATTATGGCCATGCGTAAACTGGTTAACGTTGAACGAAATCGAGGGATATAATGGCAATGACGTAATGGGTGATCGCCAAAACATATATGACATGAATATTGGGTTGCTCGTAGGCCAACATAGTATACACGGTTAATTGGATACCATCTTTGAAATAGCTCCAAGGCTACACAATCGGCGATAAAATGATCGCGTTCGTCGTAGAGTGCACAGCGTTGGACAGGACGAGGGACAAACGTGAGTCTTTCTAGTGACTGCCCTGCCTCTTAGAGGTATAATATGACCTGAGGTCCTTCCCCATTTGCCTGATTTGGCGGATCCTCCTGGTATGATTGTTATAGGGTATGTAAGGCATCCTTATATCACGGCATTTATGGGCAATGATGGGTGTAATGCCCATAATTGTTGCAGATAGAGCATGCGTGGTTGGTACGCAATGCTTTGCCTTGGTTTTTTGTGGATAGTTCCTTTTTACGGGAAGTTGTGGTCGCGGAATTTTTTTCAGAGCTTAGGAGGGGTTTCAATTCATCCAACTCCAGGCAGATATTGGTAAGATGGCGTACAATATCGCACAATGCACAAGGCTAAGGTTCCCTTAGCATGATGGGATTTTCTATATTTTTCCCTTTTTGTGGGTTTTCTTGGTCGCTTTAACTAGTGTTGCTATGGGAATCTCTTTACCCCGTGTCACCTCCCGAGGACAAATGGGGGTTATTCCTATAGATGTAATTCCAAGGGCTCCCAACATGGTTGGTGGGACTAGGTACCAAATAGGTATCGCAAACGACATGTTTGGCAATGTAACCGTTGCCAAAACCTGTTGTGACACGAAACCAAGTGGAGGGTATAGAAATGGAGTTTGGGAGATGGCGTAGGGTAGAAAATTTGTGCATGTGGCCTCAGTTTCGTTACTACTATTCTATGTCTCCCTGCTGGTTTTGGTGTTTGATGATGACATCATGCACACCGGGACCCTTGTGATAGCAGCGAATGATTCTGGTATGACGGGGGGATCTCCTAGGAATGATCCATGGATAGATGACGATTTGTATTGGCCATGACCATATTCTTGGTACCACATGAGAGATTTTGTAGATGTGTCTACAAAGGGTAGCATGACATCAGCGTTCGTCATGGGTCGTTTGTCACGGTATGTCAATTCGTCGACAGTGATGATGTGATCCTCCTGGGGGAACATCATAATTCGAAAGACAGAGGATGTTATGGCAGACATGGGTTACATATAACTCTGCCCAAGGAGTATATTGTAGTCCATATGGGCGTCCAATACCTCAATGTCTATAAGAACAGTCTTGTCGGTTAAGCAGACCGAGACATTTTGATAGAGACCGACTGGAGCAGAAGAGCGCTCGTCGTATGCTCTGAATGTGATGTCTGATGGCTTTAGTTTGAGAGATCCTAACTTCTGCCAAACACCTTTTGACATGATAGAGCATGCGTGGTTGGTACGCAATGCTTTGCCTTGGTTTTTTGTGGATAGTTCCTTTTTACGGGAACTTATGGTCGCGGAATTTTTTTCAGAGCTTAGGAGGGGTTTCAATTCATCCAACTCCAGGCACATATTGGTAAGATGGCCTACAATATCGCACAATGCACAAGGTTGAAGTTCCCTTGGCATGATGGGATTTTCTATATTTTTCCCTTTTTTGTGGGTTTTCCTGGTCGCTTTAACTAGTGTTGCTATGGGAATCTCTTTACCCCGTGTCGCCTCTCGAGGACGGATGGGGGTTATTCTTGTAGATGTAATTCCAAGGGCTCCCAACATGGTTGGTGGGACTAGGTACCAGACAGGTATCGCGAAAGACATGTTTGGCAATGTAACCGTTGCCAAAACCTGTTGTGACACGAAACCAGGTGGAGGGTATAGAAATGGAGTTTGGGAGATGGCGTAGGGTAAAAAATTTGTGCATGTGGCCTCGGTTTCATTACTACTATTCTATGTCTCCCTGCTCATTTTGGTGTTTGATGATGACATCATGCACACCGAGGCCCATGTGATAGCAGCAAATGAGTCTGGTATGACAGGGGGATCTCCTAGGAATGATCCATGGATAGATGACGATTTGAATTGGCCATGACCATATTCTTGGTATCGCATGAGAGATTTTGTAGATGTGTCTATAAAGGGTAGCATGACATCGGCATTCGTCATGGGTCGTTTGTCACGGTATGTCAATTGGTCGACGGTGATGATGCGATCCTCCTGGGGGAACATCATAATTCGGAAGACAGGGGATGCTAAGGCAGACATGGGTTACATATAACTCTGCCCAAGGAGTATATTGTAGTCCAAATGGGCGTCCAATACCTCAATGTCTATAAGAACCGTCTTGTCGGTTAAGCAGACCGAGACATTTTGATAGAGACCCACTGGAGCAAAAGGGCGCTCGTCGTATGCTCTGAATGTGATGTCTGATGGCTTTAGTTCGAGAGATCCTAACTTCTGCCAAACACCTTTTGACATGATGCATGTAGATGCACGATCGTCAATGATACATCGGTGGTTAGTGATGTTCTGGACTGACACCGGTATCTGTTAGGCGACCAATGAAGGAAGCCTAGGGATGGCTTTATCTAAGTCAAAAGCCATTAGGCACGAATCAGCAGAGTATATGGTGCCTAACTCGAAAAGTAAGGCTTTCCTTTTCTTCAGGCAAGATTGCAAGAACTTTAAAGCTGACATGGCAGTAGGAGATTGTGCTAAATCGTCCACGATGCTATAATTCTGGGTCGCTTTGGAGTGGTGTCCTATTTGCCTTGTTGGACCCTTAGCCATTTTTGGCAAGGGTTCAATAGGCATTTTTGATATAGTCAACAGTGCGGTGGGTGCACTCGTGCTAGCCCCTGACGAAATGGTTTCTGCGGGGTATCGTAACTTCGATTCTGTGTCTGAAAGAACATTTCCTCCCCAGTCATATAGATTTTGTGGTTGTTGTTTCCGGAATCATTTGGGGGTGGTTGTTGTTGTTGGGTGCTAACCTCCCCTTGGTGGGGGAAGGGCTCCTGCATTACAGTTGTTTATTGTGTAGGTTTCCTCTATCCAGGGTCTCCCTTTTGTTTATTTTTTGGCTTTTTCCTTGCCGCGTTAGGAAGATGACTATGATTCTCCTGGTCGTAAGAATTATGCGGTTGGGCTTAAGAAGGTTGCACGATGTTCACTCGTGAATTATTTTGCAACAGTGGGTTTTGTGCTGGGGAGGGAGAATATTGGGGTCCCTGAGCCTGGTTTGTATATGGTTGATAAGGGGGAGCTCTTTCATCAGGGTTCCTAGATACATACGGGGTCCCCTGTGTGGGAGAGTACGATCCTCCCCGTTGATGATGGTACGACGACGCTCTATTGGTCATGTTCTGCAGAGGTGCAGGATGACTCTGATGGTAGCCTGGTTGTGGGATGTTCTCATTATGATCATACGCGTAACCGAGGTATGGGATGTTGCTGCTTAGGTGACTTTGGTTCAATGACCCGATCAATTCGTTTGTAGTATTCGACGCGTCTGGAAATTCTTTGTAAGTTTGCAAGCGCGGGGCGCTAGGCAGGATGTTATAGATGTATCCCGACTGAGTGTATATCAGCTCGAGTTGCTTGGCTTTACTAATGGCGTCCTCTTCGGAAGTAGATCCTTGTTGCCACGTCCTTTGAAATCTCTACTGTGAGAGTTTTCAAGAATAGGTCCAGTAAAACTCAATCATCGACTATGGCTTTACACAATCTTCAACGTCGCCGCCATTCATGGAGATGGTCCGAGATATGGACGGCTGGTGTTTGCCTAAAATGAGTCAATAACTCCATTCCTTAATCGTGGTGGATGGGTAGCTGAAAATACGTGAAGAACGCAGTAGCGAGGGCACTAAAGGTTCCATGTGCAGCAGAACGCTGCTCCACATGCCATTTCGTGGCTGGTCCGGTTAAGGTGCGTTGAAATAGTCTTAATCAAATAGTATGATCAATAATATTGTTCGATGAAGATCAATAATATTGATCTATGAACACCATAGTTGGAAAGTCATTACATGGTTTCCAGGGTTTTCCGCTTGCTTCCCTTTGAATTTTGGAATGTCTGAAGGGAGCTTCATGGGCATGGGGGGCCAATTGGGATTGTGTGCAATGGGATCATTTGTCAACTTTGATAGGTCCTGTAGGTTTAAAGATGCTATGAAAGGTAATCGAGTGTTGAGTGCCATTATAAACCGTGAAAACACAGGAATCTAGTTGTGTATGGGGGTTGTCTGAGAGATAGTACCTTGTAACATACTCGACTGTGTTTTATGTTGGCTCCCCAAATGGATAGCGTTCCTCTGCCCTCTTGGGGTTGCGAGAGGAGTGGTGTGTGGTGACCCTGAAGGGGTTTCCACAGGTGTGGTGTTGGGTTATCCTTGGGGGTTTCCAACTAAAGATGCCCAGATAAAGGATGAAGCAATAAGGGTGGTTGTGTGTCGTCTTTGACCACTGAATGGCAAAAGACCTGGCACTCCTCCCTTTAGTGGGGGGAGTTCCAAAAAACATCTAAATTGACGAGGTCCTGTTGGGTCCGTTATGGTGTCGACTCGATTTAATTTTGGAAATATTTTTTAGTTTTTTTGAAGTTAGAGAGATTATTATCAAAGAAAAATGCGATCCTATGTGATCAGTCAATCAAAAAATGTAGTTCTGGTTGTTTCGCATATGATACTCAAAACTCATAGAAAACCTAATCGTCCTCACACTTTCAAATGTAACTGGGATTTGTGAAGATATCTTCCGGTGGGTACTGGGGCTAACGTCTCGGAAGCACTGGCGACGACTTTCAGCAGCCGAAGAATCAACCAAGGTAATGGAAAGAGATAGTGTTGCCTACATCGTCACTTATAAGGAAGGATGCCTTAGATTTGGCCACTAAAGTAACATCGTCCCACGTGAGTGTTCGACTCTTGGGCTTCTTGGTATTCAGCTACTAGTACCAAGCACTAGATGGGTCAGGTAGCCCCAAATAGTACCACACGCACTGGGCCTAAGCTTAACCCCCTCTGAATCAGGTCTTTGTAACGCTCGAGAATTCTTTTCTGAGGGCGGATAGATAGATTTTAAGCTCCCTAAATAGTCAAGTTCTTTGTTTCAAGAATGTAAAATGATCATGGCAGCCTATTAAATGCCTACCCTCAATGGTCCTAACCTGAACTATTAATTCTTTTGCGTCCCCTATGGAGAGATTTTAATGGGTTCAACTAATGGTTAGTTTTAAGGAGTCTTACTTGGCTTATGGTGTGCCTTGGTGAAGCGACAGTAAGAAGAGGACGAAGGTCCTAACTTACTGAAGCTTCGCATGTGTAATGAAGTGTACAATCACAATGTTATAGGATGTGGATATGCGATGATCCTTTACACTCCCTCATAATTAAACTATGTTTGATTGTTCCTTTCAGAAAGTAAATAATGCATGGATAATGGGTTGCTTACATTTTTTCCTATTTAGATTAAATGTCTCACTATAGGGAGATGGAAATCTACCAAAAGAAAGCGTTCATATGCGTACCCAAGATCACCAACAGGTGCAAGGGTGGCAGAGATTACTTGCCTTCTTTGATACTTTGATCCTAGTCCTGAATCCTAATGCAAAATTCAAACTAAACTTAGTGCAAAAATTTGAAAATTTGGAAACTAGCTAAAGATGCGTTGATATGGGCCACTTACTTCCTGCTAATAACCTATGTGTTTGGTTTCTATTGTCAGTAATTAGTTCATTCAGATAGCATGTGTGGATTTAAAAACCCCTTGTCTCCTAATTAAACTATTTGAATTTGTTATAATAAACTAAAATTTGAACTATGCAATAGCTAAGCTAAAGTTCAGCTAAAAACATGTCCTAACAGTCAAGAAACACCATAACATAATGCTGGCAGATTTATTCTAGGTTGTTAGTCACTTTACGCTTGCAAAAAATGGAGAAAACCAGTGGAAAAATGGCTCACTGGTTTCTGCATGGGTTATTTCTACACATACTCGCGGACCTGTGCGTCTGTCTAAGTTGAACGTGCGCAGTTTTCCTGTGCACGGAAATTCCGCCTTTCCTGAACTGAATCTCTTCACATAGGGTGAATGAGAAAAGGTGAGGAAGAGGAAAGTTGGTCCTGTAGCAATCCTTAGCAGAAAAGAGGTTCTGCAAAACAACCACTTAGCTTAAGAGGAAAAATAAGTGGAGTCGTCAATCCTGTATTGGTGTGTTTAGTACGAGGGTGTACGAAATGCACCGAGGCTTGGTAGGGGTGATTGCTAACCTACAAGAAATGTCATAGGGAAAAAATGGGTTGTTAGATGGTTAGTGAAGCATCATAACATGTAGAAAAACTAGTTATAAAACATAACATACTACAAAAGAAGAGGAAACAAGAAACAACAAATACAAATATAACACAAGCTCAATATCAAGTAAACAAACTACTAATACCAATGAAGAACGAATCCCCTTATATTAGTTGCTAGTGGTAAAAAAGATATAGAAAGCTAAAATACTCGCAGTGAGTCCTTAGAGATATGGAGCTCTAATACTCAAAGCAAGGAGGGCTCCTCCCTTAAGTTGTTTGCAAGCCTCTCTCTTCTCCTCAAATGAGTGATCGGATAACGGACAACTAATGCACTTCTCCTTCGGGATTGAGATGTTGGATGGCCAACAAATGAATCCATTCACTCCTTTGTTGCTTGGACAACACATTGTTGGTTTGCTCTAACAATGTGTTCTGAATTGTGCTTCTCATGGTGGTCTTTTATAAGCAAAATTCAAATCTTCCTCCCTCTCTTGGTACAATTGTGGATAGTGACCCAAGAGTGGTGGTTGATTCCATTGTGAGCTCACTTGAGGTCTCAAGGTGGCTGTAGGCAGTTGTCTTTGGGTGGCCTCAAGTGGAGAATCTTCTTCCTGAAGTGTGCAAAGTGGTCCCGGATAGTGACCTTTTGCCATACCTAGGACCGTGCAACTTATTGAGGGATAGTCACAGAGATTTGCGTTGTTATCGAAGAAAAGGGTGCGCGGAGTGCTTTGTGCCAGTGTCTTTTGTGCGCGACTTAATAAATTTGCCTTTTGACCTTAGAGAAAGTTAAATTTTCCAGATTCTATAATGTTTTTCCACCCTGTAAATCCTTCTTCTTTGACATTTCATGATGTCCTTTGCCTGTCTGATTTTCCAATGATAACACTTACGATGATTGAGGATGGCTTCTTGCACTTTATGGAGCCCTAACGCTCGAGAGGTGGGGCACCACATTGCTCACATGACATCCATGAAGATGACGTACGGCACCCACATCTAGATTTTAGACCCTTGTAGCTGCCTTGATGCATGAATTGGGGATTTTCCTCATATGGGAATGATCAAGATGCTTGATGACATTTTCAACCTTAATTTTACCTTCATGGAGCATTTGGATCCCTAAAAGGGCATGATGTCATCACCTTTTTAGGTCTACAGCTAACATGTGTGGGCTTGTCTTGGCATATTTTGTTTTAAATCTAGTGCGTTGGCTCGTAACCAAATTTAATTTTTTGTCCACTCAAAAATCAAACTTGTGTAGGGGCTTTTCATTCAAAATTAGAAGAGTTAGAACTCATATAAACAGAGGATAACCTATATCACTTTTTTCATCATCACTTGTGGAAAACATGGCCTCTTTTAGAGAACTCGACCTAGCTATTTGGAGACTTGTGCCTGTTGTGGAGACTTCATTTTCGGATACAGAAGCCTTGTTCTTGGATCTCTTGTGAGTACATTTTGTTGAATATTTTTCATGGCTATTGCATGTAATGAATATTTCTTGGGTTTCTACATTCCATGTCTAAATGCTTATATTTATATGAAATGCTTGGTAAACTTTGCATGTTTTAATTGTGTATCATTGAATTTCCTTACAGAACATCGTAGAGAGATTTTCTGTAGTAAAATTTATCCCCTCATAAACTGATAGTTAGGATCATCTAGTGAAAAACTTGGGATTTACCCCATACTCCCTTCAAGTGTTTGATACTTCCATGGTCAAAATCCCTAATACTCCATCACCCAAATACCTAGAAGTCACAAGCATCCATCTTCGTGATCAAAACTTATAAAATTTTATATTTTTCTCTTATGCCCTTTAAGACAAGCTGGCATGTTTATGGTTCCAAGTTGAATTCTACTAGGGCTTGGACATTGAGCTGGTTTAAAGTCATTTCACCTTGATGAGCCTTAAAACATCAAAATCTAGCAATTTGCATGGTTGAAAATGCTTCCCAAGGGCTGACCTCAACAACCCTCAACACTTCTAGGGCATGAAAATTTCTAATTTTGTGTTAAGGCTTCAACTTAGGGTCATTTAAAAGTTTGTTGCTCTTATTGTTGATCATACATTTCAAGCAAAGCTTTTCCTTATTCTTAATGCCTAATTGTAACATTGTTGAATCATACATTAAAAACCCTAGGCTATAAGTTTCTCTTTATAGACCTCTTCATAGGTACAGTATTCTCTATCACAAAGAATTGAGCCTTGTTCCTAGCTTGAGTACCTTAATTAAGCATATTGAAGTGTCACCTTGGATCCTTTGACCTAGAATACCATTTAGGTGACCTATACTAGAAAGCCTCCCATGTGGTGAAATTCCACTAAAGAGCAAAACATGGAGCGTTAAGGTGACAATGGCATCCACCTCGTTGTTGTGACTTAGTCTGGGTTTTGTTTTGTGAGGCATCTAACAAGACCTGCTAGATTTTGAGGCAACATTTCTAGCATCGTTGTCGAGGGGGATTTGAGTCAACCTCCTCGCTATCTGAAGATTGAGTTTCACTTTCCTTTGAACAAAAATTTCCAACAACAACATAGATTCTCTTTTGGTGACTCCATTGGAAGAATGAAGCCATGGTTCTTCATTGAGCTTCAAAGTTTCAATGCTTGTAGCGTGAAGCAAGCATCCCTTAAATCATTTTGAATTCATCGTGTTGACGCCCCATTTGGTTGTTATTCAAGACTCAAGGGAATGGCTCTTTGTGATTTGCATGGATGTACCTTGCTTTGGATGTCGAGGATATACCGTTGGGATACAAATTACATGATAAATGTTCCAAAATTTTATGGTGATCCTTCTTCCACAATTGATCACATAGCAAAATTCATCAAATATGCATCAAAGATCAATATGGTTCACAAGGATGCTCTCGTGAGGTTATTCATTAAGTCACTTGGGACTGATCAACGTGACTAGATTAAATATTCTTGTGGACCTAGAAGCATTCCCTTTTTTAAGGTATTTATTGAAAGGCTTCTTACGTAATGGGGGGCAATGTTTCAAAGTGGTGAAATTTCCCTTCAATAATTTTCCATAGCCATCCAAAGGAAGTGCCTTATTCATCCCTCTGAAGAGGAACATTGTCATCCAAAACAAAGCATCGCCCCTTATTATCAAGAAAATCATAATCGTCTTACTGATCAAGGAAATTAGGGTTGTAATAAAGAACAATACATTGAGCAAGAGGAAGAATCCCTTTTAGATCATCAAGATGAATATATTGAAAATGATCTCAAAGATGATCCAAAAAGAGGACTATGATGTTAATGAGGAAAGTCTCATCCCAAATGATATATTTTTACGTGAAATTGAGGCAAGCTCCATCATTTTCATGGATATTGAGTTTGGTGATACAACTTGTGAGACCCTTGAAAAGGATGATCCATAAAGTCCTCAGAACCTAAAATTGGTGGTTTTTTTACAAGGATCCAATTTATGATACTGATCATGATGTTAATAAAAATTATGTTCTATTTTTCACTTTATATGATCATAAAGATGATATTATTATTAATTTTTTGGAGCCATCTTTGCTTCCTCCTAGTATCACCTCTCAATAATATTTAGATTTTATTGATGATGTGATGAGCCAACTTTGATTGCCCCTTTTGAATCTGATTTTCATAACAAGCAATGATCTGGTTGTCGAGATCTTGCCCCTCAATCATTGCCCTCCTCATGACTTTCATACCATCTCCATTGCTTTGTTTGGGTTCAACTCTCATTGGTTCATTGGGATTTGGCACTCTCTTATCCACATCCTTGAGTAGGGTCGGAAACCATTGCCTTGGAGGTTGACACAACTAAAAGAATGTAAAATCATAATATGGAAACAATGAAAAAAAAAAGAATATCGAAATGCAAAAGATGGTCATGGCATAAGTTAGTGGGTGGGAAAAATCCTAGCATGAGCTTTAACCTCCTCATTACCCATCACCCAGTCCCTACGCACTTGATGTTCCATCTCATCAAAAGGATCCCTTGCATGTCCCAAACCTGGTAAGCAATAAATTGCTTCATCTTCGGGGGTGAATTAAATGTTATGTCATAAAGAGCAAGCTTTGATCCTTGAGCTATGCATCAAAACTACATACATACCATAACTTGACCAATGTTTTCAAAAGGCACACGGAGGCGACATGCATATCAAAAAATAAGCACACAATTTAATTCAAATCTGCCTTATTCACGCTCAATCAGCCCTCTCCCCTCTCTTGGACCACTCTGGTCCCCCGAACAAGCCCCTTAGAAACATCGACAATCTAACAGTTGCAACCGAATACCAATTTATCCAGTGCAATAGTAATTTCAAGCTTCCTCGCGACAACCCTTATATGTACTTCACCAGAGTTCAAGGTACACATACAATACATACAAGAATATACACACAAAACATGTTATATTTCTTTAACAAGATATATTTACGAAGAGCTTATGCACCTTTCTTCAAGCTACCTTTCTCGAGCTCCATCTTACTCTACTTTCAAGACTTTATCTACCCGACTTCTAACTGTACATTCAGACATAGTTCCTACAACTAGGAAATATCTTAACAAACTCAAAAGTGTTTGGACATATGTCCCAACATTATAGATACATTACTCTACACTTGTTACTTTGTTAAAGGCCCATTTGGCCAAAACACCAGCTCAACAAAACAAACTAACGACCCAGATTCTTCTAGAATATGGACACTTGTATTTACATAAATTTGCCTAATTTTATTTTATAAAATTTACAATTGAGGGAATTCCTTCCCCTTTGAAGAACTTCTTGACCCTCTTGGGCCTAAACAAAAAATGGATTACCTAGGGTTGATGTTGTTGCATTAGACTCCCCAAGTTGAAAATTTTTCATCAACTCCAGGTCATGTCTCTTCAATTCATTCAATCCTATTGGGTTCCATATATAATGTTTTTGTCCACGTGTCTAATTGTATTGTTGCTCCACTGTTGACCTTAATATTTGAGGATCCCAAACTTGTTTCTGTAGTACCCCATATGCTTTGTTGAGGTAAATTTCCATAGTCAAAAGTATTACATTACTTGTTGTCCCTTTCTTCTCGTTGTACCTTCTCTTGGGCATATTCCTTATCAACATCTATTTTCTGTCAATCTCATCATCCAACTCTGTCCCTAGCTAAATTATATTATTGCCATTTCTCACGTCATATGTTGGAAACTTCGTATTCCTGCCATCATCCTCTTTCCCTATAAGGAAAGAAAAAAATTGATGGGACATTTTTCGTCCTTGTCTTAGCTCCCTTGATATCTGCGAATACAAAATCAATCTGGAAATTGAATAATCTCTTAAATTGATCTACTTTTTCAACAATTTACTTTCTTCAAAGTTCCCGAGAATTGTGTCTAAATGTTGGTGTTGATCATTTATCTGTTCCTCCTCTTGGCTATCAATATAAGCCAAATTTGCCATGCTCACCGGTACTCCAAGGACTACATTGGTTGTATGTGCATGAAGTTCTCCTTGATCCCTTAAATAGGTTTTGAATTGTGTTTTCCCCCAATTCTTTATGGAGGTACTTATTCACCTTATTTCGTCCTTTTAACAGTTGTAGGTGGTTGTCTGCCTTCATCCTTCTTGGTCCCTACATCCATACACAACTCGTTAGATCTAAAATGTAAGGCTCTCTCACCTCATTTGAGATCTTTGCCCTTGAAACTCCATGTTGATCTGAACTCTCCTCATGATCCATGAGACTCTCATTCAATCCCTTCTTATTGTCTTTGTCTTGTCTAAGAGTCACAAGACCCTTATTCAACATTGGTTTGGATGCTTTCCCTTCAATATGTTGGTCACATTTCTCAGTTGCCCATCTCCCAATTCTAATTTTGTACTTTGAATGTGCACCATTAAATCCATTATCCTTTCTTATAGGAAATTTAGCTCGACATCCAAATCAACAAAATTATCTTGAACTAGATTTGCATACTCCATGCAAGGTTTACCTCTTGTCAACCATTATTTTCCATCTTCCTCAGTATCTATCTACCATTCTTCGAGCAACTCCATTTCTTCATTATGCTCCATGAGCATTGCATTTGAACTATGTTTTGCATCCACCACGTTCACTTGTAGAGATGCTTCTTTTGGAACTATGTTGTTGCCTCTATCCCCTAAGGAAAATTATGCATTTCCTCTTTCATGACAGTTTGTGATAATTGTCTACCTTCACGATCATGACGTGCACATGAACACAATTTATTGGTTTTAAAAATGTGAGGTTGCATCGATCTCCTCTCTTTGTCTTCATCATCATATTCACCAAGCAATGATCCTAGTTCTAGTTCACAAAAGTGAACTTCCTCTCCCTCATACTCAACAAATTTGATCTCTTCACCTCTCAGCAAAACACTCATTAGGTGCTTCAATTTTTTTCTCAACTTCCTAGCATACAGTTGCCCAATAGGCCACTTAATCTTCTTCTTAAGATTCCATCCAACTCTTTGGTCTCCACTCTCCCTTTCTTGTAGCAGTTGCATTATTATGTTGAGCCTTTCCTTTAACTCGACTAACTCTTTGTCAAATTCTTCTTGAATCATTATCCTCCCTATGTCATTTACTTTGTCATCTTCCTTTACTCTATTGTGGATTACACCCAAATCCCTAACATGGCCAATAATGGTCATTTCCTTCCTTCTGAGTTCTTCCATGCTCACTGTGAGCTACAAATAGGCCTCCAAAAGACACTTCACCAAGCTTCTCTCCTCTAGCTTGGCCTTTTGGTATCACAAGTTCACCTCCTCTGAAACCTCTCAAACCTCCTCTACTCCTTAGGTAGTTGCACTTTTCTCACCTCTCAAGAACCTCACTTGTTCTCTTCACTTCCTTGAGGACTTCCTTTGTCCTCTTCACTTTTCCAACCTCAGTTGGAACACTTCAAATGCAGCCTCTATATAAATATGGTGATAGAATTGCAATTGCTCAAGAAGTTCGATCCAAAATCAATAGACACAATCCTAATATACTGATCTGCAAAATTTAATTCACAATTTAGAACAATGATTGCACGCATGTATTAAGAAATAACACGCATGCATAGTCCATGGGAAAGCAACTGCTAAAAACCCCTTAAGCATGTTTGCATTAATCGGATGAATAGAGATGTATTACAATTGTTTGGTTGCTTTGAGCACAACCTGCAAGTGAATAACCTATCTCTCTGCTCAATGAGAAGCTTTAACCGAAACTTAGTCAAATTCTGCCTTAGCTTGAGCATTCCTTGCGCAACTCCTAAGGAATTAGGCCCCTATTATTAAGGAATTTTCCTCCAATTGATTGTGCAATTCCCAAGGTTGATCATCTAACTACATGCAACACCTGTGCAGTCAAGAATAGACTCCAGTTGATGTTACACTGCCTTGGAATCTCCACCACAGTTAGGGAACTCAAATGCTCTGCATGCACTAGCTATTTTAGGTTGATTGATCAGTTAACTGGATGATCACTAAGTTAGAATGTTGTCACACTGCACAACTAACCTTCCACTAGTTCTATCAACAGCTAGAACTAGTTTAATTGAATACAACTAGAAATAAATGACCTTGATTGGTACAAATTAGCAATCACACATGCTTAACTGAACTCTCTTGAAGCGACAAGAAAAATTTTGGAGAGGAAAATAACAGATGATTCTACTTGATTAGGGTTCTGCTTGCCTAAGGAAACCATAGCCCTGCAAGGGAGCGACAAGGTATTCTTGAAGGATGTCAGTAAACTAGTTCACGGGGCAAATATGTTAGGACAAATATTGAAGGAGGTCGTTAGGCTATTCTAAAGGCAAGGAAGGAAAGGCCGCAAGGACGAAAGGAGCAGCTAAGGGCATTAAAGTTAGTTTGTGCACTAGAAAGGGTCGAACCTGTGGGAGTCTACCATCTGCAACTAAAGGAATGTTCTAGGGTTACTTTTGAGGCCCGTGCAAGGAAACCATAGCTAGGCCAAGGGTTGGCAGGTGGCCAGAGGCCAAAGGGCTTGTGTGCAAGGGTTTAGGGCCCAAAAGAAGGGGCCAGGTCTATACACCAGCAAGGATGGGGTTTTGAGCCCTGTTGTGGCAAATCACAGAGAATAGAGGACCTGTAGGTGCATCTGTAGGCAAAAAGCAATGCACCGGACCCTGTGGAAGGGTTGTCCTACTAGTTTAGAACAAGTTGGGGCCTATGTAAAGACTTTGTATTAGCTCGCAAGCCTAGCAAAGGAATATATTGTTGGTCAAGGGTTGGAAAGAGGGTTGGAAGTGCCCTAAGGGTACAGTGACAGAGACTCAGATAGTTGGTAAATTCTATAGTGAAGGATTTCCATGGCAACGGTGTTTTGGGCAATTGAAGGATTTAGCCTCAACCCAAGGATTTTGGACAAGGTTTTGTCTCTTGTATTGGGCCTTTTTAAGGAGTTGTAAAGGGCCACCTTACTGTTGTTTTTCCATGATACTGGAGTCTAGGATAGAATCTTAGATCATTGACGCTACCAAATCTAAGTATCACAACAAACTACTTGGCAAAAGCGAAATAAAATACGATAATAAATCAACACGTGCACAATATAGACAAATTTTACAACCCAACTTCGTTATATTAATCATACTGAATAATACAACAGTCTAGGGCTCCCATATTAGGGATAATGGCCCTCATACATCCACTGATACAAAGATAGAAAATTGGGGGTTGGTGTCAATCCATCGATAACCAATCTACCCTCAACAAGATACTCTAACCATCAGGTTGATGTAGCGCGCTCTCTCAGCTCCGCTCAGTCGTACCATGTACTTGCCAAGTCCTTCGGCTCCCGATCTGCAGCATTGCCTTTATCAATGATCCAAGTCCATCTGGCCACTGAATCTCGGTTATCCAATCTACTCACTAGTTGTGCCTTAGTCCATCAAGGGCATAACACATCGAGACTCCTGTCGAGTTGTTCATAACTCCATTTGTGAACAACTCTCAACTACCAACTATTGCTCCTCAGCTACTCAAGGAGTTCAGCCCACTATCTTCATGCACTACTCCAATGAAGACTAACATAAGGCACAGAGGGTTGCTACCTATCACTGCAAGATGCCCATCTCTCAAAATGAACACAGGCAAGGAGGACTAACCATCTTGTGTTGTAGATGTCCTTCTCCACACAACAAGTCTAGGGCTACTCAAACTACTCCTGGTTGTTCAGACTCTTAAGCTCATATTCTGCACTCTAGCAACTACTTTAGTTCGTCAAAGTGTTGTTGATCAGGAGATCAAGTCTCTTGAAGAAAAATGCTCAAAAATGAAATTGCTCAGAATTGCTCCAAAACAGATCGACGGGAAAGAGCTCGGCGATACGATCCCAACGCCGCGAACGGCACTCAAATCCGTTGCCGTATGAAGAAGTTGTTTTCAGTATGGTCGAATTCGCCATGGGAACAGTTTGCAAGTTGATTCCAGAGACATATTATCATTTTCTCAAAAGCTTCAGTTGATGAAATCGGGCAGATTTCAGTTGTTCAACGGTGGAAGAGTGGAGAATCAGTCTCCACATCATCAGTTTCAGTAATCAGAAAGCTTTTGAGGGTCCAAAAGCTTCCCATTTGGGAGGTGTGATCAGGAGATCAAGTCTCTTGAAGAAAAATGCTCAAAATGAAATTGCTCAGAATTGCTCCAAAACAGATCGACGGGAAAGAGCTCGGCGATACGATCCCAACGCCACGAACGGCACTCAAATCCGTTGCCGTATGAAGAAGTTGTTGCATTTTGAAATCGCCCAATAACCTCTGATACCAACCTGATCTGAAATTGTAGGGTAGTGTTTCTCCTCCAGGATTGTTTTCAGGGCATTCAGGATCTTTACCTTTCAAAGAAAGGATGAATCAGGAGGCCCTGTCTGACCCCTTCTACTAGGACTACACCCTAAAGAAATAAAAGTAATCACAAGATGCGTTGATAATGTTGTTTAAGCACATAAGTATTCATTGATCCAACTTTAATGTGTGAATAGACAAGTATACATATTCTGCAAATGAAGTGTAGAGGTTTGAAGATGAACTGATAAATTTTGTTCACTGTTTAAACCTGCTTAGGAAAAGTTTGCTTATGAAAATTTACTGTTTAAAGGATCAAAATCTGAAAATATGCAGCAAAATTATACAGTATGACAGCAAATAATTGTTTAAGCAGTTCACCCCTCTCTTGGGCTACCTCCGCTGAGTCCAAAAGCCTCTAATTAGGGTTTTTCTCCTTTGATTAAATGCTCAAAATGTGAATACAACTGTATAGAAGCCTCAGATGGCAAAATACACTGCAAAAATAGATTCAGAAGGCTCAAATCTGTATAAGATGACTAAACAATCACCTCCATTGGATGATGGTAGTCCAAAACAGCTCTTCTTCCCTTAGGCCCTGGTGGCTCCACGACCAAAAACGCTAGTAAATTCTCTGTTAGAGCGCCCTGATGGCTCTGCAAACACTTCCAACAGCTTTAGAATGATCTCTACACCCAAAATCAAAAAAAAATTCATATCAAAAGGTCTTTCCTAGCCAAAGTTATGGCTAACTGAAGTTTGCCCTTCAAAAGCTCCGCTAACTGTGGAGAACTGGAGTTAACTCCAGTTAAAATAGCAACTTCCCCCAAATCTGTCGGGCGCGCTCCAAATTCGGCGGCAACATTCAATGTGATGGTTTAAAGTCTTCCACGTTCACATGCGTTCAACCCGCAGCATTTAATTGTTAACAAACGGTTGGAGGTAACGGTTTTGTAAACCGTGGCAAACATCCGCCGTGACTTTCGTTCATATGCAACAGTTACAATAAATGTTTTAACTCCCGCTCCAACGTATGGCGAATGTTTAAAAAGGGACAACGTATGTTTAAAGCACTATACGTTGGTTTATTTAAAACGTGTTGCATACGTTGGAGCGGGAGTTAAAACATTTATTGTAACTGTTGCATATGAACGAAAGTCACGGCGGGTGTTTGCCACGGTTTACAAAACCGTTACCTCCAACCGTTTGTTAACAATTAAATGTTGTGGGTTGAACACATGTGAACGCGGAAGACTTTAAACCATCACATTGTGTTCTTGGCCAATTAGGCTGATGCCGCAGTAGGCGGTGCTATTTTAGCCAGGTTAACTCCGATTCTCCACGTTAAATGGTAAACTTCGATTAGCCATAACTTTAAAAGAAAGGCCTTTTGATCTGAGGCCACGGTTGCAGATATACAAGGATCATTCTGAAGGCTGTTGGAAGTGTTTCTCAGTATCGAAATCTAAGCAATATACCAGCGTTTTTTGGTGTGGAAACCACCAGTACAAGAGAACATTTTAGACTACAATCATCGATGGAAGTGATGTAAATCTTATACAGATTTGAGTATACAATCTATTTTGCGGTATATTTACCATCTAGACATCCTATCGGTTATTATTACAGTACATTCTTAGGAAAAGCCCAATTAGAAGGCTTTTGAACCCGGTGAGGTAGCCAGAGAAGTGAACAGCAAACATTTGTCATGCTGTAGACCTTTTCTTTGCCTGTGCTGTCCTTTAAACGTGAGATTTTCTCTGCTGTCAACTTTTCTGGCATTGAAGCGATGAATAAAGTATCGATTCATCTTCAAACTCACTTATTTGAAGATATCTGTGCCTTGGTTCACATTAAGTTGGATCAGCTTTCGATTATGCTTTCATTGATGGGTCTTGCGATTGCACTCTTTAGGCGAATGGAGAAGGAGCCGGATAACATAGGATTCATCCTTTCTTTGAAGGTGAGAAAGTGCGTGTGTCTACAGAAATACTTTGTTCTCACAATTTCAGATCAGTTGCCTTCACCTACCAACACCACAACCCTAAACTAGACCAAAAACAAATCCAAAACAATCTTGGCCTCCTCCTTTTCTTGGTTGCGGCTACCTCAAGGAACTCGGCTTCCATTTTAGACCTTACATAAGAGAGGGATGCTATGTTGGAAAGTCTAATGAGGCTCCTCCTCATCCTTATTTATATCTCTTGTGGCAACATCTAACCCTCTTCTAGGGCTTTCCTAAAGTCTAGCTGGCCTTAAAAACATAATCCACAAGCCCATACATAAACTTCAAAAATTAATATCTCCACTTCTACAACTCGGACTCGAGTGATTTTCATTGTGTTCGGTATCTTTCAAAGTTCTCTATCAATTCAAATCATCACATGGTCATCTTGCTACTATGTTGGTCAATTTGTCTATGACTTTGATCATTGATGTCTTGTTGAAGTATTTCTCCAAGGATACGATCGTTGGGTTTTTACCCCTTGTGGGTTTTCCCTAGGTAGATTTTGTCTCTTGTTTTTGTGCATTGTGATTGTTGACCACTAAGTGTCAACTACCCTATAGCAGCATAAATTTTTTTCAAAGCATTCCATCATGTTCGAGCAGTGAGACATCCAAATATCATCATCACTTTCAACAGTTTTGTCAAAATTGTAATCCAAATTCTACAACCCTACGTTCGCATTGTAAAAATGATTCTAGTATGACTATGAAGCCATGTAAAAACATCTACGTAAGCCTTTGGTTCTTAGCAAAGAGTTTCAATCTAGGGAGTTTTTTACCCTCCACCAATTATTCATGTTTTCTAACCCAAATAATTGGCAAAAAATTTCTCACACATACCCCAAAGCTAGAGTGGGGCTCAATGGTAAGGTCTTATTAGGTGTAGTACTAGTATTATAGAGTCTATGTAAATTCTCATACTAGATCCTCTGTCATGTGTCGCAGAATTTGGTTGTGTCTAAAGATCATGGTTTAATTATTAAAATTCCCCTCTGTATGGGATGTCCATGTAATATTTCATGTAAAAAGTGTTGTCTAGGATTATTTTAGGTGGATGATTAATCATAAATAGACATCATCGCCTAAATATTTTTTAGACCCACTTTGAGGGTGAAAATATGTTTAATCCCCTATAGAGTCATTTAATTTATTTTCTGGCAAAAAACTAGCCAGAAAATTATCAAAAAATTAAAATGAGAGAATATAAAATTCTCTCCAAGTGGAAAAACGAATTTTTGGAGATTAACTTTCCCGAGGAAGATTGAATTTGAAGGACTCGTTTCCAAGGCAAAAAATATCCCACAAAAAATTTATTGGACCAAAAAAATAATTCGTCGAGGAAAATCAATTTATTGGGTCCAGATGGTTAAATTAAATGAGGGAATTTCAAGGAAAAAAAATAGAAAACATTTTTGAGACCCTCAATCAAAGGAATTTTTTTTTTTAAGAAAATTCAAACCTTTGAACCATGGTGGTTAAGTCAAGGAGCAATTTTCAAGGAAAAAAGGTTGGAAAAAATATTGTTTGGACCGGGATCAAAGCCTTCATCAACAAGTTCGAATTTCTTTCAGATCAAGGGACAGGATTTAATCTTTAGCATGGATCAAGCATCAACTAGTTGTTATTATCCGGGATCAAGTCAATTTGTGCACTTCCTTGGACCTAGCCATTTTCCACTTGGAAGGGAATCTAGATCTCTCATTTTTCTATAAATTGAGCTTGAGATTCCTCATTCTAAACATCTTTGGATGGTGTAATTGGCTCTGAAAGCTATGTATATTTTTCTATGAATAATAAAACATAGAGTCTTTGGGGCACAGTTGTGGTGTATGTCTTCAGTGTCATGGTAAATTTATTATGATTTTGTGCTTAATATTCTACTGAATTTTAATATTTTTATTTCTATATGCCTTCGGGATTAATTAGTGTATAGTTATCTTACACTATTTTTTGGGTTAAGGAAGCATTGTTGATTGGGCAGATCTAGTGGATTTTAGTTGAATCCCTAGACTTTCCTCTCCCTGTGCCAAATAATTCCATTTGAATCTAACATATTTTTCGAGTATTTGTAGAAAATCTTCTTGAATCATATCTCAGGTACTTGGGGATGTTTTAGCTAAACCAACCAACTAGTTAAGAACCCATAGTGGTCGATCTCAAAGACTCATCATAAGATCACATTGAAGGGAGTTTCCTACCTTTTAATGCGCCAATATCATTTATTTACAAACCCAATCTTTCACTTATTTTAAAAGGAACTTTGAATGAATGATCTGTTATTTAAAGAGCTACTCTTGTTGTTAATCTTGTATATCTTGTAAACATATTTTTATAAGTATTTTATACTAACCCTTGTGTATATTTTTTTTATTTCTTTGTATATATTTGTGGTTTCTAATGTGTGTTTTGCAAATCTGAAGTGTGGAGGTAAGGGTTTTTCTCGTCAATATTTTTGCAAGTATTTAGACCCAAAGATCTGAAGGGAAATTCGATTTTGAAGGTCCTATCCCTCTCCTAGCTTAGCAACTAGGGTTTGAGGGTTATTTTTACCATTAAGGTATTTTTGCTTCCCTCTCAAGGTTGCAAGGGTTTGAGCCCATTCTAGGCCTTCTAAAGGATTTGGTCTACACATTTGCGACCTCATACCCTCAAGCGAGAATTTTTGTAGGGAGCAAACCTTCAAGCTTTAGATCTAGCATTTTTTCAAAGGTTTTACCATACGAATTATGCAATGGTTTCTATCTAACTTGGGTTTGCTTTTGCAGAGTCATAAAATTATTTTTTTAGGCTCAAGTTTGGAATTGTATTCCTCCTTTGGCTAGTTGTGAGGATTATTGAGCATTATAGGCCTAGCCACAGGCCTATTAGGCATTGCTTTGCATAGCTCCAAGCCTGTTGAAGCTTCTTTTCCTTGGTCGCAGACCTAGTAGGGCTTGAAATTATTTGCAAACTAACTCTTGGATTTGCAAGACTAATCTCATTGTTTGCAGGGGATTTTGTCACTTGGTTAGGGCTTGTGGCATTTTCATCTAATGATCTAGAGACTCTTTCAGGAGCTATCTGCAAGGCCTAGGGGCTCTATCTAGTCTAGTCGCTACACTTTTTAGGGTCTTTTCATACCTTGTTTGTTTCCAAGCTAACACATTGTTGTTTTCAAGCTTTATCTCCATAATTTGAATGATTTTGCATTGTTTTTGTGGCTGGGATTTGCCCTTAAGGTCTGGTCTTGATATATCATTGTTTGAGGGGACGCCATAAGCCTATAGGCCTTGTTCCTCCTAGCCGCAAGCCTCACAAGGAGGTCGAATTCACTTCCAATCTGAAGCACAATTTTGTGGGGGGTTTCTCATCGGATTTTTGCATTGAATCTGATCTATGAAGCCTTCAAAAAAATTTGCCATAAAATCATATTTCTAACCCTGGTTTAATTGCAGAGATTCTACAGTGACTTTTGAAAGGGGTTTACCTTTTGTTCTTGGAATTATTTTTTTGATCTAATAATGTTTAATTAGCAGGGTCGGGAAAGTCTTTTGAGAAAGCCAATTATTCTTCAGCACCTAGCCTGAAACTTCGCCTTATCTCTGGTGCGAGAGTGCGTAAAGTGACTTGTTTATTTGCACAAAAATATGAAGCTACAAACCTTGAAACCTTATTAAATTACCCATGAAAAATTTGATGATTTAATTAAAAACTAAATCAAATTTTTGAAAGTTATTTAACCTTCATCTTATCTTGATTAAGAGCATCTGGTTCACTGGTGTAAAGGTGCTTTTCAAGGCTAATATCTTGTCTTGCAGGTAGGTTTATTGTTGAAATATTAAGTTTCCCTTTTAGCAAAGATTTGGCAGATTTGTGAGCCTTAAAATTAAGCAAATGTCAGATTTGCGAAGCTCCTAGGCCGAGAAACTACTCTTTGCTATCACTGTCATCATTTATTGGGGGGTTGAAAATACTTGAGGTCTGATCCTTGGAAATTTCTGAAGCATCTCAAGAGGGATATTTGTTCTTGAAGAAATTTTTGTAGAGTTATCAAAGCTCATTCTTGTTGTAAGATTCCTTGAAGAAGAGCCCTTCTCCTTTATCTAGAGGGCATCTTCCATTGTAAGCCTCCATAATAAAATAATCTTTTCTCTTGAGGGAACTTGGAACATTGTTCCAAGGCATCCTTTCTCCTTATTTAAAAGGGAGAACTAACTAATTTGCTAATTCACTAACTTCAGATCTAGTCACTAACTTGTTCCTCTTGCATTTAGTATCATTTGCATCCTAGATCTAATTTCTAATTGCATCTCTAATCTTCTACTTGGTCTAATCCCATTCGGATATCTCTTGTCTTGTCTCAAGTGTAATTGGTAGATCTTAGGAGTGATTACTTTCATTTCTTGTTAGCAATCTCATCTGCCATCTAATAATTGTGATTTCACTATATAATCTTTACTTGTTTCAATTGTCTAAATAAGTGAAGAACAATCTTAAAAACACTTTATTTTAAAGAATTGTGAGATCTTGTTCTAAGATTTTCTAATCATCATTGTTTCATTGAGTAATTATTGTTGTTTCATTCATCATTGTCATTAGCTAGTAATCTTGTTCTTTAAGTATTCATCTATTTTGTGATTGCAAGCATATTGGCATCTTGATTCCTTTGAAGCAACATTGAATATCATTGATATCTCATTAAAGCAACTGCATTTAGGATCGTAACTTGCATCTTAAAATTAACCTCCAAGCATAAGTTTGGTTGAATAGAAAGGTAGGACCACCTTCTTCACCCAATTTGCGAAGCTTGACCCTTGTTCAATGATTAAAACAGGTGACCTTGTAGTTCTCTTGTGGGCAATCCCTTGTAGGAACAAAGGCACTTGGGTCGTTAGAACTCCTGGGGAGGTATCGTTAATGAGGCCTTACCCTCCTTCCCCAACAGCTCTCTCTACAACCTTGTGTAAGACTTGCTTCAAAACAATTAAGGAGAAGGATTTCACCTAGATTAGGAATTTAACTAAAAATAACCCAAGTTTTTGCATTTCACCTATATAGGTTTTGCATTCATCTTGCACTTTTTTTCATTGGGTTATAGTATCTAGAATTGTGAGCCATTTTGAGGTGACTACAGATTTGTCCTTCTATCTAGGCACCACATACCAGAAATCATTTTTCATGATAGATTCATATTCTACATTCATCACATCCACCCAAACTTTGTGTTTTACGGCTTCCTCAAACGTACATGGTTGAGATTTAAACAATAGTACTCATAGCAACGAAGTACCCTTGATACCTGTTTGGCTTCTTACTTTCACGAAATGTCTCTCTTGAAGCAATATGTCTTTCATCATCTCTGAGAGTATCTTTGAGCCACAAAGGTTTGTTCCTTGAAATAGAGGGATCACTAGGAGGTGGATTAATTGTATCCATCAGGCATAGGCTCATCTGTAGGAGGCTCATCTAGTTTTTCGCAACATCATCATTGTCATGTCTTGGAATGGGGAGATCTTTGGCTTTCCCAAGGGCAGTGTCTTCATCGAAGGTGACATTATGGCTTACTTCCACATCTCTTTGAACAGGCACATAGATTCTATATGCCTTTGAATTTTCATTATAGCCCACAAATACATGTTTCTTCCCAGATGCTTCTAACTTGTTTCTTTTCTCTTTAGGCACATGAAAATACATGGGACAACCAAATATTTTAAAAATGAGAAACATCAGGCTTCTTGCCAGTGAAAACTTCTTCGGGTGTTTTGAAATCCAGTGCTTGATGCGGGCTCCAATTTTGAACATACACAACAGTGTTGGCAACTTCTCATAAGAACTTCGATAGCGCATGGCACAGGTGGTTTCCATGATTGTTCGATTCTTCCTTTCAACAACTCCATATTCTTAGGAGTGTATGGAACAATTGTCTCCCTCTTAATGCCCGCCTCTCTGCAAAATTCATTGAAATCATTTGATTCATATTCAATTCCTTTATCAATCCTCAATATTTTGATCTTCTTCCCTGTTTGATTTTCCACCAAGGCTTTGAAAGAACGGAACCATTTGAACAGTTCATCCTTCTTCAAGAAATAGATCCATGTTTTGCAAGACAAGTCATCCACAAAAATTGCATAGTATAAGTATCCTCCCAATGATGTTACGGGCAACATACCAAATAGGTCAGAATGGACAAATTGAAAAATATCGGTAGTTTGGCTTTCACTGGAAGGGAATGGTCCCCTTGTAAGTTTCCCAGCTGGACAACCCTGACAAACTCCTTCATGATTCATGTTGAACTAGGGCATACCTGTGACCATCTTCCTTACCCCATGTAAGGCTTTGTAATGAAGGTGAGCAAATCTTCGGTGCCATAATTCAGATTGAAGAGAAGTATCGCAAGTCAAGCTTCCCAAAGGACTAACTCCAACTTGATAGAGACCATCAACCCTAAATCCAAGTGTAAATGCATCTTTAGGGTTACTTTTCCAAATACGTATCTTTCCATCAATGAATGCTAACTTGAAGCCTTTATCTTCCATCGCACAAATAGACACCGGGTTCTTCTTCAAATTGGGCACTTACAATACGTCTTGTAGATGAATGGTTTGACCTTGATTTAAGTGAAGAGTGACAGTATCTATCCCGTCAGTATAGGTGGCATTATCTCCAAGTATGATCTCCAAATTAGTCTTCTTTTCAACCAAATTTGAGAGGGCCTCCTTGTAACCAATGAAGTGCCTTGAGGCTCCATTATCCATGAACCAATGATCCAACGTATTCGGAGGAGAGGCAAGAGATAGAGCATAAATAAGATAAA
The DNA here is from genome assembly GCA_034641835.2 of Pinus albicaulis. Lineage (NCBI taxonomy): Eukaryota > Viridiplantae > Streptophyta > Pinopsida > Pinales > Pinaceae > Pinus > Pinus albicaulis. The sequence continues at coordinate 1,128,283,064 of CM076572.1, read as the reverse complement.
AATTATTTTGTTTCTCTACAACATTACTTTCCTCATACCTGGAATTTCCCGACACGAGAGCATTCCTCTTTCCTTTATTGTTGAACCTATTGTTTATTTGATTGCCATTGCCTTTGTAATTGTTGTTGTTGTCGTCATCCCTAGGAGTATCCTTTTTGTGAGGACACTCTCTAGCATAGCAACCAAACCTGTTACAATTGTAGCACCTTCCTTTCCTTCCTTCTTTGAATCCCTGCTTGAACCCTAGATCCTGTCTCCTTGGACCAGTATCATTTGTCTTCTTTGCATGAGCAGAGAAAGCAATAGGTTCATTTCTATTGGAGGGCTTATCTCTCTCCATCATCCTAGTCTCCTCTTGAGTGCTTCTAGCCAATAACTCATCAAAACCAGGTATCCTGTCATTGTTGAGAATGGTGGTGACAAATACATCCCATGGTCTTGGAAGACCTCCGAGAGCAATGAGAGTGAGCTCTCTATCAGAAATAACTTCTCCAATAGATTGCAAGTCATTCTTGATTTGAGTTATTCTCATGAAGTAAGATTGGATAGACTCCCCTTTATTCATTTCAATATCCCTTCAACTTGTTTTGAGAAAGAGGGTTTGATTTGCATTGTTCACTTTGAACATCCCAAACCAACTTATCATACATCTCCTTAGATGTTCCCAAATCAGAAATATAGGCAACCAAAAGCTTTTGAATGGAGTCTATGATAGTTTTCTTAGCTTTGACCTCACTTTCTTATACTTTGTCTTCACAGCAGCAGATGCATTTCAAGGAGGCTCTAGCACTTTTCCCTACACATAATCCATTGCATCATGCTCTTCCATAGTCAAGTCCAAAGTCATCTTCAATGCATGATAGTCAGATTTGTCATTGAACTTATCCTTAGTCTTGAAGTAAGATGTAGAAGCCATTGAGGCTTGTCCTTGTCCAAGAGATCTCTCTTTGTGATTGTTTTTCTTTCTCTTGCTTGGGCTTTGTCTTCACCTATGCTCTCATACCATGTTAATTTTAGTTAACAATGGTATGTTTTATGCTTAGCACAATTACTTCAATGTTCCTTTAACAACCCAATGAAAATTTCCAATTTAGATTTCCAATAGCAATCACATTAATCATAAATCACATTGACAATAACTATAGATAGAAAATAAAATAAAAACAGAAGACAAGCCAAGACAAGAGGGCACCAGATTTTGCGGATACCAGGAAAAACCCCAATGTGGGGAAACCCTTTGATCGATTCTTCTTATTATTATATCAAATGTTTAGCAAAGAGAGAGTACAAAAATCAAAGTTGACTTGCCAAATCCAAGTCAAAACAACCTTGTCAAATCTGCAGTCAAATTCAACCCTAACCAAAAAGTCAAAGTTGGTCAACGCAACAGCAAAACTTCCCCTTTGAAGCTCACTCAAAGGCATTCAAACTCGACCTCCAATAGTGGTCATAGTCAGCCCAAAACAATCACAAAATCTAGGGTCAAACTTGGTCAAATCATTCAGTCAACTCTGTGGTTAACCCTGCGGTCAGCCTTACAATCAAAGTGCTCATAATACCTCGATTTTTGTGCATATATGTACGACCTGCCAAAAATGAATTTTTCTCACAAAATAGCAATCAAGGTGTTTAGTCAATGCTAGTCAAACCCCTACAACAGTCTTGCACATACACTTATCTAGATTTAAAGCACCAATAAAACATTGATAAATACTTATTCTTTGGCTAAATTTAGTCTATTAGATTAGCTGTCTTTCACTTAATATTATTTATATTGCATCGAAGGATATAGTGTTTACAAAATTTTCATTGTATATTAATTCTTATCTAGCTTTAAAAAATAATATACAATGAAAGTTTTGTAAACACTATTATCCTTCAATGCAATATAGATAATATTAAGAGAAAGACAAAAGCTAATCTAATAGACTAAATTGAGGCCAAAGAATAAGTATGTGTCAATGTTTTATTGTATGTTAAATCATATCTAGCTTTAAAAATCCTCAATGGGGGTATGATCGATGGAGGGAACAATGATCTCTTGGAAGAAGCGTCGGGCTTACATCTGTCGTCGTTTGGTAATGGTGTGGCACAAGACAAGTAAGAGGAATTGGCCTTTACTCCTAACGTCTTTTCACTATAAATTCATGATCATTGATACGACGGATGTACGTTACAGAAGGCCGTGTAGGTGAGGTGCAATCCTCACCCTCCTGCACCTAGTTTCATGTTGCAGTGCAGTCTAAAAGCTTCGATATGCCTATTGATGATTTGGAATCTAATTGTGAGGAGGTGGGGTCAATATTTTTTGTTTTATATCTACACACCACAGAGCTCGGGCCTGTATTCGAATTGGTGGTTGTTTACTCAGATTTGCCACTCTTGGATAGCAAATTCAGAGGTATTTCTCATCCATGTCCGGTTCTAGCTGTTGGTTGCTGGTATCCAGGTGATTTTTATGTTTGGTTTTAAAGCAAGGGGTTTAAGACTCTTAGGCTTTTGCTAAGATTTATCTGGTGTAAGACTCTGATGCTAATTGCTTTGGTGAATTGGGGCATTGTCAACTCAATTGTGGACCTAAATTGTTTCTTTGAGTTTGGAACCACCTTGTTTATGTTGTCATTTGTCCTTAGGGTTGGGAATGGTCTTATAGCTTGTTTGGGTTTTCTCAGTTTTCGAGTGGTGGTATGGTGGTCGAGTTATCCGTGCTTTATGTCTTTAGAGTGTGGTGAATTTTAAACCTTCCTCGAATTCAAGCCTCTAGTGTGGAATTTGGGGGACAATCTGGTTTTATTTTGGTCGAGTATTGAAGGGAAGGTGATTCGTCCTTTTACTTGCTTTGTTGGTCGTGGTACTCTCACTAGTTGTCTACATTGTTCTCTTGTATCGACCACCATGCCTCCTCGTCGGATAAATGTGAGTAGAAGAGGTAGTATTGGTATTGTTCGGGTTAAATGTGATCACCCTTTTTCCTTTGCCTGAGTAGCAAATTACTTCGATTATGCCCCCCTTGAAGTGCGCAGTGTTGAAGTCGAAAAATTCTAGGGATCGCCCTTACCATTCAAACTCAAAAGTTGTGGGAGACGGTCTGAAATGGGTTCCAAAACTAGGAAGATTTCGGAACAGGAGATTGCATTTCCTGCATTCTTTATCCTTACACCGACAAATGGACATTTTGTTACGCTTGGTATTCAAGGACAAGCAAGTTGAAAATTATAATGTCTTTTTTGGGTTGGAGGACATTAAGTGCATTTTAGAGAATTCCAGATACTACCTTAATGATATTGACTCTCGCTTGAGATATGTGGAGAGATATCTAGTGTCAGATTCAGCCTCAAGGGATATCACTAACCCTCCTAGAGATCCAACAGATCCACCAGTTAAATATACTTTAGACCTTACTATTATCTCATCAGACCAAGACTAGAATATGGTATCATAGTTTTGGCCTTCTTTTGTTAAGATCGTTTTTATCGCTCTCATCAACATGGATATGTGGAATTATTGAGTCGAATTGGTGGTTCTTTTGGTTTCACACTTGTTTTGGTGTGAGAGGTTTTGAAGTGTTGCTTCCCAGTGATTTTAGTTGCTCATAGTTCCTCACAGTTGGTTTAGCATATAAATTCATTGTTTCTTTCCATTGCTAGATGTTTCCACTATATTGACCTCATCAATTAGGCATAGCGACGGACCTCATGCTATCCTCGACAAGATTTTTGCAACCGATGCAACTTACCAGAACAACTTTTTTGTGGTCGGTGCAAGTTGCAAGATTTCAATTATGTCTTATATTTGTGGAGTTTTCCTGCTATTGTTGTGGTTGCCTTTGGTGATTAGCTATTAGGTCGTTCGATAAACCTTTATTGTAATTGTAGTCCTATAGTTGTCTTTGCTTACGAGATGCCTATTGTTCGGGTTTTGTTAACTTATTTTCACTTGTCTCAGCCTTTGGGAGTATAGATTTTAAGTTATGTATGTTAGGAGGAGCCCAACTCTCTTCTTATCTAGAGGCGATTTATGTTTCTTTGTCCTTGATTTTGGATCTCAAAAAGCTTTGTCTATGGATGTAATCAACATGTATTCCCTATTTTAGGTAATATAAAATGTTGCTATTCACAAAAAAATATATATATCTAGCTTTAAAAAGTGCCTTTTATCTAGATTTTTAAGAATATTAACCAAAAAACCAATTAAATTATTCATTTATATGATATTATTATATAGAAGATTTTAAAATTTTGCTTTTGGAGAAACATTTAAAATTAATTTTAATTAACTAGTTATAGTTGGGTGTTTTCGGTATCCTAAGTCTTTTTTAGTTATGATATGAGCTCTTGTGAGCCTAAACTTGTTTAGTGGTTGCCCATAAAGGCATCATTATTATTTGTGGGTGGGTTGTTTCCCTTAGGGCTTTACAACAAGTGAATTCAAAAGAGAATAGTAATAAGCTAGTAAGTTTCTATCCAATAATATGAATATTTATGTTAGCTTAAGAAAAGTCCCCGTCCCTTTGAACATGTTGGAAACCTTTACCATTGTAGAAAACCAAAAAGAAAAAAAAAAGAGTAGGTTTGAAACCTTGTTTTGTAAGTAATAATAATCAAGTTTGTAGTTAAATTTCTGGATATGAATTGTGTTAAGAATTATAAAATTTTGCTATCTAGTATAATTATGCATGCAACTAGTTATATATATCCTTTTTGACTTCGAAAGTCTCCATACCCTATAGACATGAAGAATGTCGATAGTACTAAAGCATGGAATTCACTTATAGCATATAAACAAATATTAGAGAAAAATTGTTCACATTTAATTGAATTTTCTTATAATAAAGTTTAAATTTATCTTCCTTCAAGCTTGAGCCAAAAATGCCTATTTAACCCATGATACCTCCCACATTGATATCTTAATTGTAATCTTGCATAACATCCACCTACCCTTTGTGTGTGTGTGTGTATATATATATATATGAAGGGCTTATTATACCCTAATATTAAGTTCATACTATTTTATATTAAGATTCGTTATAGAACTTAATATATAAGGGATACATCCCAAATTCGGGTTGCTCCTTGTACACTGATCCCTATCAGAACAGGCAGGACAATATTTTGTGTTGATTTTCTAGTTTAATCAGGACTAGTATGGTTTTTCAAAAATGATAACTACTTTAAATGATAAAATTAATCTTCTTATAACATACCAATCATTAAGCATTAATTTTCTTATAACATACCAATCATTAAGCATTTACACATGAAGAAATTCAACCATTCACTTTCTTCAATAGAGCAATAGAGATCATAGTAAACAGTAAAACAAGAGACAATACACCAAAATTAGGCTATCAATCAGGCCAAAACCCACAAAGGGAAACCCCAACCAATCTTTCCTTATGAGAGATAGATTCAATTCATATGCAATGCATCAGAATATTCCAACAAGATTCCAAACTTTCGAACCTCAATAAATTCCAAGTCAAACCAATAAACAAAGAGATACATTCAACGTTGGTCAAAATCAAGTATGCAGAAGAGGGCCAAATTTTGGCCTAAGGAAATTTTGAACAGAAGAGCCAAAATTTGGTCAAACTTCAATCAAACATGCACAGTCAAATTCAGCCTTCTTAGATCAATCAAATTCTCGGTACAGAGTGAATGGAAGTATTCATTACTCAGATTTAGTTTACTGTGTTGATTTACCCGTAAGGCAGTTCGATTGCGGATTTGGGCCCAATCTTGGACACAACGTTGTATTCTCTTGTATCATTAAATTAGTGTTTGATTCCTCTGTTCCTGCTATTTCAATTTGTGTAATTATTTTTAATTTCTTGTTGTTGATTTGTTGAATTGAATGCTCTGTCTTGAATCAAGTTTATTGTAATTCTTATAGAGTAGATTTGTTGCGGTTAATCCATTAAGAGGAAGTGTTCCTTCCTTCTGTTTCCTGTAGATTATCATAGATGGATATTTAGCTTGTTTAATTGTTGTTAGATAGTATGATTTCATAGTGTTGTCTTTTTACTCTGTAGTTGTTATTCCCTAAGAAACAACTTGTTGTTTGATATGTTTTCTTTTGTTGTTTCCGGGATTTCAAGATTGGGGAGATTGCAACGCTACATTGGATTTTTCCATGTGGATTTTGCCATGTATGAGGGCATGGAACTAGTATTTAATCAAGAGCACCAAGCCCTCTATGTACCTTGATGTTAGTGGCATTGATTGTCAAACTACTTTATCATGAGCCTACTAAAAAAAGTATTCATCACTTAAACAAAATCTTAACTTAACATGTTATGCTTTTCTATCTTATTTTAATGCTTAGAGGGTGATATTGATGACAAAGATCAAAGATCTCAATATAGGCAATGGTTTTGATGATGTAGGTATTTGTTGTAGCATCATTTTTTTTGGATGCTAGAGATCATGTGGAGCTTGTATGTGTATTCTTTAAAATTTGAATATTTTATGTGTTTTGGTTGACCGGTTTTTTGGTCCATTTTTTTTACTGGTTTTCGTCTGGTTCTTACCGATTTCTGATCCGGGGGGTCTACCGGTTCAATGACTAGTCTGGTTCTAATAAATATGATGAGGACCCTTCCTTCAATTTGACTACAGATCAATTGGCAGTTATAAATTTAGATAAAACCTAAGAAACTGAATTTGCTCAAAACCCCAGTCGTGTCCCAAATCCCACAATTCGATGGGACACGTGTCCTCCAATCTTGTCCCATTGTGTACGACTTGTGGGATTCGATGGGACACATGTCCCACAGTCGTGTCTCATTGTGTCCCGATTTGCCTCTTCATTCATCATGTTGAAGAGGTTGAGGGAGGTCAAGACCGCTCTTAGGGCCATGGTTATTTCGGAGTTTTGGTCTTTTTGGAGAAAGATAAATCAAGCAGCCTCAAAAAGAGTGAAGGACACAATGTTAGATGATGCTTGGTGGGAGAGGGTAGATCTACTTATTAAGATCATGGACCCTATCATTGTTTTGCTATGATTTCTAGATACAAACAAACCCATCCTAGGAGAGGTTTATGAGGGATGGGATTGCATGATTGAGTCTATGAGGACCATTATTGTACAGAGTGACTCGAGTATGAGACATCATCAGAGGCCTTCTTCACCACCATACGAAATATTCTTGTCCACAGACAAGACAAGAGTTGCACACATTTGCATTGTTTGGCTCACTCATTGAACCCAAAATACTACAGCCATGAGTGGTTGAATGGTGGACCTTCCCGCAGATTCCCTCCTCACATGGATGCTGAAATTTCACAGGAGCAGAAGGATGCATTGAGGCAGATTTTTCAGGATAGAGCATGCCTTTGCAGAGTTTTCCATTGGCACTAGTCGATTTGCAGGATATGATGTGATTAGAGACATGGGGGCTAAGAAGCCCTATTCTTGGTGGGAAACTCACGGGGCAACAAGCCCTCCTCTACAGCAGTTAGTCATGAGGCTCCTCTCTCAGGTGACTTCATCCTCTTGTTGCGAGAGGAATTGGAGCACATATGGGAATTTGTATAGTTTCAATCAAAAAACGAGTTGGGAGCTTCAGTTTCTAATTGAGGCAAGGACGAGTTAGAGACAAATTAACAAGTCAAGCAAGTCAATTTATTGACAAGTTAGAGACAAGTTAAACTCAGTTAACAAGTCAATCACAATTGTTGTTCTAAATTTGTACTCACTAATTTTAGCATGGATCGAGCCTATAAAGGAAGGATGAAGGCACAAATTTATTCATTGTTGTATGCACAAGGTTGTGTGTGTGAAAGCATCTTGTTGAGAGTGTGTATTTTGGAGCAGCCAATACGTTGTGATAGAGAAACTTCTTGCTGCCAGATTTGCGCTAGGATTTAGGAGGTTTTCTCCCAAATAATAGGGGCCAAGACTGCACTAGGAAATAGGAGATCTCCTGCACAAGCAAAAAGGGTCAAGCAAGCCGCAAGCAAGTAGGAGCAAAGGTTGATAGGTTGCAAGGTGTGTCCAACTAGTATAGCAGAGAACAAGTGTGTTCTCAGAGTCCCTATTTGTCTTGTAAGAAATCTGATTACTCAGAACTCTATCAATAAAATGCTACAGCAAGAAGAGGGTTTCCCCAATTGGGTTTCCCTAGAAAAAATATTGTCTCTTGTGTGACTATGTTTTTATCTCTGTGATTATTCCGCTGCTTATGTGTGTTGAGAAATTCTGTCTTGGTGAAAAGAATTTTTGGTTTCAGTTTGTAGTTGTCGTTAGTTTCAGATTGTTCATTAAAGTAGTTGCAAAATTTCATGGAAATTCAACACTACTGTTGAATTTTTTGAATGTAATTGCTTAATGATGTTCCTAAAATATGCTAAAGTATGATTGTATATCATTGAAAGTATTATCAATGGCAAAAAATTGTGTTTGTCTAAATTGGCACTAGAAAATCAATAGGTTCATTGTATGGTTTTCCCTGGATATTTTATTTTAACATCTTGGAGGAAATTGTGAATCTCAACAACTCATTGTTACTTTTAGTAAGCAAGTTGATTGAGACAGTTAGTTCATTACTATTCCTTGGAAGACTAATGGATCTAAGAAAACAAATATTTGTTTATTGTAACAAGAAATAGAGTTGAAACCTAAAGAAGGTTTACTCTCTCCATTTGTAAGGTATGAATGGAAAAGCTCTCAAGCTTTGGAATAAAATTGCTTCCTCTGTTGTCTAGGCTATTGTGGAATGGATGTACAATTTTTTTATGTGTGGCAAATATCCTTGGTGCATATTAGTAGCTTGTATTGTGGGTTTTGAATTTCAAAGGTGGTTTGGGAGCCACAAAGGAGTAGCCTTGCTACACTAGATCAAGGCCACTATTGGATCAATTTGCTTATGGAACTCACCATAGAGTCCCTCCCCTTCCATCAAATTCTAATATCTCGTTTGCCAAATCAAGAGCTACTAGAAGCCTGTAGTTTATCGCCAAACAGCCCCTGTATCTATTAAATATTTGCCCTTTGATGTTGTGTGCATGATCCCATAGCCCAAGCAAAATTAGTCACCGGTCTTCCCCATCATCCATCACATTTTAATTTTCTATTTTTGTTTTCTTAACTCCTTTGCTTCCACTTATAATACAACATCGTGAGTTTAGTTAACCGTTAGGATTCCCTCCCAACCCAAAGCTCATCTAATCCTATGCAACGGTAGGCTACTAAGGCAAAAGTGGGTAACTCATTTAAGTTGCCCATGGGGTCTCACAACTAGGGCATTAGGACTTTTTGCACCATGTGCGAACCTGGGAGGTAACAATTAGAACAGAGAGAGGGGGGAATGAGAAACAGTATTTACTCAGGTTAAATAGATTTTCATGGATTCTCCAAGACTTGCACGACATCCACAAGCCATCAAGGAAACTGAGACTTCCAACCGGTCACCAGATTCGTTAGTTAGCTCTGCTGGCAGCACAAAAGTTGCAACATGTACACCCCCAGGAGGGTCTAAGCACTAAAAGTGCTTGACCTTACCACTACACGCTTGATGATTATTTTGTTGATGTTGATTTGGGTTCTAAAAATAGCATATGGCTAAGCTCTGTTCAAGAAATTGACCTCATAAATCAATTGGGTTTCCTTGAACTAAATATCTCTTCTAAAGATAACTTGCTTGTGGGTATCTAGACAACAACAATATTTGAATGCTAAATAAATAAAGTGTTGATAATGCAACATTTGCAGATCAGCATTCCCATTGAGGTATTAAAAATAAAGTAGACAAATAGGAGAAAAATATATTCCAAGTGTTCCAGCCATTCAAATAAGATATTATGGAGTGAGTTTTGTGCATGAGTCTCGGAAGGACAAAACAAATTCAGAAACATTATCATTTTCAATTTACTCTATCAATATAAATAATATCAAAATTACAACAACAAATAACATTTTTCAAGCCCCTTGAAAACAAGGGCAATTTTTCAAATATATAAAAAAAATTACAATTTTGTACACCAATAAATTTTCAATTTTCAACAAAAGCGAAACAGGATAACCAATTATGAAAAATACAATCATTGGAACAAAATAAAAGAACTCGGAACCCTGCAACAAATATAAATATGTTACAACTTTGTGGTTATCCTCTGTATATTTAAAAGGATAAACGAGCATTCAAAGATGTCCAAGGCATTGCCCACTTCCGAAGATAATAACAATTCATATTGCCTCCAAGGTAATTTTCTTAACTTGCAGCATGTGTTGGGGCAAATGATCTTCACATTCAACCTTGCTTAAAATAAACTAAATTTGATATGCATCGTGGCCTAAAACTATGGTTTAGGCTTACCGACAACCATCATGGCCTAAAATTAGGGTTTTGGATACATAGGCATACATAAAGGCCTGAGGTTAGGCTTAGGCTTAGGCTTAGATCATTCATACAAACACAGATTTTAGAGCGAATCCTCATCTGCCCATCGGAACACGCCACAGCAATACAACTTTCTCTCTGAGAAACCCCAAATCCAAAACCCTAAAAACCCTAGACTAGCTGCAGTTTGCAGCAAATCAAATTCAAACACCGCAAAAATATAAACAAAAATCATGTGACCTCGATAACCGAGAAACCTGCAGTGGATGAGGTCTTCAAGAGCTCAAGCTGCTTGTTGCCTCTGCGGAGCAAATACTGTGGTTATCCTCTGTATATTTAAAAGGATAAACGAGCATTCGAAGATGTCCAAGGCATTGTCCACTTCGGAAGATAATAACAATTCAAATCGCCTCGGGCAATTTTATTAACTTGCGGCATGTTTAGGGCAAATGATTTTCACAATCAATTTTGGTTAAAATAAACTAAATTTGACTTGCATCGTGGCCTAAAATTACGGTTTAGGCTTACCGACAACCATCGTGGCCTAAAATTAGGGTTTCAGATATATAGACATACATTAAAACAATTACGGTTTAGGCTTACCGACAACCATCATGGCCTAAAATTAGGGTTTCAGATACATAGACATACATTAAAACCTGAGGTTAGGGTTAGGCTTAGATCATTCATACAGACACAGAATTTAGCGCGAATACTCATCTGCCAGTCGGAACCCGCCACAGCAATACAACTTTCTCTCTGAGAAACCCCAAATCCAAAAACCTGAAAACCCTAGACTAGCTGCAGTTTGCAGCAAATCGAATTCAATCACCGCAAAAATATAAACAAAAATCATCTGACCTCGATAACCGATAAGCCTACAGTGGCTGAGGTCTTCAAGAGCTCAAGCTGCCTGTTGCCTCTGCGGAGCAAATACTCGATGTAGGTGAAATCCTTTTTATCTACTGAAGTTGCATTTTTCCTGAACTCAGTCGATACAATTTGCTCTATTCTGCATCGCTCGGGGAAATCTTTGGATCGGGCTGCTCGTAAGAATCCTCTGTATAAACTCAAAACCTGCCGTTGCATTCCCGAGAGCCTCTGCGCAGGTGCCATCATTATTACTTTTCTTAATTACAATTCTGTGCATCCCATTAAATATGAGCGAGGCATTGGAATGAAATCGAAATCCAATCTGAGCTTAATGGTTAAATAAACATAATGTCTCTTCTAATTCTTTAAGAGTTATTTTTTTTAATTTATTTGTAATGTATTTTTTTAGCTTATATATTAGTGCAAAAACTATTTATATTAAAAAATATCAAAATCTTATTTATTAAAAATTATTATTATCAATTAAGAAAAGTAAAGTGAACCACTTGGAAAATGGAATTGGATTGGGTCGCATAAAATTTAATGCATATTTTTTTCTTTTAGAAACAAGTTTGTTTTAGGAAAGTAATGGAGTTAGAAAATGTTGTGGAAGTGAGTGGTTAGGGTTTTTGTAGTTATTGTTGTTTTTCTTCTTTGTATTGATCATTTTGTAATGGATTTGAGGTTTCATTTGTGGTTGAGTGTAGATTTTTCCAATCTTTATGATATTTCTAGAGTTTTTGTCATTGAATCAGGGTTTGTCTTGGTTTTGAGTTGCCTTGATTTGCTATCAATTCAGCTATTTTTTTCCTATTCCTTACATTTGCATTGCAGTGGGGTCTTTCATGTTGTCGAACTATGATCTTGTGTTTCTCTAGTTCTGAGTGATTGAGGTCATTGTTTGTTCAATGGGTCTCCCAAGTAGATTTGTTAAAAAAGTGGAGTCAATTCTCTCTCTTGATTTGAGGATTTCGTCCTCTCTAAAGAAGAATGTGACTACATTGAAGAAAAGAGGGTTGTGTGATAAGTTCATTGGCATTTTCCCTAGCTATAATTCTATTTTAGAATGGACCTCTATTAATTGGGTAACATGAGACCATTAGTATTTTGTTTTCTTTTCTTTTTCTTTTTTTGTCTTCCATGAAATATCTAGGCAGATCAACCCAATGAGACCACTTCTTGTCGGCTTATTGGCAGAGCCTAACCCCAAGGGTGTAAAAGAGAATTGACCTTGTGACCTCCCATTTACGAGGTGCTTCTAACAACGGGAACTTAACCAATTGATCTAACATTTGAGACTAGTATTTTCTATTGTGGAAACGGTTATCATGCTTTTCTTTTTTTAAATAGGAGGATAGGGATCAGATCTACGGATTTGGACTTTATTTCATGGGCATTAGAAAAAAATTTCTCACCCACTCGTCTCTAGATTTCAGCCCCATGATGGAAATTTCTTCTACACCAATGTGGATCAAATTTCCATATATTCTCCTTCTTTGCTAGGGTGAATGTATTTTCAAGGCTATAGGAGATAAATTGGGTCAATTTATTTCTAGTGATATGGACAAGGAGAATAACTTCTCTTGTGTTAGAATTTGCATTGAAATGAATTTTTCAAAAGGCCTTACTGAGGTGATTCGGCTTAGCTTGGACGGTTGGTCCCATCTTCAGGCCATGGATTATGAATAGGTTCCCTTTAAATGTAATTATTGTCATGGGTATGGAAACTTTGTAAAAAGTTGTCCTAAGGATCCAGCTTCTCAGCTTCCTTCTAATCCTTTGTCATCTTCTCATAGTAATGATGAGCAATGAGCATTCAATTAGTTACAAGCAAACGCAAGAAACAATTGAATAAGAGGTTGCATGCTAGCAAGCTTGAATCTCATCAACATCCTCCCTCCAATAATAGATGTGAAGTTTTGAAGTCCCCAGAGGTAGAAGTTATGGGTAATGAGGCCCAAGTTGATCAGTGAGTCCCAAATCAAGTGTCTCCAAAGAATATTAATTCATCCATTGAGGAAAAGTCAGTTACAAGCAAACGCAAGAAACAATTGAATAAGAGGTTGCATGCTAGCAAGCTTGAATCTCGTCAACATCCTCCCTCCAATAATAGATGTGAAGTTTTGAAGTCCCCATAAGTAGAAGTTATGGGTAATGAGCCCCAAGTTGATCAGTGAGTCCCAATTCAAGTGTCTTCAAAGAATATTAATTCATCCATTGAGGAAAATTCTTGGTCCAAGGACATTAACAAAATCCTTCGTATAGGAAAAAAAAAAAATGGAATGGAGGATGAGGAGGAAATCAACCCCCCCGCCCTCCCCCCCTTTTTTCCTTCCTATTCAAATGTGCTAAAAAATAATCCATGCTCTTCCCCTCCTTTCACAGTAAGTAGTAAAGATCGAAGCAAGAAAACCATTCACTCTTGCACCAAGAATTATTTTGCCTCCAGTGGGTCTAACACTGGGTTAATTTCTCTTAAATCTTATAACTGTTTTGTCTTTCCATCATTTTTTGCAAGCAATTTGTGAGAATCTACTCATGTTCTCAATAAATAGTAAGTGTAAGCTTTAGAAGGTCTAGTATTGGATCTACCCCCCCCCCCCCCCCCCGCCTTTTCTTTTTGGGGGAAGAGGATGGTTTTTAGGTCCTTTGATTTTAGATTGATGGAATAGATTTTCTTTATAATAGTCACTCCAATGTACTTGTCATGTGTTCCGGGCAGATATTTTTATTGATACAAATTCTCACTACTATTAAAAAATAGTATATACATTATGATTAATTGGATTAATGATATCTAATATAATGCACTGCGAAAACCCCTCAATACTTAATTGGATTTTGTTTGAGTAGTTATAAGATGAGCGTTTTTTTTCTTTATTTTTGTTTTATTGAGTGAAAAATAAGGACTAATTAAATTTATAATATATTGTTTTAATAATTTTGAATTTATGGTTGATATAACCTTGTATATTAAAGAATTTATAATTTATAATTGATATTACTAATATAATATTATAATGATTTTGTTCACGGGGTTTGGATAGACAGTGATCGGATGCTCTGTTAAGGCACTCCTTGATGTGAAGTCACTAGTTCAATTCCCTGCCCCGATCGGGGTGATATATTGGACATGATAAAGATGTAGTTGTGTCAAGCTTACAAGAAATATATTATAATGATTTTAAATTGTATTGTTGATATAAACTTATATATTAAATAATTTAATATTGTTTTTTTTAAGTTCTTTATATTAAGATTAAGCAAATATACATCGCAAAAAAAATCAGTTACTGGTCTTCCACTTGGGAAACCATAACAATTGCATTAGTTCAAAATTTTCTTATTAAAAGTATTATGGATGACCATATTATCTTTCAAAATGAAATTAAGACTATGAACTAATATAAAATATAAATTGATAAACATAAACACAACAACTCTCTAGGTTTTGTTTCTATTCATATAACTGGCTCACTTTATCATACTTTGGGAGGAGAATCCACCTGGAAAGGTGGTTGTTGTTCACTATTATTGTCAAAAGAATAAATTGTTAGAAAAAAATAGAGAGGATCGAGAGAGATTGCACACACAACACAAAACCACACTATTTATATTCATCAGACAAAGTTTACATATATAGAAATATAAGTCACAGACTTCGACAAATATAGATCCTGAGATAGTGGATCTATGACTATGACATGACACAACTACAACTCATACACGTAGGAAACAACAACTTCTAGATTAACACCTTGGGACCCACGATCACAACATGTAAATCACATGACACGCATGACATACATGGAAGCATTACTTCCAACGCCCTCCGTTAATGCTTACATGTAACAAATATTGAAAACAAACATTACAACAATAAATAAATCTTTGTCACATTTGTCTAATATGGTCATCACTAGCACTCACATCCACTCTGAAATCTCAGGGTTTCCGCTCTTTTCTTCACCATGCTTTCAAGCTTCCCACTTTATCCACTTGAGATATAACCGCTTCCAACCATCGTTGACATACTTTGCAGAATTGATGCTTCTCGACCTCCCAGAGGATGATGGGTCAGTCTTGATATCGAACCATTTTTTGGAACTGCCGCCATCTGTTGAATCCACGACCCTCCACAGTATTCATCAGTTATCTAGGATAGCATTCTTGGTACAAAATGTCTTCAGTAGACTATTCTACAACTTGACCTTGTATAAAATAACTTGTATTGACACTCCCGGAGCACAACAGGTCACACCAACTTGACCTGATTAAGAACAAATTGTATCTAATGTGTTGGAATAAGGAATTACTGACAGGGGGGTGAATCGGTAATTGTATGATTAATTTCAATTTTTATTTTGAATATATTCTTACTTCGTCTCTCTATCGTTTGTTATTTATGAAAGCATTCATTCATAAATAGATAAGTATTAAGGCATGAGCATTAATATGTTCAACAACAGTTCTCAAGATCAACACACACACACATTAACACAGGTATTTTTCACATGGAAACCCAAAGGGTAAAAACCACCAATTTGTTGTTGTTTTAGTGTGTAAATTAAGCACCCACTAAATTACATTAGCTTGTTTGTGAGCACCCACTCACTGGAGGCACCGACCCCCTTCGGATAGCAAGCACCAACTTGCCAAGAGGCACTAACCTCTTTGAATGCAGGCCACCACCTGTTGTTTCCATTGTTTTATTATTTCGTACAATTTTAAAACTAAAAACAAGGCATTTACAAATAAGAAAAATACCAATCCACTGTGTCACATAATTGCATTGTGCTCTCGGTCCTATGTTGAATCACCAACTCCTTGAGTTTGCACAGTGACACCTTCTGTACTCTGCTCAGCATAACATGTGATCACCACTCTGTTGCCTCGCAAATCATCCTCTGTTACTTCTCCCACAACTAAGGCTTTATGCCCTCTCTCACAACACTACCACTGCTCTCGCCACTTAGCAAATTTAGCAATACTCTTTTGCTCTACATTGCATAGAGGATTTAGTTGGTTTTGTTCCATTGTTGTGTACTTCACAGTCTTGTTTCTGCCATAGGTACAAACATCAGTCAAATTCTTCTTTGTGTGACTTACTCTGTTGCCTTTTCATTTGCCCATCGAGTTCTTCCATAAAATTAATCACAGGGATGGGCTTCTGAAATCTTTACAGACTCACCATGTACACTTCCATGCTGAGCTTTTAATTCGCAGTTTGTCTCATCACATTACAAGGACTTATCATGCATGTATATTTCCCATCAAAGCTGGACAATATATGGGAGTGGAAACTATGCTCCCTCCCTTTTTTTCTAATTCACTAAGGCATGCATGAGACGATAAGGTTCTATTAAATGAGCCAATGTAATTTGTGCCTTGTTGTAGTGCTTCTTTTCTGCAAATACCAACTTTGTGATAATGCATTCAAACCTCAGTTGTCGACCCATCCATTCGTATGCAATTCATTGTATTGCACCATTGGAGACACGTTATATCATAACATTACAAAATCAGTATGTTACGATATTGTATTCCTCGATATCCTTGGCTCCCTTTGTTAACTGCTTTGCGCCCTTGGTTCTTTTACCTCTCACGACCATGTGCCAACCAAACACTAAAACCCCTTTCATCGTAACTTTTCAAAATCAGTTCCACAGATGTTACAATTTTATCATCCTCCGATATGCCGACCTTTGATATGACGTCATCACTCCACGTGGAAACTCCTTAGTGGTGACATGTGTCACCCGGATTTAGCCCATTAGGTCATCTAATAATGTTGAATCTGACTGCCATGTGTCATGTCATACTGCAATGTCATGTTGCTATCAGTTGCCACTACGACTTCTCATAACCAATCTCATGTCGCCATGTGTCCTGCCAGAGGAGAGAGAAGAGGGCCCGTAAGACCTTGGTTTTGCAACATAATCCTTTGTTAATTTCTCTTCGAATTTATAGGCACTTTTAACACTATGAGGTTGATTGGATATTGTAACTTCTAAAAACACTTTTGTTAAGATCTTCTGATATTCTGATATCCTGGACCTTTGATATTCCAAAACTCAATAAGCCTTCTCTTCTGATATTCCAATATCTTGGACCTCTAATATTTCGATACCCGATAAGCCTCCTCCTCTGATGTTCTGATATGCTGGTATGCTCTGCGATTATGATATGTTGTTCCCCCAATGTTTCGATATCCTAAACCTCTGATGTGTCAATGTGCTCTAATGTTCCAATATCCAATATGCCTCCTGCTCTAATATCTCATCCTTCTCAAGGCTTTAAATCCTTGAACTTTAGAAAACCATATATTTTGATCCAGGAGCCCATTTTTTAACTTCAGCATATCGTTAGAAAGCTCTTCCAGAGAAATTTTCAATGGACATGGTGCGATGCAGGTTTTGAGCCCATTTTCTACCTTTGAGGGTGGCTCCAAAATTTCTGCCACACTCTGCTTCTTGACCCTTCTTCTCGTGCCTGAAATGTTATGCGCCTAACCACCATAGTCATCATTTTATGGTTTCTCAATAAGCCTGATACTATAATGATTCTCTACCAGAAGCCTGCAGCTATCCATAGATCACTCTTGGACACTTAGAGACAACTTTTATGGATTTTCAATAAACCTGCTACTATGGTGATTCTCTACCAGAAGCTTGCAACTATCATAGATCACCATTGACTCTCATTGACATCAATGCTAACACTAGCATAACCACCCATAGTCCAACAATATCCCCCTTTGGCATTTATGGCAACAACATAATCTCCCCCTCAGGCTAGGCATGACCTTCTCTAATAACTCTTCTCCCCCTTTGTCATCAATGGAAAAGAGTACTTCTTGAATACTCCCCCTGAACAATTGCAACCTACTCTCCCATGAGTCCCACATGCTGAATAGCTGCCACCCCTTACCAAAATGAAGTCATTTAGAGGGAGGAGTCACAAATCCTATCTGTTTCCTGAGATATTCAAATGGTTCTCTTGATAGTGACTTGGTAAAGATATCTTCCAATTGCTCTTTACTGGCCACATACTCAAGTTTGACAACATTGATTGCAACTTGTTCCCTCAAGAAATGGAACTTGATAGGAATATGTTGAGTCTTTGAATGCATGATTGGATTTTTAGAGATATTGATGGTGCTTGTATTATCACACATGATTGGAATAGGATTAGTCAAATCTACCTTCATATATTTCAAAGTCTGCTTCATCCATAGAATTTGCATGCAGTAGCAACATATTTTGCTTCAGTGTCGATAACTAAATGGAGGTTTATTTCTTGCTGACCCATGACACTAAGCATTTCCCCAAGTAGAAGGTTGCACCTGAAGTGTTTTTTCTATCATCAAAACTGCCAGCCCAATCAACGTCAGTGTAGGATTTAAACATAAATTATTTGCTTTTAGCATACCACAACCCATATTTTTTTGTCCCTCGAAGATATTTGAAAATCCTCTTAGTAGCAACAACATGACTTTCACAAGGTAAAGCCTGAAATCTGGCAACAAGTCATATGGCCTGCATGATATCTGACCTTGACGCAGTAAGATATAGCATGCTTCCTATCATGGATTTGTATTCAATTTAATTTACCAGAGGTGACGCATCTTCTTTGAACAATTTGCAGCCTGTAACCATGGGTGTACTTACTGGTTTGCAATCTTCCAACCCAAACTTTTTTCAGAGTTTCTCAGAGGTATTTGGATTAGGAGATAAACACTCCTTTCTAACATTGAGAGATTTGCAGTCCCACGAAGGAGGACAAATCTCCAATCATGGACATTTCGAACTCTGTTTGCATACATTATGTAAATTGATGCCCCAGTTGTTCCACATCATTGCCAAATATTATGTCATCCACATATACCACAAAAATCAACATATGGTCACCTTCAACCTTTGTGTACAAACTACTATCCACAGTGCCCTTTTTAAAACCTTTTTGTTGAAGGTATTTATCTAGCCTCTCGTACCAAGCTCTGGGAGCTTGCTTGAGTCCATATAGGGCCTTTTTCAGTTTGCACACAAACCCTTCCTCTGTGGTGAGCATAAAACGTTTTGGCTGCTCAATGTAAACTTCTTCCTCCAGATCTCTATTGAGGAATGAAAACTTCACATCCATTTGATATACTTTGATGTTCTTGTTATTGACAAAGGTTAGAAGTTTTTTTATTACTTCTAGTCTAGCCATTGGTGCAAAGGTCTCCTTGAAATCTATCCCCTCTATCTGGGCATACCCTTTGCAGACTAAACGAGCCTTGTTCTTGATTACTTGACCTTGTTCATTCAAATTATTTTTGAAAACCCATTTGGTTTCGATGACATTTTTCTCTCTAGGTCTTGGAACCACCTCCCAAGTGTCATTCTTTTAAATTTGGTCAAGTTTTTCATTCATTGTTTTCACCCAGAATTCGTTCTCACATGATATATTGAGATTCTTAGGTTCAATCTATGATAGCAGAGCCAAATTTGCACAAATTGGACTACCAATAAGTTTCCTTTGGGTTTGAACACCATGTCTTTGGTCTCCCAATATTTGAATTTCAGGATGCTCTTTCTGTACATACTTGGAGGGTGGCTTTGGTGTTGTGCTTGACTTCTCGTGTTCATAGTCTAATCCTCCTGTTTCTTCTTGGTCCGAACACCCCATCTCTGGATTTTCTTCATCCTCAAAGTTTATCTCTGCTATATAGGATCCAAGTTCTGCACCCATCTCATCCACTATTACATCGATGCAATCCTCAATATTCTTTGTCTGCTTATTGTAGCATTTGAATCCTTTGCTTTGAATAGAGTACCCAAGTAATATTCCATCATCATCACGAGAGTCAAACTTTCCAAGATGCTTATCATTCCTTTTGATGAAATACTTGCTCCCAAACACTTTGAGATACTTAGCTGATGCAGGTCTCCACTTCCATATCTCATAGGGAGTCTTAACACTATTGGGCCTGAGATGAGTTATGTTCGACAAATATATTGTTTCTTCTGATGCTTCTCCCCAGAAGGTGTGGGATACATCAACTTCATCTAACATGGCTCTAGCTATTTCGTGGATAGTTTTGTTCTTCCTTTCCACCACTCCATTTTGTTGTGGAGTTCTAGCCACTGAATATTGTCTTCTGATGCCATGCTCTTCACAGAATTCTTCAAATTCATTTGAGGTGTATTCTCCTCCTCTGTCTGATCTTAGGCACTTGATCTTTAGACCTTTCTTGTTTTCAACTTTAGCTTTGAATTTCTCAAAATGTTTGAATGCTTCTGATTTTTATTTTAGAAGTACAATCCAAGTGGACCTGGTGAAATCATCAATGAGCAACATGAAATACCTTTCCCCTTTTAAGGTTTTTTCTCTAGTTGGGCCACGGATGTCTGTGTGAATGAGCTCTAAAGGTCTAGATGAGGAAAACTCTTTTGACTTGAAATGAGTCCTAGTCCATTTTCCACACTGACATGACTTGCATATTGTGTTATCGGGCTTTGACAGTCTTGGTAATCCTTCCACGGCTCCCATCTTGCTGACTTTTATCAAACCATCAAAATTCATATGCCCAAACCTCTTGTGCCACAATTATGCTTCTCTTGTTTTGCTTAAATAACAGTTGACCTTGGAATAGTCAAACACATATACATTATTGTGCGTTCTAATTGCTCTTCCCACTAGTTTTTTGTTCTTCATGTTGCAAATCTCACAGTCTTTCGGTAAAAAGGTCACATCGTAGCCATTATCACACATTTGGATAACACTAAGCAGATTGTGCTTGAGACCTTCTACATACAACACATTTTGTGCTTATGTATTTTAATCAATACTGACTACACCTTTACCCTTGATTCTTGTTGGAGCATTGTTTCCAAAGGTGACATTGTTTCCTTTGTCCTTTTCTTTTAGCGACAAAAAAATTATTTTGTCCCCAGTCATATGTTTGGAACAACCACTATCCACATACCATTTGTTTTCTTGATTATGAGTTGATAAGGCGAGTCCACACTACCTGCTATTTTCAGTCTTTTGTTTCCAACTCCCCTTATCCTCTTTGATAGTTGACTCTCTAATATTTTGGGACTTAGGCAGGTATTCAAACCTGCATCTGCACTCACTAGTTTTGTGCTCAAAATTATTACATTTGAAGCATTCTACTTCACTTAGCAAAGGAGAGAAGACATTTTGATATTTTAGACAAGGGTCTGGAGATTTAAAATTCTGATATTTATCATATCTAGGATTTTCATCTCTTTCAACTTTGATCATTCTACAATCAACAACTTTGTGTCCAAATATATTACACTCATAACAATGACCATAAAAGAAATATGCATGCCTGTTGTTGGAAATCCTATGAGTTTTTGCATGAGAGTACCTTGGATGCATGGTTGATCGATTCATTCTCCGTTGATGATATCCTTTTTTTCCTTCCGCCTTTTTATTTTCATTGACTTTCTCTTGATGCTTATTTTCATAACTTTGTGATTGTTTGAATCCTCTGGACCTAAAGTTCATCTTACTCATGGAATAATATTGTTTCTCTAAGTATCCGAGACCTGTTCTGATTCCTAAGGGCCTTTGGATATTTATAATTTGATCTATTTTTCTTGTTCCTTCTGCAAAATTATCATTTAGACCACTCTCGATCTTCCTTCCCTCTAGATCCATTCTTAGAGAGACAATCTTTGCCTAAAGACTTTGACAATTCTCTTCCCATTCATGGTTTAGATCTTAAAGTACTTCTTGCTTTTTCTTTGCTTCTTCTAGTTCAACTTTCAAGGACATAATATTGTCCCTGCATGTTCTTGAGATTGTTTCCTTTCTTGCCTTGAGTAGCTCCTGCCTTAACTGTTTGTTCTCTTGTTCCAATTTATCACATGCTCCTTGTTTTTCTTCTAAAAGAAGAATCAAGTTATTCTTTCTCTTAATAGCCTAAGTTTTTCTTTTTGATAATAAAACTCCTCATTATTTTAGTTGTACATACCTTCTTCAACACGATGCAGTTGTTCCTTTAGCAACTTATTCTTCTTCCTTGCTTTCTTTAACTCATCAAGGGCACTGATGAGTTCACCTTCAAGGTCAACTACTCCTTCTTCTTCTTCTTCCTCTTCAAAGTCAACAATACTCTATTTCTTGGAGTCTGTTCCGAAGGCCATAAGCATATACTTATCTGAATCATCCTCTGAAGAGTTTTCTCTATCTGATTTTGGTGCTGAGCTATCTTCTTTGGAGTAGAACCCCTTTTTCTTGTAGAACCTATTCTTCTATTGTTTTTGAGTTTCGTTCCTCGGTTTTTTTATCATATTCCTTTTTAGTACTTTCTTTGTAGGGTAATTTTGACGAAAATTGCCCCTCTCTTCTACAATAAAAGCATTTAAAGGGTAGCTTCCCTTTATATTTTCCAGAGCCACACTTCAGTTTCCTCGCCAACTGAGCCAAATCCTAATCACATTCATAGTTGGAGCACTCTTGATGTTTTTTTTAGCTCCTTGCCCTTTTTGGACACTTTCAACATTGCTTCCTTTGGTTCAGACTTCTCCTTTCCAATTCTCATCTCATAGGCAGTGACAGTACCATGCAACTATTCCATCTTGAGATCTTTCAAATTAGCCATTTCTTCAATAGCTTAGACTTTGGCACTAAATCTCATGGGAAAAGATCTTAAGATTTTTTGTACAACCATTTATTCCTTGACTTCTTCACCCAAACCTCTAATCATATTGGTTGCTTCATCAGCCCTGAGGAAGTATTATGTAATACTCTCATCTTCACCCATTCCTAGGCTCTCGAACCTCATTCTAAAGGTTTGCCTTATCATCCCTTTCGTAACTTTGGGTAAGCTTTATCCACACCTCCTTAGTAGATTTACAATGCATAACTTTTACAAGTTATGATTGAATAAGAACAAAGAGAATAACATTCTTGGCTTTAGCATTGTCTCCATATAATTTCTTACCATTTGCATCAATGGGAGGAATATCAGGGACATTATATTTTACCAGCACTGAAGTCCACACATCTACACCAAGTGACATTAGGTATGCTTCCATCCTTACTTTCCAAAAGGCAAAGTTTGTCCCATCAAAGACTGATATTCTACTTGAATAAGCCTCTTGGGTCTCTTGCCTTTATATAATTCCTTATAGATCTACCTTCCAGTGGTTAGACTATTTATGAAGGAACCTCGATCTGATACCAATTGTTGGAATAAGGAATTAGTGAGAGGGGGGTGAATTAGAAATTGTATGATTAATTTCAATTTTTATTTTGAATATATTCTTACTTCGTCCCTCTACCATATGTTATTTATAAGAGCATCCATTCATAAATAGATACATGAGCATTCATATGTTCAACAACAATTCTCAAGATCAACACACATGCGCGCACACGCACACACACACACACGATGACACAAGTATTTTTCATGCGGAAACCCAAAGGGTAAATACCACCAATTTGTTGTTGTTTTAATATGTAAATTAATCACCCACTTAATTACATCAGTTTGTTTGTGAGCACCCACTCACTGTAGGCGCCAAACCCCTTAGGATAGCAAGAACCAACTTTCCAAGAGGCACCAACCTCTTTGAATTCAAGCCACCACCCGTTGTTACCATTGTTATACTGTTCCATACAATTTTAAAACTAAAAATATAAGCATTTACAAATAAAAAAATTACCAATCCACTATGTCACAGAATTGCATTATGCTTTTTGTCCTATGTTGAATCACCGGCTCCTACATTCTTGCACAACAACACCTTATTTACTCTACTCAGCATAACATGTGATCGACACTTTGTTGTCTCACAACTCATCCTATGTTTCTTCTCCCACAACTCGGGCTTTGTTCCCTCTCCCACAACACTACCACCACTCTCACAACTTAGCAAATTAAACAATCTCTTTTTCTCTACATTGCACACAGGCTTTTGTTGGTTTTGTTCGACTATTGTGTACTGAACAATCATGTTTTTCCATAGGTACAAACATCACTTAAATGCTTCTTTGTGTGACTTACTCTGCTGCCTTTGTGTCTACCCATCGAGTTCTGCCATAAAATTAATCACAAGGATGGGCTTCTGAAATATTTATAGACTCACCATGTACACTTCCATAATGAGCTTTTAATTCATAGTCTATCTAGTCACATTACAGGAACTTCCCATGCCTGTATATTTCCCATCAAAGCTGGACAATATATGGGAGTGGAAACTCTACTTCCCTCATTTTTTTTTAAGAAGAAACACCCTACTCCACCAAACAATTAACAATTGCCAATTAAACACTTCTAATTTGAAATATTTATCTAACTGAACTTGAACAATGTTTCATCTAGTCTTAGATCAATAGAGAAAAGGCACACGAAAAAAAAAAAATAAAAAAAAAATAAAAAAAAAATTTACTCACAAAAAACTCTCTCCACAACATAATCTCCTACCCCAATCTATTTATAGAACAATAAAATCAAGTTTCTATCACATCTTCCCGACCCTCCCTCGAGGGAGTCAAGCTAGAGCAGGCTATGATACCATATTAGAAAAATGGAGAGAGTCGAGAGAGATTGCACACACAACACAAAACCACATTATTTCTTATCATCTCACAAATTTTACATATGTGGGAATATAAATCATTGACTTCCACAAATTTAGATCCCAAGAAAGTGGAACTATGACTAAGAAATGGCACAACTACAACTCATACACATAGTAAACAACAACTTCTAGACTGAAACCTCGAGACTCACAATCACAACTTGTAAATAACATGACATACATGAAAGCATTAATTCCAACAAAAATATTATAATTCCTCATTGCCTTGCAAATTTCATGTTAAGTTTATTAATATTATCCATAATTTTAGCCATGCAAGTTATCAACTCGTGTTGTGTGTTAGCTTTTTCGGCAACAACTCTACCCATTAGAGTTTTAATGTGCCAGTATAGGTTAATCATCTACATGTAGGATGTGGCATGAGCCCTAGTAGAGTCATTTACATTAGGGATCCAATCTCTAGTTTCTCTTTCAATAGGCTTGTCAAGAACAAACCTTATGCCATGCCAAACATGGTTTTCCACTTCATAAATGGGTATTTGTACTACTTAAGGGATAATGCTTCTATATCTATCCATAATGGCACAAGAAATTGATTGTGCATGAGCTTGACCAACAATAGGAGGGGGGAGTAGGAGCCAAGGGAGGGACCTATTGACCTCTTCTTCCTCCATGATGGGAGGATAAAAGGTGACACCTAACCATGAGGCCAAACCAATTATAAAAACCACCCTAGGACAGGAGACACACGAGTGGAAAGTAGAACACAAAACAAAACAAAGACGCGTGGGAGTGAGGGTAAAATGGGAGGGAAACCAAATAGAGGGACCACAAAAAGGGAAGGTAATATTGGCAAGAAAAAAAGTGAAAAACTAGGAAGATAAGAGTCCAAATGCAAAGGCCAGGTGGAATGAAGGCTACAACAAGGCTTAAAAACCAAGTTAGAACCCCATGTAATAAATCCCCACCAGTATTAGCAAGCCTAGAGAGGTCAAATAAAACCAAAATGCTATGAAACAAAAATTCCCAAAGTACATTGACATCATCACATATATGACCAAGGAGAAGTTCAAGATGGAAATGAAGAAAATTGTGAGCCTGCGACTCCTTCTCTGTGATTGTAGTAAACTCAGAGTGTTGTGTTCCATGTTGAATAGCTACCAACTGAGAATGATTAGAAGCCCTGCATGTAAAGCTAGTTCCATCTCCCAACTGACTTGGTTTACCTAGTTCCTAAACTTTCCTTTCCCTAGAATGGCAAGTCTACAAAGGACAACAACTTCCCACAGGATTTGCACAAATGGAAAACCTCGAGCAACTATATAAATTGTAAGTTTCCTTTCCTCATCAACCTTCCCCCAATCAATTTCATCATACGTCGTTGTCCATCCAAATTCATTCATGATTATCACCCATCAGTTCCTAAAGTTTGTGTGTATTGCTGGCAATCCTTCTCCAGACTCCCACACACAAAAAAACCATTGCCTTCAACCTCTCCCACTCACAACACAAGTTATGTCATAGTTGCAAGCATATTATCAACCATGCAAGGCACCATTTAGTGGCAATTCTACCCCTCTTCATTAATTGCTTCACATTCATTTCAATTACTAGTGGCCATCCCATTATATGAGCACCCTCCTTGGGGGATTAATAATTTAAAATTTATAATTAATATCATTGTTTAAATTTGTAAATAAGCTTGCTTTTTTCTTTTTCTTTTTAAAATTAATTAATGACAGAGAGTTTTCGTCTCCTAGCCAATCTACATGCCTTCCTCAAATTGTTTAGTCCTGTGATATTTCTTTGGCGTGATGGCACTGGTAATAAGATTATTATTTTATATCATTTCTAGTATATGTGTCCTTTGTTTTACTGTCTATATGGTTTTCATGGTTCCCACAGCCAATTTTTGTAATTTTTATAATTATGAGCTTGGCTGCCACCAACTTTGTATGTTTATTTTGGAACATTTTATCTTAAACCTTTATTAGTGTTCTTGGTCTAGTTTTTACATAAGCAGAGCCAAGATGATTTAGGTGTCAATCTACAACATGAAGTATAAATATTTGATGGTATAATATAAGTTCTTAAGCTTACAAAGAATAGTGCAACCAAATAAATTAAATGGTTGGTAAACATAAATTCACAATAAGTATTAAAACACTTAGCTTAATAAGTTATTGTAATTGTTATATTTTATAAGAGCATTATATTTGAGGCAAATATCACACTTTGAAGCTTTGCAACGGCTACAATGTTAATCTACGACCTCTCTCTCTGATTCAGACTGGCTCGGAATCCCCTCCTCCTGATCTAGTTGCTCGCGCTTTCTTGAACCTCATCACTTCGCTTGTACTTCCACGGAAGCGACCTCAATATCAAGTTCATCAAGAGGTTGGATTCGATTCCTGAGATATATCTATCTCCCACCATTCATCACAAAGCAAATCTCTCTCTTGCTAAGTCGAGATTGGTTGGACTATTCATGGGACTTTGTCCTTTTCCAAAAGCAGTGCAAAAATGGACAGAGCGCAACTGGTTCCTTAAAATTCAACGTCAAATGTCAGTTTGATTATGTGGTAGATGATATTTCATTTTTTATTTCGAATCCAAGGAATATCATGACCTGATATTTACGAATGGACCATACTTCATGGATTAAAGGGCCTTTATTTAAATTGATGGACACTAAAATTTGATCCTGAACTTGATATACCCAGTGTAGTATAGGTCTGTTTTCGTCTTCCCCACCTCCCTCTCGATTGTTTGGGAGACAAATCGATAAGAGCCATCAAAAATGCAGTTGGAAAATATATTGATTGAAGCGAACCAAAGGAGAACCTACATGCATGTGCACAAATCTACGTAGAAGTCAATATGGCCAAATGGTTACCAGAGGTAGTGAAGATAAAAGTAGACAGTTTGATGCATGTCCAGCAACTCGACCATGAACAACTCCCATTCAAATGTAAGGTATGCCATGAATATGATACTTTTGCTAATAGATGTCGCAAGCAGTCAGTAGAGGAATTGTAAGAGGCTCAAGAAGCAGACTAGGAAATTTTTAAGTGCAAAAACTCCAGCAACCCAAAAAATCATCTAAACAATTTGTGCATCCTCATGCCAGACCCTCTTCATTTGTTCCCTCACCCTCCAATGTCAATCCCTAACCACAAGATGGGATTTATCAATCCTCTTCCATTAAATATTTTGAATCCTTGGCAATTTTCCCACTAATTCAATCAAGACGAACCCCATGCTACCATCCATGAGCAAGAAGAGGAGGAAGCCTTCAAAGACCTACATGCTACAATCCAACCTAATCTCCACTCTGTCAATATGGACCAACTCATTACCTCATCCTCCCCCTTATTGATGAACCCTAAAACATCTAATCTCGTTCTTATAGATCCTTCCTCCCTCTAATCCAAAAACCATCATGCTCCTTTGAATTCTTATGCATCCTCCTTTATAGGGATTCTAACAAGAACCAAAGGAAAAGAGGTTCTAGCACTCCCATAAATTATTCAAAAGAAATCTAGAAGAAAGTCTAACAAATAAGTATGGGATGAAGCAACAAAAAAGGACATGGGAATGGGAGTTTAACAGCCAATGGACACATATTTAGATAAAGGCACAATAATGAAGGAAATACGGACCCAAGAAGGGAGAGGTAAGGGCTCTGCCACCTGTTGAGAATTTGGAGGGCTGGTGATTAATTGAAATTCTCTTCTTGATAATTACTTTTGAGCTTATTTAATTTACTTATGTATTTTCTTCTTATCTTATTTAGTCTTTCATCAAATCAATTATCAAAATACAAGAGACACAAGATTAGGCTTTTCGAGCCAGGGAAAAACCTCTCCCTCTTGGAGAGGAAAACCCACAAGAAATTATTCTTATAGTTTTTCAAATGACAAGTACCATGACCGTGACATAGATCCTTAACCTTCTTATGCTTCCAAGACCTTGTCATTGATTGATTATGTTCTTCTGCACTGTCCTTCGCTGACTTGCACCTTTTTGCACCAGAGAGCTCGGTCTTTACACAAATTCTGCTTCCTCAGGGCATTGATTGTTTACTCATCTCAGCTGGATACAACCATAACTTTAGCACAATCACTATGCACTTTGATGTACCTTTTATCTCACGCTTTGACACAATTAAACCTTTTTTGGCACCTTGATCTATCCTTGAATGCAACCTTCTTTAACAATGTGATCCACACTTGAATACACCCTTCTCTAGCACTATCATCCACACTTGAACGCAACTTACTTTACCACAAAGATCTGCACTTAGACGCAGCCCTAGACGCAACCCTAATTTCAACAATGTGATCCACACTCACTTCATATTTCTCCACGTTGTAGTGCCACAGACATATCCGCAACGTTCAGGTGATACCTTGTTGTTTCTACTACACATTACCCATAAACATTACAGATGTGTATCCACGGATTCTGTTCAGACTTGTCTGAATTCCTTTTTTTTCCACAAATGACCGCAGAGATGATTGTGTATATAGGCATCATGTCATTGCTTTAGGCCGACCCTTCAAACTACTAGAAGGCTGAATTTTACTTTTGTCCATAGGCTGACATGGAGGACTTGTATTATAGTGTCGATAGTGTAGCTTTGAGCCTCATTTAGGAGCCATTTCTTAATGATATCATGACAAGGTCTTGGAGCATAATTTATAGACTAGACACTTCATATACATGACACTTGACTATACTTGTAATTAGAAGACAAACCCTAATAGACATCAGATAGAAGTCTATTGACCTACAATAAAAATCTTGCTCATGAAACCCATTGAGCAAGTACAAAAAAATTACATTTTATTATCTTTGTCTTCTTCTTTACATAAATACATAATTACATAGTCAATATGAAGACCGATCCTAGTTACACTTTTCAACGCTCCCTCTTAACTAGGGAGGTATTCATACAAGTATATGGTCACTTTCAAACTAAAGAATCTCATAAGAAGAATCGCATTGGTAATCGCATTTGTATAGCATCATATCAACCAACATTGTCCTAGTGCAAGGCCTTGACTAAGAACCCCATCTCTCAACGAGACAATGGGCTACAATGTTGGCGAGACTGTAGACACGTGACTTATAGACACCATAGTCATTATCTCTCCAAGGTACATACTCCACCAAGGTGTTCCAAAGTATGACCTTCTTGGACTATTCTTCTCTTGGGTAGCTAGCCCTCAAAGAATATCGGTCCCCGACTACTCTTATCTTTAATGCCATATCACATTCTCAAAGAGTATTGAATGCTAGATGATTACCTAATCCTCCATTATGTCTTCCCAAGTGAAGACCAAAATGATGTGTCTATCCATTCTCTCCACATGTCCTACATTGAGACTTGCGACTGTTAGTCCTAGTGTAGTGCATAACACATGTATTAGAGAATCATATATGTCACTCCCTCTTAACTCAAGAAGGACATACTCCAAGTTTCTTCCAAGCAGGAAAATTATCGCCAGGCTCCCTCTCAATCAAGAACTTGCAGTAGCAATGGTGAGACACCCAACTTCTCATGAAGAATTCCTCCCCTCGATGTCATGGATTTCGATATTGAGGAATATTCAACTTTTGGCTTCGTATGGCACATATCATTCATCACTTTCATCCATGAGTCATGCCAGTTTGTCAGAAATTGATTCATCTAACTTCCTTATCTGGTTCAACTTTATGCCATGGTGATTTCCATCTCCAAAGGATATTATATCCTTCCACATGATTGGCATCCCTACATAAACTCATCCAGATAAACATATACATATGAACTTTTAAATCAAAAGTTACCTCAGTGATGATATTTCACCATGACATCTTCCTGTAGGCATCGTCATCCTCTATTCAGATTGACACATCTCCTAATGATATGTCTTGTCAAGGGTCTTCTTCTTTACCGGACTTCTATCAGAGTCTACATATCCTCACAGGAGATATTTTAGTCACATATTCTTGGCTTTCGGATGATTATTGCCTCTTGAAATGGTTGCACTTCATGATCCCTTCCTATCTGCACATCTTCATTCCCAGGAACTACCAATTTCCAGTTCCTTGTTCATATGCAACCACCTCATATTCCATATGAGGATATTATGTTGATTTCATCTGTCAGTGCACCGTGAGAGATCCTTCTCCATAGTTCATACTTCTAAATATATAATTCCATTACCTGCAACCACATGACATGACTTCAAAACATCCAACGTCGGCATATATATATATATATATATATATATATATATATATATATATATATATATATATATATAGTACCTTTTTCCTTTGAGTCATCCTGTATAATTTTACTAGAATGAAGAACTTCATTCCATTGACCTACTTCATCAATATGTCATCACATCCTAATCCCAAAAATTTTTAGCATAGGATTCTCGATGAAACCTTTTTGGTTTCTTTCTAATCAGTGAATCCATAGAGAACTCCATTAGAAAATGTCAACATCTGTTTCCATGATGACCCTTGATCTTGATGAGTGCCTTCCATCAATGTTGTTTATCATTGAGGTTTTCCCGGAGCTGTTTCACCAAGAGATCCTACCATGCTTCTATCATGATGTTATTAATATACATTGCTTCTCGTCATACTATTTTACAACCAACATAGATCACTTAAAGAGGAAGATGACCTCAATCATAATAGAGATCTCTCGCTTCTTCTTCCTTAGATTTATTTATATTAGGTTCTTCCCTTATATCCGTGACATGGGCTTCTTCCTTTTTCCTCTTGTCCTTTCCAAATTTAGGACAATCTCTTTTATAATGCCCAAGTTCATTACATCCAAAGCATCGTACTTTGTCCATATTTCTTCTTTTATTCTGAGGACCAAATTTTTTGAATCTTCCTTTCTTCTTGGATATGGCTATGAAGGCTTGATTTCCTTCACTTGATCCTGTATCAGCTTTGGCTTTCAATATTATTTCCTTTATTTTACATAGAGACCATAAATCATGGAATGGTGTTGCTTATTTCTTCCCGTATAATTTGAAGTGAAGTTTCCACATTCTTCTCGTAGGGCATTCAGCGCCACTATAGTCATCTCAGTGTCATACATTACTTCTCCCAGTTCCTACAGTTGGTCTATTATTTCAGAAATCCTCATACAATATGAAGTGATTCCTTCTTCTCTTGACAAATTCATTTTGTATAGTTTTTGTCTCAGAGAGATTGCTTCTCCCGCAGTACTCACAGAGAATAGATCCACCAGTTTCTCATATATTTCTTTTGTAGACTTCAATTTTGATACATACGGAATGAGTGAGTCCTTAATGGATTCTATGAGAATCCTTTGGGCTATGATTTCTCCTTTCATGTACTTGGCATGAGATGGAGCATATTCTTTTTAGGGTTGAATAGTAGATCCTTCAATGTAGTCCATAACTTCGTCTTCAATTAAATTCAAATCTGTACTCTTTTTCCATGCACTAAAGTTCGATGACCCAACCAATTTGTTGCTCTCTTTACAATAAGTCATCTTGAAAAATTTAAGTAAGGTCGTAGATACTTACTTGAGTAGAGTGATTTGTAGCTTCCTTGATGATGATGAAGATGAATTCAAGAACTTCTTCTAATATAGAAATCTCCTATGTAGGTGTTCTTGGGTCCTTGATGATAAAGGATATCTTTAAACATCGATGTTACTTCCAACAATTTTTTGAATATAAATCTTTGATGGCAAATATTATTTTCTTGATGAGTTAATCCTTTGAATGGGATTGAAGATCTTTCTTGAAATAGCTTGAGAGTATTCCTTGCAAACTAATTTGACTTTTCAACCCAAACTTTGATCTTAGCTTCCAGGAGTGTCTTCTTGTCAAGTAGCCCTTGTGTTCAACACCTTAGCTTTGATTTCATGTTGAGAATTTGGAGGGTTGGTGATTAATTCAAATTATCTTCTTCGTAATTACTTGTGAGCTTATTTAATTTACTTATGTATTCTCTTCTTATCTTATTTAGTCTTTCATCAAATCAATTATCAAAATACAAGAGACACAAGATTAGGCTCTTCGAGCAAGGGCAAAACCTCTCCCTATTGGAGAGGAAAACCCACTATAAATTATTCTTATAGATTTTCAAATGACAAGTACCATGACCGTGACACAGATCCTTAACCTTCTTATGCTTCCAAGACCTTGTCACTGATTGATTATGTTATTATGCATTGTCCTTCAATAACTTGCACCTTTCTACACCAAAGAGCTCGATCTTTATAGAAGTTCTACTTCCTCAGGGCCTTGACTGTTTACTTGTCTCAGCTGGATACAACCATAACTTTAGCACAATCACTATGCACTTTGTTGTACCTTTTATCTCACGCTTTGACACAGTTAAACCTTCTTTGGCACCTTGATATGTCCTTGATGTAACCTTCTTTAACAATGTAATCAATACTTGAATACACCATTCTCCATCACTATTATCCGGACTTGAACACAAATTAATTTAGCATAGAGATTCGACTTAGACACAACCCTAGAAGCAATCCTAATTTCTTCACTATGATCCGCACTCACTTCAGATTTCTCCACGATGTAGTGCCACAAATATATCTTCAATCTTCAGGTGATACCTTGTTGTTTCTACTACGCATTACCCATAAAAATTACAGATGTATATCCACATGTTCTCTTCAAACTTGTTTGAATTCCTTTTTTTTCCACAAATGACCGCATAGCTGATTGTATATATATGCATCGTGTCATTATTTTAGGCCGACCCTTCAAACTGCTAGAAGGCTGACTTTTACTTCTGTCCATAGGCCGACATGGAGGACTTGTATTCCAACGTTGAGAGTGTAGCTTTGAGCCTCATTTAAGAGCCATTTATTCATGATATCATGACAAGGTCTTGGAGCATAATTTCTAGACTAGACACTTCATATACATGACACTTAATTATACTTTTAATCAAAATAAAAACCCAAATAGACATCAGGAAGAATTCTATTGACCTATAATAAAAATATTGCTCATGAAACCCATAGAGAAAGTACAAACAAAAAAACATTTTATTATCCCTGTCTTCTTCTTTACATAAATACATAATTACATAGTCAATATGAATACCGATCCTAGTTACACTTTTCAACAACATCCCCTCATAAGGTAAATAATGAATTCGGTCTCCTGGAATTATAGAGGTATTGGGCATGCAACCAAATCAAATGTAATAAAAGACATAATCAGATAAAAAAAATGGCTAGTCATACTACTCCAGAATACCAAGCTTAGCAAGGAGGAAATGTGATTTATAGTCAAAATGAAAAGGAATTTCAAAGAAGAAAAAATTAGTGTAAAAGGGGTATCAAGTGGCATATGCACTATTTGGAACCAAAAAATAATGGATTTATAAAGCATCTATAAGGATGAACACTGGATCAAGACTAATTTCCATAATAAAGAGATTGGGAAAGACCTCACCATTTATAACATATATGCCCCAGCACACTACAAGGCAAAGACCAATTTTGGAGCTCACTAACAACCAAAATACAAGTAAAATGTAATTGACATGTTATATTAAGTGGTGATAGCATTCTAATAATGAATGTTGGAGAATAGTGGGGTGGGCAATATCTTTCAGATCCAAGCAGGGATCATCTTGAGGCTATAATAATCAAGCACAACCTAATGGATATCAAGCCGAAGAATGGAAAGTTTACTTGGAGAAACATCCACATAAGGTCGGGAAATATAAAAGAGAGCTTAGATTGATTCTTAATCTGTTAGGTCCCCGTAATATGTCAGATTGGCAAGACCAAATGTACAAGGGTAACATCAAACCAATCTTTGGAGTCCTAGGACCTAGCCTTCCTGGACTCAGAGAGGGCTCTCTCTATATTTGTGTAAAAGATGTGAACTTGATTGATTTTAGGGTTTTTATTTTAGGCTAGTTATAAGGGTTAGGGTTTGTTTGTTTTTTTATTTGGTTGGGTAGGTTGTCAAGTAGAATAGATAGAGTGAGAGAGGTTTAAACCATTGGGCTATGGAGTCTGCAAAAGGTCTTGAGAGGTACAACAATAGGTCAAGGGTATATCACAGGGCAAGTCTAACAAAGCCAAATGGATCTAAAAGCTTATGTGAGTGAAGTGAACATTAACTTGTGAACATAGTAGGTGCAAAGGGCAATTAAGAATCCTTTAACAAATACTTTAACAAGAATGGCTTTTAAGATCACTATGCATAAAGAAATAACCAAAGACAGGGCATACCAATAACTTCTTTGACCAAACCCTAGCAAGTAAACATTAAGACAATAATCCAGTGAACCATAGAAGGCAAGAAACTTGTAAGTCTTATAGTGATTTCACCTTCAGGCGAAGAAAACATCTAAGACAACATATTGTAATAATCAAAGAGTAGGGAACCCCTAATTTCCTAAATCAAACTACACATAACTTCAAAGCAACCATATAATATGAACAAAAGAGCAGGGCAAACCATAAACCTCTTCAACTAAACCCTAATTAGCAATACTTCAAAGCAAATATCTCAAAAACAATGTGTAAGTTACATCAAAGAGCAGGGCTAACCATAAACTACTTTGACATTGGCTCCATTAAATCATTCTTAAGATAAACAAGCATAAGTGGAACTAGAGAGCATTTAAGAATTCTCTAATCTGACCTAGCAAAGGAAAACACACAAGTAATAGAAAGCAGACAGAGTTAAGGTGCCTCTAAACAACATTTCTTAGCCTAAAATTTATGTCCTACTGCATGAGAAAGATGAAACAAAATGATAACAAAAAAAACAAGCACTAAATAAGAAATGAATCACCATTAACTATGTTCATGAATCCTACAAGTGAGCTTGCTCCATTGTCATGCAAATCAAGACATCCACAAAATCCAAAGCCAATTTCTCCTCAATCTTCAAGTCTATGATATTCTTCTCAATAATCAACCAACCAAAATAATGAAGCTTACATGCAGTATTTAACTGCCAAAGGAGGAAGAAAACCCTAGCTAGGTTTCCAAAATGTCATTAATTACATATTTAAGACATTTTTGTCCTATGAGACCATGCAAGGCCCAAGGCACAAATATCCCAAACTCATAAATGCAAAAATAACTCCTAACAATAACTCCTCAACTAATTTTGGCAAAAAATTGACTTTAAGGCCTCTCAATAACTTTCAAAATATCTCCAAGTGCCTTTTTTTGAATTTTTAGCAAAGACGCAGCTCCAAGGTTCAAGGGTGCAGCGCCAGGCCAAGGGCGCAACGCCAAATCTGGGAAAATTTCCTCTTTTGCAGCTGAGATTTGGAGGCCTTCCCTGGTGTCCAAATGAGATCCATGATAGCTCATTGGAAATCCTGTCCTATCTAGTTTCCAAATCTGCCTTTATTTTCCAATTTAGTGCCCATTTTCCTAGTCAAAAACCCATTCTCCCAAGACTACTCAGGGCGCAACGCCAGTGCTGAAAATAGGGCAGAAATGTGATTTTTAGGTGGTTTTTGGCACTTTTGGAGGACCAATTTTGCTCCAAAAGAGCTGAAATTTTTTGTGGGTGATTATCTTACCATGAGGATCATGAAAATGTAAACCTTTCCTCAATTTAGTGCCCCAAATAAGAGCACAGTGCCAGTGGCACTGCGCGTTTGGCCCAATTTCTGCATGTCAAACTGTCTTACTAAATTTTGATGTTTTTTTTGAAAGAAAACATGTTGTAGGAGTCCAAATGTGTATTTTTAAGAATTAAATGCTCTGGATTGAGTTATTTTAATTCCTCTTTGTGCTAATATTCTTTTGAATTTCCCTTTAATCCCTGTTTTAGGCCTCTAAACCTGATTTTCCTTTTAACCTCTGTTTTAGGCATTTAACTTGGATTTGCCTTTAAAAACCCTTCTAATCTGTTTTATCTCTTTATCTTCATCTCTATCTTTTGATTTGTCTTTAATATTTCTGATTTTGTGCCTTTAAACTTGATTTTCCTTATCCTTGAGTGGATTTGATCTTGTAACACTGATTAAGATAATGACATTTGCCTTCACATGGATGCAAACTCATCACTTTCATTTTCATCACTTTCACTCTGCATGTCTCTTTGGAATTTGTACTTCACTACCACGGCCACTTTCTCTGTCTCCTTCCTCTAACATTTTCAAATCCTGATTTGGAAACCCTAGGATGGAGGTGAAATGGTTGAGGGGAAGGAATGAGATGACAGTTTTGCAAATGGAGGGAATGAGTGGATGGGTATAGGTGTAGGAAATGGGCGAAGGGAAAACTAATTCAATGAAAACCCTTAAGCAATGTAATTACCCCTGCTTATGACTGATTTTCCTTTAAGGAGGATGAAATAGGGATGAATAAATGATTTCAAGCTTGAATACCTAGGGTTTGATTTAGGGTTTCACTCCATTCATTTAATGATGATAAAAAATAACTTCAAAGTGGGTTATAGCATCCACTTACCTCTTATCAGTGCCTTAGAAGACTTGAGCCAAGATTTGGAAGCAATTTGACTTGATTTGGATGATTTGATCACTTAGAAAGCCTCTCTGTCTAAGGGTGCAGCGCCAGTTTCTGAGCGCGCAGTGCCAGTTTCTAAGGGCGCAACACCTTTTTACAGAGGGCATTTGGAGGCCTTTCTAGTGTCCAAATTTGGCCCATGATAGCTCGTTGGAAATATTATCATGTCTACTTTCCAAATATACCTTTTTTTCTTATTGGAGTTTATTTGACCTGCCAAAAGTTGATTCTCCCAAGACTGTTCAAAAAGTACTGAATGATGGTGTAGAAATGTAGAGTGCTGGTGCAGGCAACTTTTGGAGGCCTTCCTAAACTCCAAATTGAGCTCATGATAGCTCATTGGAAATATATTCCAGTCTAGTTGTCATTTGAATTATAAAGCAAGTCATTTGGACACTCCGACTATGAGAAAACTTGCTTTTCCTAAGGTCACTGCATAAGTGCAGCAAACCTCTTGTAGCACCTGTAAATTTGGAATTTCTCCCAAACCATGATACATGTGTAAAAATTGAAAGATGTTTTTCTTCCTTGAACTATGATGGACAAAAACCTCTCTCACTTTTGTTAATTTCATCTCTGTATGGTTAGAAACATAGTTTGAAGAAAAATTGGCCCTATGAGTGACAAATGGCTTGACTCTTGGGATGAATCGTTGGAAAATTATGGAGGCATGATGTTTATGAGTTGGTATGGCTTCATACTTTCTGATATGACCTACCATATGGATCCTTTGCTCCTATGCCTCTTTTTCATAGCAAACCCTAGGTGTCTGCAGTTCTTTACAACAATCATCAGTGTTGTCTTCTAAGTTCTCTATAGCCCTTTCAAGTTCATTCATCTTTCTCTAGTTCACCTCACCTTTTACAGTTCTCATCAATAGTATTTGATAGGCTTTCTTCATGTTTGGCCTTGTGTGCTTCTTGTATGTCATTTTCTGCAAGTGTTCACTGTTTTGGCACTCTACTGGACCATCAAGTGTATAAACCCTAATCATCCTTAAGACTAAGTGTTTCCTCTTTCCTTTATTGTTAGTAGTTTTCATTCAGGAGTATACAATCCACCTTATCAGTACCTTCTACTGACACAACTTTCAACAATCCTACATAAGTGTCAAACTTTGTCCATTTTTCTCATGTGCAGACTTTGAACTGATGAGGTAATCTTCTTTGGAAATCTTTTAGGTCCTTCTTGAATAACCATGTCTTGACATTCTATTACATCTGAGCCAAATTCTAGAAAAGGAAAAGCAGTGCCTGAAACATCCAATGATGACCTCAAAACATGTAAAAACCCTAATGACCTAGTGGGAGGGTCCTTTGACCTAATCTTGACTGAAATTTGACTTGGAGATCTTCAGGTGAAAACAAAGTATTGTTACAACTTATTGTGCCCAAAGGGACATTGAAATGAGTCATCACTAGGAAACCCTAGATGGAGGATGGAGTCTATTGATAGGGGGGAAATGGAGTAATGAGGTCACAGGAAGGGAAGGAGGATGAAAATGAGAGGTATAAGCCTATGATGAGTCTTTTAGGAGCAACAAGGTGGCTTTGGGAAGACCAACTGAGGAAAAGTGAAATTTTTTTTATAAGGATAATGAAGGCAGTGAGAGTTATAAAACTCACAATATTCAAGGAATGTTATTTTCATAAAACTATAACCATCCTATAGTCATCTACAAATAGTGAAAAATACTGATGACTAACATAATCCACACAAGCCTCATCTCAAGTGTAGGAACGACATCATCTAAAATTCTTTCTTCAGTTTCATCTGATCATAAGCCCATTATTCTAATATTGGGTGAAAGCATCAACCTGGGGCCACTCCCATTTGGATATAATCCTCTTTGGTCCACTAGTGAAGATGTCAAACATCTGATCCAACTAGCTTAGTAGACTAGAATCAATGGCTCCCCAGCTATGTTTGGGAGACAAAGTTGAGGCTCGTTAAACAAGCCTTAAAACAATGGGACAAATCAAGCTATAAAGAGACAACTCAGTTGAAGATCGACCTTAAAAAAGAATTGGAAAATGCGCAAGAAAGAATGGAAAACAAGGAAGAAATTGCAGAGCTACAAGCCAAATAAAAATAAACATATTGGAAATAATACGATAGTAACAAGAAATAATAGGAGAGAGGGCGGATCAAATCTCAAATTCTATGGATACAAGTCAATGATAAGAACGCAATTTTTTTCCACAATCAAGCTAAAGCTGGAAGGAATAAAAATCGAGTTGATTTGATAATTGAAGAAGGAAATGACTTCGTTGAGGGGCAAGAAGAAATCAAGACAAAAGCATAGCAACACTTCAAAATACTACTAACCATAATCCAGAGCTTGCCAATTTTGAAGAAATACTTAGGACAATTCCAAATATGGTATTAGAAGAGGCTAATGAAGCATTAACAAAGTCAATGGATGAAGAAGAATTGCAAAGGGTAGTCTAAAGTCTTCATCTAGACAAAGCGTTAGGGTTGGATGGATTTACCATACCTTTTTATCACTTTTAATAGTATCACATGAAAAAAAATATCTTGTTAAGACGATTCAATGAGATCGGCAGAAGTGAAAAATAGGAGGTAACATCAACTCAACTTTCCCTTCTTTAATTCCCAAAGGAACTAAGCCAACCTCATTCAAGCAATTTCATCTCATCTATTTGTGCAATTTATCATACAAAGTTCTAACCAAAATTCTAGCAAGTCGACTCAAAACTCTTCTCCCTCAGTTGATCTCTGAAAACGAGGGTGGAGTCATCTAGAAAAGATAGATCATGGACAATATTTTCTTAGTACAGGAAGTTATCCATTCCATCCTATCCTGAGAAGAACAAGGTTTCATTCTTAAGCGCGACATGGAGAACAACTTCGATAGAGTAAGGCATTCCTTCCTTTGTGTTGCCTTGGAAAAAATTGGGTTTTATAATGATTTCATTGATCTTATCAAAGAATGCATCCACAAGCCTTGGATAGCTCCCCTCATAAATGGAAGACCAAGACAATTCTTTCAAAGCACACGGGGAATAAGGAAAGTTTGTCCCCTCTCACCCTTCATTTATATCATTATGGCATAATAAACTCTTAGCAAGAATCTTGAACATGACAGACAAATAGGGTTGTTAATTGGAATACACTACAACAGAGGATTCAAAAGTATAAATCGTTCCTAGTTTGCTGATGAATTATTAATAGGAGGATCTTCTCTAATTGTGGCTAGACGATTCAAGAACAATCTGGATCAGTTTCTGGAAGCATGAGGACTTCTTAACAGGCTAAAGAGTATTATATATGGCTAAAACACCTCTCCGAGAATCCTTAGGCGCATCTCACAAATCTTTGAGGTCCCTTACAAATTGGAGTGGACACATTTCAAATATTTAGGAATGCCAATTTCCAATAAAACTTTGAAGGTTGAGCCCTGGTCAGCGACCATAGACGAAATGAAGAGGAAAATTCAATAATGGGGAATGTAGTGGTTAAACTTTCCAGGGAAGGTCATTTTAATTAAATATATATTATCAACCCTCCCTATATATTAGTATGCAATTTTGCAAGCACTAGCCATCATTAAAAACAAATAGAACTTATCTTAAGAAAATTTTTGTGGCAGGGAAGTAGGATAGATTCCAAAAAATTCAACCTACTCAATTGGAAAAAAGGTAGTTGCTGCTTATGAAAGAGGAGGGATAACAATAAAATAACAAGGTTTGATGAACTTAGCTCCGGGAATGAAAATTATGTGGAGATTAGTCACTAAAGAGCTAGATCGGTGGAAGAAAGTCATAGGAGGAAAATACATGAATACCTTTCGACAACAACTTCTCCAAATTCATATACCAATTAGACTTTATACTCTAATATGGAAATTGTGTAAAAGAATCCTCCCTCCCATTCAAACCCATACATCCAGAATCCTTGGGGGTATACAAGAGATAAATAGTCGAGAATAAAGTATATTGAGTAGGCCTAAATTATTTTATATCCAAAAATCCAACAACTCGGGAATTGATGTGTAAGAAAATGCATCTTCAATTTGGCACAAATTTCAGTTTGGGACCAAAATAACTCATCTTGGAAGGACTAGAAATTCCCAAGCATTCCACCCTAGATCCTACACCATTGGAATCTTCTCGTTAAGCATCTAAAAGGTACATCATCTAGTTGTCTCCAGCAACAAGATAATTTCAAATGGAATTTGACTCTGAAGGATTACACAGTTAAAAGTGGCTCCAACGCTCTTCAAGGAGATCAAGAGCAACAATTCATCTGCCCTTATTGGAAGAAGAAGGTTTTCCCAAGGTTAAGATTTTCATTTGGACCCTCCTCGAGGGGAAGATATTAACAACTGACAATATCCTAAAAAGTAACATACAGGTCCTGTTAAGATTCCCTTTATGCATGAACATT
This sequence comes from Pinus albicaulis, assembly GCA_034641835.2. Taxonomy (NCBI): domain Eukaryota; kingdom Viridiplantae; phylum Streptophyta; class Pinopsida; order Pinales; family Pinaceae; genus Pinus; species Pinus albicaulis. Next base: position 1,128,241,339 of record CM076572.1, on the reverse strand, counting down.
GAGGAAACAATCTAGCAAATTTTCCTCTTCTGCACTTTCTCTCAAATGTATTGGAAGCCTTTGTTCCACCCTCTTCATATTCAAACAAATTTTGATCTGAATATAACTAAATTCTTTGCATAATGGAACTTAAGCTATCCTCATATTCTAAAAAGGAAAAACGTACTAGAGTGCTTCTGGCTAAGCCTTCCATCACTCCTTTGTTGGAAACTCTAGTTAGTAAGGAACACAAGTATGTTTCACTACAAGAAACCATATCAAAGGAAGATATTGGCCAAAGTTTGGGGCATCTTAACATAAACCATTTTATTAAAATGAAATAATAAATTAGATCAATAGAGCTTGCATGTGTTAGAAACGTTGTTGTTTAAATCCGTCCTAGAAAGGACTCCATATATTCCTCACAATCCTCCTAGAAGCGTGCCCACTCTTTCTAACTAGAAAATCATATTGAAAGACATGGACTTCAAGAACTAGTTAAGAGCAAAATCAAGCCTGTCTTTTTTTTATTATGGTGCCTCAAAATATAGTCCATGGAGAGTTGGAGTAGGGGGTATCATAATTGATTATGAAGGGAAAGAAAATGCTTCTTGCAAATGGGGCCTTGGCTATGAATCAAACAACATATCAAAATCCTACAAGCTTCTCTCGGGAGTAATAACTCTATATGACCTTTGCATTTGGAATCCAATTATGCTATGGGACTCTGCTCTACTCATTCAACAATTGGTCGAAAAACGAAAAAAATTATCAAATTATAACCCAAGCTCGACATCACCTAGATCACGTGGAGTATGTAACTTTGTACCATGTTTTAAGAGAAAATAATGTTGCAGTTCATTTCCAAGAAAATCAAGCCTTCCATCCACCCCAACGAGAGGCTAAAATAAAGAATAAGATACGAATTCTACACATCCCCTGATCATGTGCGCAAAATAAAGGCATCATGTGAGGACAATCACACTTTCCTTTGAATTTGAGACAAAACCTCACAAAAAATATAGCAAACATGATATCTTTGATAATTAAAGGGTCATTTAGTGTCAAATCACACCCCTCTATGCATATTTGAGCATCCTAATAGGATGACACGCTCATAAGACAATCCCACTCTTGTCATCATTTCCGATTAGACGAAGAGATGCCAATCTATTGGGTTACTCATTGCCATTTGATTGCAATATTTTAAATCCATCCACACAATTGCATCTTACCACTATTGAATGGTGTTGTCATTGATGCCAACATCAGTTCTTAAATGCTCTTAATATAGGTCATGGATTACATTAGTTGGAAATGCCAATAAACAAGAAGCCCTAAAAGGAAGTAAGGAAACCCTAGAAGCTCCACTTTTGATGACGATTTTGACAAGGAAAATCAATGTTTTTGGGACTAATATCACTATCGTTGGTTGGTCCTCATCATGTCGATTCTAACAGTATGTGGCATGTCACATGGGTTCTCTTGGTTGAGGAGATATGGCCTTGTAGAGTTGAAACCCCATTTATTGGTCAAGGAACCCTAAAAGTAGATAATATTGCACCTTCTCTTTGGCTGGATTATTGTGAAAAGTATGAAGATAAGAAAGTTTTTTATTAATTAATTAAATCAAATATTTTTGGCTAAAATATTTTGTGGAGGGATTAAAAAATTCAAATTAAAATCGTATCAATCGGCTCTAACAAATTTTAAATTTAAATTTTATAATTTTGTCCAAAATTTTAAGTCAACCTCCCTCTCAAGGCCTCCTCAAATTGTATAAATATGAGACATTTCAACCCTCAAAAGTATGAAATTATGTGTTTATCTAAAGTAATCCTCTCGCGACCCTGTGGAGGAATGAAAAATCAAAAGAGGGGTCAAAGTCTTGAACAAAGGTTAAAGTTTTTGTTTCTCATCTAGGATTTGTTATTCGTTGAACACAATTCTTTTATTTTGGGATTGGTTACTTGCTAGGGTTCTCCTATTTCTTTTGATTGGTTACTCGTTGAACAAAGGTCTATTTGATCCATTCTTCTAAGGGTAATATGATTAGTTACTGAGGAATTTCATCAGGATATATGTGCTCTATTTCAACATCTTACCCAGAAATGTTAGAAAATTCAAAGTAGTTGTACGCCAAGTTTGATTTTCCTTAGCTTAACAACTACTTGTGAAGTTTATTGTATTCTTATTAATTATTTTTGGTTCTCTTTCATCAAGCAATTTTTTTTTTTTGTAAGTCGGAGGAATCGGCAACATCAGGTAGCTTTCACATGCGCAGCGCGGGGTCCAACCCCCCGGCTACCACTATAACCTCTCAAGGAACCGCCCAGCCTGCAAGAGCAGTAACCAGATAAGATGAGACTTGAACTCGTGACCTGCTTAACAACACGAACGCCTTAATAGTACGTCCACTGGCCACTAGACCATGCCCCTGCGAGCTTCATCAAGCAATTATTAACAATGTAGATTATAAAGACAAAACACCAAATGTAGGCTCCATGTCAGGGAAAAATCCCACTACTTGGGGAAAACCCAAAACAATATCCTTCTTATAGAATTAGATAAAAATGAGTCTTCTATGACCCAATGACCAAGTCAACCAACTAGCTACAAGTCAACACAAAAAGCTCCCTCTTCCTCGCAACAAAGTAATTCTTCTTCAATTGTAATCTTTGGATACTTCTGCAATTTAGACTTACCGCAAGAATCCTTCTTAAAACTTTGGACTTCTTGTGATTCCTCTACAACCTTACTGAAGCTCTCGAACCCCTAGGATCTCTCTGCAACCTATCTTATAGTTTTGGACCCTGCAACTTAACTGTTTCTTCAGAGCTTTCGAACTTGTAGCCTTCCTGGAATATTCAGACCTATAGACTTGACTGATCTTATAACTTTCAGACCTGTTGTCTTTTGCAGCTTCGTTTTAGATTTTTTTTTTTTTTTATTCGTTCTTCTATCCATCTTGAGTTAGGCCTTGACAATACTTACATGCTATATAGTGTATCTCCAAGATGATCTGAATATTCTCTAATATATATCAATTCCTGTGAGTTGAAAAGACATGATTACGAGGTCGACATGATAGAGATATGGGTCGACATGATTGTTGGTGTTGAGGTCGGATTGTAGTGCTTTTCATAGATTGTTTTATAGTATTGACTTATAGTTATAGGTTTGACTTACAATATGACAATATTACATTAAATTTTCATGAAAATTCCTAGAGGCGTGTGTTAGTATGAATCTTGATTCGAGGTGTACGAAAAAAGACCCCTTTAGCTGCGCATAACAAATAGCCCTAACAGCAGAAATGACTGCTAATATCTTCAGATCTGTAGTTAGATGATCAAGACAAATGCTGCAAAAATCTAGATCTATGTATTAGAAGACATTAAACAGTAGAAAAATAAGATTTACTCCATAGATTCAATAGACAAGACAAGAATATATCCAATGAAAATTTATATTAAGGGCACCTGGGAGGAAAACAGAAGAGGGTGTTCCCTATTCTCCTCAATGGGATGGGTTCTTGTAAGTCCTTAGCACTTCAGATTTAGAATTCCTCTCTCTCGATGGTGTAGAAAACCCATACAAAAATGGAAAAATATGGCTATGATAATGGATCAATAGCCAGACCAAGAGTTGAGATCCAGAGTGATCTTTAAGCAACAAAAGGTGACAAATGAATGGGAAAACTCTTCTATTTATAACAGAATATTGAGTTAGTCTAGATATTGGTGCATAATTAAAATATTATTAACCAAATCAAGGTCCAACTTTTATGGAATATTTTATTATATTTGTTGGAGGGAAAATGAATTTGACTTGAGTCAAATCCCCTTATTGGTAAATAATAAATAAATAAATGATTTATTTATCATTTTAAGGATGTGATTAGGTAATAATAAATAAATAAATGATTTATTTATCATTTTAAGGATGTGGTTAAAAAATAATAAATAAATAAATGATTTATTTATCATTTTAAGGATATTTTTTTTATGTAATAACCAAATAAATAATGATTTATTTAATTATTTAAGGGAGATTTAGTCATATTTAGCAAAGAATATTATTTAAGTAATGTTTAAATAATTATTCTTAGAAAATAATAAGATAAATAATGATTTATCTAATTAATTTCCTTGTTTTGGGTTAAATATAACCAGGAATATTAATTAAACTGCTGTTTAACTAATTATTCCTCGAGGAAAATCAAACAAATATGGATTTATTTAATGTTTCCCCATGGGGTTTCCTGTTTAGACCATAAACAACTTAATAAAGGTGGTTTACTAAGTTATTTTTCATAGTGAACGCGATTTTACTTGGGGTAAAATTGGTCTTACTTGGGGTAAAATTGGTCTTACTTGGTGTACTTGGGTCCATCTAATAACAATGGATTAGATGACCAAAAAATGGTGTAACAAATTGCCCCCCAACGTGCGAGTGTTAGGAGCTAATCGTATGATCGAAGTATGTTGTAAGAGCTCAATCACTAGACAACAAAGGGGAAGTCAAAGAGAGAGGATTATAAGGTAGACCAAAGTGTTGAAATAACTAGACCCCGAGGAGGTGACTTGCAGGTGCGACAAGTATTTTTGATGAGTGATTACCTGCTATAGGCGGCGGGGGAGGCATACCTATGCCCGCCGAGGCAATAGTACAAACAATAAGGCACTCAGAAAACCACGGAATGCAATAATAAAGCATATGCTAGCATAAACATGAGCCAGATAAATAACATGATAATGAATCCCACATACAAATTGTGCCTGGGATAATAGCCAGGACTTGTACAATGATATTTGAGTACATGAAATATAAATGCAACCTAGATGCCCCTGGAAACAGGAAAGGGCTCTAAAAATCTGACTGATACATGCAAGCAAAAAGGCACTGTAAGCGGCTGAGGCCGACATCATCAAATGTATGGAGCTGAATCAAAGGCTGTAATGAAGAGGTCATCCGAGTGTGTGGGGGGCTACCTGTAGGGCCACCCCCTCATGAGGGCTGAGACATCTCACACACACCCGGGAATCATCGATGTCAACTACTGCATCATTGAACCATCAAGTATACAGATCTCGATCATGCTGAAAGGAGCTGAAGCTGAGAAGCAATCAAGTAAAAAGGCAATAAGGAGTCCCTTTGCCTGATCCGAGGCACCGAACAAGAGTGGAATATGGAACCAAGGTACACCTGCCCTCTAGACCTGTCTTCTGGAATGAATGAGCTGATGTCAACAGAAGGAGGTCTGCCATAGGTGAGGCAATAAGGGATCCTCAACTAAGGCACGAGAGAAAATAGTAGAGTGACTGACAGATTGACATCGATGATGGTGATGAAATGGGGGAAACTGAGTAGCAAACCGACGACTTCCCTTGTTAGAGCATAAATGGCATGGATGACTTGGCAGCACCTGACACAATATCATGAGGGATAGGGGATAGTGGGATTGAAAGCCATAATGTGTGACACGAGAGAGGGACCAAGCAATGAAGGATGGAGAACTATGGTGGAATGTGAAGGGACTTGGGATAGACTCCATGGAAGCAATGATGACTCAACTCGGATGCTCTAAGCAAGGGTGACTCGATGGTGCTGCCACAAAAAAATGGGGTCCACTAGGGACCGTCAAAGTGTGATTACAAGATGGTAACTCACGACGAAAGTCGGCACGAGCGTGGACAAGTATGGGGGCAATATGGTGCCCCCGGTACGAGTGTTGCAAGTGAATAAATTCTCTTTTGAGGAAGGGTGAAGCGACGCTTCTTGGACAAAATGTGTCCTGGTAAAGTATCAACTCACTAAAAGAAAACATGGGCTAGCTATCTAAAGAAAATAAAACATGTGTTACCAGAAGGAAATGTTAAGGATAATACCTCTTTAGATAGAGTGCATTGCAAGGATTGGGAAGAGGATGGCCTTCGATGTCCTCTAATAGATATGCTCCCTTACCTAAATCCTTACTGATAATGTAAGGTCCTAACCATAATGAGTCAAACTTCCCATGACCAAGAACATCATGGGCCTGGTCATACACTAGAACAAGATCACCTTCGTGAAAAGTACAAGGTTGGACTTTTCGGTCATATTGAGCTTTGCTACGTTTCTTAGTCGCCTCAATGGTTTGCAATGCAACACGGCGGTCTTCAGAAGCACGTTCAAGCATGATAATTCTCTGTTCTAAAGGTTGGGTGTCAGGGAGAAGATCGACGGCGAGATGAAGGGAAGGGATTTCACACTCGATCGGTAAGACTGCCTCCTCTCCAAAAACAAGGTGGAAAGGGGTGAACTCAGTGGTAGTTTTAACAAAATTTCTATAGGCCCACAAAGCGAGGAAGAGCATAATATGCCAGTTGGTTTTGTTCTTATCCACCATCCGTTGAAGTATGGTTTTAAGAATTCTATTGACTGCTTCAACTTGGCCATTACCTTGGGGGTAATAGGAGGAGGAATATTGGTGCTCAAAGCCCAACAGTGAGGATAGCTCTCACCATATCTCATCTTCAAAATGTCGGCCATGATCGGAGACCAATTGCTTTGGAACTCTGAATCGAGCAATCACATGGTTAAAGAAAAAGAGGGCTGCGGTAGCTGCCGTGTTGTTAAACGTGGGCATGGCCTCAGCCCATTTAGTGAAATAGTCAACTGCCACAATGATATACTTATGGCTACCAGCTGATGATGGTCAACACTCCATAAAGTCTATGGCCCATTTGCAGAAGGGACCAGCAAAGATCACAGGATGGAGGGGAGCTGGAGGGGCTCATGCCTTGGGGGGAAAATGTTGGAAATTGGGGCAGTGTTTGACTGCCTCAATGCAATCACCAAAGAGAGAAGGCCAAAAGTACACAACGCACATAATTTTCTGGGCAGTGGCCAGACTGGAGAGGTGGCCACTGCAGGCACCGCTATGACAGGCATTGAGGACTTGTTTTGATTCAGTGTGTGTGAGACAATGACGAAGGACAAAATCTACACTGCGACGATAAAGTTTGTCACCTATAAGAAGGTAGCGGGGGGCCTGGTGTCGAATACGTCGTCAAGCATCATAGTCAAGATGGAGGGCAAACTTTTGAGTTCGAAAATAAGTGAGGATGTCCCCATACTAGGGGTCATCGGTGGTAATGGAAAATAAGTGTTCATCGGGAAACCTATCATTAATTGGAGGATCCTGCATACCTGTAGGTAGTTCGGAAATGAGTTTAGCGAGGGCTAAACCTTTCTTACCTTTTGGTTTGATAAATTCAAGGTTGAATTCCTGGAGGATCACGATCTAATGGGCGTACTTCCCACTGATGATTCGACTACTCAATAGGAATACCATGGGGTTGGAATTAGTCACGACCTTGGTGGAACGCATGAGGATGTAATGACGAAGTTTTTGGACCGAGAACATGACATCCAGCGCTAATTTATCTTCGTGGGAGTAAGACACAGGGGGTCCTACGAGGTTCTTACTGACATAATAGATAACATGCTCAATTCTGTTGTCATCTTCTTGAATAAGGACTCCAGCGACCGAGTGGGTGGAAGTGGAGATATATAGGATGAAATCCCTATCGAAGTCAGGGGGACGAATCAAGTGAGCGGATGAGAGAGCATGCTTCACGGCATCAAAAGATTTTTGAGCATAGGCATCCCATACATAAGGGATATTGGAGTGGAGGACTCTAAGGAACCCGGTGGTGGCATAGTTAGGTATGAACCGGCGAAGGAAATTAGCTTTGCCTTGGAGGCTTTGTAACTGGCGTAAAGTACGAGGAATGGGAAGCTCAAGGATGGATTGAAATTCTAATGGGTCAAGAGTGATACCATCTTTAGACACAATGAAGCCTAAAAGACGGCCAACGGGCACACAAAAGACACACACACACTTCAACGGGTTAAGGCGGATATTATACTTGCGACATCATAAAAAGTTGGTCAGCAAATCGTGAAGATGTTGCGCCCGATGTTTAGAATGTGCAGTAAGGTCGTCTAAATAAGCAAGGATAATATGGGCCAAGTCATGGAAACAATAAGACATAGCCCGCTGAAAAGTGGCTCCTACGTTTTTAAGGCCAAATGGCATGACTCGATAGGCAAAGGTTCCCCACAGATTAATGAACACGGTTTTGAGTTGATCAGCACAACGGATAACAATTTAGTTGTATCCAGAGAAACCATCCATAAAATATAGAACCTCGTGCCCCGCACACTCATCAATGATTTGGTCAATAGATGGTGTGGGGAAGATGTCTTTGGGACAAGCTTTGTTCAGATCGCGAAAGTCAGTGCAGACACGAATGGTGCCTTTTTTCTTGAGAATGGGAACCGGATTGGACACCCAAGTGGTGTATTCAATAGGATAGATAAAACCAGCTTGCTTGAGCTTATCGATTTATGCTTTGACAACTTGTTGTGAAACCAGCTCCAAAAAGAGAAGAAAAGAGATATCAACACCTTAGAAATAAGCCACTTCGAGGGGGCAACCTCCAATACATTACATGAATGAACAATTATTGTTTGATACAAATTACAAAACCTCCTTTCTATATATAGGAGTCCATGGGGCCACAATGTAATCCCAGTGGGGCCACAATGTAATCCTAGCTGACCTAACAATAATAATGTAAGGGCATAATATTAACAATATGGGGGTTACAGGGGTACAACAATAACAATAATGGGGGCTACAATAACATAATAAAAGACTACACTATTAATATAGGGACTTAACATGCCCCTCTCCTTCAAACAAGTGTTGTCCTCAACGCTTGATTATTTCTTGATGCTTATGTATAAAATTCTCATCCTCCCATGTGGAATCTTCTATAGGGAAGTTCTTCCACTTGCTGAGATACTCTGAAATTGGTCGTACTTGTCGAGTTCTTGTTTCTGTGACTGCTTCAGAACTTCTTTCGATGTTATGTTGATCTTCCTGTTGTTTCATTAGATTCTGCACCAAAGTTAGGTTATCATTTGAGAGTTGGAGAACTTGTTGTTGATGCTCGATGTGATCTTCCAATAATTTATCATCCATATTAGCTATTATTTGATCCTTCAAACCATCCAAATTAGCCTCCATTTTTTCTTTTAAACCATATATGTCATATTCGGTTGCTCTTCATAAGATCGAAATTTGTTGCACTTGGTACCGTAATTTTGTTATCTCATACTGTAATTCTTCCTCTTCATGTGTCATAGTATAAATTTTTGAGGGCTTAATGGGTACGGAAATATATTTTGGAGGCATTATAGAATTCAATACTGATAAAATTCTAAAATATTCCCTTGGAGTCACTTCAAACTGCTTTTTCAAACAAATGTTATGCAATTTAAAAAAACCAAATACACACCTTTTTCTTGCTTTTAAGGAGCTCGATATTGAAATTGAATTATCTCTATAATTGTGGATCCTCAATATCTTCAGCCCTATAGTAGCCCTCTGAAGCTTCTTTCAAATGCCACATGTCTGATCTTATTTGGATTCTTCAAGGCAATGTTATGTCCAATCCCCCACAATTTCCAATTTTGGACTAGTTCAGTAGAGCGAACTTGTATGACTTGCCACGTGCCATTGTTTCCTCCTTTGGCTCTGAAATTGATAGAACAAAAACTACAGTCCATGTAATTGTGGCCACGTTTTACATCATTCCAATCCGATGCTCAGAGAGAGAGCTATGAAGATTTTCCCACGATCACCTCTTTGAGATGAAATTCAGAAGCCTAAAAAAGCCCTAACTTTCACAGATCATATCTCCGAAAATATTGCAAACCAATATCTGAAATTTTCTGACGATGTTCCTCAGGATTGCGGCTTCGTACTCTAAAAATTTCATCTTCTTAACCTTCGTAGAAAAAAAAATTATTACGAAAATACCACGATCACCTGTTTAGGTTAAATTCAGGAGCCTACAAAATGAGCTAACTTGCACAGATCATATCTCCGTAAGTATTGCGAACCAAGCTCTGAAATTTTGTGACAATGTTCCTTAGGATTTTGGATTCACACTCTAAAAATTTCAGATTCTGAACCTTCGTAGAAAAAATTTTATAGAGAAAATTCCACGATGACCTTTTTTTGGAGCAACGAAACCCTAGAATCTCAAAGCTCTGATACCAAATGTTGTGAAACCAACTCCAAAAAGAGAAGAAAAGAGATATCAACACCTTAGAAATAAGCCAATTCGAGGGGACAACCTCCAATACATTACATGAATGAAAAATTATTGGTTGATACAAATTACAAAACCTCCTTTCTATATATAGGAGTCCATGGGGCCACAATGTAATCCTAGTGGGGCCACAATGTAATCCTAGTCGACCTAACAATAATAATGTAAGGCACAATAATAAAAATATGGGGGTTACAGGGGTACACCAATAACAATAATTGGGGCTACAATAACATAATAAGGGACTACACTATTAATATAGGGACTTAACACAACTTCTCGTCTGGAAGGATTAATGGGTCTCATCTTTTGATGGACAGGATTGGCATTAGGCCATGTATCGATATGGTGTTCGAAAATGGCAAGATCAAGTCCAGGAGTTTCTGAATAGGACCAGGCGAAATATCACAGAATTCTTTTAATAGCTTGGTGTAAGCTTCGACTTCTTCTGTGGTGCAATGGGCGCCTAAAGTGATATTTTCTTCCACCCCTGGGTTGTCAGAAATGTCAATTTTAATGGTAGGAGAGATATTGGCCATATTTCCTTCTTCGAAAGCATCAGGTGCAGGGATGGGATTTCTAAACCAATAGACTTCTTTAGGAAGGAAGTCTTTGGTTTCCACGACATATTGGTCATGGGAAATATGTGGGAGGAAGTATGCACGGTGTGCATGTCATTCCACGGAAAGTCGGGATCGGTCAACGCTTCGATAATGTCTTCATCGGAGTGAAAGATGGGTTGACTAGAGGAAGGGAGGCCACTTGTCGCGGTAAAGCTACCTGACTCATCATCATGTGAAGAAAGGCGCACATGCGCAACATCATGGGGAATAACTGAAGAATAAGAAGATAGAGGGTCTACCGATGTTGAGCTCGTGGTGATCGCTGGGGGGAGGCCAAGCGGATCATCAAGGGAAGTCTCCACGGGGGCTTCCACCGGGGTTCTTATGGATGATGATAGGTGGAAAAAGGTGGCCAAAGGCTCTTTCATGTTGGCATCGGGAGGAAGGGGTGCCAATGGGAGTAGGTAGATCCGAAGCAGAACGTGTGAACAAGGAAAGGGGGGTACTTGTCCTTTGGTGCCCCCTTGCGAGCTTCACCCTTCTTACCCGAAATGGTCGCAACGGAAAAAGGTTCCCGTTGAGGTGACTGAGGCACTGTTGTAGTGGGGGAAAACAGAGAGATTGGTTGAACCGGGGTCAAAGCAAGATAAGGTTTGGGGGTAGCGGCTGGAGGATCAAGGAGGTCATGAGTACCTTCTGAAGGTAAAGGGCCAGGAGAAGGAGGTCCAGGAGGCTGATCAGAGGACATCATGAAAATCTGGTAATCGAGGGAACCATATGGGAGAGGTTGAGTGACCATCTGATCTTCAGGTGGTTGGGTAGCCACAAATCCTTGCTGAGGGAAAGGATCAGTAAGCACAACCGGTTGACTAGGTGCAGGGCTGGGAGGAACAGAAGGAATGGCTTGCTATCCTCTCAAAGTTGCTTGAGACTCCCATAGCTGTCACATCTGTGGTAGAAGAGGGCAATCATGCGTATAATGACCATAAACACCACAACAAGAACAGGGCTTGTTCGTACGAAGAGGCCTATCCTGCTTGGGCTGAGTAGTGTTAGGATAATTACCTTGATGAGGTCCAAGATTACTAAGGGTAGCTTGATTTTGAGTGCCTTTCCTCTTCCTTTTTGAGGGAGGAGGATTAGTCGTGCCCTGCTGTGCATACACTTGTCCCTGAGGGGGTTGTATTTGCTGTTGCAGGGGTTGAGAAGGCAAGGGAGGAGGAGGTGCTAATGCTGGAGGAGCTGGAGCAGCGGGCTGTGGATAAAGATAAAAAGAAGGTTGGGTAGCAGTGTGGTAAACAAGAGGTTGGGCAAAAGGAAGAGGCATGCCATATCCTGGATATGTGCTACTGGGAGGGGGAAAATTGTAGGAGGTGCTGGCCCCTCCCTGAGGAAAACCATAGCCCATGGAAGGTTGAGCATACGGATTAAAGAGAGCTCCAACGATACTGTCGGCGGCGTGAGATGCCCCCGGTGTGTAGGCACCACCGGGTCTAGGAATATCAGGTAGAACGGTATAAACATAACCCGACTTAGCGTAGATCAGGTCATATTTTAACGCAATTTGGAGAGCGGCTTCTTCGGTTTGAGGAAAGTGTGATGCGATGTCTTTTTTGATAGGTGGAAAGAGAGTCCTAAGGAACCAATGCATATAGACACGGTCTTCGAAGGTAGGGGCTCGACATAGGCTCCTTCTTCTCCACCATTCCTAAACATGGTCAGATAGGCGGGTCGCAGATGATTGACGAAAGGAGGTCAAGAGCTCGGTCCCAGTGTCGTAATGAAGAGGAAGCTGGAAATAAGACAAAAAGGCCCAGGGAAGAGTCGCAAAGGTGGTATGAGAGGAAGGGGCCTGGTCAATATACTACTTAGAAGCTTCACCAGTAAGCTTTCGTTGGAACAACCGAAGACGGACAGAGTCATTGGTAATGGAATTAGACGAACACCACATGTGGAAAGATCTAACATGATTTGAGGGATCTTGTCCAGGAAGACCTTCAAATTTTGGGATGTCTGAAGGGAGCTTTGTTGGCATAGCGAGTCAATTAGAGTCATGGTGTATAGGGTCGTTTATCAATTGGTCACAGTCGGGGAGGCTGAGGCCTGCCATGAAAGGGAGCAAGGGTGCAGCCGGGGTAGTGTCCGTTGCGGTCCCACAAGTGATATTCCTGGCGGGAGGGCCGGGGTTACCACCAGTATTAGGTCCTGCACCAGACATGGTGAAGGTGACAAGGGGAGAACCGAAGGCGGAATGAGAAGGAGAACTCGAAGGACCAAAAGAAGAGTCAGAGTGCGGACTCGATTGAGGACTAACTCGAATCCTATGCGGAGGAGTAAGTCTCCCTACCGGAAACTGAGGATGAAGGCCAAGAAGTCTCTGGGATGAACGCCTTGGTGGTGCAATGGTGACGACACAAACACGACACAAAGGAAAAAGAGACCGACAAGGGCAAGGAGGTGCAGGATCAACTGATTACAATGTTGAAACAAGGGAAGGGAGGTGAAGGATTAATTGATTTCAATGTTTTAGAGTCTTTGCTTGGCGGTGTTAACCAAGCCCTTTTTCGCTTAGGGTGTGAGTGTAAAAGTGTGTAAATTTTAATTTTTAAACCCAAACATTTGTAGAGAAAAGAAAAAGTGTTGTTGTATAGCTGTAAATAAACCTGTAAATGACAGTATATAGGCCTGCAAAACAGAAAATAAACAGCTAATAATGCAATAATATAAACCCAAGAAGGTGGGCCTCTCAACAACTAGTCTATAGGTGAGTAAAAAACTAATCTAAACACACTAAAAAAGGCTAATAGATCTTGGGTCAAGAGGTACAAAGATCTAAAAGACAAAATCTGGTGGAAAGTGGTGCAGAAAACAACAACAAATCAGAGGAAAATTGATGGAAATAGAGGTGGCGAAAGGCTATCTCCAGGAGGGAAGCGGAGTGCCCCCTAATGGAAAACCCAAACAAAGCTAAATGGGAAGATTTGGATGGATAAAAAGCGGATATGAAGTGGATCTGAAGATGAGGTATCAGATCTGAAAAAATGGTTGAAGACTCTGAAATTTCAGACAATCTGCAACATCAAAAACTCTTCCACAAAAAATGGAGGGTATTGAAGCCCTAGGGGGCTAGGCTCCCATTTAGTTGAGTGAAATAGAACAAGTACAGGTCCAAAATGGGCAGAGACGGAGGTCAGACAACCCTGAATAGAGGCTCAACAAAACCCATAAAACTTTCAGAAAAATCCCTGCAGAAAGTCCAGGTCGCAGTTTTTGGCCTGTTTTCAGCAAAGGTCGCACTTTTTGGGCTGTAAAGTGCACCATGGAGGTCCAGGTCGCAGGTTTGGGCAGAAAAGTGTGACCTGCACTTCCGGCACTCTCAGCGGCAGATTTCAGAAAAATTTGTCATCTCAGTTGCGGCTGATCTCTGTCACCTGCGCAATGGGTCCGAAAACACGCAGAAGTTAGAATTTTTATCGTTTTAGGGTTTTATGGGTTAAAAACAACATCAAGAATAAGCAAAAAAAGGGGCTGAAGATAAATCCTAGGGTTTGAAGAAGCTAGATATGCAAGGATAAAAAAAACGACAGCAGTCGTAATGGTAAACCCGTGTGGAGTCGCCAGTTGTTAGTATGAATCTTGATTCGAGGTGTACGAAGAAAGACCAATTTAGCTGTGCATAGATCCAATAGACAAGACAAGAATATATCAAATGAAATTTTATATTAAGGGCATCTGGGAGGAAAACACAAGAGGGTGTTCCCTGTTCTCCTCAATGGGATGGGTTCTTGTAAGTCCTCAGCACTTCAGATTTAGAATTCCTTTATCTTGATGGTGTAGAAAACCCAGACAAAAATGAAAGAATATGGCTATGATAATGGATGAATAGCCAGACCAAGAGTTGAGATCCAGAGTGATCTTTAGGCAACAAAAGGTGACAAATGAATCGGAAAAACCTTCTATTTATAACAAAATATTGTGTTAGTTTAGATATTGGTGCATAATTAAAATATTATTAACCAAATCAAGATCCAACTTTTATGGAATATGTTATTATATTTGTTGGAGGGAAAATGAATTTGACTTGAGTCAAATCCCCTTATTTGTAAATAATAAATAAATAAATGATTTATTTATCATTTTAAGGATGTGGTTAAAAAATAATAAATAAATAAATAATTTATTTATCATTTTAAGGATATGTTTATGTAATAACCAAATAAATAATGATTTATTTAATTATTTAAGGGAGATTTAGTCATATTTAACAAAGAATATTATTTAAGTAATGTTTAAATCATTATTCTTAGAAAATAATAAGATAAATAATGATTTATCTAATTAATTTCCTTGTTTTGGGTTAAATATAACCAAGAATATTAATTAAATTGATGTTTAACTAATTATTCCTTGAGGAAAATCAAACAAATATGGATTTATTTAATGTTTTCCCATGGGGTTTCCTGTTTAGACCATAAACAACTTAATAAAGGTGGTTTACTAAGTTATTTTTCATAGTGAACACGATTTTACTTGGGGTAAAATTGGTCTTACTTGGTGTACTTGGGTCCATCTAATAAAAATGGATTAGATGACCAAAAAATGGTGTAACAACGTGTAATGGATGCCATGATCTATATGACCAATAAAACAAGCATGAAACCCATGCTTAAATAAATAATTTTCTTATATTCTTTTACATCGTATACAATTATGAAGACCAAACCTAGTTACTTTTCCAACGCTCCCTTTTAACTAGGGAGGTGTTCATAATGACTTAATAGGTTTATCTCAAATTGAAATATTCTCATAAGAAGGGATCTAGACTGATAAGCATCACTCATCATAACCAACATTGTCACATTACCCAAGGCCTTGATAGGTGCACTCTATCTTTCATAAGATTAGAGCTCAATGTTTGGAAGCATTCCATAAGACACCATACTTCCTCATCATGGTACATACTCCACCTAGGATACCCATAGTAATCCTACCATAAGACCATTTTTATCCAAGTCCATGTGACTTAGGATCTCCATCCTAATCCACCACATTACATGACTCTAAGAATGTTTGTGTAATATGCTTATCCAATCCAACATTCTCCTTATCCGTATCTGTGTTCTTCACTTAAGACATTAGTCTTAATCCATCAAAGTACTTGACACAAGGAGAACCAAACAACTTATCATTCTCCCTATTTGTGATGCATGCACTAGACTTACAGTTGTTAGTCTTGGTCTAGTACATGACACAGGAAGAACCAATGTCCAACCAATTATTAGTTCATACATGGATCCCTCTTTCCTTTGTATCTCGCTATACAAAGAATGCTTCCTACTCACTTTTGTGGATCATGGAACCATCTTCACACTACTACCTTTCAATCCCAAGACGAGCACATATTGATTACCAGATGTTTAGTCGTTCCTCAACATTTATCATGTATACCTACAACATATTTTTAGGTAGCAAAAGCAACAAGTTAACAATATAACTAACAGTAGATATTGACATTTGACTTACCTCACTATAAAATTTTTATCAACAGTCGTGGTCCATTATACAAGTCTACCTTTATTAGAGTGCCCAAGGATCCAACTTGAGTACCAAGTTATCATTCCCTCCATTCATCATGATCTTCATGGGACAAGATCAACATATCTTTCTCATTTTGCTTCCTTTATTATATGCTTGCAACGTTTACCGAAAAGTACCACAAAGCAAAATCTATAAGTACAAGAGCTCGGTGACAGTTTTAGACAACCTAGGGTTTCTATGGAATATTAGAGAGGGAGAATCCCAGGGTTTTCAAATTCAAACCCTAATTTACTTGATGTTTCCTTATGAAACATTAGCCCTATGGTTTTATTCTCAAAACCATTTTCACCGTTACTAGGGATTGGCATACATCCTAGCCTTTCTACAAACCCTACAGACCAAGGGCTAGGGATTTTATGAGGGAACAAAATGATTAGGGTTAGGGTTTCTATTTTGAATAGGATTTCCAAATACCAACAAAGGTTTACTTAATGAAAACAAATTTTAATAATATGAAAAATACAAACCCTAGAACCAAACTTGTCCCAAAAACCCTAAAATGATTCATGTTAAACCCTATACACATAAAACAAATAAATGTATCTACATATCTTAGTTCTTCATGATCACTAGAATTTGTTGCAAAGCATTCATCTCATTCCAAGGTAATGTTACTTCCATTATTCTTCTAAGAGCAATGTCAAATCAGGGTGCTCTGCTTCTTCCTCTTTTTACTAGTCCTGACGAGAGAGAAATCATTTTTTCTATGCATGTGATCATACTAGACTATTTTCAAAACTTTTATGTTGCAAACCTAGTGTATGATACACCGGTATTTACTCTTAATAGAAGAGGTCCTTGACATCTTCCTTTTACTTCTTTGAGGGTTCTACAACTTCAGTTGTTAAATCTTCATACCTTTATTTCCTTTTATTGTTCTTTGGGTTCTTAGGACAATTTGATTTGTAATGTCCATGTTCATGACAACCAAAGCATTGGAATTGGGACATGTCTCTATTTTGTTCTTCTTTTCTTATCAAAATTCTTTCTTGACTTAGCTGCAAAGGCTTGAGAAGTTTCATTGTCATGATGAACATCACTTATAGCCTTTATTTTGGATTCTTCTATTGATCAATAAGACCATAGTTCTTCAAATGATGGAGGATCTTTCCTTGCACATATACTACTTGCAAAACCATCCCACTCTTTAGGTAAAGCATTGATTGTTGCTGCGATTAATTATGAATTTGATATTTTCTCACCAGTTTGAAGGAGTTGATCTCTCTCTTTTTTTTATAGCTTCATGAAAAGGAAGCTATAGTGTTTTCATTTGTCATTTTTTTATTGAAATAGTTGAGTCCTTAAGGCTATCATGTGACCTGTTGCGTTGACGAAGTATAATTTCACCAAGGTATCTGACTTATTTGGATGTAGAAAGTTATAATACAAAGGTAACGAGGGGGTATTTGATAGACTCAAAGAGAATTCTTTGAGCTTTGACATCCCCTTTTTCATATTTTTCAACTTCTTATTCATCCCTTGAATCTGGAACAAAGACATTTCCAGGAACATACTTCAGACATCATTCTCTCTAAGGGCTAAGTCAATTCTCTTTTTCCATGCCTTGTAATTGGATGCTCCTTCTAATTTATTGTTTTCCTTGCATGTATACTGCATTAGATTTTTAATTGATGGATACGTTATGCACAATAATAAGTTGCTATAATGATGGATTTTTTTTTTGCTCTATAGATGTGATGTCCCTTCTTTGTAGAAATTATATAACTTATGTGTTATATGTCCAAGATTCTCTTGATCTCACACTATTTTAACTTCATGCAAAATACAGAATCTATTCCACCATTGATCATTTGTGGAAATTAAATCAAGATTGCAATACACACATGAAACAATAAAAATTCACACACATTAACACAGTTGTTTAATAGGAAAGCCTGAAGCTGAAAACCCCAACTATCTGTATATAATATATGTCATAGAGATCATGTAACAATCCTCATACAAAGCTGATCATATTGAGCTCTCAGTACAATACAATCGCTACACACTAATCAGGCCCAATCTTGCAAATCCATGCACCGATCTTTGCCACCTGCTAGCCTGCCTCTACTGCACAATCCCTGCTGAAGAATGGCTCTGAATGAGTTTGAATTGCTCCAGCCTTGCTCATGCAATCCTCATTGGCATCTCCACTGAGTTTTGGATGCAATCAATGCATCACTATAGTCACAACTGATAGTCTATCTTTCCCTTTCACCTATCTCTCCACTGGTCTCCACTGAAACTGCCATGCACTGTATTTAACTGATGTATTGTTCAGTTGATTATTGAGTTATTATTTTTGAATTAATTAACTAATTAAGTCACTCCACTCTCACTAGTGTATCAATCAGTTGGACTAGATACAACTAGATCAACTGAGTCTAACTGAGTTAAACTGAATACAACTCCATAACTACTTCTTCCAACTGTGTCATAACTCTACCACTTGAGTTCTAACTGAGTCCTCCATGCAATAGCTCCAATAAACCCTTAGGAATAGCGTAATTCCTTCTGTCAGCTGATGTGCCACATCCGTGCACTGAACTGAAGTGCTCCAAGAGAATAAGTTAATGTTTAGAGTCCAAATATTATTAAGAGTTAATAATATTCGACATATCTATTTTTAGACTGGCAGTCTAAAAATAGACTCCGCCCAAAATGTCTAAAAATAGAATTTTCCAACTTGACCAACCATCCACAATTAGCATCCTGCAACTCATAGAATATGATCGACATGTCTAAAAATAGTCTTTGCGACAAAAATAGCCCGCAGGCCCACTTCATGAAGGCGACTCTTTTCACTGAGCTCATCATCTTGTTGAATCTCAACATTCTTCGCCTTAGCTCTAATACTTTAAGTCAAGTTTGATTTTCCTTAGCTTAACAATTACTTGTGAATTATATTGTCTTCTTATTAATTATTTTTGGTTCTCTTTCATAAACCAATTATTAACAATGTAGATACTAGAGACAAAACACCAAATGTAGGCTCCACTCTAAGGAAACTCCACTACTTGGGGGAAATCCAAAACAATCTCATTCTTATAGAATTAGATCAAAATGAGAATTCTATAACCCAATGACCAAGTCAACCAACTAGCTACAAGTCAACACAAGAAGCTCCCTCTTCCTTGCAACAAAGTAATCCTTCTTCAACTATAAGATTTGGTTACTTCTGCAATCCAGAGTTACTGCAAGACTCCTTCTTATTCCTTCGAATTTCTTGTGATTCCTTTGCAACATCACTAAAGCTCTCGAAACCCTGTGATCTCTCTGCAACCTCTCCTATAGTTTCGGACCCTGCAAACCAACTATTCCTTTTGACCTGTAGGCTTTACTTCACCTTCAGACCTACAACCTTGTGCTTTCGGACCTGTAGCCTTCCTACAATCTTCAGACTTGTAGCCTTGACTAATCTTGTAATCTTTGGACCTATTTTATTCTGGAGCTATGTACAATAAAATAAGCATGAAATTCATGCTTAATAAATTAATATTTTTCTTAGATTATTTTACATCATATACAATTACGAAGACCAAACCTAGTTACTTTTCCAATAGGAAGATCTTCAACCCTCCAAGACTACAATACCAAGAGTTATTTTGGCACATTCTTATGAAGCCTAAAGCATAGCTCTTATTATATTTTTGGACTTCTGCAAGAAGAATAAAAACCTTTATGTACTTATCCGAGAACAGTTATTGAATAACATTCTCATTGTTTTCTTAAGATAATTTAGTCTGATTACTATGGTAACTTGACATTCTGTTAAGGACTATTTGGTTCATTCTTTAGTAGTTGCGTGGACTGAGCTTTGTGACCCTTGAGTTCTTAAGTACGTATGATTTTCGCTAAGCCTATTTTGAAGCATACATTAATAATTCATTGGAGCATCATCGTTTGTAATTTTAGTGCATTTCTAAGGTTTGGATTTGATTCATTCCTTGGCAAACTAACTCAATCTAAACAAGTTCAAACCTTATTTTTGATACATCTCTAGAGTTGGTTTGAAGGCAATGATTATTGAATTAATATCAAAAGCCTATTAAGGAGCCAACTTTCTAATGTTTCTTTGACAATGCTCTATATAATGTGTGCATGCAAATGATGATATGTGCGTGCGACCTTGTCTAGTTTTGCACACCTGACAAAGGTTCAAACGTGAAGGTTTTTCTAGATATATCTGAGCATTGGCGTCTCTTAAAATCATTCATTTGATTTATTCCTATCCCTTGTAATTCTGCTATAATGAGACCCTTGAAGCATAGATTTGTGCCCTAACTAGTGACTTTACCATCTGATCTGAGAACAACTTTGAACATTGCAAACCGAAGATAAGGATCTTGTTTTGGGATCATACTTACCTAGTTGTGGTAGTTATATGCACCAAACTGAAGTCATTTTGTGACACATATAATTAGATGACAAACCAGCTATGTATCTTAATGACGAGACCATGGATGGTAAGTTTATCCATTGTAACACATCTTAATTGCATTCAAGTGTGATGAAATCGTTAAGGCGTTACAAATTGTAGCGGAAGTAATATGATAGAGATTCAAGGAGCTAAATTCTACTAGCATTGACAAACTTAACGCTGTTAGTGATAAGTCATTGACATATTAGTTTGTTAGAAGCAGTCATTGTGATCTAGCAACTTGATGTTTATGCAATCAATTGAGGACTGATATATAACACTCAATCTCCTGCACACATTACATGGTAGAGAAGTCAACTTTAAGAAGTTAAGTTATGTTTGGATCCTCTTCGATTGCACAATGTATTTTGCACTATATCACTAAGACAATTTAAATGGTATGTTGATATCTAACTAGATAGTCACACAAACCTCAAATTCTATTTTGAGTTTCAAGATACATCTACAAGTCACAAGTCAGAGAGTTGTTGTTGAATATCTATGAGGTTGTTGTGCTTATGGATTTTGGTTGAATAAGAAACATTGTGAAGCATGCTTACATAATTTGGTTGTAGTGACTTATCTATGAATTTGACGTGTCATGTTGTTTCTTGACATTTGATGAGATCTTATGGAAGTCAGATTGATCCATTGAGAATAGAGACCCCCTGGCATTGTTGAGTTTTTCATGGTTATGTACGGTTTATGGTAAGGTGCAAGGGTTTTCATTACAAGTGTATAATTATCAGTGGTTACAACTTGTGATTTATGCCACCTACTAATATTTGTGAGAGCTAACTATTGTTCCAGAGATAAATTTCCATGCTTATATATTGAGTGGATGATACTAGGGCACTAAGATTTGAGAAGTTATTGAAGAATGCATATTGCAGTCACCTAGGGTTTGGTATTTTGTATTATAATTTAATTATTATTGAGTTAGGGCTTGACTGAAATTGTTGAGAAGTCTAGGGATATGATGTGTGCCATGGTTATGTAGGAATTTATATGGCTGGATGGTTCATGATGTATTAATGATAGAGCATAAACAAATTTGATTATGGACTTTACAGACTTTATGCAATCAGGGTTTGATCTCTATTGTTGTTGATGACCTTGTATTGCGGATCGAGAAAGCCGACAATTTTTTTTGATTTTATTTATCTTGGTATTGAGCACAAGGGGATCCAGTCTGAAAATTATGAAACATGGTTTTTCGTGGTGAGTTGAAAACTGGATCCTTCAGGGCAAGTGGACACTTGTTGTGAAGGGTGGTGCAAGACAGGAGAGTGGAGTCTCCTTTACGTCAGATCCTTATAACACTTGAGGGTGACGGGGTGGTGCTAGAGGAGGTTGGAGCTTGCGCATGGGCATTGGAGCGTCCTTCTAGTTGAAGCTGGTAGATATGATGTTGGAGCTTTTAAACTAGGGCACTGGAGTGTCCTTCCAGTTGGAGTTGGTAAACGTGGTGTTGGAGCATCCTTCGGGTTGGAGCCTGTAAACCAGGGTGTTGGAGCTGGTAAACAGAGTGTTGGAGAATCCTTTTAGTTGGAGTTCATAAATTTGGAAGTTGGAGCTTCCCTTTAATGTAATCTTGAAAAGACATATATTAAAAAGTGTACAGTTTTTTTTTCTCCCATAAGGGTTTCTACTTAAAAATATTATGTTTGTTGTCTTTAATGTTGTGCATTGTTGAATGGTGTAATTTACTGTTCATGTAATGTGATTTTGATCTAATGATTAATGTGAATTTAATTCTTTGAATATTAACTAATTGGTAAGAAATATTGATTCTCCCCCCTCTCAGTATTTCCAACAACCACTAGCTCCCAATTCATCACTTTCTCCTTACCCATATACTCCCTTGTTCCCCATCATCCCTTCTAACTATATCGCCATGGCCTCTAGCACCTATTGTGACCATTTCGCTTCCCTCAAAGCCGAGATAGACCAAGTCAAAGAGATACAGAAGCAATGGAACAAAACATGTCAAATAAATATTGGTTATGTACATGTAGAAGTAACCTCACTTAGAGAGGAAATCACCAAAAAACTAGTGATGTCTTCACATTGAGAAGGCAATACTCACTCCGCATGAAATCATTTATATTCATCATGGTCGAATCAAAAGGTTGGAGCAGTTTATCTCAATCTAGGAAAGGAAAGCAATAGAGAATTCATGATTAGACAATCACAACGACAATCAACCTCTGACAAAGGAGCACTCCATTAACCAGGATTAACAAGGCTGATAAAAGTTCCGTCTTGAAGATGCACCAAAAACTCATCATAAGTAATGACCAATTAAGTGCAAATATATTTTTCTACTACACTAGTTTGTAAGAGTTTACACAATTAATGCAATAGGAATTGATGGATTTAGTCTTCTCTTTGTCGCTGTAAGGAAGCGTGCACATGGAACTCTTGCAATAGAGCCACCCCTTCTCTTTGTATCCCTATATAGAGGCATTTTAGCCATTGATTTTTGGAATTAATATAAATATAACTGCCCTGTTAGAAAAAAAAACACTTACCTCTTGATACCTCTCACATTGCCACGATTTAAAAATTTATAAGACTTAACTAAATTATAACTTTATTTTAAGTTACTATTATTATTAATTATAAGAAGGATTAATTTATGAGTTAAACATATATACATTAAAAGAAATGCAATAAAGTAACAATAAGTAATAAGGGTTCAATTTCATAAATAAAAAGTAAACGAAAACTGAATTTGACACTTTTAGATATGACATTTTTAAATTAAATTGAAAAGTAAAAAGAACATAACTAACTTAAAGATAAACCCCAACCCTCTATCTTTGAATATTACTAAAAATATTCCATGAATATTTTTTGTAGGTCAAATCCCTACCATCCATCTAATAAATATAGACAACTAAATTAAAATTTTGGAAACTTATTCCTAAATAAACATATGCATAATTAACAAAAACAAAGACATAATTACACATACACTTATTTAAATTTAGACCACTCATTAAACATTTCCAAACACTTGACCTTGTCCTCATTTGTTTCTCCTAATTTGATGTTTGTCTTCCATTTAATATTTATATGTATTGTGACACCGATGGGGCATGGAAAAAAGAGCCACTGTGGGTCGGGGGGAGCGCACCAACCTACTCCCTCCACCAACATTAAAGAGGGGGGAGGGTGGTGGTTTGGGGGGGGGGGGTGCGATCGCGGTGATGGTGTGGGCTCTCCCCTTGAATTTACACATGCTACAAGCCTCGGCTTTCAAGCAAATTAAGATGATATACTCTACATCCTTGGTTCTTTCTCACTTTTCCCATTGTCAATCCAAGCCTTTCCACTACACACACATCCATTTCCATTTGCAGGTGCGATATTTCCATTGGCATACCTATTTTTTTAGTTTTTTTGTGAGTGGAGGCTAAGGCACCCATGGGTTAGACCCCTATAACATTCATTCTTCAACAAATACTGGAACCTATGTCACTAAAGCGATTTCAAGGGAAGATACACCAGGAAAACAAGTTCCCCAGTGATGGGGAGAGCTGCAATCACAGATAAACAAAGCTCAGAGGGCCCCTAGTAAATTGGTACACTCTTATATAACCAAATTCTATAATACTTATAGTCCGGTTCCTTTTGCATGGTGGAATTCAGTATTTTGTAAGCAGGGTGACCTCACAGAGTTCAACCTTCATGTTTTATTCTAGATTGCTTTCGTTTCTTCCTGCGCCCAAATCCCCCCTTTATCATGCCCTTTTCTGTTGATTTACCGCCACTCCTCCAAGTTAGCCAGAGTGTCGATTCCCATTCTTCACACATCCTTGTTTTGATTAATTGTTTCTTGGCTTACGGGTCCTCACCACCCTTTGGCGCTTTTCGACTCTACTTCTTGTTTATACTTGGATGTCTTGTCATGGAAGAGGATGCATTATTGCCATCAATCGAGGTCTTAATGTTCTTTGAGCAAACCCCAAGCCCTGGCTTAAGCGCAATCTGCTGCAACAATTTTCCATTCTACTGTTGTGCTTGAAATTCAAGTGGAAATTCAATAATTGGAACCTTTGAAGACTATTGAATTCCATGCCTATTCTGACTTTGAAATCAAAACTGAAGTTGCTACTTGGGTCCTCGACACTGGTCACACCACGAGATGACAAAGTCAATAATCTAGCTCAGTCACCCTTCATTGGCAAATGAAGACGCTTTTAGGTCGCATCCTCAAATAAAAACATGAGGATCATAATGAGATAATCACTTTCCTCATTGAAATCCAAAGGGTCCAACACTACCAACACTCTTGCTTGCCTAACCTTGATGCCCACCTAACACATATCAAGGGACATCTTCAGTGCGACCACCAACCTACAACAAGCCCAAGTGCGTAGGATCCAGTACCCGTAACTGAACCGGATTTATGCAAGAACGCAACAGAATAAACATATAAACAGAAATACAGCGATGCAGCGGAAATAATACTTCATTTCATTAATATCAAAGAACTGAAATTTGCTTACAGACAGAATGGAAATAAAACTAGCTAGGGCGCTGGTAGCTATCTCTGAGAAGAGATGTGGCGGCTACAGGCCTCTGAACCGAGTTACAATGAGGCTCGAGGGCCTATTTATCATTTAGAAACAATGGGAAATCCTAAACAGCCAAAACCCTAACCCTAGGAGATGAAGCGCCAAAACTATGGGCCCAGTTTGGGTAAATTGGTGTTTCAACTTCCCAGGGGCGTAACTTTGGCATACGATCTCCGTTTGACGCGTACCATACCTCGTTAGAAAGATCTATCCGAGGACTACAAATTTGGAACAAGCAACATCGGTCCATGGACCCATGTTGCTCTCCATTTTTTCAAAAAACGTTGTTTAGGGCCTCAAAACGGCTCCGGAAGTTTAGGACCCGAAAAACTGCTAAAAATAGTAAACTGTGCCGAAACTGAAAAACTGAAATAGACAATGGTGGAGCCCCAAGTGGAATAGGCGGGTGACCACCAATATCCACCTGGATCATTCCTCCCCCTTAGGAAGCAATGGTCCCCATTGCGTTAAGTTCCTCCATGAGATGAGGAAATTTCTGCTGAACTTGGTCCCTGGTGAACCACTTTCCTTGGTGCAGGAGTTGGCCAGCTTTGACAACCCGATATAATTGGATCTTCTGTTGGCGAGTGTTCTTGATCTGCATGTCCATGATACAATTTGTGGTGGCCTGTTCCATGCAGTCTAGATTTAACTCTGTTGGTGTGAGTTGTTCTGCAATGTCCGAGGTGTCCAGTAGAGGTGGGAAGTAAGGACGAAGGCGATCCACATTGAAGACTAGGTGCAAACCAAGGAATGGTGGAATACTGAGCTCGAAGGCATTGTTCCCTACAGCCTTGGTGATGGTGTACGACCCGTATTGAAGCGGGCGAAGTTTGCGGTGGGGTCCAGTGAGGCGCTCCTTCTGCAAATGTAGCCATACTTTGTCGCCCACCTAGAAGTTGTGTGGCACCCGGTGTTGATCATGGCGTTGCTTGTACTTGGCATTGGCTCTGTCCAATATATCATGAACCTGTTGGCGGATGTGTTGAATGTGCTCGATGAAGCTACTTTCTTTGTCAACTTCAGACTGGACATGATCTGAATTGGCCCGAGCAGCTACAAATGGCATGGCTACGTCAATGGGACATAGTGGCTGGAATCCCAAGCCCACCTGAAAGGGGCTATGGCCGATTAAACTATGGAGAGCCCGATTATAACTATGTTGCACATAGGGGAGGCTCTCGTCCCATGTGCGTGGATGCTTTGAATTGTACATGCGCAGAATGTGTACAATCATTCTGTTGACGACCTCTGTCTGGCCATCTATTTGGGGATGGAAAGCTGTGGACTTGGTGAGCTTGGTATCCAACATCGACCAGAGGCTGGACCAAAATGTGCTGAGGAACTTGCTATCCCGATCTGATATGATAGACTGTGGGATCCCAAAGTGCACCCACACTCGTTCAAAGAAGAGTTTAGCAGTGGCTTCTGCTGTGATATTCTTCTTGCAGGCCGCCATAATGGCCATCTTCGAGAATCTATCGATGACCACGAAAACACAGTCATTTCCCTGCTTAGTAGAAGGCAGGCCTGACATGTAATCCATGGAGATGGATTCCCAAGGTCGACTAGGGGTAGGTAGATGAGTATATAGGCCTTGCTTCTTGATGGACAGTTTGGCAATGGCACAAGTGTTGCAGGATCTGATGTGCTTCTCGACATCCTTTCGAAGGTTTGATCAATAGAAATACTTCTGTAGTATTGCTACTGTTTTCTCGACCCCGAAATGCCCAGCGACTCAACTGTAGTGTGCTTCCCATATCATCTTGGTACGCTCTCTTGAAGGAACACAAAGGTGTCCCAGGTGACATAAAAGTGCATCTTGGAGGTGAAAATTTGGAACTTGTGTGCCCCCAAAGAGTGCCTTGTAAGTGTGGCTGAATTCCGGGTCACTCTCATAGAGAAGCGGCCAATCAGAAGTCTCGTGCCCACAAGAGTTGAGCACGGTGGTGAGTGCCACGATCGGTGGTCGGCTGAGGCAGTCTGCAACATTATTGGTGCTACCCTTCTTGTACTTGGTGTTCAAATGAAACTGTTGCAGATATGTGGACCACTTCTGATGGCGATCATTCTGCAACTTCCCTTGTGTCTGTATGAACTGCAGGGGCCGGTGGTCTATGTGGATGATTGTTTCCTTCCCCAAAATGTAATGCTTCCATTGGCGACAAGCTTGCACAATGGAGTACATTTCTTTGTCATAAGTGGGATACTTGCGAACTGTGTCAGACAATGTCTCACTGTGAAATGCCACTAGATGTCCCTATTGAGTAAGAACTGCCCCAATAGCATAGTCAGAGGCATCTGTCTCGATCTCAAATGGCTGTTGCAAGTCTGGTAAAGTGAGCACTGGGGCAGAACAGAGGCGGTTTTTCAGTTCTGTGAACGCCTTCTGTTGAGGTTCCGACCAAAAAATTTTTGCTCTCGCTCCTCCCTTGGTGACTTGACTCAAGGGCCAAGTGATATGAGAGAATCCCAACATGAACCTCCGATAGAAATTACCAAGACCCAGAAAGCTGCGAAGCTCTGTTATAGTGGTTGGGGCTGGCCAATCCCGAATGACTTGGATCTTGGCTGGATCCACATGCACCCCCCTTTCATCAATAATGTATCCCAGATATTGAACCTGGGTTATGCCAAAAGTGCACTTCTCCAAATTGGCACACAACTTGTGTTGCCACAGTGTTTGGAGGACTTGTCGGATGTGGTGAAGGTGCTCTTCCCAAGTCTGGCTGAAGATCAGAATGTCATCCAAGTACACCACTACAAATGAGTTGGTGAATGGCCGCAAGATGTCGTCCATCATCCTTATGAAGGTGGCGGGAGCATTCGTCAACCTGAAAGGCATGACCAGCCATTCGAAAAGGCCTTCCTTGGCTTTGAAGGCAGTCTTCCACACATCGGAGGGTTCAATTGGTACCTGGTGATACCCAGACTTCAGGTCGATCTTGCTGAAATATTTTTCACCTTTGAGTTGGTCCAGAAGGTCATCAATCCGTGGGATTGGGTACCTATTCCGGACAGTGATCTTGTTCAGCGCCCGATAGTCAATACAGAGTCTCCACGTCCCATCCTTCTTCTGTACCAACACGATCGGGCTCCCACAGGGCGATGAACTTGGTTTGATGTGACCTTTCTGCAACAGCTCTTGAATCTGCCTCTTGATTTCATCATTCCCCAGAACAGAGCGCCGATAGATCGGTCCATTAGGTAGCGGCGCACCTGGGGTCAGATCAATCGGGTGCTTGACCTGACAGTGCAGAGGAACCCTTGTGGGTGAGGTGAATATGTCTGCGTACTCCTCCACAACCTTATCCATCTGTTGTTTTTGTGCAGAGGAGCCCTGTCTAGAGGTCGTGGCCACAGTCTTCTTCTTGCCCTGGGGGCGGATCATCAGGAAAACGAATTTCCTGGTCTGGGAAATGAGCTTACTGCATTGTTTTGCAGTAACCAAAGAGATAGCGGCAGGAGGTGGTACCTCTGGTATCCTGTACAACTTATTTCCCAAAGTAACAATAACAGCACGGGGCCGAGACTCATACACAGCATGACGCTTCCACAAGTATGGTTGTCCTAATAATACATCAGAAACATCAATAGGAGCAACGTCACATAATACCTCATCCGTGAAGGGCTCGATGCTATAGGGAAGGCGGCACTGCTGGCTGACGCGGAGATCTCGTCCTTGGTGAAGCCACCCGATGGTGTATGGATGTGGGTGAGTTGTGGTCGGCAAGCCTAACCGCTTCACGACGTCTGCTGAAATGAGGTTCTTTTGGCTCCCATTATCGACAATGAACTATACAGGGGAGCCCTTTACCCACATCTGGGAGTGGAAGAGACGTTCCTCCTCCTCTGGATCTTCCGGTTCCTCCTTCTGGACCTTTGTAGTGGCAACAATGGCGTTGGGCTCCGCATCAATAATCTGTTTCCCTTTTTCATTCCCCTTTTCAGGTTCTGATTCTGAGTCAGAGCATGCATCTGACTCAGAAGCCCTCATCTCGGCCACTAGCGACTGCTTGGCCCGACACTCACTTGTGTTGTGAGTGGAGCTCTTATGGAACTCACACCACTTTCCGTGTCCTTCTTTGGCTTTGCGGTGCTGTTCTTTTCTTGTGGCTTCGATGAGTTGTCTTTAGCCGCCATGCCTTGGCTCGGTCCTTTGTTCTGCGGTTTGGAAGCACCTTTCCCTTGCTTTTGATTCGCAGATCCAAAGTCTCGCTTCTTCTGCTTGAATTTCTACTCAATCTTGGCAGCATACCGGTATGCCGTACCAAGCGAGGAGATGTCGAGGAACTCCATTTCCTCCTGAATGTATCTGTGCAGACAGCTGCGATACTTTAGCACCAAATGTTTCTCTGGATCTTTGATACCCAACTTTGTGCGTAGGGTATGGAACAGATTCGTCAGCTCGTACACATCTGATCCTTGATGTTGTCATGACGTGGTCCGTCCACTTATGTACTTGTCCTCACCAAAACTCCCCACAGGATAATCTTTATTCATGATAGGCGTCTGGAAGAATTCCAAGTTAGTGAGAAGAGCAGAGGGTTCTATCAGGTGTATTCTCTGATGAGTTTCCCTACCGATTCATAACATGGGGGGTAGCTTTGAGGAGTGCAAAATAATCTTCTCCCGGTCTGAAAAGTCATGAACAGAGAAATATCCTTCTAATAGATTCAACCATCTATCTACGGCATCTACGTCTATTTGACCCTCAAATATGGGAATGTCAAAATTTACTTGTACCTTAAAGGGAGTCGCAACTCCAGAGTGGCTACTGGATGCAGATGCGCCGCCGATGGGCAGCCGTTGAAGGATCTGAGCAAAGTTATCCATCATCGCGTTCCTTTGTTTTTCGAGGGCCTCCTCGAGCAATATTTTGATAGGATCTCCTGCTCCCTCATCTTTCTTTTCGTCCCCCATGGGCGTTCGTCGAGGTTTGCGAGGCTGATCTTGCAAAGGTTCCACCAGATCGAGCCCTAGCTCCTTATACCCCGATCTCGTTGGGGACATGCAAAGAAGGATCGAGAAAAAGCAGACCGCTCTGATACCACTGATCCGGATTTATGCAGGAACGCAATAGAATAAACATATAACCATAAATACAGAGATGCAGCGGAAATAACACTTCATTTCATTAATATCGAAGAACTGAAATTTGCTTACAGACAGAATGGAAATAAAACTAGCTAGGGCGCTGGTAGCTATCTCTGAGAAGAGATGTGGCGGCTACAGGCCTCTGAACTGTGTTACAATGAGGCTCGAGGGCCTATTTATCATTTAGAAACAATGGGAAATCCTAAGCAGCCAAAACCCTAACCCTAGGAGATGAAGCGCCAAAACTATGGGCCCCGTTTGGGTAAATTGGTGTTTCAACTTCCCAGGGGCGTAACTTTGGCATACGATCTCCGTTTGACACGTACCATACCTCGTTAGAAAGATCTATCCGAGGACTACAAATTTGGAACGAGCAACATGGTCCATGGACCCATGTTGCTCTCCGTTTTCCCAAAAAACGTCGTTTAGGGCCTCAAAACGGCTCCAGAAGTTTAGGACCCGAAAAACTGCCAAAAATAGTAAACTGTGCCGAAACTGAAAAACTGAAAGAGACAATGGTGGAGCCCCAAGTGGAATAGGCGGGTGACCACCAATATCCACCTGGATCAGTAACATCCTCTAATAAATGATGCTTACCCAAGTCTCTTGTTTTATGTTTTGTATTCAAGGATTTTATTTTATTTTAATAGATAGATGGAAGGCCAAATACACCTGACAGATGATATTTAACAATTTTGACAAGGCTCCTATATAGTTTTCTAAACACAGGATAACTCAAACTGAATTTATATTTTTTATTATTTTAATGGTCACGACATTATAAGTCGCCTCCATTGTCGTTGATTTGGTTTCCCTTGCGGCAGATCACAATGGTGAGCAAGAAAAGCAATGAGCTCTATATGATAATGTTTATGATATAACAGAAGAACTTACTTAACGAAAAAAGTATTATATATATTGTGACCAAGTATTATGGTATTTGTAAATACACTTTTAACTATACATTAATTTTGTCACTTTAAAAATGTTTCCTTTTATCTGAATTTTTAAAGACCATCTACTTTAAAAAATCAATAAAATCAATCATTTTTCTTAATATGAATAAGATTTTTTAGTGTGAGAATAATACTTAACACTGATTCTAATATAAAGATAATTGATTACTCTAGGTTGGCTTGAAAATTCCGAGTCATGTTTTATTGCGACTTTAACTTTTGTAAGAGTTGAAGCTTGTTTAAAGGTTGCACATAAAGGAATCATTATTAGTTGTAGGTGGGTTGTTATCTTGGAGTTTTGGAAGTTAATTCAAAATGGATTAGGAACAAGTTAACAATATTTGGTCTAATATTACCAACACTTGTATTAGGTTATTTAGAGTTGTTATTCCTAATTGAATATGTTATGTACTTTTTTAAAGGTTGAAAAGAAAAAGGGAATAAAATATGGACTTTTTCTGATGGTGAAAAATAAAAAGAATAAGGAAGAGGAGGAGGTTTAAATTTTTATTTTTGAATAACCACAATTAAATACATAGTTAAAATTTTGATAATTTTTCAAAATTTAACTTTTTATTTATTATTCAAAAAATAAATTAAAACGAGGGGTGGTAGGAAAAGGAGGGGTATTTTATAGCCCCAAAAATCTAGTCAAGACGTATGCATGGGAACTCAGATCAATGATAAATAATAAAGCTCTAATGCATGGCATATTATAAGGTTTGATTTCGGCCAAAACTTCACGGGTTTCCTATATTATAATTTTTGGAGACTCCCTTTTAACCATAATATGCCTATTCAAAGGAACCTCTCCCCAAGATAAACACTCGGGGAACCTAATAACAGAATAAGAAGGATCCTTGATGACATCCCACACAAACGGTACTTCCATATCCCGAGCACTCAAAAAAAGAAGCAAACAAATGTCCTAATCAGGCATGCCAATTATAGGCAGGGGAAATAAAAATAAATGGAGCATTAGGAAATTGTCCCTTGCCATGATCCACAAGGCACATAAATTAATTTAATGAAAAAGAAAATATTAAAAATGATTTATACGATTTTAATTAAAAATTGGGTTAGGGGCCCGATGAATGTCGTGGTGCCTTGAATAAATATGGTGCATGCAACAAGCAAATGTCAATCTATCTCACATAAGATAAGCACAAACCAAAGGACACAAAACCATTATTTTATCATAATCCTACCTCTAACGATGAAATTGTAACAAGCCCGGGTTAAAAGTTCAAGTAATCAAGTTAATAAAGACAAAATAAGACCAAGGTCACGGGACACGTATTCCAAGCTCAATTTTGGGAAAAACATCCTAGTGGGGGCTCATTTGGTTTATTATGGCTAACGGAATTTGGCAAAGACATTGGAAACGACTTTGAAAAGGAAAAGAGACATTAATTGGCATTTTATTTATGAAAATAAAGGAAATTAGGAGACAAGGGAGGTGAAAGGTTACAAGTTTGCACGAGGAGAAAAATTGAAGGAAAATTAGAGGAAAATGAAGAAAATATAGGCGTCAATGATAAAAAGGATTATGAGGATCAGGTCACAACCTTTTGTCAGTTTTAGCTTGGATCTCTCTCTCATACTCTTACACACTTAAAATCATTCTTGGAGCACTTTATCATTGGAGAAAGGAAGGCAAAGGAAGGACAAGGAAGCAAAGGAAATCAAAGGAACAAGAAAGAAAAAGTTGGATCAAGCAACTTCAGCGGGAATACTTGCAAGTAACAAGTTGCATGTATGATTTCCTAATTGGTTGGTGAATGCATGGTACATGCATGTTTTTATTTGGTTCTTTTTTTGTCACGGACATGGGTTTTTCCAGGTGTGACAATGGTTTCAACCTTGCCTTGCCATTTATGGATAGCCATGGTGTGATGGGGTTCTTCATTTGGCTGAGCTTTAGATTTCCGGATGGTTTTGGAACCGGGTGAGGTGGTCTCAGGAAAATTCCCAAGGGCCTAAAAACCCCTTGACCAGTTTTGGCGATATTGCGGTAAATACAGAGGGTGGAGACGGGAAAATTCCTCAAGGTATTGGTGAAGAAATACTAAGGTATTCAAGCTTGTTTTGGGCTGTGATCCCTTGATCGATTTTGGAGGGATTGAGGTAAAACATGGTAGTGTATGTTCTTGTTTTGGGTC
Source organism: Pinus albicaulis (assembly GCA_034641835.2). NCBI lineage: Eukaryota > Viridiplantae > Streptophyta > Pinopsida > Pinales > Pinaceae > Pinus > Pinus albicaulis. The sequence goes on along the minus strand of CM076572.1, from coordinate 1,128,207,806 downwards.
TAGTGATCCCATGAATGGTTTTGGCGGGATTTAGGTAAATCATGGTAGTGTATGTTCTTGTTTTGGGCCTAGTGATCCCTTCAGCGGTTTTGGCAGGATTGCAGTGAAGCCTGGTTTTTTATACTCTTGTTTGGGCGTAGGAATCCCTTAATTGGTTTTGGCGGGATTGTGGTAAATTTTAAGGGTGGAGGCGGTTTGATCTCAGGGAAGACCTGGTATATTTGATCTTGAGTCCCACATTTATGCTTGTAATATGGCACAAGGGTGATTCACCTAAAGAAATAATTATTTTAGCCCAATTTATGGTAGGGTGGTACATGGAAGTCCCTGACTTGGTTGGATTTTAAATATGTTAATAAGAGCTATTTTCCTCTTGTATCTTATGATTAAATGTACTTGTTATTACATGGCTTTGATGGTTGTTCTATCATAGTTATTATTTTGGTTATAAGCATGATTTCATAACAGGTTCTAATTATGGCCCTTAACATATTTTTATTGATAAATGAATGGTTATTGAATGCATGACCTAATATATGTTATTGCAACTATTGTGAGAGGGAATTAGACCTTCTTGATGATTCTCAGATAAGTATCAGACCCCTATGTTCAGATATGCATTCATGACCTGAGGATTACATGTTCCCAATATGTTTGACAAAATGGTTGTCATGGTTAATCCTCGTTAAGTCAATTCTTTGAGAAATTTTTGTATGATAGCTTTGTGTTGATGTAATTTATAATTTGGGATAGTATCATAGAATTTTGGCTAGTGGTATTGAGGTTGACTTGGAATTTAGGCTCAGAATCTGGGACCACATGCACTGAACTGGATATTTTAGGTCACAACCGTTGGCAGCTAAGCTTGTGGGAGCATTTGGAGGCCCTCAACCACATGCATGCCTTGTTGTGGGAGTGGTTAGGGTGCCAAGTCAGTAAAAAGTCAATTTATCTTGGGGTTTGGGCATAGGGAGTGGTGTTTCTACCTCTGAGTGTCCTGTAAGCCCTGTAAGATGTCATTTTGGGTTTGGTAAGTTTAGTTTTCTGATTCCACTTCCTTAAATTTACTTGGGAGGTTGATTCATGTCACAATATCTCTTTTTCTTATGTTTACCCTCACATACGGGTGAAAGTGGGAAAATGTGGGGGAGGGGGGGGGGGTACAAGTTGGTATCAAATCATGTTTCAATACTTGGATTGGATGGGCGAAATGTATTTGTCATGCATGCATATCAGTGTCTATGTGTTTTTTATGCATGCATTGCATGGTTACGGTTGTCATGCATAAGGTAATGGTATGCAGTTGGTATTGTCATGGATGATGTCGATATATTTATATGATAATGTATATATACATGTATTGTGCTAAACTGGACTGGTTTTACAGATGAGATAACCTCCCCTGAACTTCAACGAGGTATGTTGATTATGTTTGCATTTGGTTTATCTGGAATGATATGTTTGCAGGAAGAAGAGGATCAAAGATCACTATCAAAATGGTGGATTAAAGTTCATGAGACTCCCCTTACAGATTAGATGAGCAGCCAAGAGATGAGTACTCTCTGGACATAGCAAACACTTTTCTAAGTTTGAAGGAAAAAATTAGAAGTTGCAAAGAAAATAATGATAGAATCATACAGTCATAGGAAAGACTTGATAGGGCACATGAGAAACAAGAAGAGGTCAATGCTATTATCCTTTAAAGTTTGTTTGACTTGCAGAGACATGGAAAACCACAAATCATTTATGGACAGGAAGACAAGACTAATGGGGAATATAGTAGCAGGTCTCATGGTGGGAATAGGTTATACAAGGATGACACAATTAGATAAGTCAGGTTTTTGGATATGCCTGATATGATAGGTAGTGGATATGGGTTCTACTCTAATTCTGGTTCAAACAGGTCTCATGGTCATCATCACTATCATCCTTACAGGAGGAGTGATAGGTGATATTTGTCAGATGAGTTCAAGAAATCCAAGCCATCTACATTTGATATAAAGCTGAAGAAACCAGAAGATGTAGAGGCTTGGTTACTTGGAATGAAGAAGTTCTTTGAGTTGCATGATTACACAGAGAATATGAAGGCTAGGATAGCTATTTTCAACTTCAAAGGAAAAGGATACATCTGGTGGGAAAATGTGAAGCGGTTCAGAGATATCATGACAGAGGAGTTAAGTTGGCATGAATTCAAGATATTATTCATGAATAAGTACTATGGCAATAAAGCCAAGGAGTTCTATGAGTTTAAGATGGGATTAATGACAGGTGAAGAGTACACTATTAAGATCTTGGAATTATTGAGGTATGTGTCATATCTTAAGGATGAGAAAGCCAACGTTTAGATATTTGTCATTGGATTTCCTTTAGCATTCAAGGATTAGATTGAGTATGATGATCCTCAGTCGTTGGAATAATTCATTGGGAATTTGAAGTGTTGTTATGAGAAATAGAAGTGTAACACTGAATCTAAGCAGGGTTGGAAAGAGAATGACAAGACTAAATGTAAATGGCTACCAAAGTGAAAAATACCTTAGGATGTATGTGAGGAAGAGAATATTGCTCCTTACAAGAAGTTTAATGCAATTGAGAAGGGACATGGGTCACATCCCAGAGAGCCGAAGAATAGAGGTGATGGTAGGAGACCATTGTAGTGTTGGATATGTGGCAAGGAGCATCTCAAGAAGGATTGTTTGTCATATCAGGGTGGTAATTGCAAATTTAAAATGCTCAAGAGGTGTAGACAATTGGGGATGTTGGATAGAGAATTCCCCAAATTTATGCAACATTGGATAACAGGCAGGCGGATCACCAATCAACTATTATCGAGATGGGTAGTAAGCTTTGTGATCAAGTTGTTTCTATTTTGATTAACCCTGGATCTAATTATAGTTATGTTAACCCTGACTTGCTGGATAAAATTTGGTTTGAGAAAAGAAGTGCATGCAGAGTCTTGGTTGGTGTAGTTGGATACATGTACTAAGAAAAATAGTTCGTCATTGGGTAAGAGCTTGTGCATTTGAGTTGAATGGTATGCTTATATCAGCGATCTGAATGTGCTTCCACTTAGATCATACAATATGTTTATGGGAATGGATTGGTTGTATCTTCACAAGACTAATATATAATGTTATGAAAATTCCATTGAGTGCTTGGATGACAAGGGAGAATAAAGATTATTGTAGGGAAAGAAGAAGGCGACATCAGTTAGAATGGTTACAATTATGCAGGCAAAGCGTAGTTGCAGGAAAGGGTGTGTATTGTTTGTGGTGCATGTTTCCAGTGATAAAGGTAAGGATGTTGAGGATGTGAAAGTCTTCAAGAGGTATCTGGTCTTACAACAGTTTCAAGATGTATTCCCAGTAGAGATTTCAGAGTTTCTTCCTCATAGGGAATTGGACATTTCTATTGAGTTGGTACTAGGAGCAGCAAAAACATCAAAGGCAATGTACAAGATGAGCAGTTCAAAGTTAGTGGAATTGAAGTTGTAGCTGAAGGAAATGCTTGACAAGGGATAAATTAGGCCCAATGTATCACCTTGGGGTGCACCAACATTGTTTGTGAAGAATAAGGATGGTACTCTCAATTTATGCATTTATTATAGACAACTGAACAAGGTGACGATCAAGAACGGGTACCCTTTGTCAAGGATTGATGACTTGTTTGATCAGTTTAAGGGAGCAACAATGTTCTCGAAAATTGTTTTGAGATCTGTATATCATCAGGTACACATCAAAGAAGAGGAAATCTACAAGTCTACTTTCCAGATCAGGTATGGGCATTATGAGTTTATTGTGGTTCCTTTTGGTTTAACTAATTATGAGCTACTTTCATGTGTTTGATGAATAGTGTGTTGTGTCCTTATCTGGACAATTTTGTGATTGTTTTCATTGATGACATATTGATATATTCTAAGAACGAGGAAGAGCACACATAACACTTAGCAACAATATTGAGATTTCTAAGAGAGCATCAATTGTATGTCAAGCTTAGTAAATTCAGCTTCTTTCAAACAAAGGTACATTACTTAGGACATGTTTTTTCCAAGGAAGGCATAACAATGGATCCAAAAAAGATCAGAGCTATCATGGAATTGGCAGCTCCTAGAAATGTGGATGAGGTCAAATCATTCATGGGGTTAGTTGGTTATTACTATGAAATTTTCAAAACTAAAATCCTATTGCAGCATTTGGAATTTATTTTTCTAATTGTTAATTATTTTAACAATTTATCTGCTATGAAAAATATCAAATAAATCACACTACAATCTTCACAAATAAACCGCAGAATAAAATAATGCTGGAAATTGAGAAAATATAGCACACACACATAAAAATGACATTGTTATTTTTGGAAAAATGTCCCCGGAAAAACCCAACTTGGGAAAACCAGTGCATCAGTGAGGGTTTTTATTATTATATAGCAATGAAAATATGGGTACAATCTGGATGCCTGAAACTGACAATATGTAGCAAGAAAATATGGGCAAAATTATTTAAGGGAATTACGCTTCCTCCATAAGAAATCCCAACACAACTTTCCTTCAAAAAACTGGTCGTCCAAACTCCAACATGATCCCTTCTGCGTTACCTCCAACACGCATGGCTCGAATTTGCCTCTGGTGAAGTTGTTCTGCCTATATATGCTTATGAAATCGTCTCTCCAACACTATGGACCCTCTGCTTGGCCTTTGGAATTGAGATCAATTTTTTCCTCAAATAAATTGAACTGCCTTTCTCAAGCAACTGCACAATCCTCTGCGCTGCCTCATTGGGAATAAATTAGCCCTTTTGCTGCTGCCTCTCCGGATTTAGAAAACTTCCTCCAGATCATTGTCCTTAACCCTCACTATCTCTACTTACCTCACCTAAGATCGAACTCTCTGGCAACTAACTGTTGCCACTCTGGAAATTCAAATTCTCTAATTGTCTCTGGTGTATTATCCATCACCACATTTATATCCTCTTATAATCCACCGTTGGAGCACAAAAAACCAATATTAAAACTTAATCAATGGCCAGGATCATCTTTGGATTGATCCATGTGATTTTCTATACTATTCTCGCCTTATCCCAATTAATACTTATTAATTAACCATATTCCCTAAGTTTAGACTTAGGAAATATTTATATATCGGATAATAATCTAATTGAGACACTTCTAGGTGGAATTTCCATAAACGATTTCTAGGTTTTGGAGATCTCATGTATTCTAGTGTCTCCACCAAATTTCGTGGCTATAACACATCTAATGCTAGAAAAACTAACACTCCCTCTTAGCAAGGAATGTGTTCTAGTGCTGCACACCCTCTCTCTGTATCACCTCTTGTCATGTTGTTTATGTTTGGTCATACTTCCCATCAACCACTGCGTAAACTCTGATGTTGCATCTGTGATGCTGCCGACACTACCATACTGTTTCCAACCCTGCATCTGCACTACAACTCCCTCTCATTTTTTGTTGCTACAACTACAACTACTTCAACTGAGAAGCATCCTAAATACCAAATAATTTGTTATCAATATGATGCCTCTGTCTCCAGAGTCTGTGACTCTTACTAGCATCTGCATTATCACTAAAGAATCTGCATTGATGTCAATTCTGCACTGAGCCACCTGCTATGTTGTCAACACTGCACTGCACTCTTTAGTCTTTGACTGCTAATAGTTTGCAACTATCACTCTGGTACTGACTGCATCAACTACCAGTGATCCATCCTGCTACTGAAAATTATGGGCCCCCGTAGCTTGGTAATTATCCATTAGTTGGAATCCTCAAGGACCCTGCCTAATATTTGTATCTCTCTGGGGCTACAACTCCAGGTCGCCCCACCTCACTCCTGGAGGTATGTTTGCGAACATCACAAAGTATTCCTTGAGGACAACCTATCTATCTCAGCATGTGTTGCCGCGTGGTCCTGCTTCTTTTGTTTTTTCCTTCTTCTTGATAGGACACTGGGTATTGTAGTGGCGAAACTTGTCACACTTGAAGCACTTGACCTTAGATAGGTCCTTCTTCTTAATCTGCTTGCCTTTCCCCTAACTAGGACCCTTCGATGCAAGGGCCACATTCTCCTCTTCTTTTATGCCCTTCAATCCATTGCTATTGTTTCCACTGATGGAGCTCTTTAGCAAAGCTCGCATCATTTCCTCGTGTTGTAGGTCGGCCCACATCTTGTCCCATCTAGGTAGCATGTCCCTTACCAATATACTTTGGACAAATACTTGTCAATGCTCTGAGACAATGTTGAGTGTTAATTGTACTAGCTCTTATGGTTGAGACACTACCCTAATAGTTGCAAGCTTATGTCATACCTACTGAATCCTGGTGAGGAATGGATCTATGCCTTTCCCCTTTTGCATCCTAATGCATCTAAGCTTCTCCTCTAGGAACATCTTCTCCTACTCGGAAGTACCCTGGTATAGCGTGGAGAGAGCATTCCACATTTACTCGACTGTACCTTTTTCTGCCACATGTGAGACTATATGGTCCTAGAATCCATACAGGATCAACCGCTTCACCTGCGCCATCTCATTCTGATATTCCTTTAGCTGATCCACGTCCTGGGGAACTGCCACTACATTATCGATGTAGGCTTTCAATCCATATTCATCTAGAAGGAAGGACATCCTAGCCTTCTAGATGACATTGTTGGATGAACCATCCAACCTATCCTGATATCTAAGCCCTGTTGTGGCCATCTCTGATCAAGTTTAAATCTCCCTCTTTCCCTCTGCTCGAATGTGGCCATGATACTCACACACCCTCATGGGATGTGTGGATCTACTAGCTGCTACTATCAATCCGCTTGGGAAAAATCAAACTGCTAAGACTCGAAGTTCCTTGAGAGAAAATTTCCCTCTATTGTGTGTGCTTTTTTCTTCCACCCGATGTTGGTTTTGCTCTAGCGAACTACTGCAAAACCCTTTGTGTCCAACCAAGGAACCAACTTGGCGAAAATATGAGTTGCTGCTTCTCCCTCTGACTGCTGGAATCACTAATCTGGGAAAATCAATTTTTATACACTCTTGTAACTAAAAATCGAATTACTACCCCATTAATTTGACATGCCTATCTGAGCACTATGCTGCCTCTAGGAATTTTTAATTGCGGCCCTCACTTGAACAACAAAATTCCTCCTCCACTTCTGAGCTTCTCGACTAATCACTTACGCTCTAATACCATGTGAAAATTTCAAAACTAAAATCCTATTGTAGCAATTGGAATTTATTTTTCTAATTGTTAATTATTTTAACATTTATATGTGACGACAAATATCAAATACATCACAATGCAATATTCACAAATAAATTGCGGAAGAAAATAACGCCCGAAACTGAGAAAATCTAGCACACATACACATAAAAATGACTGTTATTTTTGGACAATGTCCTTGGAAAAACCCAACTCGAGAAAACTGATGCAATAGTGAGGGTTTTTATTATTATGCAATAGTGAAAATATGAGTACAATCTGGATTCCTGAAACTAGCAATCTGCAGAAGGAAAATCTGGGAAAATTTATCTAAGGGAATTATCCTTCCTCCACAAGCAATCTTGACACAACTTTCCTTTAGAAAATTGTCCGTCCAAACCCCAGCGTGAGCCCTTATGCGTTGTCTCCCACACGTGTGGCTCGAATCCACCTCTGATGAAGTAATTATGCCTATCTCTACTGAGGAAATCGCCTCTCTAACACTCTAGACCCTCTTCCTGTCCTCTGGAACTGAGAACACATTTTTCCTCAACTAAATCAAACTATCTTTTTGAAGCAACTGCGTAGTCCTCTGTGTTGCCTCACTGGGAATAACTCAGCCCTCTTGCTTCTGCCTCTCTGGATCTAGAAAAATTTCTTCGGATTACTGTCCCTGCCCCTCACTATCTCTGCTACCTCATTGAAGCTCAAACTCTCCGGCAATTGACTACTGCTACTCTAGAAATTTTAATTCTCCAATTTTATTGGTGTATTCTCCATCACCACATCGATCTCCTCTTATAATCCATTGTTGGGGAAGCAACAACTAAGATTAAAACTTAATCAGTGGCTAGGATCATCTCTGAATCGATCTGTGAGAGTTTCTAAACTATTATCCTCTTATCCCAATTAATATTGATTGTTTAATCCTATTCCCTAAGTTTAGACTTCAGTAATATTTAAAAATCAGCTAATAATCTAATTGATACACTTCTAGGTCGAATTTCCAGAAACAATTTATGGGTTTTGGAGATCTCATTTATTCTAGCCTCTCCACCAAATTTTGTGGCTAGAACACATCCGATGCTACAAAAAATAAAGACTTCTTGCAAATTTCCTATCATATTACATCATTGCAGAGGAAAAGAAAGAAATTTGAATAGACAGAGGAATGTGCAACGAGTTTTGAGCAGTTGAAGTAGTTGCTACAAATTCTCCAGTTCAAAAGATTGTAGATTCATGTATTGAAGATGTAGAGGCACTATCTTCTTGGCAGGAAGTTTGTGTTGATGAGTAATCACCATAGGATGAGATACTTATTTGACCAACCAAATCTGAATTTTAGGCAATCTAGGTGGTTTTCCACGCTTAGTGAGTTTGATTTCGAGATCAGCTACATGAAGGGTAAAGATAACAAGGTTGCAGATGCTCTTAGCAGAAGGGTGCAGGTAAATCACGTAGCAGTTATGAGCTCATATGGGGCAGATTTACAGGATCAAATCTTACAGGAAAGAAAACACAATGACAAGTATAGGGAGCTTATGTGCAGGTTACAATAACAGGGTACAAGTGATTAGGATGTAGACTATGATCTCATGATAGATGGTTTGGTCAGATTTAGGGATATGATCTATGTGTTGGATAATAGTGAACTCAAGAAGCTTATCTTGAGGGAATTTAATGTTAAGCCATATTCAAGTTAGTCGGGATATTAAAAGACTCTAATAGCGGTTAAGAAGTTCTAATATTGGCCGAGTTTGAAGAAAGAGGTAGTTGATTTTGTCGCCAAATGTTTGGATTGTCAATAGGTAAAATCAAAATGTAAGCATCCAAGTGGTCTATTGCAACCAATTTCGATTCCAGAGTGGAAATGGGAGGTAATTTATGTGGATTTCATCACAGGGCCGTTGAGGACATCTAGATAGCATGATTCCATCATGGTTTTGGTTGTTAGGTTGACAAAGGTAGTTCACTTCATAACGTTTAAGTCTACTTATTCAGTTAGTGAGGTAGTATGGGCCTTCATAGGGGAGATAGTGAGGTTACATGGTATTCCTAGGAAAAATGTGTTAGACAAAGATGCTAAGTTCACTTCTAGGTTTTGAAAGGATTTGTTTGCAGGTTTGGGTATATAGTTGTTTTTAGTACAACTTATCATCCACAGACAGATGGACAGACAAAGAGGGTCAACAAGATTCTGAAGGACATGTTGAGAATGTATGTTATGCACCAACATAGGAGGTGGGAGGAGTATCTTCCACTGGTTGAATTTGCTTACAACAATGGGTATCAAGAGTCATTGAGGATGAGTATGTTTGAGGCACTTTATGGGCAGATTTATAATATTCCTACCAGTTGGAGTGATCCAATGAACAGGGTGTTGATCGGACTGGACATGTCAGTAGAGATGGAACATGAAATACATGTTATCAAGAAGAATATAAAGGAAACATAGGATAAAAAAAAGATTTATTCAATCCAACACAAGGCATTTAAGGAGTTTCAGGTTAGGGAGCATGTGTACTTGTGCATCAAGCCCAAGAAGAGATCCTTGAGGATTAGATTATGTGGCAAGTTGGCACCTCAGTATTGCGAGACTTTAAAGATCCTTGAGAGGATTGGACCAACGACCAACAAACTTGCACTGCCTCCAACAGTGAAAATCCATGATGTTTTCCGTGTTTCATCACTTAAAAGATATGTGAAAGATGATGATCATGTGATTGATTGGTCTGTATTTTAGGTGGAACCAGAAAGAGAATTATAGTCAAAACCCCAGTGCATATTGCAATGAAATATGCTCATGCTCTGGAACTGAGGAATCGAGCAAGTTAAAGTGCAGTGGAAGCACTTTGGGACCAATGAAGCTACATGGGAGATGGTTGATTAGATGCGGGCTATGTGTCCTTCATTATTTGTTGGTGAAGACAAATGAGTTTTGATATATGTACACATGTATGTATGGGTGCTATTGTAAATACCACAATGAGTTGTGTTATAAATCTCCAACAAGCAGTATGGTTGCATGTTGATTTTGATTTTTAGCAGGTTAATTATAAATATTACATTAAACTAAGTTATAACGCTCCATGGGCAATATGTTTTGGTTTTCGGCGGTCTTGTTTGTCATATGTGTCATTAAACATCGAGGATGGTGTTCCCCTAAGGAGGAGGGGTCTGTAACAACCTTGGGTTAAATTTTAACTTAATAAAGTTAATAAAGACAAAATAAGACCAAGTTCATGGGAAACATATTCCAAGTTGAACGTTGGGAAAAACATCCTAGTGAGTGTTCATTTGGTTTATTATGGATAAAGGAAATTGGAAAAGTCCTTGAAAAGGAAAATAGGCATTAATTGGAATTTTATTTATGAAATAAAGTAAATTAGGAGAAAAGGGAGGTGAAAGGTCACAAGTTTGCATAAGGGTGAAATTGAACGAAAATTATAGGAAAATTAAGAAAATAGAGGCCTCAATCATAAAAAGGATTCTGAGGACTAGTTCAGAACCTTTTGTCAGTTTTAGCTTGGAGCTCTCTCTCCCTCTCTCTCTCTATTCTCCCTCTTATACTCTTGCACACTTAGAAAATTCTTGGAGTACATTATCATTGGAGAAAGGAAGGAAAAGGAAGGACAAGGAAGCAAAAGAAAGCAAAGGAACAAGCAAGGAAAAATTGTATTAAGAAACTTCAGCAGGAATACTTGCAGGTAAAAGGCTGCATGTGTGATTTCCTAGCTATTTGGTGAATGCATGGTACATGCATGTTTGTATTTGGTTCTTTTGCTATCACAGACATGGGTTTTGCTAGGTGTAACAGTGGTTTAAACCTTCCCTTTCCTTTTCTGAATAGCCATGGTGTGATGGGATTCTTTCATTTGGTTGAGCTTTGGATATGCAGATGGTTTTGAAACTGGGCAAGGTGGCCTTAGGAAAATTCCCAAGGGCCTGGGAATCGCTTGACCGGTTTTAGCGGGATTGCGGTAAAGACTAAGGGTGGAGATGGACAAACTCCTCAAGTTATTGGTGAATAAATTTGGATGCATCTAGGCTTTTTTTGGGCCTAGTGATCCCTTGACCGGTTTTGGCAGTGTTGTGGTAAATCCTGGTAGTGTATGTTCTTGTTTTGGGCCTAGTGGTCCCTTGAACGGTTTTGGCGGGATTGTGGTAAAGATTGAGGGTAGAGGTGATTTGATCTTCAGGAAGCCTTGGTAGATTTCATCTTGAATCCCACATTCATGCTTGGAATATGACATTGGGGTGATTAGCTGAAAGAAATATTTGGTTCAACCCAATCTATTGTCAGGTGGTACGTGGAATTCCCTGAATTTGTTGGATTTTGCATATGTTGATAAGAGATATTTTTCCACTTGTATTTTATGAGTAAATGTACTTGTTATTATCCGACTTCGATGGTTGTTATATCATTGCTATTATTCTGGTTATATGTTGGTTACAAGCATGATTTCATAACAGGTTCTAGTTATGGCTCTTAACATATTTTGATTAGTAAATTAATGGTTATTGAATTCATGACCTAATAGATGTATCAAAACTATTTTGAGAGGGAATTGAAAATTCTTGATGATTCTCAGATAAGTATCAAACCCCTATTTTCAAATATGCAGTTAAGACCTGTAGATTACATGTTCTCAATATGTTTGACGAAATGGTTGTCATAGTTATGCCTAGTTAGGTCAATTCTTTGAGAAATTTTTTTATGAATAATTTTTTCTTGATCTCATTTATCATTATGGAAATTATCACTAAATTTTGGGTAGTGGTTTAGAGGCTGACCTAGAATTTATGCTAAGAATTCGGGACCACATGCACTGAACTGGAGATTTTAGCTCACAATTGCTGGCAGCTATGCTTGTGGGAGTGGTTGGAGGCCCTTAATCGCGTGCATGCCTTATTGTGTAAGCGGTTGGGGTGCCAAGTCACTAAAAAGTAAGTTTAGATAAGGGTTTGGGCACAACGAGTGGTGGTTCTGCCTCTAAGCATCCTGTAAGCCCTGTAGGATTTCATTTTGGGGTTGGTAACTTTAGTTTGTCAATTCCACTTCCTCAAATTTTCTTAGGAGGTTGTGTCATGTCACAATAACTCTTTGTCTCATGTTTACCTTGGAAGGCCGGTGAAAGTGGGTAAATGTGGGAGGAGGGGTTACCGAACCATTTGGGAGGTGATGCCATAATTAACCAGCATGTAACCTTAATTCAGAACTCATGTGGAATGTGGTGGCTGCAATGTGAAATACAGAGGATGTTGACTTATAGTAAGTTTTGGTTTTCCAAACTGATTGTTGCTCCAGTGACTAGACATAAGGGGAAAGACCACCACTCCTTCCTGGCTTCATGGAGCCCTAAGTAGCTTGGCATGCCTTCCTCCTTTATTTACGCTTTTGTCCTTCAGGTTGGTTGTTTTTTACTTGGGAAAAAGTGCATGTTTTCGAGGAAGGCTAGGAGCGTGCATAGGTGCACTGATTGGAATGTCTCTACATGAACGATGGTATTTTTGAGTAATTATGCTTGGCACGAGACCCAATATCTATAGGAGATAAGCTACTGTGAGACTCAAGAAAGGGCATGATTTCCCTCCTTAAAGTCTTAGGTTATTTTACCGGCCATCCTTGAGGCATAACTAGATATTCAAAGGGATTGTGTATGGGGATATCACCTTAGCTCGAAGATAAGTATTGAATCATTGTGCATGTGTTCAATTGATTATGCTAGAGATAATTGGTGTCTGAAGCGGATGATGAAGCCTGAAAACATCTAATTTACTAACAGGGAGCCTAGTAGTTGGACTTCAACTAGGTATAATAATACTATGGGTGAATTGGGGGAGACTACGACATTTGCAGAAGCCGACAACTTGGAGGAGACTACATAGTTCATTGAAGCAAGTGGCTTGTTTCTTAAGATAGGATAGGGGAAAATGAGATGGGATAGGGTAAGGAGAAAGTTTGTGGTGAAAACGGTAAAGAAAAACCACATAGTTGCAATTATAAAGAACAAGTTTCACATCCGGTGGAGCAAATGGAAGCTCTCCAAATATATGTGATGATGTTGAATATGATAAAAAAAAAGTATATGGAAACGAATGTTGATGAGATGGAAAAAATTCAAAGCTTGGAAGGTAAAATTTATAGGAAACTGGATGAGATGGAGGCCCTTTTCCATGAGATTGCAGAGTTATAAGTACAAATTCAACTTTTGAATACTTTCTTACATGAATTAATCTCTGGAAGTTGGAAGGAGGTGGCCTAGGGTCTAAATAATAATATGACATTGGAGGAAGGGGGTGAGGATTTAAAGTAATCTATGTATTGTTGCAATTTTTTTTTTAATTATCGAGAACTTACTATCGGATATATCTATATGGAAATGTAACCAATTTTTTGAAACTTCATAGTCCATTAGGTGTCGTAGAAGTATATAATAAGGATAAGAATAAGAGGCAGTCGTATGATATACATCATAACCCAGTATTCGCTACGACCAAGCACTGACTTAATGCAATACAAATACTTATTGCTATTAAAAAAGATTAAAATTATTACATAATATAAAAATTGTATAAGGGGATTATGTGTGTGTGTGTATTAATAATTATTATTATTAAAAATAAAAAAAAATAAAAAAAAAATAAAAAATAAAAAATAAAATTGTTGGGAAATATAATATTACAACATTACTTATTTTTTGTAAAATTAAAGTACACATATAATCCAATGATATGTTCACACATACACTTCTCTAGATTTTTAAACTACCAACAAAACATTAACAAGTACTCAACCTTTTCCGTAATCTAGTTAATTAGCTTTTTTCATGTTTACACATACACTTATCTAGATTTAAAGCACCAACAAAACATTGATAAATACTTATTCTTTGGCTCAATTTAGTCTATTAGATTAGCTTTTGTCTTTCACTTAATATTATTTATATTGCATCGAAGGATATAGCATTTACAAAACTTTCATTGTATAAATTATTATACAATGAAAGTTTTGTAATTGCTATATCCTTCGATGCAATATAAATAATATTAAGTGAAAGACCAAAGCTAATCTAATAGACTAAATTGAGCCAAATAATAAGTATTTATCAATGTTTTATTGTATGTTAAATCATATCTAGGTTTAAAAATCCTTGATGGGGGTGTGATCGATGGAGGGAACAATGATCTCTTGGAAGAAGCGTGAGGCTTACATCTATCGGTGTGGCATGAGATAGATAGGAGGAACTGGCCTTTACTCTTGATGTCCTTTCATTATAAATTCATGATCATTGATACGACAGATTTACGTTACACAAGGCAGTGTAGGTGAGGTGAAATACTCACCCTCCGACACCTGGTTTCATGTTGTAGCGCAGTCTATAAGCTTCGGTATGCCTATTGATGATTTGGAATTTGATTGTGATGAGGTAACTTTATTTGCTATTTTATTCATGTTGGTGAGAGGGTGGGGTCGATGTTTTTTGTTTTATATCTACACACCATAGAGCTCGGACTGGTATTCGAATTGGGGGTTGTTTACTCATATTTTCCACTCTTGGATACCGAATTTAGAGGTATTTCTCATCCCTGTATGGTTCTAGCTTTTGGTTGCTGGTATCCAAGTCATTTTTATGTTTGGTTTTAAAGCAAGGGATTTTCTAACTGTATTAGTAGAAGCTCGACTCACTAGCTGTGGCTGCTAGTAATTTCTGCCCCCCGCAGAATCCTTTACTCAGATATGAGGTTGAAGTGCGATACCACCCCTCCATTTTGGACAACGCTAAGCATCGGAAAGTCTTTGAAGATGAAAAGCAGGTCCAACTTTTTATGGAACCAGTGGGTGAGTTCTCAAATATGGTGATCGATTCAGTCCTGGAGGATGACAGCGAGGAGCCAAAAACCATATGGGAAGAGACACTGGCCAGGACACTGGCCAGGCACCGTGTTCTGCAATTAAAGGGAAATGTCATCCCCATAGGTCTTGTGCCATTGGAGAGAATTTTTGATAAGAATGATATCCTGGTGAATCCCAACAAACTTACCCTCGACGAGCCTACCAGGGATGTGAACATTGGGACAAAATAATATCCAAAGGTGGTAAAGTTGTCGAAAGGGGTCCCTGAAGAATACCAAGATCAGTACCTCAGGCTGTTTCAGTCATATAGTGATGTGTTTGCTTGGTCATACCAGGATTTGAAGTCTTTTGATATTGATATTATACATCACAATATACCACTCAAAGAGGACGCCAAGCCTCATAAGCAAAATCTGAGACAGATCGATCGCCTTCTTCTCCCAGCCATCAAAAAGGAAATAAAGAAGTTGTTGCAGGCCAAGATCATTGTCCCTCTAAGATACTCCGAATGGGTGGCGAACCTGGTGCCTGTAATAAAGAAGAACGATGAAATCAGGCTCTGTGTGGATTTTCCAAATCTGAACAGAGCCTCACTCAAAGATAACTATCCCCTCCCGAAGATGAACCACATCTTGCAGAAGATGGTGGGATCCTCCCGCATGTCCATGATGGATGGCTTCTCAGGATATAATTAGGTGGTAGTGCTCCTGGAAGACCAAAATAAGACGAAGTTCACTACACCTTAGGGGACCTTCATGTATGCCTGAATGCCCTTTGGCCTGATAAATGTCGGTACCACATGCCAGTGGGTGATGGACATTGATTTCATAGGAGAGAAAGACAAATTTGTGGTGATCTACCTGGACGGCATCACCATATTTTCAAAGGGTGACGCCAAACATATAGAGAACCTTCGACGAACCTTTGATAAATTATGCAAGTATGGCCTGTCTCTGAATCCTCAAAAATCCATGTTTGCCTTGGAGGAAGGAAAGTTGTTGGGGCACATAGTAACTAAGGAAGGAGTGAAAATCGACCCGAAGCGGGTAGAGGTGATAAATGAAATTCCCCTGCCAAGAAAAAAAAAGGAATTACATGTGTTCTTGGGAAGAATAAATTTCCTCATAAGGTTCATTCCCAACTATGCCGAGATTATTCGCAACATCACCAGGATGTTGAAGAAGAATAGTGAAGTTAGATGGACCCTTGAGTCTAAGGACTCTTTCAATAGGGTCAAACAGGCCTTTTCAGAAGCTCTAGTGCTGGCAGGTCCCGATTATGGGAAGTTGTTCATGATTTTCTCCTTCGCCTCTCCTCACACAATAGTTGCAGTGCTTTTACAGAAAAATGCCAATGGGCATGAACAACCCATTGCGTTCTTCAGTCAAGTCCTACAGGACACTGAACTAGAATATGATATCCTGGAGTAGAAAGCTTGTGCTCTGGTCAAATCGTTGAAGGCATTCCAGGTGTATGTGTTACAATAAGCCATAACAACTTATGTACCTACTGCAATAGTGAAGGATATTCTGGTACAGGGTGACAGTGAAGGGAAGAGGGGAAAATAGATAGCTAAAATCCAAGAGTAGGAACTGGAGATAAAGCCTACTAAACTCATCAAAGGATAGGGGCTGGCAAAAATCCTGTCTGAATCCAACTGTCAAGCTCTGGGAATAAATCTGTCTATGACAAGAGGAGAGGCACTGAAGGACACAAGTGCACACCAAGGCATAGAATCTTCCACTTAGAAAACACATGTAAAGTACCTCCTATCCTCATGGTATAAGGATATAATGGAATATATTTTAACCTTGAGGTGTCCCCCTCACTATGATAAGACCAAGTATCGCATTTTGAGATTGAGGTCTCAAAAATACATTGTGGCAAATGGGCGACTCTATTGGAGAGACTCTGCAGGAATCTTATTACTGTGTTTGACAGAGCAAGAAGTTGACCATGTGATGACCGAGTTCCATGAAGGGATATGCGGTGGGTATTACAGTTGGTGATCCACTGCACACAATTTTTTGAAGGCAGGGTTCTTTTGGCCTAAGCTGTTTGGTGATGTACATGCTTGCGTCCGGCCCTATGAGAAGTGTCAGGCATTCACCGAAAAACAAAGGTATGCACCTCTCCCATTAATTCCAGTACATGTTGAAGAACCTTTTAAACAATGGGGGATTGAATTCACAGGAGAGATTCATCATGCCTCTAGAAATCAACATCGATGGATCCTCACTACTACAGACTACTTCACCAAGTGGGTAGAAGCAGTGCCCGCAAGAAATGCTACAAACCCAGTGGTGATCAAGTTCCTAGAGGAGAACATAATAGCTAGGTTTGGATGCCCCGCTAAAATCATTACAAATAATGCCCAGGATTTCAAGTCGGCTAAATTTGTTAATTTCTATCAGCGTTACTACATCCTGCTGGGTCACTCCACTACATACTACCCACAGGGGAATGGGCTGGCATAATCATCCAACAAGACACTAGTGAGAATATTGAAGAATACCATCAACGAAAATGAAAAGAATTGGGATTCCCAACTCAAGTTTGCACTATGGGAAAATCGCATCACCGCGAAAAGATCCACAGGAAAGTCCCCTTATGAACGGGTGTATGGGAGGGCCGCAGTTTTCCCTATTTAGCTTGCATTACTCGTGGCCCGATTTTTACAAGAAAGTGAGGAGGAGCCAAATGACCTTATCCGAAGAATGAATCAGTTAGTGGATTTGAATGAAACATGGGAACAGGTAAGCCTCAGACTAGCAGAATATCAAGAAAAAATGAAAGGTTTATTTGACCAAAGAGCTAAAGACAGAGAAATCCAGGTGGGGGATTTGGTGCTGCGATGATATTTTAGGAGAGCAGACAAAGGGAAACATGGGAAGTTCGATCCCCTCTAGTTTGGTCCTTTTAGGGTGGCAGAGGTCAGAGACAACTATAGTTTTTCCCTGGAGAACTTAGAAGGAGATATACTTGAGGCGCCCATGTATGGGAAGTTCCTCAAGTTCTATTTTCATCACTGATGAGGGCTAATATAGCTCATTGTATATATCATTCCACTGTCTATAATCCATTTTGTTTACATTCCTCTCATTTCATCTTCCATATCATCTTTCATTTTATCTTCCATTTTTGTCTCCACTCGACTGCTGGTATAAAAATTCGTCTAATAAGTATGTATATGTGACTCCATGAGACCAATAAAGCACAGGAATTCAAGGTTTGTAGGTCCTCAACGCACTTAGAGCGACATTCTGTCCCCAAATGGAGCCAATGTTGGCCTGTGACCACACATAACATGGAGATCCGATCCTTATAAGGAAATCACAGGGTAGAGGCATGAAGGTTTAAGAGGAAGGCGAAGTTATTCAAGCACCGATCGGAAGGACGCTCCGTAATCAAAGAGAATTGTTCAAGAGCCATGAACACATCCTTTACTTTTAAATCAAGGAAAATCAGAGAAGTGGCATATTTTCAGGGTTTGGAGGAGGCACAAAGGAGAAAATAGGCGGCCATGATCAAAAGCGTAGTTTTGGAGCACAAAGATGGACAAAGAATATTAAATCACACATTGCTCCCTGCAAGTTTTATCTTTTACCTCTTAAGACTTAGCCGAAACTTGTTTGTCAGCTGATGCGATTTGGTGGGACCCATCCAACCTTACTGCATTACCAAATTGCATGCAATCCTTTGTTTCCACCTCTCCCATAAATTTTTGCTTTTTCACACTTCCTGACGTCTAAATTCCTGCATATCGCACTTTGAAAACCATACCGTTTACCCTCCACCGCTAACCTACAAATCTTGCGATATGCGATCTGCGGGCGGTCCCACCTCCGTCCTGCCACGTCACTCCTCCTCGCACTTCACACTGCAAAAAATAACATTTAACCCCTGCTGTGCGCATTATAAAACTTGCAATCTGCGACTTGCGAGCACAGTCCCATCTATGTGCCACGTCACCCTTCCCCCACCGTCCATCGCATTTTGCAAAACTACAACTTATTCCATTTTGCCAAAGGTTAAAACATGTGATTGCTAATGTGCAATATCGCATGACACAGTTTTTAACTTACCTTTTGAAATGCCCGTAACCTACTTTGTTTAACTTGTGATGTGGTCCAGTCCCACCATCTGCCACGTCACCTCCTTCCTCCCTGCGCTCCGCATATTGCACATTTTAGAGTTTACCTTTACTGCTTCATGGTAAAGAGTTGAGGTTACGATGTGTTTTGGCCCCACCATAATACTTCGTTCACCGTGAATACGCCATTCCTTCACCATCATTCCCATTCCATTGCTCCATGCCATCATCCTCCCGCCACGTCACCTTCGTACTTCGCATCGCATCGTTGATTCCATTTCTTATAACGTAAACTGTAAAACATGCGAAGTGCGTGGATGCGATGCAACTTCCGAAACTGAATTCCATAGATTTTCAAGTCCTAATATATGGGTTTTGTACGATGTTTTGTTTAAAAAGGGGTCGATTTTGGTCCCACCTTACCTGCCATGCCATTTCCTTCTCCTCATCTCCCTCCACCTTTCCTCCATCTCCAATCACCCCCTCCTCAACTGACGGTCCTTGTTTCATTTCGCACTCCCCGCAGCTTTCGAACTTTAACCATGGGGGGGAGGGGGGCGGGGGGGTCCGAAATGGGCGGTATCCATTACCGCCCACCCCTCCACGTGTCATCCTCTCGCCATTTTGCACCCCCCCTCTCCGATACTGCTTACCACTTGAGACCCCCTCCGAAATCTGGTTCCCGTTTTGCAATTCAAAAACACCACATGGGATTTTGAGGTGGAACATGCAGTTATGGTTTATGAGGTTTGCTCAGGAGATCTATGCTAAAGAATCAGGTGTGCACAGTTCTACAGGCCTCTTCATAAGGAATTAGGTGGAAATCACCAGACTGAGGGAGTGGAGGTTTGTAAGCAATAGATGGAATCGTAAAATGATAGTCAGCCTGTCCACCTACGACCGCTCCTCGCCATACCATCTTGAAGGCTCCCGTTATTGGCCTCAATGGGTGACCATTTCCTTTCTGTTTTCGATTTAATTTTGATGATTTTGCGGGTGAAATCTCAATTTCACCCCATTCCTGTTTTAATTCTCTTAGTACAGAAGTAATTTCTCAATGTACGCTTTGCAAGTTAGGTAGGATGTTTTGATTTCATAGATATGGGTCGATCATAAATGATTAAGTACCATAGAACCTCAAGGAGAACTCTATATATAGTAAGTTATAAGATGAAAGTAGGGTTCTGGAATTTGGAAGAATTTTGCTGTAGTTTTGTATGATTGTGCTCACGGTGCTCTAAGATACATATTTGGGAGAGCTGTCTAAAATTAATATGATATAGAGTTGTTATTTGGATTCTAGATGGAGTAATGAGTAGTATGTATCTGTTTCCTTCTGTTATCAATAATCTCCTTTTTATGTATAATCATCTGCCATGCTATGCTTCTTTGATGGTCCATGTAATATAGTTGTTGGTAGTCTGCAATTTTATTCATGAATTCATGTTAGCATAATGCTCATGTATTAAGCTTGATGCACTCCCTTAATTCGTGCCCCACTAACCGCTGTTGTTGCCCAGATCTCATTCATATATGCTTCTTCTGAGGTCACGGGGGACAAATTCTTAAATCTCTTAAGCTTATCTCTTGTGGGTTCCTTCTCCATTCTTCCTCAACGCCTCTGCATACTTTTTAAAGCTTCATGCTCATTGTTTTATACTTGGCCCATCTAAACACCATTAGTCTCATAGTCTCCTAAGCCCTCTCATTGTTTTGGGAATTCACATGAATCGACTCCAAGGTATTTTCCATCTTAGAACCACCAAATCCATTATTCTCATGACCCATATTCTGTTAGAGGTATTTATACAATTGTCCACTTTTTACCTCTGATTTTAAGATGTCTTAGGCACTGGTCTTTTGCAACTCAAGGCTGTCTCTAGGAAATACAACATAACATTTAAAATTAATTTTAATTAACTAGTTATAGTTGGGTGTTTTGGGTATCCAAAGTCATTTTTTATTATGATATGAGCTCTTGTGAGCCTAAACTTGTTTAGTGGTTGGCCATAAAGGCATCATTATTAATTGTGGGCGGGTTGTTTCTCTTAGGGATTTACAACAAGTGAATTCAAAAGAGAATAGTAATAATCTAGTAAGTTTCTATCCAATAATATGAATATTTATGTTAGATTCGACAAAGTCCCCATCCCTTTGAACATGTTGGAAACCTTTCCCATTGTAGAAAACCAAAAATAAAAAGGAAGAGTAGGTTTGAAACCTTGTTTTGTAAGTAATAATAATCAATTTTGCAATTAGATTTCTAGATATGAATTGTGTTAAGAATTAGAAAATTTTTCTATCTACTATAATTATGCATGAAACTAGTTATATATAGCCTTTGTGACTTCGAAAGTCTCCACACCCTATAAACATGAGGAATGTCGATAGTACTAAAGCATGGAATTCACTTATAGCGCGCACACACACACACACACATATATTATACCCTAATATAAGGTTCATACTATTTTATATTAATATTATTTATAAAACTTAATATATAAGGGATACATCCCAAATTCTGGTGGCTCCTTGTACACTCATCCCTGTCAGATCAGGAAGGACAATATTCTGTGTTGAAATTCTAGTTTAATCAAGACTAGTATGGTTTAAAAAAAATGATAACTACTTCAAATGATACAATTGATCTTCTTATAACGTACCAATCATTAAGAAGTTATACATGAAAAAATTCAACCATTCACTTTCTTCAATAGAGCAATAGATATCACAGTAAACAATAAAATAAGAGACAAAAGACACCAAAATTAGGCTATCAGCCAGGCCAAAACTCACAAATGGAAAACCCAACCAATCTTTCCTTATGAGAGAGAGATTTAGTTCATATATAATACATCAGAATATTCCAACAAGGTTCCAAACATTCAAACCTCAATAAATCAGAAGTGAAACCAGTGAACAAAGAGATAAAGTACATTCAACGCTGGTCAAAGTCAAGTATGCAAAAGAGGGACAAAATTTAGCCCAAGGAAGTTCTAAATAGAAGGGCCAAAATTTGGTCAAACTTCAATCAAACATGCATATTAAAATTTGGCCTTCTTAGATCAATCAAAGTCTCAATCAATAGAAACAAATCTTAATGTTGGTTAAACAGAAAACTAGAAGTCTCAGCAACGTAGAATAAATTCTCCTTTGACTTCTCCGTGCGTGTGGATGTCTCCTTTCTATTTTAGATCAGATGATATATGTTGAGATGATGCAAAATGAAGTCTAACAAGATCCTATCTATCTGTGTTTGAGGAGGTGGCTTTTCCACATGTGGGGCCAACTTGTGCATTCAAGGTTGAGTTGGTCAAATGTAAAAATATGAACTTTTATCCATGATTTTCCAATGAAAATATCGACCATAACTACCCATTTTTCAACAATCCCTCTTAGCTAGGGAGGTACTTTTAATTATCTCTCAAGATAAATCTCCTTGACCAGTCCATAGGCGTCTCAGCCATAATCTAAGGGAGATATCACAAGTACAAGTCTCTCCCTATGAAGATAAATATCCTTGACCAATCCATAGGTCTCTCAAAAAATACCCAATGGAGAGATCACAAGTATCATTATAAGGAAAGATACATAATGTCCAATATTTGCCATAAACCAAAACCAAATGGCATCTAGGTCAGTAACCAACTAACCAATGGGATCAATCAATGAGGCCAAGCCAATCATATGCACAAGGTACATCTCCACGACCATAAACAAGGTCTCTCAGTACACGAATTAAGGGAGGAATCCCTATTTCAATCCCCAACTATATAGTCTCTCAGTCCACAACCTAAGGGAGAGAACTCAATATAGATTTCCCTAACCAATACATAAGTCTCTTAGCAACTGCCTAAGGGAGAGATAAAAAAATCAATGTGTCTGGCCAAACTGGTCTCTAAATCATCATGACCCAATGCATTACTCTATGACTTAGAGCCAAGCTCCTCCACCAGACTCACAGGCATCCTGATCAATTGACCTAAGGGAGTAACAATATTCTTGACCAATCCATAGGTCTCTTAGTCACGACCTAAGGAATATTGTCAATCATGTGATGTTGTATAATTAGTGCTCCCTCTCTCTTAGAGAGGGGTTATCCACAACTCCAAGTATTTCTATGAAATAAGAAAACTTCATTTGAGACAATGGTTTTTTAACACTTCAAAAACCTTCTCATCAGAGGGACATATTCAATCCTCATAACTCCCCTCTGGATAATATTTTGGATGTAACGATACTTTATATCAATGTGCTTCGACTTGTCATGAAAAACCAAATTCTAAAAATGCTTCACACAACTTTGATTATCGCAATATATAATGGTTGATTCTATCACTTGATAAAAAAAACCAGTAAAAAGCCTTCAAAGCCACACAAATTCATAATAGGCCGAACCTGTAGATATATACCCAGCTTTAGCAATACTCAAAGCAACAAAATTTTTCTTTCTATTAGATCATGAAATCATAATGTTGCCCAAGCCGAAACATAATCTACAAGTGCTCTTCTTATCATCATAGCTTCCAGCCTAATCAACACCAGTAAAACCATGCAGCTATCATTCTCCATTAGAAGCATATGTTAGTCCACATTCAATAATACCACATAAATATCTCAGTATATGTTTTGCTACAACCCAATGCACATGACGGGGCTCAACCAAGAATTAGCTCAATGTGTTCACATCATAACAAATATTAGGTTTAGTGTTCACAAGATAGTACAATGAGCTAATCAATTTACAATGCATAGATGGATTAATCAAATTATAATCATAGTCTCGGATCTTCTTCAAATTTGTCACCATAGGAGTGTCAATGGACTTACAATCCATCATGCCAAATCTTTGAAGGATCATAATAGTGTACTTTCCTTGGACAACAAAGATTCCATAAACATTTTTCCAAATTTCAAATCCCAAATAATAATTCATAAGACCAAGATCCTTCATCTCAAATTCAGAAACCAACTCCCTCATACAATGGAAAATTAGAACTTAAACCCTTGTCAGAAACATATCATCTACATACAATCTCACCTTCAACAACTTTGAAGTAGAAGTTTCGATCAACATTTCTCTTCTTGAAATCGAGACTTAACAAATAGCCATAAATATGGGAGTACCATGCATGAGGAGTCTGCTTCAGCCCATACAAGGCTTTCTTCAATTTGCAAACATGTGTTTCTCTATCATGGACCTCAAATCCTTGAGGTTGTTCAATATAGACTTCCTCTTCCATTTAGAAAATTAGTATTGTCATCCATTTGATGCAATTTCCAACCTGAAATAAAAGCAAGAGAAATGATAGATCTAATATAAGCATACTTGGAAATGGGAGAAAATGTATCTTCATAATCCTCTACCTCTTTCTGTGAGAATCCTTGGGCCACAAATCTTGCCTTGTACATTTCAACCCTTCCATCAACTGCACATTTGATTTTATAGATTCGTTTGGAAGACACAACAAATTTCCCTTCAGTCCTTGGCACGATTCCTGAAACATCATTCTTCATTATAGATTAGTACACTTCAGTCACAACATATTTCCAAACTTTATGCTCAACAACTTCCTCATAGGTAGATGGATCAAGCTCAATGATCTTGCACTTCATTGTTTCATAACCATAATACTTATTTGGATTCTTGCTTTCCGTGATGGTCCCATGAGGTGCAACATGTCCTTCAGATTCCTTCAATGTTCTTCCAAGCCAGACATGTCTCTTTCTAGTCTGAGGTACAATGGTTCTTAGATAAAACAAATTCATGATGATCAGACTCTTCATGATGATCTTGTTCCATCGGTTCAAGTTTTTTAGAATTCGATTCCACATTCTTTGGAGCCACCTGTATCTCATCAACATAGTCCAAGTGTGAATCCTTGGACTTCCAAAAAGCAAGATCCTCATTAAAGATAACATCCTTGCATGTTTCAATAGAAGGTTGTCCTGGAACATAGACCCTAAATTCATTTGAATTTTCATCGTAGCCAACAAAAGTTCCTTTATTCCTGAAAGGTTCCAACTTCGTCCTTTTCTCCTTGAGCACATGGAAATAAACATGAAAACAAAATATTCTCAAATCTTCCACAATGGGACTCTCACCTATGAAGACTTCTTTAGGAGTCTTGTAGTCCAAGTTTCAATATGGGCATCTATTTTGAACATAAATAGTTGTTTTTGAAGCTTCTCCCTAAAGAAACATAGGAACCTCTTGATCATGAAACATAGCCTTGGAAATTTCCATAATAGTCCTATTATTTCTTTCGGCAATTCCATTTTTTTTAGGATAGTAGGGAACTATCGACTCCCTCTTAATTTTAGCATTCCTGAAAAATGTAATAAATTCCTTGGATACATGTTATTCTACATTATCAGACCTTTATCCTTCTTCTTGAAGCACTTAATGATATTGAATCTCGCTTGAGTTGTGTGGAGAGATATCTAGTATCAGATTCAACCTTAGGATATTACTAACCCTCCTAGAGATCCAACAGATCCACCAGTTGATAATAATTTATACCTTACTATTATCTCATAAGACCAAGACTATAATATGGTATCATAGTTTTGGCCTTCTTTTGTTAAGCTCATTTCAATGTTGCTGACACTTTTATTGCTTTCATCAACATGGATATGTGGAGTTATTGTGTCGAATTGGTGGTTCTTTTGATTTCACACTTGTTTTGGCGTGAGCAAGGTGTGGAAGTGTGGTGGTTATTTTGACTTCTTTTGTGTGACTTTAGTTGCTCATAGTTTCTCACAGTTGGTTTAGCATATAAGCTCTTTGCTTCTTTCCATTGCTAGATGTTTCCACTATTTTTGGCTTATAAATTGGGCATAGTGGTGGACCTCATGCTATGTTGGACAAGATTTTTGCGACCGATTCAACTTACAAGGACAACCTTTTTGTGGTCGGTGTGTTGGGCCTCATATTTGTCACATTTTCCTTTCCTTTGTTTTCTTACTATTTTCTAAAGTCTTTTTATGAGATTAATTTATGTTAATTAGTGTAGTATGGAATTTAGTAGTATTTTATATGCATTTATTGTTTTATTATTTCGTGAACGAATTCGATCATTAAAGTGTTATTTCTTAACGAACGAATACTCATTGTTGGACAAGAATCTATTGAAACGTTAATATTTGATGTTGTTTCCTTTAATGGTTAGAGGATATCACATAAGCCTCAAGTTGTTACATTCTATTGGGAACCAATTAGTTGACGATGACCTCTCGACCTCGCTCTTCTGTTGCATTAAGATATTTGTAATCTAAAAGAGAATCTCGAGAATATTTAGATTCTCAGGATCACTCATTATTAAAAATAGATTCTCTGCTCTCTATATTTTATTGTTATGATATAAAAACTAGTGTTGAACCTCAAAAATAAGTTCAAGTTGTAATGTTATTTTTTGACACAAGATCATACTTGTGATTTCAATAATTGTAATTAATTTTCTACAATTTGAATGGAAGTATTCATTACTCAGATTTAGTTTACTGTGCCGATTTTCCTATAAGGCAATTCGATTGAGGAGCTGGGCCCAAACCTGGACCCAAATTGTATTCTCTTGTATCATTAAATTAGTGTTTGATTCCTCTGTTCCAACTATTTCTATTTGTGTAATTATTTTTAATTTCTCGCTGTTGATTTGTTAAATTGAGTGCTCTGTCTTGAATCAGGTTTATTGGAATTGTTGTAGAGTAGATTTGGTGTGGTTAATCCATTAAGAGGAAGTGTTCCTTCCTTCTGTTTCATGTAGATTATCATAGATGGCTATTTCACTTGTTTAATTGTTGTTAGATAGTATGATTTCATAGTGTTGTCTTTTTACTTTGTAGTTGTGGTTCATAAGAAACAACTTGTTGTTTAATATGTTTTCTTTTGTTGTTTCCTTCATAGTTCTGTAGAAGTTAATGATTTGATTAGTTTTGGATAATTAGAGATTGCATCTTTAGTCGATTCCTTTAATATTGCTGTCTTGATTTTCAATAAGATCATAGAAACTAGTCATATATGCATTCCTCTTGCACAAATAATGTCGCTAATCTTGAGATAGAAAAATGAAACCTCGGGTGGATAACTTAATGTGTAGCAGTTAGTTGGTCCTTTTAGGATTGATTAATTGACCCAAATTTTTAGCATTGTTGACAGGGAGGTTATCAAAGAGAGTGCTAGTTGTATCCTTGAGGAATGGGTATTAAGGACAAAAGGTAAGAAATTGCGCATGCACTCAAGTAAAAAGCTTATGCCAGTGCCTACCTTGAGCCGATACATTAAGATCATCTAGTGTGTATGACTATAAATAAGCCTAGGACTAGGAACTAGATAGATATAGATCATAAATCCACCCTAAAAACCACCAAAACCCAAGGTTAAGTTGGTCATGGAAGAACAGCTTTTATAGACGAAATAATTCACAAATCATAATCTCAAGCGTCAATAGGTCCCTGAGCAGTATCTAGGAAGGGTTATACTGCTGTTGCCCCTCGAGTAGAAGGGTCATATACTGCAACTAACATTGAGATTCATCATAAAACTGTATGATCTAAGTAAATATTCTAACACATATCTATTAGGCATCTTAATCCTTCTAGTAAGAGTAGGGGGAACTCTTGTAATTTAAGGGAAGGTGGAGGTGAGACGAGCGAACCATACTCACAACCTTCTGAGTAGGACTTCCCTGCAACACCCATTGGAAAGAAAGAAATTGAAGTGCCTGATTTTAGTAGTGTTATGGGACCTGGATAAGGTCTAGAACCCTGTCATCATATTACTTTACAAATAGTACCTCCTGATTACTAGATTCCTAAAGATTACTGGCATATCTTTAACCAAATGGAAAATGTAGTCATAGGAACACAAACTTCAACCCTATAATATCCTATTTTTGATCCGCAAGCTAATGCACCAATGAAGGCTATCCTGTTGCAGAACCTTCAAAAATTTCATGGAATTCCCTCTGAATATCTTGATGCATTTTTGTTTGAGTTTGATATTTTATTTCGAGGATATGATTATACTACTGACCCCCAAAAATTAAATTTGTTTCCTTCTGCCTTAAATGGAGCAACATTATGATGGTTCATGGGACTAGAGGATGGTACTATTACCTCATGGGATCAAATGAAAGAAACCTTCCTTACTAAGTTTCATGATTATTTCCGATCTAGGGATCTAAGGGAATAAATATTTAAGATGATGTCAAAATAAGATGAAATTTTGGAAGAATATGTTGAAAGATTTCAACATAATCTACAGAGGTCACCATACACTACACTACCCAAGGATGCATTGAAAATTGCTTTGATTAGAGGCATGAAATATGAATGGATAGAAAAAATTAATTTAATGGGGAAGAGTGACATTTCCAAAGAATAATATGAAGACATTGTAAAAATTTGTATCAGGTGTTCACGAGGGAGTACACGAACCAAACCTAGAACTTGCGATCCTTTTAGCAGATCCAACAGAACCGCGAGTGGAGGAGGTAAACGGGAAGAGATTGATAATCTTTTCGAAGAATTTAAAACTGATATTTTAAGTACCCAAAAAAAAATGTAGGATGTTTTATAGGTAAAACAAAAACAAGTTGAAGCGGAACAGACATTGGCTATTTTTTTTCCTCGCTGTCGAAAGAAGCATATTTGCAAAGAATGTCCATTGGATATAATTGAGACATGTGCCATTTTCACCAAAAATCATTCTATTGATCACTTCCCTTCGCTTCCTGGGTTGAAATATGTATTTAAGGAAGCCGAAGAAGAGACAGGACCAATGTATTTTGTGGCACAATGACAACAATGGAAAAATCTACCATCAGGTATGCCACAATACCCTTCTATGTTTTTTTATAGATAATTTGCTCAATAACAATTTCCTGGATCAAATTGGCAGGTCCAAAAACATTCTCCTAATACCTGGAAGCCACAGTCATACAATTTACCACCCTGGACAAATTAGTCATTCTTTGGTCCCTCTTGGCCGAATCAACAATATTCCACAACTTCATGGAAGAATACATCAAATATTTTGTGTTCTCCTCAATGGAAAAACCAATCTACTCAAGGGCCAATGTAGTCCTAGAATTGGCAACGCCCCACTGGACCGATTAATCAATTACTGTGTTATCACTATAATTTTTTTTTCCAAACTTGGACAGTTTGCTTTGTTCCTAGTCATAGTTTTTAGATAGGTGTGAAATCATGTTAAGTTTTTAGGGGTCAAGTGATAGGGTTAGAGCCTCATTTCCATTCACAAAATAAAGTCTAACAACCTTATTTCACACCTTGAAAATCTCATACCATGTTTAGAGAGTCAAAATTTTTATCATTTTGAAATTTTTTTGATTGAGCCATGAAACTACATTTTCGTGGCGCAGACAGTGTAAAAAACTGCTTTTGTGCTACAAAAACGCTGCTCATTTCGTAGAGAAAAACCTTGAAATTGCATTTAGCGCGCTACGAAATCGGGGATTCATAACATGTCTTGTCAGCCACGAGTCTTTTCTCACACATGCAACCATTCATAGCCATCATAACATTCGTTTGAGGTCATTTGTCTTATGTCATATTCAAATTTGAAAGGAGCTGGTTTTGGTTTTATTGTCTCATGCAAGAAACATGTGATGCATACTCTCTTTCGAATGGTAAGCTCATGGTAAGCAAAAACCAAAGCTTCTCTTTCATTCATCAAGCGAGGCAGTGTCATTCATCAAGCGAGGCAATTTACTCTAAAATCAAGCTAGGCTATTGGTTACAGGTTTTTAGAAAGCACACAAGAATTTCAAGGAAAGTATGACAGAGGAAAGAAAGAATCACATGTCAGGCCACTGCTTAAGGACAGAGCCTGAAAGCATAGAGGCTCTAACCGAAGATAATTCAGTTGAGGAGGCCTTCAAGAAGGCAGGATGTTGGAAATTCTGTGAGAAATTGCAGGGAGGTCATAATCAAGTGACAAAAGAGTTTGCTCTTCATTTCACAGGTTCGAATACAAAGGTTGGTCTCCTAAGCTTGACAATTTCCCCTGAAATTATATCATCAGTGACAGAGATTCCAAGGGGAGAAGAAAGGTGGTTCAAAAATTTCAGGTTTGAGATGGAACCTTGTTAAATTTTTCTAAAGCCAGGGTTTGAAGAGACAGATTTAACTAAAGTAGTGCCAAGAAGCTATATCAAGAACACTTATGCTAATCTGCTCTACAACATTCAAAGGTACTTAACCTGTGAGGGGAGATACCATAAAGTATATTCTTCTCATTTCAAACTCTTGTTGCATTTTACTGGAATGATTTCTTTGGATTTACCTTTCTTCTTGTTTCGAATTTTAGCTAAGATGGAAGATAAAGTGTCGATGAAAGCTAAATACTGTGAAACTTCACTTTTCTATCATGGTATAGTTAAATTGATTGTTTTACATGAACTTCAGAGGATCAACAGAGAATGGTCTACATTTTTGTTTTTGTGTGGATTTGGGGTGGAAACACAAGGAGCAGGTATTAGCCCTAGGGCCAAAGAAAAATCATCATCAGAAACTAGTGAGCCTGCAGACACAAGATCAAAAAGATTTGTCAAGTTAAAGCCTAGAAAACAAGTGAAAGAGCCAGAGATTAAAACATCAGTGATTATTCAAGAAACCCCTCAACCTGCACAAAAGAAGACAAGTAAATTTAATGAAACAATACAGGAATAGTCTGTTAGGTCCATATATTACTAGTATAGTCCATTATTGTTGTTAGTGTAACCCCCTTATTGTTATTATTGTACCCTTGTAACCCCCATATTGTTATTATTGTGCCCTTAAATTATTATTGTTAGGTCGGCTAGGATTACATTGTGGCCCCATGGACTCCTATATATAGAAAGGAGGTTTTGTAATTTGAATCATCAAAGATTTGTTCATTCATGTAATATATTGGAGCTTGCCCCCTCGAAGTGGCTTATTTCTAAGGCGTTTATATCTCTTTTCTTCTCTTTTTGGAGCTGGTTTCACAACATTTGGTATCAGAGGTTTGAGATTCTAGGGTTTCGCTGCTCCAAACAGGTCATTGTGGCATTTTTGCTATAAAATTTTTTCTACGAAGGTTCAGAATCTGAAATTTTGAGAGTGCAAAGCCAAAATCCTGAGGAACATCATCGCAAAATTTCAGAGCTTGGTTCAAAAAATTTTCGGAGATATGATCTGTGCAAGTTAGGTCATTTTGCAGGCTCCTGAATTTAACCTAAACAGGTCATCTTGGTATTTTCGTAATAAATTTTTTAAGCTGAAATTTTTAGAGTGCGAAGGTGCAATCCTGAGGAAAAATGTCGCAAAATTTCAGATATTGGTTCGCAATATTTTCAGAGATATGATCTGTGGAAGTTAGGGCTTTTTGAGGCTTTTGAATTTCATCTCAAAGAGGTGATCGTGGGAAAATCATCATATCTCTCTCTCTGAGCATCAGATTGGAATGTTGTAAAAAGTGGCCTCAATTACATGGACTTTAGTTTTATTTCTATCAATTTCAGATCCAAAGGAGGAAACAATGACACGTGGGAAGTCGTACAAGTTCACTGTACTGAACCAGGCCAAAATTGGGTCATTGTGGGAGATTGGACATAACTTTGCCTTGAAGAATCCAAATCATATTAGACCTATGGCATTTGAAAGAAGCTTTAGAGAGCTACTACAGGGCTGAATTTCAGATATTGAGGATCCACAATTATAGAGATAATTCAATTTCAATATCGAGCTTTTCAAAAGCAAGTAAAAGGTTTTTTTTTTTTTTTTTTTTATTCGAATTGCATAAGCCTTGTTTGAAGAATCAATTTGAATTGATTCCAAGGGAATATTGTAGAATAGATATCAGTATTGGATTCTAAAATGGCCCCTAAAAATAATTCAACACCCTTTAAGCCTTTAGAAAGCTCTACTATGACTCCTGAAGACGAAGAATGGCAACATGACATATCAAAATTACAAGAGCAAGTGCAACAAATTTCGCTCTTGCAAAGAGCAACAAAAAATGACATGGAAGTTTTGAAGAAAGGCGTGGAAACTGTTGAGATTTTAACAAGATGATGAGCTTAGTGGAAATAAGTCGCCTTCACTAAGTGGGCCCGCATGCTATTTTTGGTGCAAGTCTATTTTTAGACTATGTCTATTTTTAGACATGTAAATCATATTCTATGAGTTGCAGGATGCTATTTGTGGATGGTTGGTCAAGTTGGAAAAAATAGATGGACTTATATTTTTAGACATATTGGGCGGAATCTATTTTTAGATTTTCAGTCTAAAAATAGATATGTCGAATATTATTATCTCTTAATAATATTTGGACTATAAACATTATCTTATTCTCTTGGAGCACTTCAGTTAATTGCACAGATGTGGCACAGGAGCTGACAGAAGGAATTACGCTATTCCTGAGAGTTAAGTGGAGCTATTGCATGGATACTTTAGTTAGAACTCATGTCACAGAGTTTGGTGGAGTTATTGAGGTAGTTGATGGAGTTGTGTTCAGTTTAACTGAGTTAAACATAGTTGAGCTAGTTGTATCTAGTCTAACTGATTGATACACTAGTGAGAGTGGTGTGAATTAATTATTAATTAATTCACTGATTATTAACTCATTAATCAACTAAAGAATACATCAATTAACTACAGTGCATGGACAATTTCAGTGGAGACCAGTGAAGATGTAGGTGAAAGAGCAGTGTGACTATTAGTTTTGACTATACTATTGTATGATTTGCAACAACCAGTGATTGGAGATGAAAATGAGGATTGCATGAGCAAGGCTGGACCAATTTGATTTCATTCAGAGCCATTCTTCAGCAGTGATTGCGCAGTAGAGGCAGGCTATCAGGTGGCAAAGATTGGAGCATGTGATTTGCTAGATCGGGCTTGATTAGTGTGTAGCAATTGGAGATTGTACTGAGAGCTTTGTGAGGAGCTTTGTATAATTATTGTTACATGATCTCTATGACATATAATATACAGATAGTTGGGGGTTTTCAGCTTTAAGCTTTCCCATAAATACTGTGTTCATATGTGTGATTGTTTATGGTTTTAATGTGCGCATGCGATTGTTTTTATTTCCGCAATTAATGATCAATGGTAGAAGAGATTCTGTATTGTGCATGAAGTTAAAATAGTGTGTGATCAGGAGAATCTCGGTGTATAACATATCAGTTATCAAATTTCTACATGGTATCAGAGCGATATTGATCATTGGAGCAATTGCAAAACATTGAAGTGGTTGAGTTTTGTGCTGGTGGAATTCGAATTTGCAGCAGTGTTTTCTTGGTGTCGAAGTTGAGATGTCTTTCAATGGATTGCGATTGGAGTATGCCCTTGAGGGCAACTCGAATTATATTGCATGGAAGGACAGGATGGAGGCGGTGCTAGATGACAATGGGTTGAAGGAGTTCATAGATGCAGAAATTCCAAAACCTGCTTCTAGCGATGCTGCCGCACTTGACGCATGGCAAAAGAAGACAACAAAGTGTCGAAGAATTCTGTTGGAAGGTGTAAAGGATCACATAGTGTCTAGCCTTCATGGCAAGGCTTCTCCATTCTTGATGTGGAAAGCGTTGACAGACTTATTCCAAAGCAAGAGTGACCAGAGGAAGTTGGCGCTCAAGGATAATCTTAGGAACATAAAAATGGAGAAAGGCGACAGTATGCCCAAGTACCTCACGAAGTTCATCCAATGCAGGGATGAGCTGGGAAGTGTGGGGGTTACTGTAGATGATGAGGACTTGGTGAGCTTGGCTCTCCTTGGGCTTTCGAAGAGTTGGCATTCCTATCAGGACTCTGACAATGGTCGGGAGAAATTTCTAGGATGGGAGCGACTTTTGTCGGATCTTGTGCAAGAGGAGATAAGGTGAAGTACCAGGGATGGATCTTCATGAAAGAACTTAGATGAATAAAATTGCGCTTTGGCTGCCAAAGCAAGGAAGGGGAAGAGCAAGAAGAATGCTTCTCAATCCGGTGCGAAAGGCAAGAAGCAGGACATGTCCAAGGTGAAGTGCTTTCACTGTCACCAACACGGACATTACACCACTAATTGTCCACAGAAGAAGAAAAATAAGCAGGCTGCTAGATCTACAGCTAGAGAGGCCTTAGCCTCGCAGTTTGAGCTGGATTTTTCGCTGATCGCATGCTTGGTCTCAAGTATGATGGGTTCAATGTGGTTTCTTGACAGTGGTGCATCTTTTCATATGACCAGAGACAAAGATTTGTTTACTGATCAGGATGAGAAAGATCTTGGAGTGCACATCGAGATGGGCGATGATGGTAGATACAGTGCATTCGGTATCGGTACCATTTCCTTTGAGAGGGAGTCTGGTAAACCCTTCGTATTGAAGAAAGTGATGCATGTTCCAGGATTGAAGAAGAATCTTATCTCTGTGGCGATGTTAGAAGACAAGGGATATGATGTTGTCTTTAGCGAGGGAAAGGATTTCCTGCGCAGTAAGGCAACTAGTGAAACCCAGAGGATAGGGGTTCAAGTTAAGAACCTTTATCAATTGCAGGTAGATGGATGCGCAACAATGGCAGGCAAGGCAGAAGGAGTGGTGAGCCGGGATGATGGCGAGCTATGGCACAGGAGATTGGGCCACCTTCACCATGGAGCTTTGAAAATTTTGTAGCATATTTCTACCGGGCTTCCCAAAGGTACACTTGCGCAGTCAGATCAGTGCAAGGGATGTACCTTGGGAAAATTTGTGAAAGCCACCTTTCACGAAAAGGATAGTCGCGCCATGACGATCCTTGAGAGAATTCACACAGACGTGTGTGGACCTTTCTCAGTAGCTTCGACAGCAAAGCACAGGTATTATGTGATATTTGTTGATGATTTTTCTCGTAAGTGTTGGATCTTCTTCATGCAGAAGAAGAACAAGACATACTCAAAGTTCTGTGAGTTCAAGGCACTGGTTGAGAAAGAATCGACGAAGCAGGTGAAGGCTCTTAGGAGCGAAAATGGTGGTGAATTCATCTCTGGCGAATTCAAGGACTTTTGCAGCACAGAAGGAATTCGAAGAGAGCTCATAGTGCCTCATAAGCCACAACAGAATGGGGTTGTTGAGCGAAATAATAGAACGATTGTGGGTGCTACACGGGCGATGTTGCATGATCAGGGCCTTCCCATACACTTGTGGGTTGAGGCATGCAATACTGCGGTTTATGTGAAAAACCGTTGTCCTCACAGGATACTTGGCATGAGTACACCCGAGGAGGCGTTTTCTGGTAAGAAGCCTGATATTTCCCATTTGAGGATTTTTGGTTCACCGGTTTACATTCATGTGACGAAGGATGCCAGGAAGAAGCTGGAGCCGACCGAAAAGGTTGGGGTATTTGTGGGGTACACTGATACGCCCCACAACTATCGTGTGTATTTGCCAGACAGTCGCAAGACTGTTGTGCGACGGGATATCAAATTTCATGAGGAGAAAGCCATGAAGTGTCCGCTTGAGAGGGAGCCACACTTGCATGCATATGAGGAGCTATTAGTTCCTAAGGATGAGCCTCAGGATGTGGATCAACCACAAGAGGAGGTTCATAGAGTGGAAGAGACCACTCATGCAGCACCAACCATTAGAGGGTGGAAGCGCACTACAGAAGCTGAGCGACTGGCTCAAGATGCAGAGAAGATTGTAGGAGAACCTACATCATAGCGTAGAAAGAGACAGTCACCTGACCGGTATACTAGATACATGGCTCTTATGAGCAAGTGTATCATGACAGAGCCATCCTCTTTTGAGGAAGCTATGGAGGATCCCGCATGGGTAGATGCCATGGTGGAAGAGTATGATTCGATTGTCAGAAACAGTGCATGGGAGATTGTTCCAAGGCTGGAAGGGAAATCAGTGGTAGGTTCGAGATGGATCTACAAAGTGAAGCAAGCAGCTGACGGGAGTGTGGAGAAGTACAAGGCAAGATTTTTTGTCCGAGGCTTCTCACAGATTGAGGGGATCGATTATGAGGAAACCTTTGCACCTGTCGCAAGGTATTCTTCCATACGGATGATTCTTTCTCTCTCAGCGTAGATGGGGTGACACATTCATCAGATGGATGTGAAGACTGCGTTCCTCAACGGAGTGATTGAGGAGGAGGTGTACATAGAGCAGCCTGAAGGTTTCAAGATCTTCAATAGCAAGTTGCATGTGTGCAGGCTCAAGAGAGCGCTGTATGGGTTGAAACAAGCACCTCGTGCTTGGTACACACGGATAGACAGTTAGTTCACCGGACTTGGATTCTCCAAGAGTGAGGTGGATTTGAACCTATACTAGATTGTGGTGGAGGGTAAGTTGCTGATCATTGTACATTATGTAGATGGTTTGATTTTGACTGGTGATGAAATGTTGATACACTCATGCAAGGCTGATCATGCAAAGGAGTTTGAGATGAAGGACTTGGGCCTCCTTCATTATTTCTTGGGATTGGAAATTTGGTAGTGCAGTGATGGACTATTTGTGTCTCAAGGCAAGTATGCCCGGGAGATACTGGAGAAGTTCAACATGCATGGCTGCAAGCCTATCGACACTCCTCTTCCTGGTGGTTGGAGGAAAGAGGATGCTACAGTGGCAGAGGTAGTGGATGCCACTGTTTATCGACAGTTGGTGGGGTCGCTTATGTATCTAGTCAATACACGACCCGACATATGCTACGCTATTAACCAGCTTTCACAAGCTATGGTTAAGCCTACCAAGCTCTTTTGGAAGGCAGGCAAGCATGTATTGAGATATCTCAGAGGCACATTAGGATATGGATTATGGTACAGACAATCGGATGAGGTGAAGCTGTGTGGCTTCACGGATGCAGATTGGGAAGGGAGCCCAATGGACAGAAAGAGCACATATGGAGGGATTTTCAGTATCGGGTCGACAGTAGTTTCTTGGTACAACAGGAAGCAGAGATCCGTGGCACTTAGTTCAGCAGAGGCCGAGTATATGGCAGCGAGTTTGGCTGCATGCGAGGCTATATGGATGAGGAAGATCCTGGTTGGGTTGTTCGGTTCACACTTAGATCCTACTGTGATATATTGTGATAATCAAAGTTGCATCAAACTCTCAGTTAATCCAGTATTTCATGATAGATCTAAACACATTGACATCCGGTATCATCATATCAGAGATTGTGTGCAGCGGAAGATCATGTTACTTTCATACATTCCCACGGAGGATCAGGATGCTGATATCTTGACGAAGGCGCTCACCAGGAGCAAATTCGAATACCACAGAGGCAGGATAGGGGTGGAAGATAATCCTTATCTTGTTGAGAGGGAGTGTTGAGATTGCAACAAGATGATGAGCTTAGTGGAAAGGAGTCGCCTTCACTAAGTGGGCCCGCAGGCTATTTTTGGCGCAAAGTCTATTTTTAGACATATGGATCATGTTCTATGAGTTGCAGGATGCTATTTGTGGATGGTTGGTCAAGTTGGAAAAAATAGATGAACTTCTATTTTTAGACATATTGGGCGGAATCTATTTTTAGATTTCCAGTCTAAAAATAGATATGTCGAATATTATTAGCTCTTAATAATATTTGGACTACAAACATTATCTTATTCTCTTGGAGCACTTCAGTTAAGTGCACAGATGTGGCACAGGAGCTGACAGAAGGAATTACGCTATTCCTGAGGGTTAAGTGGAGCTATTGCATGGATACTTCAGTTAGAACTCATGTGACAGAGTTTGGTGGAGTTATTGAGCTAGTTGATGGAGTTGTGTTCAGTTTAACTGAGTTAAACATAGTTGATCTAGTTGTATCTAGTCTAACTGATTGATACACTAGTGAGAGTGGTGTGAATTAATTATTAATTAATTCACTAATTATTAACTCATTAATCAACTAAATAAAATATCAGTTAAATACAGTGCATGGATAGTTTCAGTAGAGACCAGTGAAGAGGTAGGTGAAAGAGTAGTGTGACTATCAGTTGTGACTATATAGTTGCATGATTTGCAACAAAAAGTGGTTGGAGACTCCAATGAGGATTGCATGAGAAAGGCTGGACCAATTCAAGTTCATTCAGCGCCATTCTTCCCCTGCAGTGTTGATTGGCGCAGAGGCAAGCATCGTGGCAAGATTGAACACATGTGATTTGCTAGATCACCCTGCTGATTAGTGTGTAACAATTGGAGATTGTACTCTAAACATAAAGGAGGAGATTTTGGTATGTAATGATTGTTACACATGATCTCCTATGTGACATATAATATTATGTGTGGATAGTTGGGGGCTTCTGGGGCTTAAGCTTTCCCATGCTAACACTTCCTAGGTGGTGTTCATATGTGTGATTGTTTATGGTTTTAATGTGTGCATGCGATTGTTTTTATTTCCGCAATTAATTATCAATGGTAAAAGAGATTCTGTATTGTGCATGAAGTTAAAATAGTGTGTGATCAGGAGAATCTGGGTGTATAACATATTAGTTATCAAATTTCTACAGAAACTAAGATGGATGGCTTGAAGAAAGGCGTGGAATCTAAGATGGATGGTTTGAAGAATGGCATAGATGGCATGGAATCTAAGATAGATGGCATGGAATCTAAGATGGATAACATGGAAGCTAAGATCAATGAGAAAATGGAAAACATGAAGAATGATATAAAAGCAGACATGGAAGGTTTGACAAAGTTGATACAATAAATGTTTCCCAAAGGTGAAAATATAGTAGAGGAAACTCATGATGAAAAAAAAATTAATGTTAATCGTGATTTCAAAAATGAATATGGTGGGAAGAACCACCATATTCCAAAAATGGATATGAGGAAGTTTGATGGAAAGGATCCTGTAACATGGATACTACAAATGGAGCAATATTTTGATCTCCATAATGTGCAAAACACACAAAAGGTACGCATTGCAACTTTACATTTAGAACAAAATACATTTGTATGGTATCAATGGCTTTGCTCCCGTAAAAAAATTGTCACTTGGTCAATTTTTACGGAGGAAATGATAGCACATTATGAGGATACAAAGAGCAACACCTTCTTAGCCAATTGATAAATCTCAAACAAAAGGGTTTAATGGGGGAGCACATTGAGGACTTCCAAAAATTGAATATAAGGGTACTGATATTCCAGAGGAACAGATGATTGATCTCTTCATAGGTACTTTAAAGGATAACATCCGACATGAAGTTCGCGTTTTGGAACCTGAGTCATTGGAGAAGGCATTTAGGTTGGCAAGAAAAATTGAATGTAAAATTATGGCGACAAGGAAGCCTACCACTCACTTCTATAAAGAGGGAAGTGTTGCTACTCCTAAATTTCCACAACCTACAAGGTTGACACCACAACAATTGGAAGAAAAAAGAGCAAAAGGGCTTTGCTACAATTGTGATAGAAAATACACTAAAGGTCATAAGTGTGCTGAGAAGAAATTATTTTACATAGATTGTGAAGAGGAAGAAGAAAATGAACAAGAAGAGGATATACACCAGGAACCAACCCAAGAAGAGGAATAAATGAGTCCGACCATATCGTGTAATGCATTGGCAGGAATTACCACTCCTCAAACTCTCAAGATAGAAGGACATATCAAGAAGAAAAAGGTAATAGAGTTGATTGATTTAGGTAGTAACCATAATTTTATTCATTGTAAGGTAGCCAAGGAATTGAATTGTTTCCTATACCCAGCACTAGAATGTCAAGTGATGGTTGCAAATGGAGGAACTATAAATTGCTTTAGAAAATGCCATAATATCAAGCTAACCATGGGGAAATATGTATTGAATAGTCGAATGCTTTCCATTCCTATGGGAGGTGCTGATGTTGTACTAGGAGTACAATGGTTACAATCTTTGGGGACGGTAGCTTTTAATTTTCAAGAACTTTTCTTGAAATTTTTTTCAGAAGGAAAGGAAGTCGAATTACGGGGTATTGCAGGGAAGCCGGGAAAGATAATAAGCTATAATGTCATGACAAAGCTTCTAAAGAAAGAACAACGAGGCGTAATTGCACAATTATGCTCACTAGAAGTTCCAACATCAAAATCATCTATTTCTGCAGATCTCCAACAAGTCTTTGACAATCATTCCAAGGTGTTTGAAACTCCCAAAGGACTCCCACCTATTCGTGATCATGATCATGCTATTCATTTGATTCCAGGAAGTGTTCCTCCAAACATCAGGCCTTATAGATATCCTAACGTCCAAAAGAGCGAAATTGAACGTATGATTGCAGAAATGTTAGAGGCGGGTATAATTCAACCTAGTCAAAGTTCTTTCTCTGCTCCTGTAGTATTGGTACACAAGAAGGATGGATCATGACGAATGTGTCCGGATTATAGGGAGCTCAATAAGCTCACCTTTAAAGATAAATTTCCCATTCCTGTGATTGATGAATTATTGGATGAATTACATGGAGCAATTTATTTTACCAAGTTGGATCTTCATTCAGGATATCATCAAATTAGAATGAAGACTCAAGATATTCCAAAAACATCATTTCGAACTCATGAGGGTCATTATGAATTTTTGGTCATGCCTTTTGGCCTTACCAATGCACCTTCTACATTTCAAGGGTTGATGAATTCCATTTTCAAACCCTTCCTTAGAAAATTTGTGCTTGTATTTTTTTATGATATACTAATCTACAACAGGTCTTGGAAGGATCATGTTCAACATGTTGACAGGGTGCTCAAACTATTGCAGGAGAAACAATTATATGCAAAAACATCCAAATGTTTCTTTTGAGTACAAGAGGTGGAATATCTAGGTCATATTGTATCTCACGAGGGTGTTAAGGTAGACCCTAACGAAATTAAAGCCATTAAGGAATGGAAAGTCCCCACAACCATAAAGAAGTTGCGAGGATTTCTTAGGTTAACAGGGTATTATCGAGAGTTTGTTAAGAATTATGGGAGAATAGCAGCACCTCTAACAACATTATTGAAGAAAGATGCATTTTCATGGACTCCTGAAGCAACTAAAGCCTTTGAACATCTTAAAGAGGCAATGTGCCTAGCACCAGTATTAGCTATGCCAGACTTCACAAAAACCTTTATTGTGGAATGTGATGCCTCAGGAAATGGAATTGGTGCTGTCTTAATGCAAGAAGGAAGACCCATTTCTTTTGAAAGTCGTCCAATCAAAAGAAAGTATTTACAGAAACCTATTTATGAGAAGGAAATGTTAGCAATACTGCATGCACTAAAGAAATGGAGAACTTACCTAATGGGAAGACACTTCAAGGTAAAAACTGATCATGATAGTCTTAAACACTTTTTGGAACAAAGAATATCTTCAGAAGAGCAGCAAAAATGGGTCATAAAGATGTTGAGTTATTACTTTGAAATAATATAAAAAAAAGGGAAGCTAAATGTTGTTGTAGATGCACTCTCAAGAAAGAATGAAGAGGTGGAAGCATTGCTTTGTGCCATTTCTATTATCCAACCAGATTGGATAACTAAAGCAAGAGATGAATGGAAGAAGAAAGAAGAAGTGTGGACACTCATTCAAAAGTTGCAGCAAGATCCTAGTACATCTGATACATTTAGTTGGAAAAATGATTCCTTATGGTACAAAGATCGCTTATATCTTTGTAAGAATTCCCAACTAAAACAAAAGATTCTTCTGGAATTGCACACTTCTCCTTTAGGAGGACACTCAGGATTTTTAAAAACTTACCACAAGGTGAAGAAAGATTTTTTTTGGGATGGCCTTAAATCTGATATTCAAAAGTTTGTGGCGGAATGTTTGGTTTTCCAGCAGAATAAAGTGGAGACAATTAAGACCCCTGGACTTCTACAACCTTTATCCATTCCAAGTCAACGTTGGGAGGAGATTTCAATGGATTTTATCACAGGTTTACCTAAGTCTGAAGGAAAGAGTGTCATCATGGTGGTAGTTGATAGACTTACCAAGTATGCACACTTTTGTGCATTATCTCGTCCATTTAAAGCAAGTACGGTTGCTACTACATTTATGGATACAATTCAAAATCTACATGGAAACCCAAGGGTTATTGTGAGCGACAGAGATCCCATTTTTACTGGAAATTTTTGGATGGAGTTATTTTCTTGTTTGGGTACTCAATTAGCTCATAGCTCATCTTATCATACTCAATCCGATGGTCAAACTGAGATAGTAAATAAATGTTTGGAAGGATATCTTCGTTGTTTTGTATTTGATAAACAAACACAATGGGTCAAGTGGTTACCTCTAGCTGAATGGTGGTATAACACTTCCTTCCATACTACAACAAAAATGACCCCATTTATGGCACTTTACGGATATCATCCACCATCCATCACCTCATCTTCAAGAGAAAATTCGAAGTTTCAAGCAGTGGAAGATCACATCGAGCATAAAAAAGAAGTTCTCCAACTCTTAAAGGACAACCTGAATTTGGCACAAAATCGAATGAAACAATAGGCAGATCAACATCGTGGCGAGAGAAGTTTTGGTGTAGGAGACTGGGTATTTTTACGGCTACAACCATACAAACAAATGTCCCTCAAGCAAGCTAAGAAGGATAATAAATTATCCCCAAAGTACTATGGTCTTTACAAGGTGTTGCAAAATATTGGTACTATGGCATACAAATTGGAGCTTCCTGCTTCTTCACGAGTGCATCCAATTTTCCATGTTTCATGATTAAAGAAGGTTATAGGTAAAAATCTTCCAATTCAAACAATATTGCCAGAAATTGATGAGGAAGGAAAAATCATACTGGAATCTGAAGCGGTCACGGAAACAAGAACTCGACAGCTACGGAATCGATCAATTTCAGAGTATCTCATCAAGTGGAAGAACTTACCCATTGAAGATTCCACATGGGAGGATGAGAATTTTATACAGAAGTGCCTAGAGCTACTCAAGCGTTGAGGACAACACTTTTTTGAAGGAGAGGGGCATGTTAGGTCCCTATATTACTAGTATAGTCCCTTATTGTTGTTAGTGTAACCCCCTTATTGTTATTATTGTACCCTTGTAACCCCCATATTGTTATTATTGTGCCCTTAAATTATTATTGTTAGGTCGTCTAGGATTACATTGTGGCCCCATGGACTCCTATATATAGAAAGGAGGTTTTGTAATTTGAATCATCCAAGAACTGTTCATTCATGTAATGTATTGGAGGTTGCCCCCTCGAAGTGGCTTATTTCTAAGGCGTTGATATCTCTTTTCTTCTCTTTTTGGAGCTGGTTTCACAACATTTGGTATCAGAGGTTTGAGATTCTAGGGTTTCGCTGCTCCAAACAGGTCATTGTGGCAACCAATAGATCAGCCCAGAAAAGATTGACTAGAAGTCAAATAACAAAGGAAAAGGGAAAAACTGTGGTTTCAAAAGAAGATCCAAGTTTAAAGGGTAGTTTGAATGACATTTTACAGGCTATTGATATTGAGGAATCTCCTTTAGTTCAGGCAGATTTTATAAGTTTGGATGAAGGGAAATCTAAGAAAATCAAGTCTTCCAAAAAGCTGGATTTTAATGATGAAATTTCAGAGTTTGTGTTCAAGCCCAGAAGGCCTCTAACTAGGAATTCAAAAAAGTTGCAAGGGTTGGATGTGGAGTTAGATAAAGCTGAAGAAGTTTCAAATGTTTATGAGGAGTCCATAAACCTTTCATCACCAATGCCTGAAGGTGACAGAAACAGAGTTTTCAACACTCAAAGAGAAAAAAGCAGTTATGAAGGAATTAAAGAAAATTTGAGATTAGCTAACCTTGAAATTGCTAAACTTAAGAAGAAAGCAAGAGCACATGTCGTTGAGAAGATAAAATTCAACAAAATTAAGGCTTTGTGGGAGCTTGAAAGAGTTTCAAAACCTGAAACAGTCAGCAGTGAAGCTCAGTATTTTACTTGGACTCTTCCTGCAATCAAAGAGGCTAAATTTGTGAGAAGGATAAATGTTAATTTAAGGGCTACCAACATAAGGTTGAAGAGGCATATTGAAGATCTTGAAATTCAATTGACAAAATCTGAAAGTCAGCTATAGCAGAGGTAGAACAAGAACAGTAAGTGACAAATCCTTAATACAATTTTGTTTTTGGGAAAGACATCACTTTTTGAAGACATCACAAAGTTGAACTATTTTGATTGTTAAGGTTTATTAACATCAAGGAAATCATTAAAAGGTTGTAAATACTCTTCAAATATAAAGATTATGAAAATACTATGTAAAAATGATATACACAGCAG
This sequence comes from Pinus albicaulis, assembly GCA_034641835.2. NCBI lineage: Eukaryota > Viridiplantae > Streptophyta > Pinopsida > Pinales > Pinaceae > Pinus > Pinus albicaulis. The sequence goes on along the minus strand of CM076572.1, from coordinate 1,128,163,515 downwards.
TTTTGTAGCACGCTACGAAACTACTGTAGGTGCATTTTTGAACATTTTATAAGTGTTTTGAAGGGTAAACAAGCTTCATTTCTGAATTTGGTTGTTGATGGTGGTTGGAAAGGGTTCAAAAATGAAATTCCAAGTCTCAAGGCAAAATAAATTGGATCATTGAGAGAGCTTTACAAAGATACAAATTCTGTGCTACGAGAACAACTGCTCAGTTTGTAGTGCAGCCATACCATCTCTCCTTTTACTTTTTCAAAGGCTTGGTTTCTGTACAGGTGGAAAGGTATGGTTCCATGGAGGTGACAACACATGTCACTTATCTCAAAAGTTCTACATTTCCAGAAAAAAGGGTTCGAAGATCATCAAGAAGGAGAAGGCTAAATTATAGGAAACATGTCCCCTGTTTTGTAGGGAAAGTAAGACATGAACCATCATGATAACATAACAAGATTACAGGCATCATCAAGGTTAGAGATATGGAGGAACAAATATCAGAGAGATTATTTAAGTTCTAGATAAGGTTGTTTAGACATAATAAGGAGTTTTACTCCTATTTGTATTAGGACTTCTAGAAGAGTCAGTTAACTATCAGATGTAATTAATAGTCTATTTTAGGAGTAAATAGGTGTCAATCTAAGGAATTCGAATTCTCTTCATGATGGATAAGAGAAACCAAGATTGTAATGATGACTCTTTAAGAGACATGAGGTCAAAATGCTAAAGGTTGGCATTTTTTCATTAGCAATCAAACTGTGTTATTGTAGCAAACTGTGTTTTCATCTTAATACAAATATTGGTTGTACTACTTAGGATTCAGAAAGAGTTTTTGGTGTTTGATATTCCTATGGATTTCCTCATCTACCTATCTGCAGTGGTATGAACATATGTTACTTAGAACTCATTGGAAAATTCTCTAACTTCCTTCATATGTTTATAAACTGTGTTTTATTCACTGTGTTTCTGTTTTGCTGATACATCTAAAACTCTGAAATGCCCTGACTTCCATGTTAAGCTAATTTTTATGTTTTTTTGAAACATACCTTGACTCCATAGCCCAATGGATGTTTGTTGATCAGTAATTCAACCAGTTATACACTCTTATCCAATTTATTCCTGGAGTTAGCCATCTAATCCTTAATTCAAAATCTTAAACCTAGTGAGAGAGCCCTCTCAGGTTGAGGAGGCTAAGCCTCAACTAAAATTCTGGTTTGAAGTAGTTACTCAGAGTCTACTTGATCAACAACCTATCAAGGTCAGATTTTGTGATAACACACTGGGAGCGATGCCTGAGCCACAAAATTAACCATCAACACAACCTCCACTTCAATTACCTCCAAACACTCTGCCTCCACTTCGACCTCTGTTACATGCACAACCAAATCTGAATCCAAATAATAAACCTGTGGAATTTTTTGAAATTATGGAAACTTCAGATGCCCCTTATTCTTTGGAATGTAATGAACTACATTTGAGATATAGAAGAACTATCTTTCCAGAATATCACTAAAAAAATCAAGAGCAATCAAAAAATGATAAATTCACTAAGGAGCAATCTTTTAAAGAACATTCTCATTCTCCCATAATCATTACTAAAGCAGAGCCATCCAACAAAATATATGAAAAACAAGCACCTATTGAGATTACAGACACTGTTCGCCCATTCCTTGAGAGATTTACCATTGTAAAATCACCTTCACACCCTAATTTTTACCTCTTAGGGGAATTACAAAATTTAAATATCAAAATTCCTCTTCTACAAGCTATTAGAGAAATACCAATTTATGCTAAAACCATTAAAGAATTATGTGTTAAGAAGCCTGGTAGGAAATCAAAAGACCATCCTATAGTCCATGTTTTACGGAAACTGTTTGATCTTATCCCGGGGAAACAAATACCCATTAAATGTGATGACCCTGGAAACCTTGTTGTTACTATCTAGATTCAAGGATATAATTTCCAAAATACTTTGGTGGACTTGGGAGTGGCCATAAATATTATAATACTTGAAACTTGTAGACTCCTTGGAATAAATAGATTTAAACCGACTCTCACACTATGTTGGAGCTGGATGATAGATCCATTGTAAAACCACAGGGAACCTTGGATGATATTAATGTTTATGTAGATTCTTGGGAATATCCAGTGGATTTTATGGTCCTTAATCCTATAAATAAACTATAAGGACACCCCTTGATATTAGGAAGACCATGGCTCGCCACTAAAAATGAATACATAGGGTGTCGAACTGGAAGTATGACTATTTCTAAAGGACCAACCATCAAGAATCTCATTTTATCCCCTCCTTCTAAACCCAACATGACGATTGATGATTTCAGATGTTTCCCACTCAAATATCAGGAAGGTAATTTATGCTCTCTTCTCACTATTGATAAAGCCCTTATCTTTAAAAAATAAACTGAGGATGATGTAATTAATTGATTTGTTAATCAACCTTCCATTATTGGGAACCCAACTTGTCAAATGTTGAAAGTTGTGCTTGACAACGAAGCCCAGGGAGATCCGTTAGAAGACTTGAACGTTGAACATATACCCATGACTGCAATTCACAATAGTATTCCTATTGAAATTGAGCCTGAGAAGACCTTGCATATTAATGCCAACCTTAATGACCTCCAACGTGAAAGGCTCATTCAAATGCTTCAAAAATACAAACAATATTTTTCCTGGGAATATTTAGATATGAAGGGCATTGATCCACAACTCTGTACACGTCATATTTATATTGAGAAATAGGCCCGAGCCATTTGTCAACCACAAAGATGACTAATCCACACCTCAAAGATATAGTAAAACAAGAACTTCAAAATCTTCTTGATCTTATTGTTATATACCCTATTTCTGATAGTCAATGGGTTTCACCACTGATGGTAGTCCTTAAAAAGAATGTAAAATGGAGAATTTTTGTCGACAATAGGGAATTAAATAAAGCCACACATAAGGATCATTTTCCCCTTCCATTTGCGGATCAAGTCCTCGACACTACTGCTGGAAAGAAATATTTTTCTTTCCTGGATGGGTTCAGTGGATATAATCAAATACAGATTTCCCCTAAATACCAAGACAAAATTGCGTTCACTTTTCCATGGGGAACATTTGCATATAGAGTCTCACCATTTGCGCTGTGTAATGCACCAACCACTTTTCAAAGTGCAATTCTAAGTATTTTTATTTTTATTTTTATTTTATTTATATTTATTTATTTATTTATATTTATTTATTTTTAATTTTTTTAAATTTTTATTTTATTAGAATTTTTAAATTTTTAAATTTTTTTAAATTTTTAATTTTTCTAAATTTTTTTAAATTTTAAATTTTAATTTTTTTTTTTTTTTAAATTTTAATTTTAATTTTATTTTTATTTTTTTTTTTTTTTTTTTTTTTTTTTTTTTTCTGATTTGATCAATGAGGGATTTGAACTATATATGGATGATTTTACCTTCTATGGTAATGAATTTGACCAAGCCTTGCACAATCTTGAGAAAGTTCTTGCATGATGTATAGCTACCAGGTTGTGCCTCAATTACGAAAAATGTCATATGATGATGACAAAGGGCGTAGTTCTAGGACATTTTATTTCTGCTACAGGAATTTAGGTAGACCCAGCTAAGATCAAGGCAATTATTAAAATTCCTACTCTAACACAGAAAAAGGAATGCAGTTTCCTTGATTATGTTTGTTATTATCGCCATTTTATAACGAATTTTTCAAAAAATGCAACACCTCTGTATGTATTGAATGGACAAGTGGAATTTGAATGGACTGATAAATGTGATATTGCTTTTGCAGATCTAAAGAGGAAGGTCTCAACATATCTTGTGTTGCGAGGACCAAACTAGAATTAATCATTTCATATATCCTTAGATGCATCTGGTACGACGATAGGAGCATTCCTCAGACAAGAAGAGGATAAAAAGCCTTATGCCATTTATTACATTAGCAAGAACCTTACACTGACTGAACTAAATTATACTATGATAAAAAAAGAATTTTTGGTTGTTATTTATGCCATAAATAAATTTCGCCATTACATAAAAGGATATCCAGTTTTTCTGTACACTGATCATTTTGCCATTCATTATTTAGCTAACAAACTTGTTACCAACGGTAGAATAAATTGCTGGTTATTGTTGTTGCATGAGTTTGAAATTACCATAAAAGATCAGCCAAGAAAAGAAAACCTTGTTGCGTACTTTTTGTTAAGAGTTCCAACTGCAGTCGATTCTTCCCCAGTTGAAGACCAATTCCCAGATGAACATTTGTTTACTGTAACTGTAAAAATACCCTGGTATGCTGATGTAGAAAATTATCTAGAAGCCGAAAAATTACCATCACATTTTTCATCTAGGGAAAAGAAGCTTATTATTCGGCGCAACGCACACTTTTCGTGGATGGACGATTACCTTTTTCATAGAGGGGATGATCTTCAAATTCAAATATGTGTCAAAGAAGATGAAATTTATGATATCCTTAGGGAATGTAATGATGAGCCCTGTGGGGGTCACTTTATTGACCGGAGAGCTGGAAACAAGGTATTACAGATGGGCTTTTTTTGGCCCACAATATTTAAAGAGGCAAAGAATTATGTCCAGAGTTGCGATAGTTGTCAAAGTATGGGTCACCCCATTTAGTATGACAAAATGCCCCTCCAACCTCAAGTTGTATTGGAATCATTTGAAATATGGGCAATGGAATTTATAGGTCCCTTTAATCTGCCTTCAAATTAGAAAATATACATTCTGGTATGTACATATTATGTTACCAAATGGGTGGAAGCAGTAGCACTCCCATGGGCTACGAAAGAAGTAGTAATCGATTTTTTGTTCAAATTATTTGTTCGATATGGGGTGCCTTGGGAGCTTGTAATAGACAGGGGATCATAATTCACTACTCATCAAATTTCAAATACGCTGCAAAATTTGTAGAAATTATCCAAAGGGATTCAATTTTATCTTGTAATGTACTAAAACAAAATATGGAATCCTTCTAAAAATATGTGGAAACCAAATATGATCGCACAATCACATAACAAGTAAGAGAAATAAATTATCAATCAAACAAAATATGATGTATATGGGGAAAGCAACTGTTGAAAACCCCACTATCTCTTGCATAAATTCAATACCATGAAACAATAAAATGCTATTTCCCTCACTGAGAAACCTCTTCACTCTATTGACTATCTCACTTTGATCTAGGCAAAATCAGTCAAATACTTAACCAATTCTCAACCTCTATCTGATCAGCATTGCTTACTCATTCCTAGAGGAATTATGTCCCTATTAATAAGGAAATTCCCAATAATTTATTACGCAATTCCTTCAAGGCATCCTGATGACCTCATGTGTGATCTGTACAATTTTCTAATTATACAACTCATATTTATCTTCCCTTTAACCTCAATCTCGATTGGGCCTTCCTTAGAACTAACATGCAACAACTATTTATAGAGAATTACTAGTTAACTGATTGACCACTACTTGTGAATTAAATCATATTTAATACACTGGACCTATCACTAGCTCATCTTTCAGTTAGAACTAGTTAAACTGATTTTAACTAAATTAATTGAGTTAACTAATTAGAACTCACAAATAACTGTAACTGGACCACTAAAATCACGGCAGAAATCTACATGCTTCCCCTCTGACCCTCAACTCAAATTTTATAATCTAACTAAGTCTTCCTGACTCAGTTAACTAATACAAGTTGTCATGAGATTAAATTACAATTTCTCTTCTAATTTAATTAAGGGAAAATTAAATTAGAAGCCCCCTTTGGATGCCATTTCAACACACCCTCTCAATAAGAAATGGATTATCTGCGTGCCCAATCCTGTCTCTTTGGAACTCAAATTATCTTCTCGCTAGTTCCTTCGTCAAGATGTTTGCATCCTGCTCCTCCGTGGGAATGTACTCTAATGACATAATCTGTCTCTGAACATAATCTCTGAGATGGTGATACAGGATATCAATATGCTTGGACTTGTAATGAAAAACTGGATTAACCGAGAGTTTTATGCAACTATGGTTATCATAATATCCATATATAGACCAAACAAACCATTAAGTATCTTCCTCATCCAGATGGGCTGACATGCTGCTTGATTGGCTGCCATGTACTCTGCCTCTACTGAGCTTAGTGCAACTGATATTTGTTTCCTTGCTATACCAGGAAACTGCTTCTGATCTTATGCTGAAGATGCCCCTTGATTGGCTCTTCCTATCAGATGGAATCCATTCACAATCTGCATCTATGAAGCCTTGAAGCTTCACTTCCTTTGTCCGTCTGTACCATAGCCCATAGTCTGTAGTGCATATGAGGTATCTCAACACATGCTTGCCTGCCTTCCAAAAGAGCTTGGTAGGCTTAACCATAACTTGAATAACCTGGTTAACTGCATAGAACATGTCTGGTCATGTGTTCACAAAATACATAGTGAACCCACAAGCTGCATGTAAACAAAAACATCCACTACTTCGCCAGAAGTATCATCCTCCTTCCTCCAGTTTTCTGCTAGAGGAGTCTCCATGTGTTTGTTTCCCTCCATGTGGAACTTCCTGAGGATATCATTGGCATACTTTCCCTGGGATACAAATATCTCCCCATCTATTTGCCATATTTCCAATCCCAAGAGATAGTGCAAAATCCCCATGTCCTTCATCTCAAATTCTCTTGTCAGATCCTCTTTGCAAGACTTGATGAGATGCTCATCACCCGTCAATATCAGATCATCGACATAAAATACAATAATAAACAACTTATTATCTACCATAATATGATAAAGGTTCACATCCGCTTCACTCTTGGTGAAGCCCAACCAGGTGAAATAACTGTTGATCTTGGTGTACCAAGCATAAGGATCTTGCTTCAACCGATACAATGCTCTCTTGAGTCTGCACACATGCGACTCCTTGTCTAAGGTCTCAAAACCTTTCAGATGCTTAATGTACACATGTTCTTCAATAACTCCATTGAGAAAGGTTGTCTTTACATCCATCTGATGTATTTTCCATCCCATCTGCATTGAGAGTGCAAGGACGGATCTTATAGATGAGTACCTTGTGACTGGTTCAAAAGTCTCATCATAGTCAATCCCATCCACCCGACAGAACCCTCTGGCCATAAATATGGACTTGTGCTTCTCCACACTCCCATCTGCTGCCTGCTTCACTTTGTAGACCCACCTAGATCCTACAACTGTCTTTCCATTTGGTCTTGGGACAACTTCCCATGCACTGTTTCTAATAATGGAGTCATACTCCTCAACCACGACATCAACCCGAACTGGCTGCTGCATTTCTTCCTCGAAATAGGATGGTTATATCTTAAAACCTTCACTCATAAGAGCTCTGTATCCAGTGTACCTCTTTGGGGACCTTCTCTGCCTGCGTTGTGATGTGGGTGCTCCCACATTCTCTTTCACATCTAGCAATAATATGTCAACCTCTCAGGTGTGCTTCCTTCCATCTCTAGTGGATGGATCTGCATGAGTGGTTTCTACCACCCTATTCTCCTCTACTTATGGCTGCTCCACATCATAAGGTTCATATTTTGGATCCAAGAGCTCCTCAACTACATGCAACTCAAGCTCCCTCTCAAGGGACAATTGCATGGCTTTCTCTTCATCGAATGTCACATCTCTTCTGACCATTGTCTTCTTGTGTGCTGGAAAGTACACTTGATAGTTGTGAGGTGTATCAGTGTACCCCACAAATATCCCCAACTCCGTTGTTGGCTCTAGCTTCTTCCTGGTATCTTTGGTTACATGGAAATAAGCTAATGAACCAAAAAATTTAAAATGTGACACATCTGGTCTCTTACCTTAAAAATATTCCTCTAGTGTACTCATCCCAAGTATCTGATGAGGAATTTTGTTCTGCACAAATACTACTTTATTGCATGTTTCCGCTGACAGATGAAATGGTAGGCTCTGTTAGTCGCCTTGATCATGCAACATAGCTCGTGATTCTCCCACAATAGTTCTATTCTTTCTTTTTGCAACCCCATTCTACTGTGGGTTATGAGGTGCTATCAATACTCTTTGAATTCCTTATGAGGAACAATTTTTTTTGAATTCATTAGAGATGTATTCTCCACCATTGTCGCTCCTCAGAGCCTTCACCTTATTCCCTGTATCTTTCTTGACAAGTGCCTTGAACTCACAAAACTTAGAGCACATATGATCTTTCTTCTGCATGAATAAAATCCAACACTTTCTTGAAAAATCATCAACAAAAATAACGTAATACTTGTGTTTTGATGTGGAAGGTGTCGAGAACGGTCCACACACATATGAGTGAACTCTCTCAAGGATCACCTTGCATCGAATTTCCTTATCATGAAAGGTGGCTTTGGTATACTTCCCCAATGTACACCCTTTACATGTATCTCTCTGTGCAAGTGCACCATTTGGAATTCCTGTAGAAATCTGCTGCATTATCTTCAAAGCACCATGGTGTGGATGGCCCAATCTCCTATGCCATAACTCATCGATGTCTCAACTTTCCACCTTCTCTACTTTCGTGCTCAAGGCAACACAATCTTCTACATCCATTTTATAGAGATCCTTTACTCGAACCCCAATATTTTTCATCTGTCCCGTGGCTTTGTGACGAAGGAACACCTTTCCTTCAATGAATATCACATCAAATCCACGATCTTCCAATATAGCAACAAAAACCAAATTTGTCTTTAAACCAGGAACATACATGACATATTTTAATTTGAGTGGATTACCTAACTCCGTTTGAAAGGTAACTGTACCTACACCGGTAGCGCTATACCTCCCGTCATCTCCCATCTCAATGTACATCTAGATATCGTTCTCCTCCAAGCTACTGAGGAACTATTTGTTGTGGTCACATGGAACAAAGCTCCACTATCCAAGTACCACACAAAACCCATCGCCGATAACACCATGCATTTAATGAGAGTGAAATCCAACTCGAACTGTGAAGAAATTTCTTCACCTGTTGCTCCTACTTAGGCATTCTTGTTGGTATTATTTTGTGTACAATTTGTGGCATAGTGACCATGCTCATGAGAGTGAAAACATTTTACCTTTAACAAGTATCGCTTCTTTCTTGCCTTTCCATACTCCGATTTGGAATGGGACACCTTCCCTTTCCCTTTCTTCGCCTTTGCAGTCAAGGCAAAATTCTCCTCATCATCAGTCTTTGATGATGACCCATCTTTGGTGCTTCGCTGAATCTCTTCTTGTACCAAGTCAGATCACAATCGCTCCCAGTCTAGCAGATTCTCCCTCCCATTCACAAAGTCCTGGTAGCTATGCCAACTATTGGGGAGGCCTAGGAGACCCAGGCTCAGAAAATCATCCTAGGAAACTGTTATCCAAACACTTCCAAGCTCATATTTACATTTAGTGAACTTCGTCAAGTATTTTTGCATCGTGTCGCCCTTCTCCATCTTGATCTTTCTGAGCTTGTCTTTCAGCACCAACTTCCTGTTGTCACTGCTATTCTGAAATAGATCTATTAAGGCCTTCCACATAGCATATGGATTTTCCTTTCCATGGATACTCGAGACAATATGATCTCGAACTCACTCTAACAAGATACTTCTCGCCTTTGCTACAATATTATTCCATGCATTAAGAAGTTTAGCATCTGCTGCTGCGGGTTGGGGAATATCACTGTATATGAATGCCTTCAGTTCGTTGTCCTTTAGAACTGCCTCCATCCTTTCCTTCCATGCTATGCAACTTGAATTTCCCTCGAGGGTATATTCGAGTCTCAAGCCATTGAAAGACATCTTGATCTGATGTTGGTCCCGAAGAATACATTTGCAAATTTTATGTACTTGTTCAAAACAAACTATGGTTCTTCTCTTCTATTGTGATTCTTGGTGCTCTGATACCATGTAAAAATTATCCAAAGGGATTTAATCTGATCTTGTAATGTACTAAAATAAAATATTGAATACTTCTACAAATTTGTGAAAACCAAATACGATCGCGCAATCACATAACAAGTAAGAGAAATAAATTATTAATCACACAACACAAGATGTGTATGGGGAAAAAAACTGCTCAAAACCACGCTATATGTATATTTCATAAAGTCAAGACCATGAAACAAGACAATGCTATTTCCCTCACTAAGAAACCTCTGCACTCTACTGACTATCTCACTCTGATTTAGGAAAAATCAGTTAAATACTTAACCAATTATTAGGCTCTGTCTGACCATCCTTGCTTACGCATTCCTAGAGAAATTATGTACCTATTAATAAGGAAATTCCCAAGAATTGATTGCGCAATTCCTTCAAAGAATCCTAATGACCTCATGCATGACCTATACAATTTTCTAATTATGCAACTGATAGTTATCTTCCCTTTAACCTCAATCTCAACTGGGCCTTCCTTAGAACTTACATACAACATCTATTTATAGAAAATTATCAGTTAACTGATTGACAACTACTTGTGAATTAAATTGGGTTTAATTCACTGGACCTATCACTAACTCATCTCTTAGTTAGAACTAGTTAAACTGATTTAAACTCAATTAATTGAGTTAACTATTTACAATTCACAAATAACTGTAACTAGACCCCCTAAAATCACGGGAAAACTCTACATGCTTCCTCTCTAACCCTCAACTCGAATTTCCTAAGCTAACTAATTCTTCCTGACTCGATTAACTAATACAAGTTGTCATGAGATGAAATTACAATTTCTCTTCCAATTTAATTAAGGGGAAATTAAATCAGAAGCCCCCTTTGGGTGCCATTTCAACAAAATTATCATGTTGAACACATAATCACTTCTCCTTACCATTCGCAAGCGAATGGACAGGTGGAAAGCACTAATAAAGTCTTAGAGGATATTTTAACTAAAACAATATCTACAAATCATTGAGACTAGGCTGCCAAGCTTCTGGAAGCCTTATGGGCCTATCAGAAAACCTAGTGCAATACCACTGGCTATTCACCTTTTCAACTCGTTTTTGGTAAGGAACCCATTTTTCCAATTGAATTCGAAGTTAAAACACTTAGAACTTCTAAGGAAGTCGGATTGGATCTCATAGAAGCACAAAAACAACGCTTACAACAACTCAACGAACTAGATGAAATGTGTCTTCTTGTGTTACAATGTACTACCATAATTCAAGATTAAAGGGATAAATGACATGATAGGTTGATTAAAAATAATTTTTTTCAGAAAGGATACTGAGCGCTGTTATATGAATCGAGATTCCAAGATTTTCTAGGTAAAATTCAAACAAGGTGGCTTGACCCTTACAAAATTTCTGAAGTTTATGACAATGGGATAGTATGCCTTACTACAATTGACAACGCCGACATTTTTCTCTTTTCCAATGGGCATCAAATCTACCTATACAACCGACTACTTACCAGATAATCTTTTCTTCACAAAATTGACAATGATGCCAATTTGCAGGTTGTAGCTGACCGGGGCAATTTCCCCGCGGCCACAGCCAGGTAAATCTTTTTAAGAATTCTTCTTTATTTTGTATATAATGTAAATAATTTTATTTTGTTACTAAAAAAAAATATAATAATAATAAAAGAAATAAATACAAATAAATAATCGTTAATTTTTTATTATCAAAATTATTGTTTCCTTAGTCACAGCTTCTTTTTCCTTAGTCACAACCACTTTTTCCTACCATAGTTATTGTTGCCTTAGTCACATCAATTGTTTCTCACTACGCTTGTCGTTTTCATCCATCACAGCTTCTTTTTCCTTCATTACGTTGTCGTTTCTTTAGTCACAATGTTGTTTCCTTTAAATACAACTGCCGATTTTAACATGTGATTATAATTTCCTAGCTTAGTTATATATTTATTTCTTTAGGGAAAGGAACATTTTCTTAGCTTTCTCCTCATGTGATGGTGGAAATTTTATTTTTTTATTTTTATTTTTATTTTTTTTATGGTTATCATTAGAGAATCTTTTATAAGAAATCATTATCAAAATTTTGAAATTTCCATGATTTTTAATCTTTTTTACAATTGTAGAAAAATTATAAAAATGCTTATATTGCATTCGTTTCATCACCACTTACGGAATATCTTTTAAATTCCAATCCTGCAACAATAAACGACCATAAATTTTTGAGGAACCAATTAGAAAGCTAGAAAAGTAATTACTATAATAATTCTTACCCCATCCATAACTCTTAAGGAGTTGACATGCCACCCCATTTACTAAGTAATCTATTAAGATTAATAAAAATTACAATTTAACAAAGGATAGGAGGTCTTATCACGAACTGACCTACCATGATCATAGGATATTGTGGAGTGACATTACCGTTTCTGGTTACCAAGCCAGGGTAATGGCCTTTGGCCTTAAGTTAAAGGACAAGAGGTCTCATCATGGGCCAACTTGTTCACCTCATTATCTCTAGTGAATGGAATTGTTGTTAACTGGTTACCACGCTAGAACAATGGCCTTCTGTAAATACTTGAAAAAATTATATATAACAACAAAAATTGAAAATTTCTCTGGTAAATGGGGCAATGGCATCTCAAGGGGTTAAAAAGGAAACCCTGTCGAGGTTATGGATGCCTGCTGGAAACAGAGGACATGGCTGTGGAATTGAAGAAAAACTAAAAATTACAATATAGCTTGGTTGTTTTGTTCCTTCAAAATTAAAAGAAGAGAGATATTTAAATTTATTATGGACATTATTAAAACCTTCCTAGAATGTGGTGATGTTTGGTTGATTATCAGTAGTCCATTATCTATATATATATATATATATATATATATATATATTGGAAATTTAACATTCTAAATTAATCTCCCTTCTTTTCTCTATTGATGCACTTGATACAACTATTGCTTCCATCCATCTAGTTCTTTGTATACATTTCCGCATGCCTTTATTTTGTTTGCATCCTTCGTGGGTCTCAATAAATCACATTATCGTTATCGAAAATGAGTTGTAAAATTCTTAATCATTTCTTCACGCGTCATAGATATACCACATTTCCTATTTTTCCTTTTTATAGTCACTTTACTGCGCTGCATTAATACACCATTATCCTTCAAACTTGTCGAACCTTCCATCTTGTCAAAATTTGATTAACGAACATAGACGACCTTCACCTTTATTGCAGGGGGTGGTGGGGGGTAGGGAGGAGGGGGGAGGGGGGCGAGTTGGTACTGAGAGATGAATGTTATCCACATTTTTTAATACCATTGCATGTTTTGAAAACCTCTATACTATGTACAAGCTTATTATCATCCTACATTGTGAATTCTGTTGTTTCTAGTTGCAAGATCACGTCCTGTTGAACAATTAACAATGGGTGGGCATTCAGTATAATATAAAACCAACCAACTACAAGTTTCAAAGCAGGTACGCAACATCTAAATTCAAGTCGGATGGATAGAGTATTTTTAATGGTTAGAGGGGTTCAACAATGAGGTAGCATTGGAATTTACAAAGTTTGGACAATGACACAATAATGGTGAGAAATGTACATGTACAAGTAAGTGAAAGTGAAATAGAAAAAGTGATAGGGTTTTCGATGGAAGGAGAAAAGTGGTATGAGATACACACCTCTCTCCAAAACGTGATCCTTCTGTTCTTGAATCCTGACAAAGAATTAATCAGAAAAGGGAATGGGTATAACCCCAATTCATTGCCTGAGCCATGGACGGATATAAGAGTGATTTTCCAACGATACATCACCTATGATGGAAGATACGATGTGGTAAGGGGGCATCATATCAAAATCATGGCATCCCCGAGGCAAAAGGTAACTCTAAATCTTACATATTTTCTTAATTCAGTATTGCATGAGACTGCTACTAGATTAAGGAGGTCCAAGGACCAAGCTTCGGTTGTAAGTCACCATAGACTCATCAATATATTAGCTATAAGAAGTCTTATCCAAGTCCAACATACTTGGGAAGGTTTCCTTGGAAATCCTAATGATGATCAAGACATTCCCTTGAAAAATGAAATAATTGTTGGAACATCTAGGGACATTCCAGTTCATGATAAGTAGTAAGAGAAAGACAACGAGGAAAAATTAAATGAAACTCCTATGGCAGAAAATATTTTGTGAGAAACTGTACAAATTGTGAAACCTCAAAAACTCAGCAAAGCGGAGAAAATAATGGCATCAGTTATAGCTTCGCTACTTAAGAGAAGAAGGAGGTCCACTAGACTTGTGAAGCAGGGTCAGAGTTCTTTGAACCCTCTTGAGCAACTAACAGAAGAAAATTTGACTCAAGAAGAAGGAAAATAAGCTCAAAATGTGCCAAATTCAGATTAGATGGAGCAAGAAATAACAATATAGGGCTAGAGAGTTTATGGGATCCTGCAAATTTCAGAAAAGCTGCGACCACTTCAATAAAAGAACTTGCAGTCCATTCTAACAGTCCTCTCGACTAGGGGGCTTCACTATATTCGGCGTTCGCCAGCTGTAACCTATCCTGCCAAATTTTTAGCTATTGTTATCCTAGATTCAGATAATTATCCTAAAGCTATTTCGTCCCAAGGGAGTTCTAAATACTTTGTTGCTACTCTACTAGAGCCTTCCTCTCAAGAGGGAACGACTCAATAGTCTTTTGAAAATTTGATTGATGAAGAACGAGATGTTGGCATTGGATTTTTAGCTGAACCTCATATTGATTTTTCTGATAACGACCTCATGGAGGCTGATACTGATATAATGACAAGGGAAGCTGGAAAATTACCAACAGCCAAACCCACTCAGGAAACTATTGCCGAAGAAGCTAAAATAGTAGTTGTTGTTTCCTCCCCAACAACCTTGGCTAACAGTCATGTTCAGATGACCATAGGTATTAAAGTTGGGAGAAAGAAAGGAAAAGGAAAATTTCAGAAGGAAATTGATAAATTAAAGGAATAAAATAAGAAAATACAAATGAAAGTACAACAACAAAAGAATTGGCTACATGGTAGCAAGCAATTTCACAGAGATTACGTGAGGAGGCTTAAAATAAAGTAGGAAACTTAGGAAATGGAAGTTGATACTGATGTTATATATGTCCTTAATAAAGCCAACACTTAGACAAACTTTGTTCTTGCTGTCACTGAAGTAGGAACCCAGACTGACCCTAAGGTAAGTGATGGACATTCCACCTACCCTTGTTGAAATATGAATTCAGATTAATCCACTATTCACTTTTAATGACAGAGGGGTACAAACGGAAGAGGTGCCTCCTTATACTCCCTTGATTGTGGAAGCCTTTATCAGAGTCCGACACAAAACTATGGAGGAACAACAACATACCATAGCAAGATATTAGGGATAAGTGGTGTCTCAGAGGGAACATCTGGAGCTGCTCCATTTATTTAAAGCATTGACAACAATAGAATATGAGACCTATGCATAACTAAGAGAATATGAAAGGGAAGTCCAGGATTTAAAGGATTTCCTTAAGAAATCTACATGAAAAACAAAGGAAATTTACTCTATTTATTCAGATGCCTTAGCATGCAGGCCCCCAACCCAAAATGCTGCTTTGTATTTGCTTGAGCAATATCTATTGCTTAAAGTGAAAGCCATACAATCTGGACAACCATATGAGTTCAAAAATGTACTCGATTTTATTTCTATTTTTCAAAGTCAGGATAAGTATACACAATATTTTTTGTGTCAGCTGTATATGCATAACTTCTTTTTATAAGAGCAGGTAGAAGAAAATCCCGTCCCTTTCATTAGAGATATTCAATTTCAAGATTTATATCATTTTCCAGGAACCATGTTAAGTGGAAAAAGGCTTATCATACCTTATAGAGACGAGAACATGGCCTTGATATTTGGGTTATAGGGGAACCTAATAACCTGTTTCGCACACAGATTTTTCATAACATTTTCATACAGAAACCCAGTGTTTCTCCTACACTTACACAAACCCAAATTGATGTCTTGTGCTCGGGAATGGATTATTTGGAAGACATCAGAGATGAGGATCTTCTTGGAGCCAAGGAAAGATGGCAATCATCACCTAATGAAGTCAAGAAAAAATAACCTTTTGGTTATCACAACTTTCAGTATGTTATGACTAGAATAGAAGACTATGTTCACTTGGTGTTGGAAAGAGGTATCCACTAGATAGGATGCAGGTATCGATGCCCCATGATTTGGTGTCCCCAATCATTTTATAAATTTGAATATGAATTATCAGAAGTAGGTAATTTAATGGCTTTTGAAGAGATCCGAAAAGGAAATGGGTTCAGGAATAGAGGAGAAGAAACTTATGAAACTTACTCCTTGATTGTCCTACATGTTAATAATTTATTTGCATGGGGTCATGCAAAAAGGTCAGTTGTGGGGTGATGTTGGGCCTCATATTTGTCATATTTTCCTTGCCTTACATTTTAGTTTTCATACTATTTTTGTGAGATTAAGCTATGTTAATTAGTGTAGTATAGAATTTAGTTGTATTGTATACACATTTATTGTTTTATTATTTCATGAACAAATTCTATCATTAAAGTGTTATTTATTAACGAACGGATCCTCATTATTGGACATGAATCTATTGACACATCGATATTTGATGTTGTTTTCTGGAATGGTCAGAGGTATCGCATAAGCCTCAAGGTGTTACACTTTGTTTGGAACAAATTAGTTGAGTACGTCCTCTCGTCCTGGCTCTTCAGACACATTAAGATCTTTGTAAACTAAACTAGCATCTTAAGAATATTTAGATTTTCAAGATCGCTCATTATTAAAAATAGATTTTTTGGTATTTATATTTTACTATTATGATATAAAAACTGGTGTTGAACCTCGAAAAGAAGTTCAAGTTGTAATATTATTTTTTGACACAAGCTCAAACTTGCGATTACAGTAATTGTAACTGTTTTTTTGCAATTTGAATGGAAGTATTCATTACTTAGATTTACTTTATTGTGATAATTTTCCTGTAAGGCAGTTCGATTCCGGATTTGGGCTCGATCATGGAAACAATGATGCATTCTCTTGTATCATTAAATTAATGTTTGATTCCTCTGTTCCAACTATTTCTATTTGTGCAATTATTTTTAATTTCTTGTTGTTGATTTGTTAAATTGAATGCTCTGTCTTGAATCAGGTTTATTGGAATTGTTATAGAGTATGCTTGTTGTGGTTAATCCATTAAGAGGCAGTGTTCCTTCCTTCTATCTCTTGTAGATTATCATATATGGATATTTCGCTTGATTAATTGCAGTTATATAATATGATTTTGTAGTGTTGTCTTTTTACTGTGTAGTTGTTGTTCCCTAAGAAATAGCTTGTTGTTCAGTATAGAAGCCTGTAGAATTTATGATTTGAGTAGTTTGTGATAATTAGAGATAACATCTTGAGTTGATTCCTTTAATATTGCAGTATTTCTTTTCAATATGATCATAACAACCAGCTATATCTACATTCCTCTTGCACAAATAGTGTCGATAACCTTCAAATATCAAAACGAAACCTCGGGTTGATAAACTAATGTGTAGCAGTTAGTTGGCCCTTTTAGGAACGATTAATTGACCCAACACGACGCAACTTGCAAGATTTCAATTGTGTCTTATATTTGTGGAGTTTTCCTACTATTTTTGTGGTTGCCTTTGGTGATTGGCTATTAGGATGTTGGATAAACCATTAATCTAATTGTAGTCCTATAGTTGTCTTTGCTTACGAGATTCCTAGTGTTCGGGTTTTGTTGATGCATTTTCACTTGTCTTGGCCTTTGGGAGTATAGATTCTAAGTTGTGTATGTTAGGAGGATCCAAACTCTATTATTTTCTAGAGGTGATTTATGTTTCTCTATCCTTGATTTTAGATCTCAGAAAGATTTGTCTATGGATGTAATTGCCATGTATTCCCTCTTTTAGGTAAAACAAAATGCTTCTATTCACAAAATATATATATATATCTAGCTTTAAACGTGTCTTTTATCTATATTTTAAGAATATTAACCAAAACATTAAATTAAATTAAATTATTCATTTTTATTTGATATTATTATATAGAAGATTAAATTTTTTCGCTTTTGGAGTAACATCTAAAATTAATTTTAATTAACTAGTTATAGTTGGGTCTTTTGGGTATCCTAAGTCATTTTTTATTATGATATGAGCTCTTGAGAGCCTAAAATTTTTTAGGGGTTTCCCATAAAGGCATCATTATTAATTGGGGGCGAGTTGTTTGTCTTAGGGGTTTACAACAAGTGAATTCAAAAGAGAATAGTAATAATCTAGTAATTTTCCATCCAATAATATTGATATTTATGTTAGCTTAGGCAAAGTCCCCATCCCTTTGAACATGTTGGAAACCTTTCCCATTATATAAAACCAAAAAGAAAAAGGAAGATTAGGTTGGAAACCTTTTTTTGTAAGTAATAAAAACCAAGATTGGAGTTAAATTTCTAGATATGAATTGTGTTAAGAATTAGAAAATTTTTCTAGCTACTATAATTATGCGTGCAACTAGTTATATATATCCTTTGAGACTTCGAAAATCTCCATACCCTATAAACATGAGGAATTTTGATAGTACTAATGCATGGAATTCAATTATAGCATATAAACAAATATTAGAGAAAACTTGTTCACATTTAATTTAATTTTCTTGTAATAAAGTTTAATTTTTTTCTTCCTTCAAGATTGAGCCAAAAATCCCTATTTAATCCATGATACCTCCCACATTGATACCTTAATTGTAATATTTCATAACATCCACCTACCCTTTATATATATATATATATATATAGGGCTTATTATACCCTAAGATTAAGTTCGTACTATTTTATTTTAATATTATATATAGAACTTAATATAAGGGATACATCCCAGATCTGAGTGGCTCCTTTTACATTGAGCCCGATCAGATCAGGCAGGACAATATTATGTGTTGATTTTCTAGTTTAATTCAAAATAGTACAAAAATTCAAAAATGATAACTACTTCAAATGATACAATTAATCTTCTTATACCATTCCAATTATTAAGCAGTTATACATAAAAAAATTCAACCATTCACTTTATTTAGTAGAGAATTAGAGATCATAGTAAACAGTAAAGCAAAGAGACAAAAGACACCAAAATTAGGCTATCAACCTGGCCAAAATCCAGAAAGGGAAAACCCAACCAATATTTCCTTATGAGAGAGAGATTTAGTTCATATAGAATACTCCATAATATTCCAAGAAGATTCTAAACTTTCAGGCATCAATAAATTCCAAGTCAAACAAGTAAAAAGAGAGATAAAGTAAAGTAAACGCTGTTCAAAGTCAAGTATGCAAAAGATGGCCAAATTTCGGCCTAAGGAAGCATTGAACAAAAGGGCCAAAATTTGGTAAAACTTCAATCAAACATGCATAGTCAAATTCAATCTTCTTAGATCAATCAAATTCTCGGTCAACAGAAACAAATCTTAATGCTAGTTAAATAGAAAACTAGAAGGATAATTTTCTCCTTTGACTTCTTCGCGCGTATGGATGTATCCTTTCTATTTGAGATTGAATAATATATGTTGAGATGGTACCAAATGAAGTCCAACAAGCTCTTATTTATATTTGTTTTTAGGATGTGGTTTTTCCACATGTGGGTTCGACCTTGTGCATTCAAGGTCGACTTGGTCAAATGTCAAAATATGTAATTTTCTCCACGATTTTCCAATGAAAATACTGACCATAACTACCCATTTTTCATCACTCCCTCTTAGCTAGGGAGGTACTTTTAATTCCCTCCCAAGATCAATCTCCCCGACCAATCCATAGGTCTCTCAACCACAAACTAAGGGAGAGATCCCAAGTACATGTCTCTCTCTATCAAGATAAATCTCCTCGACCAATCCATTGGTATATTAGCAACTCCCAATGGAGAGATCACAAGTCCCATTATAAGGAAATATACATAACATTCAACACATCCCATAACCCAAAACCCAATGGCATTTAGGTGAGTGCCCAACTGACTAATGGGATCAATCAATGAGGCCAAGCCATTCATATGCACAGGGTACATCTCCCTGACCATACCTAATTTGTCACCGTCCCTACCATTCCCCATCCCGCACAATGGAGGACCCATTATGTGACCTGTGAACACCGTCATGCCTTGAAAACATCATCAATGCATCCCTCTGAGTATGAGCTTCATTTCCCCTTGAGACATCTCCTTGCAAAACTCATGAAAAACAGCTCTTTTTGCATTGGCGCGGGTAGACAGTTCAGTGCTCGCGCCAATCAGGGAAATCCTGTAAAGAGGTCGCGCCACTTGGCGCTCTGTCATAGAGCAACAATCGCGCCACCCATTTTAGGGACTGTTTTTTAAATATGGATGGCGGAAGTTGAGTTCAAACAAACTCACAACCATTGCCTATCTTGAGTTGGGAGGTTTGGTTGCGGGAGTTCTATGGAAGGGAAGTAGTTTTGCCACCTTCTATGGAACCTTCCTTGTTGATAGGGCCAATCCCATAATAATAGGGATCCCAACTCCCTCCCTCCCCATCTATAAAAGCTTGCTCAGATCCATGGCAAGCTAGTCTTGAAGTGCTGAAGCTTTGCATCTCCCTATTCCCAAGCGCCTTTGTGCTGTAAAGAATCCCTTCTTTCCCATAAGGCCCATTCAAGCGAGGAGACCATTGTTACGAGACTCTGGAGAGGTTTCCCTTTCCTTGGCGAGCTTTGCGAGACGTGGACGACCGGAGACCCGTTCGAAGGAAGCTGCGACGTCAGAACTTGGTTGTAACTTCTATTCGTTTATCATTTTAATAGATGACTATGATTATAGTTCCACTCCTTTTTCCATCATGTTAATGCGAGTTATATATTTTCTGACCGATGTTTAGTTACGTATGCTGGTTCCTATGCTTGTATCTGTTCGTTTCTTCTATGTGCAGGTGTTCATCCGCGGAGATCGTGGAAGGATTGTGATTTGCCAGGGCTGAAGGACGGGGACACTTCTTCTTCAGATCATAGCGTTGGAATCCAGGTAGGCTTCTATCCCAAGTCTTTCATTCGTAATTAGGAGCTTGCGTCATAGCATCGTTTGTTTGTTGCTAGACCCCTGCTGGGCTAGTAGGGATCGCCTCTGTCCGCAGAGGGGATTTACCTCCTCAACAAATTGGCGACTCCGCTGGGGATCGTCCGGTTTTCCTTGTCCCGTTTATGATTGGTTCGCTTTGATTGTTTCTCCTTGCCTGATGAACCTTCTGGGTTGGATTCTTTCATTATTTTAGCCTCTTGGTTTGCTTAGCTTGTATTGGTCTACTTTTAGAATAGCTTGTTTTTTAATTTTTGTTGAAGAACTCGACTGGCGCGGGTTTTAACCCGACAGTCGCGCCACTTGGCGCTTGTTGCATTTGTCTGTCTCGCGCCAATCGGCCTCTGGCGCCAGTTTCAAGGCCACAGTCGCGCCACCCCTGTGACTTTTTTGAGTTTCTTCATTTCTTGGCTTTCTGAGCTTGACCAGTACTTTTCTTCTTGATTTTCTGATTGTCTGAGTGTGTTGGAGTCTTGTTTGACTGGAATTCACCGCTATCCTTTGGTTGTTTGCCTCTGTCTATCGATTTCACGATTTGAGCCCTAGGGCATCTAGTGGCCTAGTGAATCGAGCCCTCCTTGGGAGTTTTGGTGTCTTGATTGTCCTGTCAACTTGTTGATTGATTCTCCACGCTCTCTTAGCAGTCTTTGATTGTTTTGCTGCGTCTTTTGAGTGATTGTTCGTTCTTTCATTCAGAATTCATTTGCCCTTGCTTTGGACCTAGATCACACGGTCCATTGGGTGTTTTCGAGTCTTTCTTCGATTTGAGAGACTTTGGGTCGATTTAGAGATTTGGTTGCTTGCTTTGTTGAGTGAATGTTGTTTGCTTCGCTCTCTTAGATATCATTTCTCAAATTGTTCCTTTTGTTTTCAGTGCACATTAGCCATTAAACATTGAAATTCAAAAAAATATATAATCTCTTTTGCTCTTGTTAAATTAGTGCAAATTGTGATCTTTTCCATATTGCTAGTGATTAGTGTTTGAATGAAAAGTGTGCAATTTCATTAGTTGCATTAGAGACATTCTTGTTTGTATTCCGTTCATTTCGTTTGTATAAAAGCTCTCAACTCTCATTTAACTAGTTTTCATCGAACGAAATGTTGCACCGTGGCATATAGCTTGCATTTAGGAGACACTACATACGATAGGGCCTGGAAATTGAAACTTAATTGAAGATCAACTGTAAAATTTATTCAATTAACCTAAGGCAGCATTGGAACTTAACGAAACATATTTAGAAGGTCTAGGCTAGAGACGTGTTCCGGCTTCGTTAAACCTAGCAGCTGTCGTTCGCCTGTTGGCTTTAGACAGCGCTAGTACGGACTTGCGCTCCCCGTACCGTCGCGTATATAAAGGGAGACCCCTATAGGTTTGCAATCCTTTATCCACAGGAAGCCGAGTCTGCCGCCTTTTACCCGTGATACACCGAACACAGCATTCGGGGAGACTACCCGCACGTACGGAAAGTCCTTGGTCGATTTCTGTTTCATTTTGAAACCAAGGTGTATATTGCAGTTCACGGCTATCTGGTACACCCTTTGTGCCTAGTTTTTCCCGAGCAGTCATTTGGTCTTTTCTGACTCCCTAAACTTGAAAAGACCGTCAAGCGCTTGTCCTTTCACGCTTGTATCAACTCTGAAAGAGATAGAGTCATCTTTTTATCGTTTCTCGACTCTTAAAACATGCAACGGTAGAATTTGTTTATTTTCCAATGTGGTAAAATCAATCTCCCACGATAACACACCCGTTTAGATATTGCTTGTGACTGTTTGATCGTGTGTCTTAATTCATTTTCAGCCCATGTGTGTGTGTGTTCTCTTCTTCTGGTCTTTTGTCACGGTGGCGGAACCCTCAGTTTCGTCTACTGGTAGTCCTTACACGGACGATTCTTCAGAGGCTTCTGAGCCTTCTGTTGAACCACAACAGCCTGTTGTTTCCGAGTTCCCTGACAGGGTACCGGTCCTCGCCGAGCAACCCTTTGGAGAGCCAGTTGACTTCCACTGGCCCTTTTCGGACCCTCTGTCTGAATTGAGATTAGGAGCTGATTTCCTTTCTCTTACATCGGGTTCACCGTTTATTGCTGCTGTTTTTCCTCCTAGTCCTCGCCGTCTTCTGCGTGATTTAGCGGCAGGATCAACCATGAGTGATTCTGGTGAGGAAATTCCCCGGTCTGATGACTACCAGCGCATCCCTCGTAGATTGTTCGAGGGAGACGAGTCTGAGCTGGCTACCACATCGTCAGCTGGTCCTTCTTTGCCACAAGGATACAGATCTCTGGGTCAGATTATTTCAGCTGCTGCCTCTATGGGAATATCATCTCCTGCTTCGAGGCCAGCTGCCACTACACCCGGGGTGTCTCCTTCGACGCCCGTCACTTCTGTTCCCGTGCGACCCACTGTTTGTGTGGCTGCTTCTTCTCTTGTTGCCTCAGCATCTGCTTCTAGATCTGGGCCAACTCCAGAGGACATTTATCTAGCTACTGCTATACCAGAGAATATCTCTCCGGAGGAGTATCGGTTGTTTTTACAGCAGCCGAACGCCGGAGCTGGACAGCTCCCCCAAGATCCTTATCGGTCTTTCTTTTCGCACTATGCACAAGACGGCACTCCCGTGTATGGTTTTCCGGGTCAGCTTGACGAGCATGGGGACATTTTACGTCTCCCTGCTCCTGAGGCCTATCTTTATGTTCAAGGTTTACCGTACAACCAAGCTCAGAACTTGCAGGCACAACCTTTCCAAGGTCAACCTGCAGGACAACCTGGCTATCAGTACGACCCACAGGGACAGCCCATTCAAGGCTACTCTGCGGGCCAGCAAGGGCCATTCTATAATCCGCAAGGGCCATATTATAACCCTGCTGGTCAACCTGCTCAGCCTCAGCCGAGGTATCAACAGGGACTGGCCTATGGACCTGGGGGGCAAATCCAGCCTTCTTTACCGATGCAACCGCAATATCCTGTTGTCTCTAACGTTGCATATCAGCCAGGACCACTTTATGGTTCTGCTTCAGGTCAAACTGGTTTCCAGCAAGCACCTGGTCCTGTTCCACCACCATGCCAACCGGGTCATCCGGTACAACCTGGTGTCCCGCCTCCAGGCCAACCGGCTTATTCGGTGCAACCTGGGGCTCACTTACAACCAGGTCAGCCTGCGCAACTAGCGCCGCCTGTCTATCCGGGCCAACCTGTTCATTCAGGGCCGCCCCCTCATTCGGGCCAACCTGTTCATTCAGGGCCGCCTCCTCACTCGGGTCAACCTGTTCATTCAGGGCAGCCCTCTCATTCCGTTCACTCTGCTCACCAGCCTGCTCACTCAATGCCGCAGCCAAATCAACAGCTGCGCCCTACGTACCAGGCTCCGTAGGGTTCCACTTATCAACAGTCTACTCATCCTCAGAGTGGTTATTATCCTCATGGTCAATCTCAACCGAACTATAACCACTCTGGAGGCTCTCAGTATCATCCTCCTCCACCCGGTTCTAACTATGCTCAGCAGCCAAATCCAAACGCTGCTTATACAGGGCAAACGCCTAATCAGGGCCCGAACCCTGGTTATCAAGCCCCACACAATGGTTACCAGAATCCAAATCAGTCTGGCTATACGAATTATGCCCCTCACGGTCAGAATCCTACGGGACAGAACCCATGGGGGCAGGGATATTCACAACCATCGTGGAGCATGGGTACCGGACCTTATTCTGGGACCGGCATGGGAATTAACCCTCCATTGCCGTTCCTGGCTACCTTGGATCTACCGGACGTTTCGAAGTTGACCAATGATCCGATTGCTCATAATCCATATTGGCCCCCGGTTCCGACCAAGATACCAGGAGACTGTCCCAAGTTTGAGGGCAAATCTGGAGAAGACCCCCAAGCGCATGTGATGACGTATCACCTCTGGTGTTCGTCTAACTCTTGGACTGACGATTCGGTTCGTTTGCGTCTTTTCCAGCGTACTTTAACAGGAGCTGCTGCTAAGTGGTACATAGAACTATCCCGTGGTATTTTTCAGGATTTCAACTCGTTAGCTATGGCTTTCCTCACGCATTTCCAGTTACCAGTCCGGTATGAGACCGGGACGCACCTCCTGTCTTCCCTGAAGCAAGACTCGGCCACTCACATCTCGGATCACATCCATGAGTGGCGGCGTCGTCGTCGACTGATCAAGTTTCACATACCTGATCAGATTTTGACCCACTGGTTCACCACCTCCTTTGTCAATAAAATCGCTCAGGATATCGCGATGGGAGCGTGTGTGACAGAGGAACAAGCTATCGCGCGTGCCCAGTACCTGGATCTTGTTTATTCGCAATCTGGCACGCTTTATGACATCCTGCCTGATGCTCCACGGCCCGGAGCCACAAAGGCCCCGCCTACCCCTACGGTGGATGGTGTCATTGGTTCCGTTTCTCAAAATTCAAAGAAGTCTTCGAATGGGAAGCAGAAGGCTAATTCTTCCAACAATACCTCTGCTAATCCCGCCTCATCCGATTCTGGTAAAACCGCGGAGGTAAATGCCGTTCAGGCCAATCCTGCGGACAAATCCTCCAAGGGGAAGAAGAAGGGCAAAGGCAAATCAAAATCTGATGCCCCGAAACCGGAATCTAAATCTCGATCTGAGGATGGCTCACAACGTAAGCCGAAATTTCCCTGCCTCATCTGTGAAGGTGACCATTATACTAAGGATTGTCCACGACGATCCGAAATCAGTCAACTTCTTAAAGGCTCAAAGGGAACTCCGGCTGTTTTAAAAGAGCCATTTCCATCTCAGCAGACCCAGATGGTCGAACAAGGTTCATCATCTGCACCGTTTGGGTCTCAAGTTTTCATGATGAAGACTAATGCACCTATCACTATCGCTACGAGGTCCAAGGATTACAATAATCAGCAGCAGGCACCCGGGAAGGCAGGGGCGGATGGACCGCCTCCCGCATCTGCTTCTGGTTCATTGGAAATTGAGAAGCCGACTCTCGAACCCGTTGTGAAGCCACCTCCCAAGGGTGTTCTTCAGAGATCCTCTTATAATCCAAACGCTCGTGCCGCTCAACATTACAGTATTGTTGAGGATCTGGCACAGGCGCCATGTGCCATGTCTGCACTGGAGGTTCTTCAAAGTTGTCCTTCACAACGGAAGGCTTTACTGTCTGCCATCGGTGGTATCGACCCCGCCGACTCGAGCCTTCTCACCTTTGATCTGGAGAATTTTACTCCCCGGCTTCCACATCAAATCGCTTTGGTTATTCAAGTCGGGATTAACGGTCTGAACGTTCACAGAGCCGTCGTAGATGAGGGTGCATCTACTTGTGTTATGTCCTCCGCCTGTTGGAAAGCCATCGTCTCTCCAACCTTATCGTCATCTCCCAATGCCCTTGAGGCATTTGATGGCCGGGAATCTAAACCCCTGGAAGTTCTCGAGAGTCTGGCGATTACATTACAGGGAAAAACTGTCAATGTGGAAGTAGAAGTGGTTGACGCTAAACTCAACTACAATATACTTCTTGGCCGCAGCTGGACCCATGCCATGCTCTGCGTGCCGTCTACTGTCTTTCGATTCATCAAGTTCCCTCACGAGGGAAAGATTGTTACGGTAGACCACTTGTCATTTTTTACCTCTAGCTCCGAGAACAACGTGCCGTATGTGGATCAAATTCCGAATCCCCCAGACAGCATAGGACCTGGTCTTTTCAAAGACCCAGTCCTCATGGGTATTTTCCCTGCGCCGCCACCGAATACCGCTCAAGTCAACCTGTTGTCCAGGACTGATGACCCCTGGCTGATTCCTACACCTGAGCAGGTATATGAGTTTGGAGAGTCCATGCCTTTAACGCCAGTAGAGATCAGCTACAGTGAGATTGTTGCTGCATCGGACCCTCCACCTCCTCAGCATGCTCCGATGAGCATGGCTCTTGACGTCTACTCACAATCCCCCTGGCTTGGTCAGGCTGATTCGCCCGATCCTCTTAGAGAGATTTTTCCCTCAGATGAGGCTATCATTGAAACTATGTCTCTGGAGGAGCTACCCTGGGGCGATGGGCATCATCGTTCCTCGTTTATGCCTAGCTTGGGGGCAATGACTGGCTGTCTAGAGCGCTATGCTACTCAGGTTCCTTCCCCTCCTCTTCAAACACCGATCTTGACACATGAGGTCTTTTCGGAAGGCAATCTGAGTAACATTACTCAAACGGTTCCTATCAACATCTCTGTCAAACCAGGGATTGTTGAGAACATTCATGTGGGTGTGACCTGTTCTCCCGAAGAGATCCAGGTCTATACGGAACTTTTTAAAGAGTTCAGAGATGTTTTTGCATGGTCCTACGAGGAAATGCCGGGAATTGATCCTAGTATTGTCGTGCACGAGATTCCAACCTACCCAGGTGCGAAACCCGTGCGCCAACGCTTGCGTCCCATGCATCCTCGGAAAGCTGCCGCTATCAAGGCAGAGGTTGAAAAACTTCTGAACGCGGGGTTTATTTATCCTATTCCCCTTACAGAATGGGTGTCCAATATCGTCCCTGTCGATAAAAAGCAGGGTACCATTCGAGTCTGTGTGGATTATCGCGATATCAATCGTGCCTGTCCTAAGGATAATTATCCCACTCCGTTTATCGATCAGATTATCGACGATTGCGCCGGAAGTGAGATCTACTCCTTAATGGACGGTTTCTCAGGTTACAACCAGATTAACATTGCACCCGAGGATCAACATAAGACCACATTCATCTGTCCGTGGGGCACTTTTGCATATAAAAAACTCCCGTTCGGCTTAAAGAACGCTGGCGCCACGTTTCAACGTGCTATGTCATATGCTTTTCATGATATTCGCCATATTGTCCAGCCTTATCTGGACGACTTGCCCGCCCATTCGGGTAAGCGAGAGGATCATCCGGAACATCTTCGCCAGATATTTCTTCGTTGCAGACGCTACAATATTAGGCTGAATCCTCATAAGTGCGTCTTCTGCGTCGACTCTGGCCGTCTTTTAGGCTTTATAGTCTCGAAAGACGGAATTCGCCTCGACCCTCCGAAGGTTGAGGCCATTATAAATCTCCCGTCACCCTCCTCCCTTTATCAGTTGCAGAGTCTACAAGGGAAAGCGAATTTTCTTAGACGCTTCATCCCGAATTACGCCGAGGTGGCCAAAGGATTCACTCGTTTGTTAAAGCAGAATGTTCCCTTTCATTGGGACGAAATCGCTCAAGAATCCTTTGAGAAGCTGAAGACATTGCTAGTCAATGCTCCATTGCTTCGTCCTCCAGACTACCACCGCGACTTTACTTTGTATCTAGCCGCCGCATTAAGCACCATCGCCATGGTCTTGGTGCAGGATGACGAGAACGGTGATGAACATGTTGTTTATTACCTTTCTCGGAACCTTCTCGACCCGGAAACGTGTTACGCACATGTTGAGAAGTTGGCCTTAGCAGCCGTACACGCTGTACATCGCTTTCGCCATTACATCCTCTTGCGCACGATAACAGTGGTTTCAGACTGCAACCCCATGACATATATTCTTTCTAGACAATTGCTGGGGGGCAAGTACTCCAAATGGATCGTCATCCTGCAGGAGTTTGATTTGGATTTCACCACTGCCAAGTCAACTAAATCACTGGTCTTCGCGGATTTGATATGTTCTCTCCCTACAGACTCTCTTCCTGAACACTCTGAAGATCATATTCCGGACGAAACGCTGTTTCTTATTGATACTCGTGATCCCTGGTACGGTGACATCATAGTGTATCTTCAGACCGCGACATTACGGTCTGAGTTGGATAAAGCTGCACGCCGTCGGATTCGGCACCAGTCCCAACCCTACCGCATAGTAGGTGATACCTTATATCGTATTGGAGTAGATTCGGTGCTCCGACGATGCCTTACCTTGGACGAGGCTGAGAAAGTCTTGAATGACTGCCACAGTGGCGCCTGTGGTGGTCACATGTCCGGATATGCCACTGCCCAAAAGATTCTGAGGGCAGGTTACTTCTGGCCGTCTATATTCAAGGATTGTATCACTGCAGTCCGAAAATGCCATCCGTGCCAGATTTTTCAGCGCAAGATGCGCGCGCCGCCGTTGCCTTTGCATCCCGTTATTACCGTCGGCCCTTTTGCGAAATGGGGCGTGGATTTTATGACGTGTAACCCTCACTCAGCCGGGGGGCATGCGTATATCATTGTCGCCGTCGACTACTTCACTAAGTGGGCCGAGGCGATGCCTACACTAGCTGCTGACGGGAAAACGGCTGCTTCATTTTTATTCAACCATGTTATCGCACGATTCGGGGTTCCTCAAGCTATCGTCACTGATCACGGTACTCATTTCCGTGATTACATGATGGCGGAGCTGACAGCTGCGTTGGGCCTGCGTCACGACAGCTCAACGCCATACTACCCTCAAGCGAACGGTCAGGTTGAAGCGGTGAACAAGGTCTTGGTCACTATGCTTCAACGAACAGTTGGGATTCATAAATCCAGTTGGCATCTCCAACTGTTCTCAGCTCTCTGGGCGTACCGAACATCTGCTAAAAGTGCAACCGGATTCACACCATTCCAACTGGTGTACGGTCTGGAAGCTACTTTGCCGGTTGAATGTGAAATTCCTTCGCTCAAATTAGCTGTGGAGCTCTTACCGGATACTTCTCCCGAGGAAGAGCGTCTTCTGTATCTCGAACGGTTGGATGAAACCCGTCGTCTAGCTTCTTTGATTATCGAAGCACAAAAGAAGAGGGTCAAATCTCATTTTGATCAATCTGTTTCTCCCCGTTCTTTCATTGAAGGAGACCTAGTCCTCTTGTACGATCAGGCACATGATAAGCTTGGTGCCGGTAAACTCCAGCCCATGTGGCACGGTCCCTATATAGTAAAACGTGTTTTGAAAAATGGGGCCTATGAACTTATAGACTACGAAGGAGTTCCATTGGCGCAGCCCAGAAATGGGCTGTACCTCAAGAAGTACTACGCCTGAAATGATTTCTTGGTGTGTACATAGGTGTGTGATTGTCATTTGTGTGCATGGTGTGGTGTGCTTTGTAAACGTCTTTCTGCTGATCGGGTCTTCCTGGTTGTGCAGATGTCTTTTCATCCATTTGTTGGTTTCACGGACGGTGCCTCCCGCAGTACCAGGAATCTGTCTTCTGCAGCCTGGGTAATCTATGATCCTGTTGGTGAGTTGATCGACCTGCAAGGTGTGTGTTTAGGACGTACCACGAACAATATCGCGGAATATAGCGCCGTGTTGGAATTATTAACCGAGGCAGTAAACCTTGGTATCCGTGAATTGCTCATGTACCTAGATTCACAGCTTGTAGTGTTACAGCTGAACGGGCACTATTCGGTAAGAAACCCGTCCATTTTACGATTGTATTTGCGTATTCGATTACTGGAAAGGAATTTTGAATATATTACATATCATCATATACCCAGACATTTGAATACATTGACAGATGCAGTAGCAAATTTGGTGTTAGATAGACATTTGCGCAATTTATAAATCATCATCGCATGTAAAGAAGACTCATCCAGAAATAGATATGCATATATATAGATATCGAAATGTTTACATAGAAGTGTGTCACATAAAACTCAAAAAATATACATAAGTGTCTTAATACATCCGGAGACACTGTGTCTCTCAAAAAATAGGTGTGGCTAAACCCTAGAGACTAATCAGCATGGTGCTCATGATAGCACGTCACCGCACGCACTAGCCGCCTCAGGATTCGGTGGAGCCGGTTTGGGACTCCCACCATATGGCGCTGGTACTCCATCGGTACATCTGACAGTTGGGCATAGTCTGGGATCCCATGGACGATCCCCTCGAGGTTCTGAACCAGTGCCTCTCCTCCGGTACCTTCCCCCTGGATCTCAGGGGCGAGTTGTGTCCTCCGGAAGATAGGAGACATCCCGGCTGGTCTCTCAGGTCCTACATCTGCATGCATATATATTTGTGTTAAGACAAGTGTGTATTAATAAAAAAAACATATAAACATAAAATCAAAAATATGAGGTCTTACCCAGCTCTTCATCCCAGTGGTCTCCTTCTGGTAGCGGGAGATCCGGGTCCCCTGTAAAGTCAGTTCCCGCATAGGGCCAATCTTCCACAACGATCAGTTGGCGCCGTATCCATCTGAAGAACTCGGGCTTCCAGGACATCTGTTGCCCGCCTCCAGATCTGGGCATCAGTGCTGCCCAGCGAGCCATTCTCGGCTCGCGTGGTACTGGACTCGCCACAGGGGCCTCTTGGCCCTGGAAGGTTGGTATGCGTTCCAGAATGAACGACACCAAGATGGAACCATACCCAAACTGCTTCAGTTTGCCCTTTTTGCACTTTGTGAGCTGCCTTTTCATGTTAATGGTGACAGTTGTTGCCCAGTCATACAACCGGGGACCCATGCATTCTGAGGCCAGTAAGAGTTGAGTCTTTGTAGCCTCGTGCGGTGCCTGCGATCCAGCAGCCCGCGTAATGGTGTGGAGTACAACTCTCAGTGCTAGGTCAAGGATGGTTGAGATGTATACCTTCTTACTCCCTGTTCCTGTTTGTGCCCCACGGCACACCCGCGCCATTACTTCTTCCATCTTCTCCCCTGATGGTCTGCTCCCAGTCAGTACAGGGATTGGACCCCTGTGGGATAATCCAGTAACAAAATAAATGTCGGTGACCTCCAATTCCAACACCTGGTCTCGTATTTTGAATACCTGGTCATTTTCATCCCAGAGGTTGATCAAATATTGGAGGAGCTCAGGCTGAGCTCGTAAGCATGGCGTGAGGAAGAAATTTTTTAAGCCACAGTCTCTCAGAGCATTCATACATGCTTGGCTTTGCATGGCCTCTTCGTCCTCATCTCCGTGTTCTCGTTCCTTCCATTCGATTGCCATTCTGACTGTTTATCTGCATTCACATGGTCCAAAGCCCCTTATTAGATCTTTTGTGAGCTTCAAAATTCAAGAAATTTGGCATAAATAGCGGAATTTTAGGCGGAAATTTGGGTTCCGCCGCTGGCGCGACTGTTTTGCTGACAGTCGCGCCATGTGGCGCGGGCCCTTTGGTAAAAAGAGCTCAGTGGCGCGGGTCCGTGCCCGATACCCGCGCCACTTGGCCCGGCCCTAAAATTTAAAAGGTGCCCTTACAGAGCTGATTTCTAAGGGGAAATCATTAAAAAATGCATGGAAAGAAAGAGAAAGGGAGCGCCTCTTACCTGTCACAGACGAGACGCTGAATGGTTGCCTGGATTGGTCGCAATCACCGTCAGAAGATTCTGCTCCAAATGGACCACTGTTGCTCTCCACAAGGTAAATAGTAAAAAGTAATTTTATTTTTTACCATTAGACATATTTATAACTTTTCAACGTTAAATGAGCTTTAAAAGTTATTTTTTGTCAAATATTTGTATGTATTATGTCGAAAATG
This sequence comes from Pinus albicaulis, assembly GCA_034641835.2. NCBI lineage: Eukaryota > Viridiplantae > Streptophyta > Pinopsida > Pinales > Pinaceae > Pinus > Pinus albicaulis. Next base: position 1,128,131,106 of record CM076572.1, on the reverse strand, counting down.
GATTTGACGCTTGTTGGGTATGTGCAGCGGCAGGTTTTTGCGACTTAAAAGGTGGAAACGAGTTGTATTTTATACTTTTTCGGACTCGGTAAATACACGAAAAAGTCACTCTGGAGTCATCTTTCAGCTCTTTTCTGACTCTCTAAATATGAAAAGATCGCCGAGGCCCTTGTCGTTTCGATCTCGTTAAAACGGACACGAATCGACATTCACCCAGTATAAGTTTAACCCTTTTTCGGGCTGGGCTGGATCGATTACGAAAAAGGAATACCCTAGCCTATCGCGACTAGGAGGTTTTCCCGGATATTGTTTTCTACCTTTTCGGATCTGGGAAACTATTTACGAAAAGGGACCTATGGAGTTTTCTTTTCCGCTGTCTTTTCAAACTCTCTAAACATGAAAAGACGCCGAGTTCTTCCTTTGTCAGACTCGTTAAACCCTGATGACATTGGATTCCGTCGCAATGACGTTCTCCGAGTTTCTCCTTCCTAGGACTCGTTAAATGCACTAGGATGGATTTGCCCGAAGGGCGGACTTATATCACAAGCATATGCTATCCCCTTCAAGCTTGTTATCAAAATAATTGGGGTACTCGCCAGAAATGGTGGGGGAAAATGGAACCATCGTCGTTGTCGTCGGCAGTATGTCGCTCTTGAACATGGCACTTGTCTGCATTCGTGTCGGGTTGGGGACATCTCATCTCGCCGCTTCACTTTGCTTCCATGGGTTTGGGTAATCTCTTTTGACCTCTCATCTGTTCACTGCCTCGTCGCCATGACCTTTGATCCGTTGATGTCAAATACTGCCAAGTCCATTGTCGTGCCGTTTATATGTTCAAGAGAAGTTGGCCTCTGCGAATATCAACCTCCCTCTGTTTCTCATATGGTCCTGATTCACAACAAAACATTATGTTCCTCTGTCTCGTGTCGATGATGTGGGAATCATTATGGCCCACCTTCGATCAAGGTCACTTCCTGTCGACTTCAACTCATTATCCAGGAAGTTGGTCTAGAGACTCCCGATGGTACCTTGGAGCCTGCATGCCTCAATGGCAGGTTCGTCGCATTCGACGTGAGGTTTACATCATTGACCTCCGATCGAGTGATTCTGCGGGTGTTCGACGTCAACTCATTTATTCGCACGCTGTAGATTGTACCTGTAGTACCTTGAGGACCATTTTCATTATTGGTGGTTTCTCTCGCGTCTGTTAACAGCTTTCATCATTGGCTGGTAATCAGACGATGTTCTTGCATGTTCGACTTCAGCTCACATATTCGCATGCTTGAACTTGTACTTTGTTTGGGTCGAGATGGAGCGCAAGACCCTGGATTGTGTCCGTTGTAATCCAGGCTGCGATTGTGGATTATTATCATTATGTACATGACTCACTGATTGGATGGCTGCGACCATACCTGAGTCTATTTGTTTGATCTTAGTTGGATGGCTGCGCCCATACCCTAGATCCGGATTATAGCATACTCTGTTTCGGATGGCTGCGCCCATACCATATATATACATCATGTACTTGAGATATCAGTTGTATCTTTCTGTGCAGGTTTTCCGACGGCGGGCCTTCAGTTGGACATGTTCTCGTAAAGCATTTCACCCCTCTCTCTCTCGGGCCTCATGCTTTAGGGGGCATCCGTTACACAGTAATTTGTCACCGTCCCTACCATTCCCCATCCCGCACAATGGAGGACCCATTATGTGACCTGTGAACACTGTCATGCCTTGAAAACATCATCAATGCATCCCTCTGAGTATGAGCTTCAATTCCCCTTGAGACATCTCCTTGCAAAATCCATGAAAAACAGCTCTTTTTGCATTGGCGCGGGTAGACAGTTCAGTGCTCGCGCCAATCAGGGAAATCCTGTAAAGAGGTCGCGCCTCTTGGCGCTCTGTCATAGAGCAGCAATCGCGCCACCCATTTTAGGGACTGTTTTTTAAATATGGATGGCGGAAGTTGAGTTCAAACAAACTCACAACCATTGCCTATCTTGAGTTGGGAGGTTTGGCTGCGGGAGCTCTATGGAAGGGAAGTGGTTTTGCCACCTTCTATGGAACCTTCCTTGTTGATAGGGCCAATCCCATAATAATAGGGATCCCAACTCCCTCCTTCCCCATCTATAAAAGCTTGCTCAGATCCATGGCAAGCTAGTCTTGAAGTGCTAAAGCTTTGCATCTCCCTATTCCCAAGTGCCTTTGTGCCGTAAAGAATCCCTTCTTTCCCTTAAGGCCCATTAAAGCGAGGAGACCATTGTTACGAGACTCTGGAGAGGTTTCCCTTCCTTGGCGAGCTTTGCGAGACGTGGACGACCGGAGACCCGTTCGAAGGAAGCTGCGACGTCAGAACTTGGTTGTAACTTCTATTCGTTTATCACTTTAATAGATGACTATGATTATGGTTCCACTCCTTTTTCTATCATGTTAATGCGAGTAATATCTTTTCTGACCGATGTTTAGTTACGTATGCTGGTTCCTATGCATGTATCTGTTCGTTTCTTCTGTGTGCAGGTGTTCATCCACGGAGATCGTGGAAGGATTGTGATCTGCCAGGGCTGAAGGACGGGGACATCTCTTCTTCAGATCTAGCATTGGAATCCAGGTAGGCTCTTATCCCAAGTCTTTCATTTCGTAACTAGGAGCTTGCGTCATAGCATTGTTTGTTTGTTGCTAGACCCCTGTTGGGCTAGTAGGGATGCATACTCTGTCCCGCGGAGGGGTTACCTCCTCAACAATCTCCCTGACCACAAACAAGGTCTCTTGGTACACAACTTAAGGGAGGAATTCCTATACAAATCCCCAACTATATAGTATCTCGGTCCACAACCTAAGGGAGAGAACTCAAGGTCGATCTCCCCGAACAATCCACAGGTCTCTTAGCAACTGCCTAAGGGAGAGATCACAAAATAAATGTGTCTGGCCAAACTGGTCTCTCAATCATCATGACCTAAGGGATCACTCTATGCCCTAGAGCCAAGCTCCCCAACCAGAATCACATACCTCCTAATCAATTGACCTAAGGGAGTGACAATCTTCTCGACCAATGCATAGGTCGCTCAGTCACGACCTAAGGAAAATTGTCAATAATGTGATGTTGTATAACTCAACAACTCCAAGTATTTCTATGAAATAATCAAACTTCATTTGAGACAATGGTTTTGTCAACACACCAACAACCTTCTCATCAGTGGTACATATTAAATCCTTGCAACTCCCCTCTGGATAATATTCTGGATGTAATGATACTTTATCTCAATGTGCTTCGACTTGTCATGAAAAACCATATTCGCAAAAAGCTTCACACAACTTTGTCAATCACAATATATAATGGTCGATTCTATCACTTGATCAAACAAACCAGTAAATTTTTTTCAAAGTCGCACAAATTCAAAATAGGCTGAACCTGCAGCTATATACTCAGCTTTAGCCATACTCAAAGCAAAAAAAGTTTGCTTTCTATTAGAACATGATATCATAGCAGAGCCCAAGCGAAAAAAAAATCTAGAAGTGATCTTCCTATCATCAGGGCTTCGAGTCTAATCAAAATTAGTTAAACCATGTAGCTGTGATTCTCCCTTAGAAGCATATCTCAATCCGTATTCAATAATACCACACAAATATCTCAATATATTTTTTTCTACAACCCAATGCACATGACGAGGCTCAACTAAGAATTGGCTCAATGTGTTCACATCATAACAAATATAAGGTCTAGCATTCACAATATAGTACAATGATCCAATCATTTTATGGTTCATAGAGGGTTTAATCAAATTAGAATCATAGTCTCAGATCTTCTTCAAACTTGTCACCATAGGAGTGTCCATGGACTTACATTCCATCATGCAAAATCTTTAAAGGATCATACTAATGTACTTGCCTTGGATAACAAATATTCCATTAGGATTTTTCCAAATTTCAAATCCCAAATAATAATGCATAAGACCAATATCCTTCATCTCAAATTTAGAAATCAACTCCCTCTTACACTATACAATTAGAAATTCAACCCTTTTCATAAACATATCATCTACATACAAAACAAATCAAGGGATCACCTTCAACAGCTTTGAAGTAGAAGTTTGGATCAACATTGCTCTTCTTGAAATTAAGACTTAACAAATAAACATCAATATGTGAATACCATGCATGAGGAGCCCGCTTCAGCCCATACAGGGCTTTCTTTAATTTTCAAACACATGTTTCTCGATCATGGACCTGAAAGCCTTGAGGTTGTTCAATATAGACTTCCTCTTCAATCATTACATTTAGAAAAGTAGTATTGACATCCATTTGATGCAATTTCCAACCTACAAAAGAAGCAAGAGAAATGATAGATCTAATCTAAGCATACCTAGCAATGGTGTCAAACGTGTCATCATAATCATCTACCTCTTTTTGGGATAAGCCTTGGGCCAAAAATCTTGCCTTGTAATTTTCAACACTTCCATTAGCTGCATGCTTGATTTTATAGATTCATTTGTAAGACACAACATATTTACCTTCAGTCCTTGGAAAATTTCCCAAAAACCATTCTTCATTATATATTAGTACTCTTTATTCATAACATCTTTCCAAACTTGATGCTCAACAAATTCCTTATAGGTAAATGGATTAAACTCAATGATCTTGCAAATCAATGTTGCATATCATAACACTTCTTTGTATTCTTGCTTTCCCTGAAGGTCCCACTAGGTGCAACATGTCCTTTAACTTCCTTCAATGTTCTTTCAAGCCAGTTAGGCCTCTTTATAGTCTTAGGTACAGTGGCTCTTAGGGAGAATAGATTCATGGTGATCAGATTGTTCATGAGGATCTTGTTCCATTGGTTTAGATTCTTTAGACTTTGATTCGACATTATTTGGAGCCACATGTATCTCATCATCAGAGTCCAAGTGTGAAGCCTTAGACTTCCAAAAAGCAACATCCTCGTCAAAGATAACATCCTTGCATATTTCAATAGAATGTAGTCCTGGAACATAGACCCTAACGACCTTTGAATTTTCATCATATCCAACAAAAGTTCCTTTCTTTCTGAAGGGTTCCAACTTCATCCTTTTCTCCTTGGGTACATGGACATAAACACGAAAACCAAATATTCTCAAATGTTCCACATTGGGACTCTCACCTATGAAGACTTCACTTCTTCAAGAGTGTTGTAGTCCAAGTTTCGATATGTGCATCTATTTTTAACATAAACAATTTTTCTTGCAAATTCTCCCTAAAGAGACATAGGAAACTCTTGATCATGAAGCATGACCATGGCAACTCCTATAATAGTCCTATTCTTTCTTTCGACAATTTAATTTTTTTGAGGATAATATGGAATTATCAACTCCCTCTTAATTCCAGCATCCCTGTAGAAAAAAATCAATTCCTTGGATACATATTCTCCTCCATGCCAAATGTTAAAGTCTCGATCCTTCTTCCTAAAGCATTTTCAGCCTATGCCTTGAATTCCCGAAACTTTTCAAATACTTAATCCTCAGTTTTTAAAAGATAAATCTTTGTTTTATGTGAGTAGTCATTAATGAAGGATACATAATACAAATTGCACCCAAGGTTTTGTCAGATATAGGCCCACAAATAACAAAGTGAAAAATAACCAATATTCTTTTGGATATGCTATCACTGATAGTACATATTCATTTAACATTCTTCGCAAGGTCAAATCCATTGAAAACTCCAACATGTTCAACTTTGATTTATGGAACACCTTTAACAAAATCATTCATAATGAACATGAACGTACCTTCAATGATTTATAATGAACATGAACGTACCTTCGATGCCATAGTTCACAAAGATCAATGATGTTGTGTAGCAAGGTTCTAATTGAGTGTCTTAGAAGACGATATAGCCCTCCAATTCACACATCAATGACCTTGGCAAATTCAAAGGAGGCATCCTTCTTTCATATTAGAACTTGGCCGTCCACAAAAAAATTTCTGTATACTTTATCTTCGAGAGAAAAAATAGACAACAAACTCTTCTTCAAACCAAGAACGTAGAAAATATTGTCAATAGATACATTATCTCCTGATTCCAATTGGAAGAATGATGATCTAATATCTTTAGCTTGATATTTTCCATTAACTCCAAGTTAAACCCAATTTTTAGCAATCTTCTTTTCAACCAATTCAAATAAATGATCACGATTTCCAGTCATTTGCCTAGACGTGTTAGCCCAGGTATGTCAGTGATCAGATGACTCTTTCAATTGTTTTCCACAAAGTCATAGGTAATTTTTTTTTACTATTTCGAACATGTTCTCAGAAAATAATTTTGGTCATTGAAGATGTCTAAATCATGTTTGTTGCTCCTTCATTTTATTTATTATCACAATTGTCAAGGTCATCACCATCATCATTTTCAAGGTCACCATATCCATCATCATCACTAAAGAAGTCTAGGGTTAGCTCATTCCATCCCATATGGGTCAAGTCTAGGTTCAACCCTTCCTTCGGAAAAATCTTCAAATTTTCACTGAAGATGAAATAAAATCCACTTCTCTTGTTTCACAGGCTCAATTTCTAAATTCAAAACATCTCATCTCTGTCTCACTGTTTCATGAAAAATTGAAGAATTATGTCTCACTGTCTCATTTAAAAGAACAAAAAGTCATCATCGACTGTTAGAGCTCCAAGGAAGGTCATTTTGACATGCTGTCCTAGTCAAAGCAAAGAGAGTCATTTCAAGCTTCAAAGACATCTTATCTGTTTTTGAAAAGAGTCATTATCCAATGTGGAAGTTCAAAGGTGTGAAAGGATTTCAAAGTTTTAAAGAGAATCAGTCTCATTGTCCCCATGAAAAAGAAGCAAATTATGTCTTGATGTCTCATCAAGGATATATAAATTCACCTCAAATGTCAGAGAATAAAAATGTTGGCTCTGTCCTCTTCATCTCACTTAAAGAAGCGGCATTTCACTTTTCAAGTGTAAAAAGGGTTAAAAAGTCATTGTAAATGTCATGGGAAAAGGTAAAAGGGTAATCAAAGCTTATAAAAGGAAAGGTCAACTTCATTTTATTTATTGTTACCCTTTCATATGTGTGAGAGCACCATTTATCTACTTCACTTACCCCTCCATACTCTCAAAACTCTCTTACAACCCTTAGATAACACTTGTTTTATGCTCTTGTGGTGTATAGTAACCTAGTTGTTACACTCCTGTGTATTACAAGGGCCAATGTTATGCTTATGTGTGAATATAACCCAGTTGTTACGCTTTTGAGGAATAGAGAAAACCACAGTGTTACGCTTCTGCAAGGTGAAAATTTCAGGTGTTTTGAAGCCCAAAACCCTACAAAATTTCAAAGCTTGTCATCTATCCTTTGTTGTAGCCTCCATACAAGGTAAGAAACTTTCCATGATACTGTTGTGGGTTAAATATTGAAGATTTGAATCTTTTTTTGTCTTTTAATGTTTTCTCCATATTATTCACTGTCCATACATAAAAAAAAATTTCTTTTGTGACAAACCCTAACCTATTCAACCTAAAACCCTAACCCATCATCTAAACTACATTCATACACCCCCATGCCCCATCTACATTCCTATCACATCACCATTCATAACATGTTTTACACTATCAAACCCTCACTCTAAACTTTTCAACATAGTGAAGACAATCAACATAGGGAAATGATTGTGTTTTAGGGTTTTGACTACCCTATACCCCTTAATTTGCCCTCATTCCACTTGCACTATGGAGCTAAGCTTCTATACCCCCAACTGAATTTTTATCAAATTTTTAAGTTCCATGGCTCTCAAACATTAAAACACTCCTTCACTAGTTTTTTACCACAATCAAAATTGGAAAATGACCGTGTTTTGAGGTTTTGACCAACCTAGACTTATCCATTTTCCTTCATTCCACTTTCATTCTGAAGTCAAGACACTTCCCTATCCACTGAATTTTTGCCATAATTTTTTCTCAACCCCATCACCCCTATTTCACCTCAAAAACTTACCCTACTATTGCACTTGCTATTATCAGAGTCAAAATTGGGAATTTCCTGTGTTTTAGACATTTTAACACCTTCCACCCATCCATTTTCTCTCATTCCACCTACAACTTGAAGCTAACACACAAAAATTCCTACTCAAATTTCCTAGAATTTTTCTCAACTTCAAGACACTTCATTTCATCCACCAAACTCACACCTTCCTACACTCTGTTTTCCAGATTTCCATTCATTCACTCATTTCATTAACACCTTAGGGTTTTCATCATTCAAGTGACAAACACCATGGAAAGTGAAAAGAAGAGATTCAAAGGAGGGCTCCATCTCAGGTTTGAGCCATTCACCATGCACGAGATTAATGCTTTTCCATTGGCCAGAAGGTGCTTTCGAATAACTGAGTGTTGAACATTTTGTGAAATCCTTATGGAGGGGGGGTATCATCTTCAGTTATCCAGCCTTTTTGAAACCAACTACAATATGGGAAATGTCACTCTTGCAGGTATGGAGATCAGCTTATCATCTGACCTAATTTCTTCAGCTACAGGTATCCCCTCTCATGGAGAGCAATGTTTCAAGGGTATGGACCTAGACATTGAAAACTACAAGTAGTTCCTAAAGCCTCATGCTAGAGATGATCCATAATTTATTTTTCCTTCCAGAAATCTCAGAAACAAGTATGCTCCTCTGATGATGTTCATAATTAAGTACTTCACATGCAAAGGAAGATTCTCCAAGCTATATAGGTATCACATCAATATTTTGATGCATTTTAATTCAGTCAAAACACTTGATTTGCCTCATTATTTGTACAAGAGCTTGATTAAGATGGTTTAGAAGGTTCAAATTAGAATTTAATATCATCATACTAGTCTCTTTCATCATGGCGTAGTCAATCTCATTGTGTTGCATCACTTTTACTCAATAAACAAGATCCAGGAAGACTTCTTGGAGAGGTTGTTAGCAATGCTTTCTGTATTTCCTATTACATCATCACCACAACCAATGGAGACTAGCTCTTCTAGCATGCCTATTTAGCTTTCATATGTCCCTAGGGTTGTGGGATTTGCTTACACATATGAGAGAGGGAAGAGACAAGTTTTTGTGCCTAAGTCTACCAGGAGTTTTTTTACACTTGGCACCCATGTTGAGAAATTTCAGATAGAGGAGCAACCTCTCTTGCATCAGCATGATGAGTCGGTGGCATTGGAGCCCGAGGTATCAAAGTATGAGGAGGTTAGATCTTCTAAAGATATCATCAAAGATAAAGATAAAGAGATAACATAATTGAAAGAGGCCTTCTCCATTGCCCAATCTCGAATTACTTTCCTTGAGTGGGAAAATTTTCAATTGCAAGTGGATAAGCTCCTACAAAGCAAGTACAAATCAGAAATGGAGGCAAACAGAGGTAAAGGCAAGAAAATTTCTGTTGTTGACCAAATGCAGGAGATGGAGGTTGAAACACACACAAAAATACCAAGAACAAGAGGCCTCAAAAGGGCATTGGAGCGAGAGAGACAAGAGTTAATGAGCATCTGCAGAAGCTATTGAAGAAGGCTAAAAGGGATAACAAGCTGTAAAGGCACATGAAAAACCATTATCGCACCATGGATACCATTTCTCAAATAAGGTTGAAACAAGTGAAAAGAGGCTTAAAGAGGCATAAATGAAGCTCAAGGAGAAGGAAAACTTGGAGTTATTGGCCGAAGATTCATTAGCTATGTAGCCTATCTCTTACAGGTGTTAAAGAACCAATTTTGAAATATTTTGAGCAATTTTGGTATTTTAAATGATTTTTTGCAGAATTCTGGAAATTTCTCATTGCGGAAGGGTAACATACACTTATGATTTTTTTTTTGGAGGCATCCAAATGGTGCTTTATTTACATGGATGGATGTATCATGATTAGTAAATCATAGATGAATAACCCTCATGGCATGAAAATTTACAAATTGGGAGAAAAATATCAAAAACCACCTATTTTTCATGTTTTTTCCTCCTTTTTAAACCCTATGTTATGCTTTTGAGTGACCCTGGGAGAATGGATTTTTGAAGGCATTCCCATGGTCTAATTTGAAAAATTCAAGATGTTTTGGAAACTAGACACACATGGCTAGTTGACCAGTTTTTCAGAAGCGGTTTTGGACTTCTCAAAGTGCCTAAAAATTTCCTCCAAAGTTCTGTTACGCTTCTGCAAATTGTTTTTAAAATATTTAGTTAGAATTGTCATAGATCAACATTAGTTTCCCTCAGGACACTTGTCAAGCTTAGAAATGGTCACAAATTTGAGGCTATGAGTTGTCATTAGAGTTATTGGGTTGTTTTTGGCTTCCTAACGTGAAGTGATTTGTAATTAATTTAAGGGACAAACACTCCTAATTTATAGCTAAAATTCAGGGAATGGTTTCTAGCCTCCCTAGAAACTAGGAAATGACTCATCTTTTGCATTTCTGATCCATTTTGGATGGGATTTCGATCTAATGAGGTGTCATAGTCTATATTTTCTACAATTAGACTCTCTTATGTCTTTTGTTGGGTTGGATAGTCTCATATTTTGCAGTGGAGCTCTTGTAACCAGCTTGTGGAATGAAATCAAAGACAAATTTGCAGGAATTTTGTTGAGATAATTGTGGTATGCTTGGAACATATGCGTTTCTCATGTTTTATTATTATCTGATGCTTAATACCATGTCTACTTCTTAATATGTCTATTTTGTAATTTTGAGAGCAGGATTCATGTTTATGCATGCTCTGTTTTAGACAAGATTCACCATATTATGTTTATTTGCTTCTAAGCTGAATGAATTCACCTCAGTGCTCATTCAAACTCTCCTCCATTTTCATCCTATACTCAATGGATGATTATTATGATTTAAAACTACCTATCTTTCCTCACATATCCTTTGATATTTAGACTTGTAGGTGACAAGATCTAGCATTCAAAATATGTTGAATTCTAAAATTCGAGTCAAAGTCCAAAATTCTTATCTTAAGATGGCTCATAAAAGACATACCAAGTCAAATCCAGACCCAAATCCCTCACCAATTGTGTATGATCTTGAGAGTCTTTTTAGAAAACATAAAATCAATTCTTGGAAGGTTGGAAGAGCTATTCCTCCACTTGTCAAATCAAATTCTCTGCCTACGAGATTTGTTCTAGAAGATTTGGTCTATAGTCTAGAATATGAAAAATATTTGTTTAGAACTAAGTCTGAAACTTTTCTTTCAAAAGCCACCTTTTATCCTTTCGATTTCGAGTCCTTTGCGCCATTTTCTGAATCTTTTGAGTCCGAAGTCAATAGTGAAGTCTGGTCTAATTTTCATAAACTCAAGGGATTGGTAGATGAATTTCAAGAAACTTCAGAGAAGGCCTAATTTCAGTATCAACAACATACTTTTTCTCCACTTGTCATCTCACCTTCTTATACAGCTACATCATCAATCTCTCCTTTCATTCCATCATTACCTCTACAATTTCTCACTCCATCAGCACCTCCACCACCTCCTCCATTAGTCATGGCCAGATTTGATCCGCTGATCCTATTGCTTCAACTCACTCCACTACCTCAGAATCATGGTCAATAGCTTCCTCTTTTTGATGGAATGTAAGAGGTTACAACTTATCAACATGTTGCCAAAGTAATTGACTTCATAGATCTTGAAGATATCGACAATGACAATGCCAAGATGTGCATCATTGCATAGCGTTTTTCCGGAGAGGTAAAGAAATGGTTTCGCTGATTCACAGCTGGTTCAATAGGTACCAAACAACAAATTATTGATTTGTTTATGGCGAATGGGAAGAGAAGAAAATTCCATTGCCGATCTTAGCTGAGTATAATGCCTTAAAAAGGAATCCCAATGAGCCTGTCCAAGAATTTACAACTATATTCAACAAAATATATGATTCAATTCCTGGGAATATTAAGCCTCCTCCAAGCCTTTCTTTACTTTTTATCTTGATAGTTTTGATCTTGACGTGGCCTATCAGTTGAGGGAAAGAAACCCATCAAATCTTGAAGAAATGTAGAGAAACACAATGAGCATGGAAGCCAATTTGATCATCAAGAAGTCTAAAATCAAGATGAAAAAAGAGTCACTATCAAATAAGAAACATCCACTTCTTCTGAAGGCAAACTAGATACCTTGATAAATATCATGGAGAATATGATGGATAATATTCCCATCGTTGATTGACAAGCTGAACCCTCCATTAGAAATCCCAATTTCAGGGGTCAAAATCAGTAGCCTCAATACAGGATCAAGCAAAGGGAACAAAGGGGTCAGGATCCACAAAGTCAGCAGAAAATTCACACTCCATTTCAGTAGAATTATACTGAAGGCCCTGATGAAGATGATGAAGAATATTTTTCTGGCGAGAATCATTTATTTGAGGAAAATCAACAACCTATTTTACTCACTAAAGAAGATCAATTTTCTGCAGAAATTTGTGCACCTGATGGTCAACAATTTGTATTGTCAAATTATGACATATTATTAGTTCGCACGGAAGATTATCAAAGGGGATATCAAAATTCTCTTTCTCAAGTGCAAAGACAATATGGCTTGAGGAATAAGAATTTTCCTATAACCTCCATTCAGAAAAAACAAAATGCTAAAGTAGATGCTCATCCCAAAGAAGTTGCTGCCCCGAATAAAAGTAAATACAAGGGACCTGTTGTTCCTAATAATGTTAAAGGCAACAAAGCTTATTCTAGTGGTCAAAGGAAAGATAAAGAAGTCCAAGAAGGAGGACAAAAAAAATAGTCTTCACACAAAGATCAACCCGAGAAGAAAGATGCACCATTGAAAGAGGTAGAAAAACATTTAGTTCTTTTTTCTCTTGAAAATGAAATTGCCAAGTTGAAAGTCTCCATTCCTCTAACTGAAATAGTTAAGAATTATCAGTACAAAGTTCAAGTTGCTAAGTTGCTTAGAGTCTATCAAATATCATACATGGTTAATGTGAGTGATGATCACCCTTAGCTTCTTTTTGGTCATGTTGTTGATGGCATTTTAGAAGATAGTGAAGTCCCTCCATTTTATCCAAGCCTAAAAATCCATGACTTTATCCTCCATAATGACATGTTTGATTCTAGAGCCTCTCACAACCTCATTCCCATTGCCATTATGGACAAATTAGGACTACACATCACGAGACCTTATCATGATCTTTACTCATTTGATTCAGGGAGGGTGAAATGTCTTGGCCTCTTCAAGGACCTAGTGGTGTCATTAGAGAAAACCCTAGCCAAGAATGTCCTCATGGATGTTTTTGTGGCTGATATCCCACCCAGACATGGAATTATACTTTCTTGGTCATGGGGAGTGAAGCTTAGAGGTACCTTACAACTTGATTTTTCTTATGCTACCATTCCCATCTTTGGACAACTTAGGAAACTATACAGGGAAAGTAAGATGAAGTACATGATCAACAAATGAGAAAAGCCAAATAACCATCCTATACATGTTGTTCATATAGATTTAGAGTCCTTTATATTGTTCAATGATGAATGTTCAATGTCTTCCAAATTTTTGATTGAAGAAATTGCAGAAAATTCCGAATTTTCAAATTTTGTTTTAGAATTTGCAAATGCAGAAATTTGTAAAAAGTGCCAAATGGTTTGGAACCTAGTGCATCACCTCAAAAAAGTGATGGAAAAATTAAATAATCAGAATTTTTTGGTACAATAGAGGTCTCTCAAACAACAAGAAAAGTTCAGCCATCCGATTTGCAGTTTCCGAATGAGGGTAGTTTGTGGACTATGGAATTCGATGGAGATTTGGGCAAAGAAGGGGCTGGAATTGGAGTGTGGATTCAAAGCCCTGTAAATCAATCATTAAAAATTCCTCCCAATGTTCGAATTTCCTCCTACAGGCTAGACTATGAATGTTCAAACAATGAAGCTGAGTATGAATCTTTGATAACCGGTCTGAAAATTGTCAAGAAGTTGGGTGCAAAGGATATTTCTGCATATGGAAACTCCGAGTTAGTAATAAAGAAAGTCAAAGGGGAATACCAGGCCAACCATCCAAGGATGCGATATTATCGAAATGCAGTGCTAGAAATCCTCAAGACATTTTTTGAGTACACTTTATCTTTGATTCCAAGAGACAACAATGTTATCGTTGATTCTCTAGCCACTTTAGCTAGCATGTTTAAAATTCCATTATATCCTAATAAGAAGTACGAGATAGATGTAAAATATCACCCTCCTATCCCAGAGAATGTTTATTATTGGCAAGTCTTTCAAGATGATAAACATATCAGCAACTTCTTGCAGAAAGAAGAGGAGTTTGTAAATTCTCAAATGGACAACCAGTAATATGAAGATGACCAAGAAATACATGCAGCAGAGATGCAAGTGCTTTAGCTGAAATACAAATCCATTCCAAGAGGTTTGGTACCTTTGGAAGAGCTCTTTGATCAATATGATGTTGCACGTAAACCGACCATGTTATCGATAGAATTGGGAGTGGAAGATATTAATCTTGGAACTCTGGAAAAGCCAAAAATGGTAAAAATTTCGAAATCTTTGAGTGCAGAAATGAAAGGTGAATATGAAATGATTATGTCTCTATTTGCTGATGTATTTTCTTGGGAATATTCTAATTTGAAAGACTATGATAAGATAATAATTCAACATACCAGTCCCTTGAAGCCGGATCAGAAACCTTTCCGTCAGAAGCTAAGAAGAATGAATCCCAAGTTGTTGCCCTCTATCCAGAAGAAGGTAAACAGATTATTCACTGCTGGTATCATTGTGCCTCTTCACTTTCCAAATTGGATGTCTAATCTAGTTCCAGTAAGGAAGAAGACATGAGAGATTCGCTTGTGCATTGATTTCATAAATCTGAACAAAGTGTCATTGAAGGACAATTACCCGCTACCAAAGATGGACCATATTCTTCAAAGGGTAGCTGGATCTTCTAGAATTTCATTGATGGACGGATACTTCAGTTATAATCAGATTCTTTTTCATCCAGATGACCAAGAAAAGACAACCTTCACAACACTTTGGGGTACCTTCATGTATGCCAAAATGCCTTTCGGATTGAAGAATGCAGGGGCTAATTTTCAGCGAAAAATGGACATTGCTTTCGCCAATGAAAATGATGTCTTTTTGGTAATTTATCTTGAAGATATCACTGTTTTTCCAAGATAGATGAGAAACACTTGCAACACTCGAAAACAATTTTCTAGAGACGTAGAAAGTTTGGCATATCACTCAACCCAAAGAAGAGTATTTTCGCTATGGAGGAAGGTAAATTGTTGGGCCATATCATATCAAAATATGGAATCAGGATAGATTCTTCAAGGATTGAATAAATTCAGACTTTGGAATATCCTAGTAGAAAAAAGGAAATTCAATCATTCAATGGAAAAATCAAATTTTTGAGAAGGTTTGTTCCCAATCTTGTTGAACACTTAAGGCATATTACTGACATGCTGAAGAAAGATAGTGAAGTAAAGTGGTCTGAAGAGGCGAAGAAATCATTCAATCAATTTAAGTCGGCTTTATCTCATGCTCATATCCTTATTAGTCCGGATTATACACTTGATTTTATCATTTTTTCATTTGCCTCAAAGCATACTCTTGCTGCTGTCCTCATGCAAAATAAAAATAAAAATACAAAGCAACCCATCTCCTTCTTTAGTAGAACCATAAGAGATGCAGCCTTGAATTACAACATCAATGAGAAATAGGACTTGGCATTAGTTAAAGCATTGAAGGACTTCTGGGTCTACTTTCTACATTCTCATGTCATTGCATATGTTCCAAAAACTACTGTCAAAGATGTGCTTACACAAAATGATCCTGAAGGATAGTGAGGTAAATGGATCACTGTCATGTTAGAATATGATTTGGAGATCAAGCCCACAAATATGATCAAAGGATAGGGCCTAGTGAAGCTCATGGGCCATGGTGGATTCAAATATTCATGCCTTGGACATCAATTTTATTGCTGCATTATCTGAAGAAAAAGATGCTGAAACATTACTTGAGGTAGCTGGAATTTTATCTCTATCGCCTTGGTATGCTGATATAGTACATGTTTTGCAACATTTGAATCCTCCTCTCGACTTTTCAAGTAGTAAGGCCAGATATTTGAAGTTAAAAGCTCTTAAGTACTGCATTCTTAATGGTGTCTTATATTGGCAAGATCCTGGTGGAGTATTGCTGAATTGTTTGGTTGAAGGAGAAGTTGAAAAAATCATGACAGATTTTCATAAAGGTGACTCCGACAGTAATTTTTATTGGAAGACTACGGCTAATAAGATCTTGAGGGCAGGATTCTATTAGCCAAGCTTATTTTTTGATGTTAGTAAAACAGTCATGAGTTTTCATGAATGTCAAATATTTCAGGGAAAGAGGAAGCTCTTGCCTTTACCTCTAAAACCAATTGAAGTGCAAGAACCATTCCAACAGTGGGGACCCAACTTCATTGGCAAGATTCATCCTCCATCATCAGGTCAACACAAATGGATACTCATTGCCACATATTATTTCACCAAATGGATTGAAGCCATCCCCACGAGGCAAGCTACCGATACTGTTATCATTCAGTTTCTTGAGAACAATATTTTGTCTCGTTTTGGCTGTCCACACAAGATCATCACTAACAATGCAATTGCCTTCAAGTCCAAGAAGATGATTTTTTTTTGCGACAAGTATCACATTAGGCTTGGTCATTCAAAAAAATACTATCCTCAGAGGAACGAGCTTACTAAATCGTCAAATAAATCTTTGGTGAACATAATAAAAAATACGCTGCAAGAAAAAAAGAGGAATTCACACAAAAAACTCACCAATTCTATATGGGTAGATAGAGTTAGCACGAAGATATCAATCAACATGTCACCCTTCCAGCTCATGTATGGTGTTGACACGATGTTCCCTTCTTCTGTAGTTGTAATAGTGATGAAAATTCTACAAGAGATCAATAGTGAACCTAATGAAATTCAACAAAGAATCAACCAAATGATCCATCTACAACAGTCAAGAGATGAAGTCTTCACCCATACTTCAAAGCTTCATGAGAAAATTAAAAATATTTTTGATAGGAAGACCAAAGTAGATGATTTCAAGCTTGGGGATGTTGTTCTTCATTCGGATGCCCAGAATGAAGACAAGAGTAAGCATGGAAAGTTCACAAATCTATGGAAATGACCTTACAAGATCACTGCATTCAGAGGAAGCAAAGCATTTTTACTAGAGCATCTTGAAGGGAAAGAAGTGTTGAGAGGACCAATAAATTTTAGGTTCCTTAAACACTATCAAACTTGATCACTGAAGAAGAAATTCACTATCATTGTACATATCATTTTAAATTTGATGTCCCAACAAATAAGCAAGTTATTGCAAAAGTTTGAAGCCCAAGGAGAAGGCCATGAGACTTCTACATACAATGATTTTTTCATTCAAAAATTTTAAAAAAAGTTTCAGTTAGTTGTCAAGTCAGAGTAAAGTCAATTTTTTTCTAGTAAAATTCATTTCCAGATTTAGTTCATCATTTCCAGTATGTCAAAGTTTTTCAAAGTACAGTTTGACTCCATCACCCAATGGTAAGCCTACCTGATATACGATGTTCTTGACACCTCCTGAAGGAGATGCCATCCCCATCTAGAGCCAATGTTAGCCCAGGTATGTCAGTGATCAAATGACTCTTTCAGTTGTTTTCCACAAAGTCATAGGTCAACTTTTTTTTACTTTTTTCGAACATGTTCGCAGAAAATAATTTTGGTCACTGAAGAGGTCTAAATCATGTTTTCTTCTCCTTTGTTTCAATTATCATCACCATTTTCAAGGTCATCACCATCATCAGTTTCAAGGTCACCATCTCCATCATCATCACTGAAGAAGTCTAGGGTTAGGTCATTCCATCTCATATAGGTCAAGTCTAGGTTCAACCCTACCTTTGGAAAAATCTTCAAATTTTCATTGAACATAAGGCAACAGCCCTCCATTCCATTCATAAAACCCTAATGAAGGAGCTAGCTTGTTTATGAAGATGAAATAAAAGCCACTTCTCTTGTTTCATAGGCTCTCATTCTAAAAAGTTCAAAACATCTCATCTCTGTCTCACTGTTTCATGAAAAATTGAAGAATTTTGTCTCACTGTCTCATTTAAAATACCAAAAAGTCATCATTGACTATCGGAGCTCCAAGGGAGGTCATTTTGACCTACTGTCCTAGTCAAAGAAAAAAGAGTCATTTAAAGCTTCAAAGACATCTTATCTGGTTTTGAAAAGAGTAATTATCCAATGTGGAAGTTCAAAGGTGTGAAAAGATTTCAAAGTTTGAAAGAGAAGCAGTCTCATTTTCCCCATGAAAAAGAAGCAAATTGTGTCTTGATGTCTCATCAAGGATCTATAAAGTCACCTCAAATGTCAAAGAATAAAAATGTTTGTTCTGTCCTCTTCATCTCACTTAAAGAAGCAGCATGTCACTTTTCAAGTGTAAAAAGGGTTAAAAAGTCATTGTAAATGTCACGGGAAAAGGTAAAAGGGTCATCAAAGCTTATAAAAGGAAAGGCCAACTTAATTTTATTTATTGTTACCCTTTCATATGTGTGAGAGCAACATTTTTCTACTTCACTTACCCATCCATACTCTCAAGATTCTCTTACAACCCTTAGATAACACTTGTGTTATGCTCATGTGGTCTAGAAAACACTTGTGTTACGCTCTTATGGTGTAGAAAACACTTGTGTTACGCTCCTGTGGTGCATATTAACCTAGTTTTTATGATCCTGTGTATTACAAGAGCTGGTGTTACGCTTTTGTGTGAATACAACCCAATTGTTATGATTCTGAGAAATAGAGAAAACCACAGTGTTACGCTTCTGCAAGGTGAAAATTTTCGGTGTTTTGAAGCCCGAAACCCTAAAAAATTTCAAAGCTTGTCATCTATCCTTTGTTGTAGCCTCCATACAAGGTAAGAAGCCTTCCATGCTACTATTGTGGGTTAAATATTGAAGATTTGAATTTTTTTATGTCTTTTAATGTTTTCTCCATGTGATTCACTGTCCATACATAAAAAAAATCTATTAGGACAAATCCTAACCTATTCAACCTAAAACCCTAACACATAATCTAAACTACATTCATACACCCCCATGCCCCATCTACATTCCTATCACATCACCATTCATAACATGTTTTACACTATCAAACCCTCACTCTAAAATTTTCAACATAGTGAAGACAATCAACATAGGGAAATGATTGTGTTTTAGGGTTTTGACAACCCTATACCCCTTCATTTTCCCTCATTACACTTGCACTATGGAGCTAAGCTGCCATAATCCCCACTGAATTTTTATCAATTTCCGTGGCTCTCAAACATCAAAAACACTTCTTCACTAGTTTTTTACCACAATCAAAATTGGGAAATGACTATGTTTTGAGGTTTTGACCACCCTAGACTTATCCATTTTCCTTCATTCCACTTTCATTATGAAGTCAAGAAACTAACGTATCCACTGAATTTTTGTCAGAATTTTTTCTCAATCTCATCATCCCTATTTCACCTCACAAACTTACCCTACTATTGCACAAGATATTCTCATAGTCAAAATTGGGAATTTCCCGTGTTTTAGAAATTTTGACACCTTCCACCCATCCATTTTCTCTCATTCCACCTACAACTTGAAGCTAGCACACAAAAATACCTACTAAAATTTTCCTAGAATTTTTCTCAGCTTCAAGGCCCTTCATTTCATCCACCAAACTCACACCTTCCTACACTCAGTCTTCCAGATTTCCATTCATTCACTCATTTTATTAACACCTTAGGGTTTTCATCATTCTAGTGAAAAACACCATGGAAAGTGACAAGAAGATATTTAAAGGAGGGAACCATCTTAGGCTTGATCCATTCACCATGCACGAGATTAATTCTTTTCCATTGGCTAGAAGGTGCTTTCAAAGAAGTCAGTGTTTAAGATTTTGTGAGAGGCTTATGGAAGGGGGGTATCATCTTTAGTTGTGCAGCCTTTTTGCAACTAGCTACAATATGGGAAAGGTCACTCTTGTAGGTATGGATATTAGCTTATCATATGACCTAATTGCTTCAGCTATAGGTATCCCCTCTCATGGAGAGCAGTGGTTCAAGGGTATGGACCTAGACATTGAAAACTACAAGCAGATCCTAAAGCCTCATGCTAGAGATGATCCAGAATTTATTTTTCCTTTTACAAATCTCAGAAACAAGTATGCTCCTATAATGATGTTCATAATGAAGTACTTCACATGCAAAGGAAGATTATCCAAGCTATATAGGTATCACATCAGTGTTTTAATGCATTTTAATTCAGTCAAAACACTTGATTTGCCTCATTTTTTATACAAGAGCTTGATTAAGATGGCTGAGAAGGTTCAGAGTAGAAGGGAATATAATCATACTAGTCTCTTTCATCATGGCCTAATCATGCTCATTGTGTTGCATCACTTGTCCTCCATAGACAAGACCTGGGAAGACTTCTTGGAGAGGTTGTCAACAACGCTTTCTGTCTTGCCTAGTACATCATCACCACAACCAATGGAGATTGGCTCTTCTAGCATGCCTATTCAACTTTCAGATTTCCCTAGGGTTGTGGGATTTTTTCACACATATGAGAGAGGGACGAGACAAATTTTTGTGCCTGAGTCTACTGGGATTTTTTTACACTTGGCACCCATGTTGAGCAATGTCAGATAGAGGAGCAACTTCTCTTGCATCAGCATGACGAGTCAGTGCCATTGGAGCCTGAGGTATCGAAGCATGAGGAGGTCAAATCCGCTAAAGACATCATCAAAGAGAAAGATAAAGAGATATAAGAATTGAAAGAGGCCTTCTCCATTGCCCAATCCCGAATTACTTTCCTTGAGTGGGAGAATTTTCAATTACAAGTGAATCAACTCCTACAAAGAAATTAAAAATTAGACATGGAAGAAAATAGAGGTAAAGGCAAGAAAATTGTTGTTGTTGATAAAATGCAGGAGATGGAGGTTGAAATACACACAAAAATGCCAAGAACAAGAGGCCTGAAAAGGGCACTGGAGCGAGAGAGACAACAAATTCATTAATCTGAAGAGTTGACATTTGATGAGCTCATTGCCATGGAGATCAATGAGGATAGAGAGATTTGGCTATCAAGAGTTAATGAGCATCTGGAGAAGCTATTGAAAAAGGCTAAAAGGGATAACAAGCTGCAAAGGCACATGACAAACCATTATCACACCAGGGATACCGTTTCTCAAATAAGGTTGAAACAAGTGGAAAAGAGGCTTAAAGAGGCACACATGAAGTTCAAGGAGAAGGGCATGTTGGATTTATTGGATGAAGCTTCATTAGCTATGTAGCCTCTCTTACAGGTGTCAAAGAACCAATTTCGAAATATTTTGAGCAATTTTGGTGTTTTACATGGTTTTTTGCAGAATTAAGGAAATTTCTCATTGCAGAAGGGTAACAGACACTTACGAATTTTTATTTTGGAGGCATCCAAATGGTGATTTATTTACATGGATGGATGTATCTTGATTAATAAATCATAGATCAGTAACCTTCATGGCATGAAAAGCTGTAATTTGGGAGAAAAAGCTCAAAAACCACCTAATTTTCATGTTTCTGCCTCCTTTTTAGACCCTCTGTTACGCTTTTGAGTGACCCTGGGAGAATGGATTTTTGAAGGCCTTACCGTGGTCCATTTTGAAAAATTAAAGATGTTTTGGAAACAAGACACACAAGGCTAGTTGACCATTTTTTCAGAAGTGGATTTTGACTTCTCAAATTTCCTCAAAAGTTCCTCCAAAGTTATGTTACACTTCTACAAATTGTTTTTAAAATCTTCAATGAGAATTGTCACAGATCAACATTGGATTCCCGCAGGACACTTGTCAAGCTCAGAAATGGTCACAAATTCGAGGCTATGAGTTTTCATTAGAGTTATTGGGTTTTTTTTGGCTTCCTATCATGAAGGAATTTTTAATTAATGTAAGGGACAAACACTCCTAGTTTATAGCTAAAATTCAGGGAATGTTTTCTAGCCTCCCTAGAAACTAGGAAATGACTCATATTTTGCATTTATGATCCATTTTGGATGGGATTTCGACCTGATGAGGTTTCATAGTCTATATTTTCTATAAGTAGACCCTATTATGTCTTTTTTTGGGTTGGATAGTCTCATATTTTGCAGTGGAACTCTTGTAACCAGCCTGTGGAATGAAATCAGAGACATAATTGCAGGAATTGCGTTGAGATACTTGTGGTATGATTTGGAACATCTGTGTTTCTTATGTTTGTTTATTATATTATGCTTAATACCATGTCTACTTCTTCAAATATGTATATCTTGTAAGTTTGAGAGCATAATTCATGTTTATGCATGCTCTGTTTTAGACAAGATTCACCATATTATGTTTATTTGCTTCTAAACTTAATGAATTCACCTCAGTGCTCATTCAAAATCTCCTCCATTTTCATCCTATACTCAATGAATGATTATTATGCTTTAAACTACCTATCTTTCCTCACATATTATATACAGGTTCATCATGAAGTTCAGACCTAGAAACCTTATATACAGTCCATTCACTGACTTTTATATCCAAAATTCAAAACATCAAACAAATTCTATTTATTAAGCTTACATACCTAGCCTAAAATCATTAGATACTCATCCATTAATTTGAATTCTTAAAGTGAAAAAGAGAGAGCTCTCTCTGGTCCGGGTAGGGCAAGCTACCTGACCTAAAGTTTGATTTGTGGTTATCTTTCTCCAATCCTACTGTCAGCCTTGGGAAGTTGGGGAGAGTGATAACAAGAGGAATCACTTTCAACCAACCATATTTCATCATGACCTGCAATGGAACATGTAAAAGCAGAATAAAATGAGTATTCATCATCAAAATCAT
The DNA here is from genome assembly GCA_034641835.2 of Pinus albicaulis. Lineage (NCBI taxonomy): Eukaryota > Viridiplantae > Streptophyta > Pinopsida > Pinales > Pinaceae > Pinus > Pinus albicaulis. The sequence goes on along the minus strand of CM076572.1, from coordinate 1,128,108,242 downwards.
TCTTTCTGGGCCTCCTCTTATGAGAGGATTCATCAATGTCAATTGTAGAAGCATGATGCTTCCCCTTCCTATTTCAATCTCCATTCCTTTAATAGTCACCCCTTTGATTCCTTTGAGGACAATTACTTTGATAGTGACCATATGCTTGGTAATGATAAGATTGAACAATAGAGAGGGAGGTGGAGGTCCTCTTTGTGGTGTAGGTTCCCTTATTGGAGAAAATCTCGGAGTAGTTCTTAAATTGGGTCTTATACTATAACTTCTTTAAAATATTCCAAAATTAGGTCTTCTCATATTACTCTAAGAATGAGTTGCAAAACCTTTTTCACTTGGATATTTAATTGGGTATGTGGAAAGGAGCCTTGATTCTTCTTGAGTGAAATAGGCCCATAAATGATCAAACTTAGGTGCATTTTATCTTTCACAAATTCTTGTTGCAAAAGGATACCAAGACCCAGGTAAACTTCCCAAAGCCATAACTACAAATTATTTGTTAGATAATTCTTCTCTAATTGAGTTGATCTATTATTTGAGAAATTATAACAAAGTATGATGCCATAATCAGGGAAAATTTTAAGGATAGAAAATTATCTTGAAGTTTAAAACATTGGCGAATCTCACTAGTCCCTAATATGAAAACTATAAAATGTATATTGATGTATTTGTAAAATCATTCAAATTTATAATGACTTTATATATACTCTCTATATAATATTTTTTATTTTTAAGGTAAAATAATTTTATATTGCAAAATTTGGGCGAATCAGTTTTATAAAAAATGGAAATTAGCGAATCTTTTTTTTGGAAAAATCATCGAAAATTAGCCCACTTGTGAATATTAGCCCCTAAAATTTTCCATGGCCACAATATCATTCTTTTTCATATCTATATTATGAAGTTGACCCCTTAAACTTATATATTTGTTGATGTTGTTTATTGTGTATAAATGGAATCATACATCTCCTTAGAAGTTTGGTGATCAATAATGTATGGAATTAGATGATCCCTAACAGATTCTATAATGATGCTTCTTGCCAAGATGTCATCTTACTGAAATTTGTCTTTTCCTATTTGATCAAATGGTTCATTAAATTTTCTTGTAACAATACCCAATACCTTGTGCCTTCCAACCACTAGGTCAATCCTAGCCTTCCATGCCCTGTAATTTGTAGCTACTTCAAGCTTTTTATTTACCTATATGAAGGAATTCATGATGAGGATGATGAATATGACCAAACCAAATAAAAAAGATGAAGAATCTAAAATCCCTTCAAGGTGCTCTGAATTCTCTTCAAGGTGATCTTATGACTCTTTCCCTTCACCAAAGCTCTGATACCATGTTAATTTTTTAGCACAATCAAGACAAGTACAAATTTTCAAAATTGATAACTACTTCCAATGATACAATTAATCTTCTTATAACATTCCAATCATCAAGAAGTTATACATAAAAACTCAAAACATTCATTTTCTTCAATAGAGCAATAGAGATCACAGTAAACAATAAAAAAGAGAGACAAGAAACACCAAAGTTAGGCTACCAACTAGGGAACAAAACACAAGGGGAAAACCCAACCAGTCTTTCCTTATGGGAGAGAGATTCAATTCAGCTATAGTAAATTAGAATATTCCAAATTTCTGACCTCATTAAATGCTAAGTCAAACGAGTCAATGGAGAGAGAAAGTATAGTCAATGATAGTCAAAGTCAAGTCTACAACGGAGGGCCAAATTTCAGCCCAAGGAAGCTTTGAATAGGAGGGTCAAAATTCAATGAAACTTGATTCAAATAGGCACAACCAATTCGGCCTTCTCAGATCAGTCATAGTCTTGTTCAACTGAAGCAAATCTCACCAAGTCAACACTAGTCAAACATAAAACTAGAAGGCTACTCAACGTAGAACATATTCCCCTTTGAATTATTCACACGTGTGGATGTGCCCTTGCTATTTTAGATCGAATGATGTGTGTTGAGATGATGCCTAATGAAGTCCAACAAAATCTTATGTATATGTGTTTTAGGAGGTGGATTTTCCACATTTGGGGCTGACTTGTGAATTCAAGGCTGACATGATCAAATATCAGAATTTGAACTTTTATCCATTATTTTCTAATGAAATACCAACCATAGCTACCTATTTTTCAATATTAACTCTTGTCATGATTAAATCTTCCAAGTGCTGATGGCTACTCAAGTTAAGACTTCTTGTCAGTCTAATTCATCCCGCATCCACTTCGTGATTAGCCCTAAAATCACCCTAATGTGCTAGTTAATGCACTTGCCTTAGTCTCATGGTTTCCCCCCTTATTTCTTCATGAAAAGAAAAAAAATTGATGGACACAACCATTCCAATGATCTTCCTGCCATTGTTTGCAAAGGTCTCCACTTTATGTTCATTGTTTCACAAACAAATGCTATGGTTCGGGAAAGAGGTAGAGCAGTAAGGGGAGGCAAAGGTTGTGGGTGACCTCCCCGCATTCCATAGCACGATGAACATTGGGAATTATTCGACCTTGATATCCCTATCCAAATTCGATGCAAGGTAGAAGAATTAAAAATATTAGGTGATGGCCATCGGGCGGTCCTGAACTTGCTAACATGCCACTTCTGGATTATGGAGTTATTCAAAGAGAATGTTGAATAAATGATGGATGAAATGAATGCTAAACTCAAATAAACATGTCTCTCATTTCATAATTTTTTAAGGTCCATTGACATTGATTTCTCGCCTACTCCTCTTTCTTCGATGTCCTCTAGTTTCTTATATAACTATGAGGATAGAATTCTTCCCACCAACCTGGCTCCCCTCCTTGCAATGATTCCTTGATTGGAGATATACCTGGAAAATGTATAGTAATTTGAGATTCTATATGAAATAAGCTAAAAGAAACCATGGGAAATTCAAATAAGCTCCCTAACAATGTTGCCCAAACTTCCACATGAGTGCCCTCCTAGTAGTAGTTAAGCTCCTATGGATACCTAATTATTGAGGAAAAGGAAAAAGGAATTTCTCCAAGCAATGTAAGAGCTGGTGAAGAAGGAAACAGTAAAGAGAAACCAACCCCATATAATCCAAGGGAAAGTAGGTGGTTTGAGTAGAAGCATGACTTCTCTCCAAGATTTTACATGCTTAGAGGATACTACTTTCTTGTTGTTTAACTGCTCTAGTTTATCGAGTTCTATCAATGTTCATTTTATTTTTTTTCACCCCATGGCTTACACATTGTATTTGAACTCTTTTGGAATCCATCTGGTTTCCCAATTTTGGGTAGATGGATCTAGCTTTAGGATTCCCAAGTTTTCTTGTTTTTATGTTCAAATAAAAATCTAAGTTCTGTGGGAGACCGTTTGGTTTCCCTCTCACGGGAAGACGATATCCACTGCATTCCTATGCTCACATTCTGGTGTTGCACTCATAAATCTCTAGACTTGCATGCCTGTAATCTATTTACATTTTTATAATATTAAACATCCTACTTGCTTATGATATATATAGATAGAGATAGAGAGAGAGAGAGAGAGAGAGAGAGAGAGAGAGAGAGAGAGAGAGAGAGAGAGAGAGAGTATAAATTTTCCTTACAACCACTCACGCTACATGCAATCCACATTTTTAATAGTATTTTATGAATACATGTATTAAAAATATGTATATATAAATATTTTAAATTATGTGCGTGTGTGTGTTTTCTTAAATGTTATTTTCAAATAACCTCTAGTGGCATGGACATTTAGTGTGAAAAATAATTATTTTCCATTTTCATCGAGAGAAATAACATTAAGTGAGGTTAAGTTTTGTTATTTAGATGTGAGGAAGTTAGGTTTGACAAAACATTTTAGAGATGACCTTGGCCTTTGTTGGACATGTTAGCTAGGGGAATGCCCAATTTAAATATGATATATGGCACCATGTAAAGAGATCTCATAGAAGACACCTTTGGTTTTTTTGTTTTATTGTTGAAGAATGTTGAGATTGAAACATAGATATAATGCATTTGTGACCCTTTTGAAATAGAGTACTATTATCCTATAGGATTTTAGCAAAGCGAGTATGGGCTCTTTCTTAGTGCCAAAACTATAGGTATATAATTTTAGAGTTGGGTTTCATCGGAAAAAAATGAGAAATTTTTGTAAGGATGTGTTTGGAAGCTGTTATCTTTCAGATTAGAGCTTCCAAACACATCCTTACAAAACTTTTTCATTGTTTTCCGGCGAACCCCAACTCTAAAAGTATATACCTATAGTTTTGGCACTAAGAAAGAGCCCTTACTCACTTTGCTAAAATCCTATAGGATAATAGTAAGCTATTTCAAAAGGGTCACAAATGCATTAGTATCTATGTTTCAATCTCAACATTCTTCAAAAAAAAAAAAAAAAACACTCTTTACATGGTGCCATATATCATATTTTGGTATTATCTTTAATGTTCTCTCCATTAATCTACGACATTACCATTATTTATTTCATAATAACACTTATGTGTGATCTTAATATCATTGAACACATGGAGGCTGGCATTCTAGATAGTTCACCTATTGAGGGTAAGCAGAGATGAGGGATATTATGCTTGGAGACTCGCCTTGCCCTAGTGCTAGTGGGATATTTACATCCCCCTCGGAGTTCATCATTTGTGGAAACTGAGTTTAGTCATATGAAGAAAGGGGCATAGTTTGGAAACTTCTGAACATACATGCCAGTATTTACGACAAGCGTGTGTTTTATGATAATTTGGATGGTGCTCCATTGAGGGAGGACAAAGAAAAGGTAATTTCATGAAGGTGGAAAATTAGTGTCAAGAAATCGGGAGGCTTGCAAATTAGATTGGATTTATCTTTTTTTGATAACTACTTGTGAAATTTGTCAGTTTTTTATCAATTTAATTATGTTATTCTTCATAAAACAGTTATCAAATATACAAACCATGAAGATAAAAAGAAAAATAGTGAACATGAGATATAGGCTCCAAGCTAGGGAAAAACCCTTCTAAGGGGAAAACCCAAAAAAATTCTCTCCTTATAGCATCATATAAAAATGAGATATCTAAGACCCATGACCACAAAAATACTCCAATATTCTAGATTCCAAGTCAAACCATCCTTTTGCATAGCAAATCAATTAACAACAGGAGACCCAAAACAAGTCTTCAATAAGAGAAATAATAAGGTTAAACTTCCTCAAACCCTTCTTTAATTTTAGACCTTGGTCCTCCTTCTATGAAAATTTAGAGCTAATCAAGCGAAATGTGTGTCAGAATGAGCTTGACTCTCCCTCTATTGATACTGTTTAGAGGGGTTCGAACATACATGACTTCTTAGGGCAGGGCCAACTTGATAGGCAAGGCCGACTTGTCATCTAGAGGGGTTTTTGACCCAAATTACATATTTAAAAATTATTTTACTAGGCTATACATAAGCCTTTGACTTTGACCAATACAAATAACAATGAGCATAAAGAACATGCTTTAACAAAATAATAATTTGACTTGAGCATGAAACCCATGCTTGAAAAAATAAATTAATATTTTTTATTCTTTTTTATTTTACATATAATGACATAAGTACAAAGGTCATTATGAAGACCAAACCTAATCACATTTTCTAAAAATTATTTGGCTTGAAGTCGGTTCCTAGCAACAATTGGGTTCCTCCGAAAGATGGGTGAAGCTTCAATGAGGTGAATACAAATGAGTGTGTTCATATTGGCTCGGTGCTTACACCTCCTTGTGGTTTCTCTCAGGTATCATCTATTCTCCATCTGCATGTGTCAATTTATTTGGGTTGCATCTATTTAGGTTTGGGTTTGGTGGTTGTTTATTCACTAAGTAAGAAAAATGGTTTGAGTCCAAGAGATTTATTTCCTTGTATTTTGATTCTCTTCCTAATCTTGTTGGCCTTAAGTTAAATGACCAATTTTCTAATCACAGGTTTCTCATATTTTTTTCTTCCTACTCTTTTTAATTTCTATGTGGTTTGGTTGTTTGTCAATTCCGGTGGGAGTTCGATCTCTGGATTGTGGAAAATTTCGGGAGAGTTTAATGATCTAGGCCCATTATTTTATTTTCTACCCTTGAATAATTTCGGTTTGTGCAACATTTTATGTGCCAATGGACTTGTTATTTTTGGTTCTTTGCAACATCAACGTTTATGGGGGTTCTATGTGGTATGGGTGTTTATCTATTTTGGTGGAATTTTTCTCTTTGGCCTATAGAAAAGTTCCAGGGGATTGAATTGAGTAAGCCAACATTTCTACTTTTTATATTTTCCAAGCTTTGGTCTGAGGGGAATATATAGTACTGGTGGAATTTGTTTTTGGGGTATTATGCTGCTTCATTGTTTTTGGGGACTAAAATGTCACATTAGTGAATGTGAAATCGTTGTGGGGAAGGAGGTTATGGCCAACAGAGCTGTCGATTTGAGATCCAGGCTCAACAAGCAACAACTGCCTACCATTCTGCAAGCTCTCCTAACACAGGAGGAACTTCAATGGCTTCATAGACAAGTTCGTTAATATTGACACACATATTCAGATACATAAGCAGAGGAGAAACCCTTCCTCAATTAAATTCAATGAAACTAATGGAAAATGCAAGCTTCTATTGACACGATGGAAGCTTGAGTAGCTCACATAGAAAACATATTGAATGTGAGTTCACACCTATTTTCCCTCCTGGTATGAGTTCAAAAAACTCAGCTCCTCTTACCTCATCAAATTCCTAATATGGTTATCATCCCTTATTCTTTGGCCAACATATTACTTCCTGTCTGCATAGTCTCTTATGCTTTATTGTTATTTTTCGAAAAACTTAGAACTACTACATACCATCCAATAAATTTGGTTTCCAGTATGGTAGAGTGAGGCTGATGTATTTTTAGAAATGGTTTTCAATGATGTAATGTGAATTTTGATGGAAATGCAATCAACCTACAAAATCAAAAATCCTTGCAATAATCCAAATGCAAGGGTAACTTCTTCATTTTCATTTTATTATAATGGCAACTTCTTTGTGACTGCTCCATAGATCCCATGCTTTCTCAAGATAACAAAAGGATGGAGACCATTTAGGATAGATGAGATGGAAACGACATAGAAGATGAACATGCTATGGGCTATTTTTCGAAGGTATTTACTTGGGTGACAAATGGTGGAATAATATTTTCAAATTCAAAGCGACAACCTACATCTACTTTTTTTTGGCGTATATTGTTGTTAATTTTGATTGTTTTTCCATCCCTCATAGTCCATTATTATGTGTTACCCTCAAGACAACTTTGGTGTTCACCAATAGATTGAAATTTCTCTTAATTATCTAATGTCAAAGTTTCCGTTCAGGGAGTTTTTTGACTTACTTTTTTGTTAAGATTCAATTTAATTTAAACTTATGGATGATTTTATTTAAAATTTCTCAAAAATCCTTAAGTACAATTTAGCTATTAAACACCACAAATATTTTTTAAAGTAGGTGAAAAAAATACTATTGTATATTTTCCCATTATCTTGTAGATCTTTACTGCATAAGTTACCCTAAAAATTGAAGTTTTGCCATGTGGATATGGAGATAAGCTAGCAAGTTTATTTGATTATATGTAATAGATTGAAATATGAACATAGGATATAAAAGTCAATGCTTGAAGTTCCCTAATGAAACTCTTAAAGTAAAAGGAAAAGGGGAATTCATATTGATAAGCTAATTTGGTGGTCAAGGAACATCCAGTTCTACCAATCTTCCCAGCGAGTCAAACAACCATATATTAAACAACGTAAATATTATTTGAAATGGAGGTGTAGAAACAACTTTGTGTATATTCCATTCTCATTTAGGCTTACTTAGACAATGTAATCTAAAAATTGAAGCTGTAACGTGGGAAACAAAGCTCAGTCCATTCAAATTCTGTGATATTGTGTAACCCATCGAAGTATATTCACAATATATAGAATAAACACTTGCAAGGGCCCAAAGGCAACTCCATTTATTATTTTATTTTTTGGGGGTAGATGTGGAGAATTCATATTAGTGAGAATACTTTGGGGCTTGTGGAACACCAAATTCACCATATGCTCCTTGCTAGTGTATAGTTCATCTATTAAATAAAAAAGATGTCATTTAAAAATAGGGCAGAAAAAAATTGACTTGTGTATTTTTCCATTCTTTGCCAACCCTTTATTGGATGGGCTAATTTAAAATTTGAAGTTATAGCATGTGGAGGTTCAATTTTTTAGATTGTTTGTGACATTGAAATCTAGGAAAAGAATAAAGAGTTAACATTTGTAAGGCCCCAAATGCATCTCCCTAGTTAAATGGAGAAAAACATTCATCAAAATTAGGAAACTATGTTGTTCACAGAAAATCAAATTCCCCATGTGCTCTATTTTATTTTTGGAAAAATGTTGCTTCCTAGTCAAGGGTTCATTTATTAAACACCAAAAATACCATTTGAAAATAAGGTGCAAATATCCCACTTGTTTATATTTCAAATTTATTTTAAGAAATAATTTAAAAAACATAAGGGGATCTAAGATGATAATTGATAATAACCCATTTACAAATCTTTGAGTAAAAAGGAAAAGGACATTCATATTAATGAGAAACACCTCTTCAAGGAAGAATGAAGTATATGAATGGTCTTTGATAGTTTACAACTATTTTTGGAACCATTTTTGAAGGGATTTGAAGAGTGCCACGGGTCATGAAAATTGCTATGTGAAAAATCATAAGCAAATATATCATGTTAATCCAAAATTTACAAGTTGCAGATGCTAAGTGTTACACATCATTTTGTCATCATGACACTTGACGGTTAAAATGGATATATCGCCATCCATACACATGTTTCAATGCATTCCCTTACAAGTAAAAAATCTAAAACCCTTGAAGAAATTATGAATTTTTGGGTAACATGGCCTTTTAACCTGTTTAGTATGACCAACGTGCTTTTCCTAGTCAGTTTTTGCACATGCACAATTTCTTCCATTGAAACTTGCACATAACTGCGCTATATCTTCCATTGTAGACCGCGCACATGACTCAATGAAAATTAAAAATTAAAAATAAAAAGTAAGTTCTATAAGCCTTGTTGGGTGAATATATCCAAATTGGAAGCTTCTTGGTCATATCTGTTCGAGCCAAACCCCTCAAAACATGGAGCTAATTCACTTTGATCAAGGAACCCTAATCCCACTATTAACGGATCTAATCCCTCTTTTGTGGATCTGAAACCTCCTCTATTTTTCGTATAAATTGAGTAGAGGCTAGAGGGTTAGGGGAGTTTATAAAAGGTTGTCTTATGCTGGTGAATTTAGATTGGGAAGCTTATCATCCAAGAAGAGGATTTGAGGCATTTGGGAGGAACCTCATGACATCAAGGCATGGTTGTAAGTCTCTTCTTTTATCTTTGAATTAATACAAATGAATCATTTTTCTCATTGTATTGTCTTACTGAAATGATGAATGATTTATGTTCCTTTATGTATTCATTAATAATATTTCAATGTATAATCTCCTTGATCATTAGATTAAGCTTGTTTTGAATCATTATATTGCATATGCCTTTGACCTCTTCTATGTCGGTGACTACAGATCTTATCAAGCATTGAGGAGCTGCATCAGGACGGATTAGGGATCTCCATCAAGCATTTCGCAAATGGGTAAGGGCACCAATATCCTTCTATTGTTTTGATGATTTAAATAAAGTTAGCTTAGGGAAAGATTTATTCAATTGTGTGTTTGTTTCTAGTTTTCCTTTAGGAATCTAGGGAGATCGCTCCTGTCCTCAAGAGGGATTTGTTCGCTTAACAAATTGGCGATCATATTGGAGGAAAACCGTGCACATCCATGGGCAGATTTTCAAAAATTTAACACCCTCAAAAAATAAAACTAATGGTTAAAAATGAAAATTAATTAGATGAAAAGAAATATATTGAAGAGATCTATTACCTTGAGAAAAAAGTTTGCGAATTGGTCGATCGGTTTTCTTAGAATCAACCTTTGAAATTTTGTGGTAAAAACCCTCTTTTCTGCTCTCAAATTGGTTAAAATTCAAATGGTAAAAATGAATTAATTTTTCAACTTTTATAAGTTTTTTTGGTCCATTAAATATTATTTTTTATGCATTTAACCTTTTAAAAGTCAAATTTTGATGTTTTTGACCATAATTTTGATCGGTTATGATAATTTATTGAGTGTAATGTGCAGAATACAAGTTACCACATCAAAATGGACCATTTTGACCGTGAGTAAACTTTTATCACTTTTTCGGGCTCTCGAAAAATACGAAAAAGCGAAACCATGGAGTTCTCTATTAAGCCATTTTCAGGGTCTCTAAACATGAAAATAACTTTGAGTCCTTTACTATTCGAACTCGTAAAATTAAATGAACAACCATCTATTCAATATAAGTTTAACCATTTTTCAAAATGAATTAGACTATTTACGAAAAATGTATACGTCGACTAAGCATGGTCAATAGAGTTCTCTCCTGCATCATTTTACCCTTTTTCAGGCTTGAGGGACTAAAATTATGAAAAAGATCACTATGGAGTTTACTTACATTTTTCTTCTAACTCCCTAAAAATGAAAAACACCGAGCTTCATTTTCTCCGGGCTCGTTAAAATTTACGTTGAAAGAACTGATTGAGTTTTCTTTTCATGTATTTTCAGACTCTTTAAACTCTTTAAACATGAAAACGACAATGAGTTAACCCTATAATGGACTCGTAAAACTAAATAGTGTAGGACTCATCAATCAAAATGAGACTGAACCACTCCTTCTTAGGGTTCATTAAAAATACTTCGGAAGACTCATACAGAGGATGAGCTTACAAAACAAGCAAATGTTATCCTCCTCAAGCTTGACAAAAATAAAGAGGTACTTTCCAGTAATGGTGGGGGGAAATTGGGAAAAGGTATTCATTTTTGTACTCATTTAAAGGAAATATGTCACTCTTGAACACGACACTTTGTCACACATGTGTCCGGGTTGGGTAATCCATTTGTCTTACAGTCAATCGAACCTCATTGAAAAATCTTCAGTTGGTTTTCGATGTTATATTTGAGTCAAATGCTCCATGCTTTAATTTTCGTGTCATCATGTGTTCAAGAGAAGATCAACCTTAGTTCATGTTCCTTTTCAAATATGCCCTCAATTGTGTCGGCTATCCCCGAGTTAGTCCTTGCAAAACAATTCTTCAAAACTTGACATGAAGTTTCATGTCGTAGGCCTTCTTGCAACGAATCGCTTCCTATTGACTTCAAATCACTATCTAGGAAGTTGATCTAGAAACCATTTTCAGTACCTTGAGGCCTTCATGCCTTAATGGCAGTTTTTTTGCCTTCGACGACAGGTTCTCCTCATTGAACTTCTATCGAACAATTCTATGAGTCTTCGACTTCAGATCACCTAATCATAGTTATATACTTTCTATCCTAAATCTAACTACCCCAATTGAGATAAAGAAGTAGTTCATAGTATCCCAATTGCAAGCAAAAATACATTAAATATTGATTGTTGAGAGGAAGATAAATTGCTTTGGACAAGAAATAGTTCACTGATTTCACATTTTTTTTTGTAGAGTGAATTCTATTAACTTAGAAAGAATGATATTACATCAAATATTATCATAAGTGATACACGTTTCTTGCAAGGGAGACCTTACCATAACCAAAATTGTACCCTTCGAAGGGACATAAGAGACAACTGGAAACTAAAATAACTAACATCTAACAAGACTATGCTATCAAATTGGCCTATTTGGCCATATGCATAGTCAAATACAAAAAAAAAACCATAAAATTGATCCATAAAATAGTTAGGGGATTGTTTCAAAATTCGAGCGAGCTAGTGGGTTGGGGTTTGTCGGGTTTGTCGATGGTCTAGAAACTGCTGGAGGGATGCTAAGATGTTTTTCGATCCTTTCCAAGATGTGATGCATCATTTCCAACTTAAAATACTAATGTTTCGTGTGTCCATGCATATGATCCAAGGATTACAACACATCCCTCCTAGACTCCCAGCTATCCAATAACGTGCATCCTAAGAGGTACTTCATCTGCTAGTAAAAATATAATGTTTTCATATGATGATTAGTTTTGCCTCGTGTATTTCCCATGTCAGGGATCCATCCTATCCACTCCACCAACACTTTGGAATCTAAGAGGGAGTTTCTTTGAGAGGAAGCTTCCCCTTTAGAACCAATCAATTCTTCTTGCACATGCACATGAATCTACTCCCTATATCTAGTTGTAAATCCTACCACTATGTTATGTAAACAAGAGTTTCTTATACATGCTCACTTCTCATAGTAGGAAACCCCTAGTCACCCCATCCATGGTTGGGTAGTCTTCCTGAACCATCTTCCAATAGGTAATCTTCAATGGATAGGTCGGTAAGCAGTTCCATGTCAACACCATAGGATGGGAGGACTTTAGGAAACCATAAATGACTGGTAAATCCACTACTTTGTTCCCTATTCACCTGACATGTGGCAGAATAAGAGTTGGTGCGTTTGAGAGTAGGACAAATACTTGTTTTACCAATGCTTTCAATCTCCAACCTTTGGATACCCTATGAATATGTGGTCCAACTTGTATTCTATATACCATGTTGATAGAGAGTCCCCTTCTACAAAGAGATGATTATAACCTTGGTGATGAACATATTCAAGACCCCTCCTCATACCTGTTAGTTATACAACATTATTAGTGTTAATTCTTATTATCGCTAATATATGAATATTGACATTATTGTGTGATCTCGAATGATGCCTCCATACCCTATGCACCCAATATTACCCTTAGAAACCCCATCAAAATTAAATTTTATAAAAGGGGCTAATTGGATATTATACACATTGTAACTATAACTATTTCTTTCCGAAATTGATTAGGGCTACTTCTGCTCCCTCTTTAAGCCTAGGCTTCCCCGAGTCTCTAGTTCTAGGCTACCTTTCCCTTGGAGTATACGGGGAAATCGTCCTGCCATGTAAGTCTATTTGGACAAGTTTTTCTCGAGTTTAGTGAGAATTTCCTCCCATACGTTTGTAATAACCTCAATTTTATTTCCCGCTTAATTCAAGAATTGTAAATTTAATTAAATAAATGAGCCAAGAGCTAAGTCAGGGACACATATTGTAGAGTTGATTTGAGGGGGAAAATTGCTTAGGATATTGTTTTGTTTTATGGCATCCATGAGGGATAACAAGTGTGCCCAAGGAAAATGTTGCAAAAATATCAGCTAGAATGAGATAAGAAGCATGCATTTGAGTAAGAAAATGTAGGACACCATGAACAATTGAAAGTGGGCCACACAATAGGAATTTAGATTGTGATTGGGTGCACACAAATGCTGGCCACTTGTAATAACTGATAGAAAATAAAACAAATAAGGGTTGTGAATAGCACACTTTGAGGGGTTGGAGAGGTTTATGGCCTGAAAAGAAAAAGGGGCCAGTGGGCATGAGGCAGGAATATCTCCTTTAACCTTTCGATTTTAAATATCCACAATTGAGGATGTTTTTTGGTAATCAAAACCTTGCCTATGACGCCCATCTCACTATTATTCTCTTATAAATATACATATAAGCATTAAGAATTCAACTTGAATAGTTTGTCTTTCAAGATAATCCCTCTCCACATGGAGTTTTGCATGATGATCATGGAAAGCTTGGAAGACTCGAGAACCTTACCATAACTAAGGAAGAATTATAAAGAGCTCTTTTTGTCGAGATGGAGGAACCTCAAAAGTTCATTTTAGTTTGGAAATTGGTTAGCAGGTCAATTCCAATATTGTGGGAGATCTATTGGACTTGGTTATATTGGATTGTGATCTTAGAGAGAAAAAAAGAAGCTGGATGTGGGCTTGAACAATTAAGTGGTGTTTTTCTAAAAAATTTGTGGCAATGCGGAGGTTTATTGTCGATGGATTTTTGTTATAATGTTCCTTTATATATTTTTCATTATTGGTGGAGGTGATAGACATCTTCATGTCCCAGTGCACAAATGGATTGCAGTGACTGTAGGTGACTGGGCCACTAGAGACCCGATCCTAGTTAGTAATACTAGTCTAATCCAATAATCATGTACCTCACTCATGTTTTGGAATCTAGTACAAGGGTGAAAACTGCAAGTAACCTTGGCTATAACTCATCTATGGTTGGGTTGAAAACTGGATTCTCCATCTCAGGTGCAAGACTCATCCTCAAAAGATAAGTATTCCCCATACCTTGTATGCCACCAAAAGTTCTTTTTGTCTATTTACTGTTGAATGCATAGCCTTTGAATGATAATATTTCCCCTATGTGTTTATGAAATAATGCTCATTATGTCCTTTTCATTAGTTCCCAACGTAACATAGTCTCTGTGTTTAAATTCCGATCTTATATTTTGATCTGGTCACTTGAGAATAAGAGGAGGTTGAGGAGGGTCTCAGATTTTTGCGTTGTGGTTTGTGGTTGTATTTTTAATATATATATATATATATATATATATATATATATATATATATATATATATATATATATGTATGTATGTATGTATGTAAGGTTCTATGTCTAGAGGCAGGTATGGACAAAAATCTACTCAAACCAGTAGGAATGAGCACCTCGGCCATGTACCCATGTGAAGATCTAATTTCCTGAGCATAATGAACTCCTTGGTGTAGGGGGTTGTGAGGAAGTTAACAATCCTGGAAAATGAGGATTATTTCTTTGCAAAATTTGGTTAGAAAATGTGACCACATAGGTATAATAATGTACTATTGATCTTCTCACTACTTAACCATGAATGGAAGTATATTGGCTATGCGTGTAGTTAAGAGTGATAAATTCCTACAAAATAGCAGACAAGTTGTGATTCAAATGAGGGTTGGAAACCCAAGACTTGACATAACGATATATGCATATAAAAATATTAGTCGTAGTGTAATCCTATATATACATATGAAATGTAACATCTTCAGGTTGGCGTCGTAGTGTGTGAACCATGCCACTGTGCACACAAAATCCATGACACCATTAAATAATTAGTAGGAGTTATATGTCATTGTTCATGCAAGCTAACCATGGAATCATTAAATACTTAGTAGGAGATAATTATCAACTCCAACTACTAGACTCTCTAGCTCTTGCATATGTAAATTAAGTTGGATAACCTCATGCATTTTAAGTGGATGACATATCTACAATACTTTCTCTTAGTTCGCAAGCACAAGAATGGTTGTGAGAATAAAGTCTTAGTTGACCTCCAACTTTTGCATTACCTACTATAGCTAATATTTTAAAACACGACTTTGAAGAATGGACTGCAATGTATCCAACCAACCTTGTTTCTCCACCTACATTAGTCTCAAGGTTGAGTGGATAACCTACTCTTTTATCTTGTACATATTTTCCACATTGTACTCTCTACCAATGACATGTGGGAAACATAGTAATATAGAGCTACAAGCCACTTTGGTATCACCGAGATCCTTCGTAACAAATGTATTTCTTTTGGTGTAGTAGACATAAATACGTTGAAGCCCATATCGAGTCTTGCATAGCATGTAGCATTGTGCCAAAACAACAAACCATACATAGGGTTACACAATCTTGTGCCCATTATGAAAATTCCTTATAGATTGATCTACATGGAATTCCTCACAAGTTTTCCCCATCTTTGATTCTTACCTATTTGATCTCTTTTTGGTATTTTCTCATCACAAGTCTCTAATTGTGACTATTTTGTAAAGGCCTTTCGTCTATTCTTGAAACTCAACTTGAAAAACAATATTATGATGAATATACAACAATCAACCTCTCTCATGTCTATTTCCTCTGCGTATAAAATCATGCACATCCTCACACTTAGGATGATAATTTTCATTTCATTCAATGTGCTTATAGTAGAGCCATTCACAACACTATAGGGCATATCCCTTTTCATATTTATTTGGTTTCCAACCCCTTGCTCTTGTTTGCCTTTCTTTTCAAGTACCTTCTACATCTAGAACTCTTGCACAAACATACAAAAAAAAAAAATTGAGCAATTTGATTGGAAAATTCAACAACACATAAATAATCCCAAGATATCCTTACTAAGTAGTGGTTGAAGTAAAAGTAGCAGCATGATAACAACATGTGGATAATGTTTGGCCACATTTCATGAAAAAATGGTTTAAGTGTCCCAATTGGAAACTTAATCCTCTTCAATATGTCCTTACATTTTTAATAAAGAAACAAGTGAATGAAAGGGTGCTCAAAATTTCACCTTACCTTAAAATTAATTGCTTAATTCTTATTTAACACATTTTCCGAAACCTCCTCCATTATCACAACCCTTTGATTTGGTATGGTCACTGTCATGTTAATAAGAAGTTAAAAAGATATTTTCTGATCAATCCATTCCCAATTTAGACTACATGAATATGAACAATGTAATTGGTCCGTAATACACTATACCAATGCTATGAGACTCAAACTCAGCCAATTTACAACTTCACC
Organism: Pinus albicaulis; assembly: GCA_034641835.2. Classification (NCBI taxonomy): domain Eukaryota; kingdom Viridiplantae; phylum Streptophyta; class Pinopsida; order Pinales; family Pinaceae; genus Pinus; species Pinus albicaulis. The sequence goes on along the minus strand of CM076572.1, from coordinate 1,128,091,776 downwards.
AAAATTGGAAATATGTCAAAGCTTAGTAGATGGATACATTTAAAAAAGAAAACAGTTACCCCATTCTTGCAACGATGCAACGAGAGTTGGGTAACATAGTAAACACCTCCAGTTAGACAAGGGGGTGTGTTACAACATTCCACCTAAGATACCTATCAATGAATGGTTCCCCCAAGTAATTTTATGGTAAATTTTTGATCTGGATCTCGAGAATGTTCACTTCATGCCTTGGGATTATCATTAGAGTGTTGGAGAAAAAGACCCGAGATTGGATGTTTTGTTTTCCATGCTTGATGCCATTAAAAAAATTCCAGGATTTGGATGAATGCACACGCTTCCTATACCATTGGTGTACCAATACCCTTCACGTGATAAAAAAATTTCTTATGTGTAAGAGGCATGTCATTACCATATAGTCAAAGTCCTTTGAGCCTATGCTCAACGACTACAACCTTGAAGCGACATCCCAATCCTTCCACCACCAAAATGAAGAGGAATGGAGAGAGTGGGTCTCCCAGTCAAATCCCCCTAAAGGCCTAAAAGGGGGTAGAGGGGGATCCATTAACTAGAAAAAAAAGGAGGAAGATGAAACCAAGTTGAAGATATAGGTTGTCCATTCATTTGCAAATACAAAAGACCTTAAAAGTTGACATAAAAAAATCCCAATTCAATTTATCATAAGATTTAGATAGATTTAACTTGAGTATCATACTCGGCTCCTTAGTGATTTTCAAGGAGTGGACACCCTCATGTGCCACCATAATCTCATGTAGAAATTTTTTCCCTTCCACAAATCCTCTTTGTTTTGGGGAAATGAGTTTGGGAGGAATGATTTGAGCCTATTTGCAATGAACTTTGTAATAATATTGTAGATCACATTGCATAACACAATTGGTATATACTCACTAGGTTCTTCAACTTTCTCCCTTTTCAGGACCAAAGTAATGAATGTGGAATCTAATGTTCTAAGAATGGAATTTTACCTCTGAGACTCCTCCACTGCCCTCGAAACCTCTTCCCCAATTATTGACTATCAATTTTAAAAAAATTCAATGGTAAACCCATCTGAACTAGGGGCTTTATTGTGAGCAATCACCTTAATAGTAGCCTCTACATCCTCAAAGGTAATTTCATGCATAAGTGTCGTGTTTTGTTCTTCATTAATAATTGAGGGAATATATATAGTTATTTGCATAATTTCCACTTGTCTATCCACCGCAGGCTCAGAAAGAATATTTTAAAAGAACTAGATCAACTCATGAGAGATATCCTTATGATTTTCCAAATTAATACCATTTAGTGGCTCTTAGGGAAGATATTCTATTATTGTGTTTGTGTTGTAACATAGACTTGTGGAAAAAAGTCATATGCCCCCCCTCCTTTAACCACTAAATGCGATATTTTTTCCTCCACAAAATTTCGTCTTGCTTCTTGCATTCCTATAGTGCTTGAAAATTTTCTACCGCTACCTTGATCAAGTCCTTTGAATTTCCATGCAAGATTGAGTCTTGTTGTATTTCCATAATTTTTACCTCCAACTTCCATTTTTCTTATAGAATGTATCCAAATCACCCCTTATTCCAACCCTTGAACTGCCATTAGATATGTTTTAACTTTTTTGTGTAAAGAAAACATTGTTGAGGCTTCAATATTTCCTATCTCCTCCCATGATTTATGGATCTTTGAAAGAAAATCCAAGTGTTGAAGCCAAAATCGTTCAAATATGAAAGGACGATTATGAGGGCATGCCTTCATATCCATAATGATACATATTTCCTAATGATTCGATCCATTGCTAGGGAGGATGTATACTTCAATAAATACATCTCTTGCCATAATATTCTCCGAAGTAAGAAAATGATCTAATCTTGATGGTATTTACTAATAGACCCCTTGCCTAATATTCCAAGTGAATATACCATTGGTTGTTTCTATCCCAATGGGGCCAAGGTAATCAATAATGTCCTAGAAAGAAGTTGCCTTTGCCTCCAATCACTATATCCCCCCTCTCTTCTCACATAGTGACTTGATAAAATTGAAGTCACTCCCAATAATCCATGTATATTGGGAAATAAGGTGTCCAATCTGGGTGAATGACTTGAGAAATGATTGTTTATGATGAAGTGTGTTTTCAGGCCATACATATTGGATAAATAACATTACTCTCTCGATTTGACCACATGGAATTGCATTGTCAAGACCCAGAGCGTGGAAAACATATTAGTCACTTAGATGTCTTGGTCGTCCCATAATATTTCTAATCCTCCTGAGTGCCCTTGAGAATATATAACAATCAACTGGAATTTCCTTCTCTAGTTTTTGGTGAGGTTGTACCGAGCAACCCCCTATATTTTAATTTCCTGTATCATCATAAATGTTGGTTTTTCTTCTCACAATTTATATTTCAAGAGAATTTGTTTTCCATGGATATTAAGGACCGTCATTTTCCATGATATAATCTTCATGTATGAGGCTTGTTGGAGCTGTGAAATACCTTTGTGATAACCCTAACATGCCCATAATTAACCAAGTTTCCTCCTAATTCATCTAGCATTTGTAAATTACTCTCTTGGTCTCATTTTTTCTCCTCTTTATGTAGTTTTCCCAATTCCTTCAAAGATTGAGCTTGAACTCCCAATGGCTTAGATCCTAAGCTCGATTTGAAAACTATATGCATATACTTTAGATACACTCTTTCTAATAGACAAACTTGATGCTCAAGGAGGGTGAATGGATCCTTACCTTTCTAGGACTTTGTGATATATGGAAAATTCAATGCATCTATGTCCAAATATATATCTTCCACCTAATCTAGGAGTGCATAAGTCTCATCAGGCATTTCTTGAAGTAAAATTGGTGGATAAAGTGTCGAGGAAGAGGAGTAAAGAGATGGTTGATCATAAGGTGTGGGATTTACCAAATGTTGTGGACGAGGGGCCTCTACATGCTTTGGATTAATTGAAACATATCAAGGATTTAACCCTTCTAAGGTCAAGGAGGGTCTTGCAGACTCTCACATTTATTAGTGTGTATGATATAGGGTTTTCAACATTATTCAGTGACGCCAACATATTGAACTGATTTTCCGACCCTTCTTTCTTCTCTAATGTGTTCTGGCACATGGTCGACTGTTTTGAGTTTTGACATCCTCGATCTACCACTACAAACCCATCATTAGGTTGATCCAATGTTGTATCTACGATTTCATTGTGTTTAACTAGGGGGAATTCCTAGTATAAATGCACATACTCATGGCTTCTCATGCAATTAAATGGGATGTGCTCATAATCAAGTTTCTGCTTCCACAGATCACCTTGAAAATATACATCAGTAGATTTCAGAAGAGGATCAGATATAATCATGTACATGCATATGTGGGCATATGAGATATAATGACCCTTCTTAGTTGCTTCTAATGCTTTGACACAATTCACAAGAGAATTTCCTATTCCAGCTAGTGTTTCCTCATCCCAAAACTCTCTCGACAACGAGTAAAATTGAATCCATACCAGGCTGTCGTGAAGTATTCCTTATATGGGTTAATCCCTTCCATCCATCATCGAAGGTACAACCCAACATAATAAAAAAATATGGCCCATTCTTAAACACTCTGTCCTGATCTTCCAAGCCGACAAATATGATGGTGAAAAATCCCTCAATGTTTAGCTTCAACTTGATCTATCCCTTTAAATTCCATTTGAGTTGGATCCACTAGGTTAGGACTTTATTTGTAGGCCAAATCCATAAAAATATTTCTATGAGTGCATGGTCATGCATGTATTGGATAAAATCCCTGATCTGATCAGATATGACTTCATATTTAGGGTCTAAAACTGCTTTCGATAAGCAATTGTTTGGTCTTCGTCTTTTGGCTTAGTTTCCATGTTTTATTAGATCTCGTTGGTCAAGATTTAGAGTGGATCCATAGGGGTGCAAATTTGAGACCCCATACTTGCCAAATGTACATTCGTCTGTATCAATCTCGATCTGGGAGGGATTACCGCTCCCTCCATTAGCATTTTCCATAGGAAGAGCGATTGTAGAAAAACACCTGCCACAACACTAGGGTTTGCAAAGTTTTTCTAGAGAGGTTCCATTTATTTCACAATTATTAAATACATTACATAACGTAACTCATAACATATTACATCAACATTTCAACATCTAAATATAACTAGTGAAAAGAAAAAAAGGATAATTCAATTCAAGAACTGAAAATGGTTTCAAATCTCATAGATGAAAATTAAAGTGTCATAATAATCTAAACACCATTACTGAGAATGTCTTTTCACTAATCACTAGCTTTCAAATCCTTTATTAATTTCAGGTAATAGTATACAAAACCCAATATAATATTCTCTAGTTGAAGAAAACACTCACATTGAAATATACCATATAATAATATACAAGTTTTAATCCATATGACAATCCCTCTTTATGATGTATTTAATCCTCCATTAACCAACTTGAAAATAGTGCATAAGTTCTTCTTTTCTAGATGATCTGACCCCTCTCTAATCGAGAAGAGTCATATTTATACAATAAATTCAAATAAAGAAAACATAGGATTACTCATCTTTTCCGTAACTAAGACTCCAAATAGATAATTTCTCTGATTAGAATGATTTCATTGAAGAATTTAGATGATGTGTTCACCGTGTTGTCAAATTTTTCCTATTGTTTCCTTTATTTGATTTGTGTACAATATTTTGGATAAGGATCAGATTTTGAGGTTTTGCTTCATCCATAAGATCACAGTTTCTAGAATGATTTACTAAATGAATTATTATTATCCTATACAAAACACCAAAATGTTAATGAAAATCACAAAATATTTAGTGAACAAGTGTCATACCATAAGTTTATTCAAATTTCAAATAAAACATAAAAATGATAAAACTGGCCTAACAATTTTTTACAACCAAAATAGATGATTTTAATAGAAAACATATTAATATTTAACCTTAATTATTTACAAACCTAGTCATAATCAATTCATAATTAACTATGCTTTACCAAATATCAACATATCTGGATATCTTGGGAATGAACACTTGTAAAATTCACTGATACTCTGATATTAAATTTTTTGGCATACAATATATTTCCAGGAGGTAATGAAATCATGACATCATAATCAATGATGTGGCAATGTTATGTATGATAAGACATGTCAGCCAAATAATACATTATCAACCTTCAAAAAGTATGAAAATAGGTGGCACGTGTCATATGACATGTCCACATCCACCACACATCACATGCTGATATGGAAAATATCTAAGTGGAATGCTGACATGGCATGTTGGATACAAGAGTACCAGAGAATTTATAAAAATGTAAATTTGAAATTTCTTGATATTCCAATATTCTAGTGTACAAATACCATGAATTTTATAGCATGACATCAAGAATGATGTCACTATTGGAAAATCAAGATGTTTATAGATTAGAATTGATTCTCCTTACTTGATAATTACTTTTGATATTTGTTGGCCATTTATTACTTTTATATTTAATTCTTCATCAAGAAATTACCAAGAACACGAAGATAAAAAAGACACAAGATATAATCTCTAAGCTAGGGAAAAACTCATACAAGGGGAAGCCCAAAAAGAATTCCTCTCTTCTTATAGAATCAAATCAAAATGAGACCTCCAAGACCCAAAGACCAAAGTCAAGATTCCTTCCAGGAACCAAGTCAACCCTCCAATAAAATCTCTTCCAAACAAGTCAAAGTCCTCCAATTTCAATGAAGGTCAATCTCTTCAAAATCTACCCTAGTAAAAGTTTCAACCCTCTACTTCAGGTATGAAATTCAGACCTGCAATTCTCGACCTTGTAACTCACACAAAACCCTATATTTTCACACGCTTGAGTAGAAAAAGGTCAAATTTCCAAGTCTTCTTCCTTCGGTTTGACTTCTTCTTTTCTTCTTAACTTTCACTCTTGAATGTATCCTTTATTAGTTGCAGATCGAACTTGTTAATGTGCTCTTCAAATGAGTCAAAATCTCTTCTATATATACACTTCTCAAGAGGTAGAATACACCTCTTATAGGTTGACTTCTCCTTGGCAGGGCTGAATTGATCTTGGAGGACAAAATGACTTTCTAGACTAAAAAATAATGATTTTCTTTTGTTACAACAAGTCTAAATAGTATTATAATACATGACAAAATTTCTCCTTTGAATCAAAAATCCCTAGAAGCATGAATACCATGCTTTAACCTAGACTTTGAGCATGAAACCCATGCTTGAATAAATAAAAATTATTTTTCTCTTTTTATATAAAATATACAATGTCATTATTACAACAATAATTATGAAGACTGAATCTAGTTACATTCTCCAACACTCCCTCTTAACTAGGGAGACATTCATAATCTCATCATGAGGTATAAGGATTCTCAAATTGAAGTATTCTCATAACAAGAGTCAGATTGATAAGCCATATTTAAGCATCAACATCATAATAAGCATTGTAAAAATAGCAAGGCCTTAACTAAAAAGCTCTATATCTTCACTAGATCAGAGCACAATGCATGGAGGCTTTACACGAGACACCACACTACCTCTTAAGGCATATACCCCATCCAAATGTTCGCTAGGTATGTCCTTTTAGGACTATTCTTATCTTATATTCCCATTCCTTGATGAATATTGTTCCTCTTCGACTACTCTCATCTTGCATGCCCTACATCAACCTCAAAGAGTATCGGTCTATGAGACTACTTCTATATTGGATTCCCAAATCCTCAAGAAGTACCAATCTCAGATGCTTATCCAATCCTCCATTCTCCCTCTCTAGTGCCTTCACTATACTTACGACTATTAGTCTTGGTCTAGTGCATGATACATGGAGAATAAGGCGTTATACATCACTAACTATCAATTAGGGAGGATATTTCCACCAAACCAATCTTACATCTCAAGTACTCAAGTTTTTTATTTGGAAGAGAATTTGTTAGAATATCAACTAATTATTCATTTGTAGAGATATAATTTAGCTTCACGACCCCATCTTGTACCAAATTTTAACATAATGGTACTTATTATTAATATGCTTTGTTATAGCATGAAACACTGGGTCCTTAGTCAACCTTATGCAACTTTGTTTGTCACAATGTATAATTGTAGGGCTTAATGTTACTTCAAGCATATTTGATAATGAATTATTAAACCAAACGAATTCTCTACAAAATTCACTTGTAGAAATGTACTCAACTTTAACACTACTCAAAGCAACAATATTTTTCCTCTTTCTCATCCATGAGATCATAGAAGATCCCAAACTAAAACATCCAACAATAGTGCTTTTACCATTTGTCTCACTACCACCCCAATTAGAGTCTGTATATCCCAATAACTGAATCTCATTAATAACATATCTAAGGCATTGATGCATTGTCCCATGAAGATATCTCAGGATATGTTTGGTTGCTATCCAATGGTCATGCCTTGGCTCCATCTAAAATTGACTGAGGATATTTACTACAAAAAAAATGTTGGGTCTGGTATTCACAAGATACATTAAGGAGTGAATTAATTTTCTATATCATGTAGGATCCATTGGACTAGATTATGAACTCCTAAAATTATTTATATTAGTAATATAGGAGTTGTCATTGGATTACTATCCATCAAGACAAATCTCCATAATGTCTTGATCACATATTTTCCTTTACCAAGATACTAGGTTTATGTCAACCCTCTAGTCCCAAATAATAGTTCATGAGTCCAAGATCATTCATATCAAATTACGCTGCCAACTGCCTCTTGAAGTCTTGATTTGATTCTCCACAATTGTGAAAAGTAATTCATCCACATAAGTTCATCCTTGACCACTTTGATGTAGCAGTTAGGATTTGCAGAACTCTTGACAAAAACCAAGTCTTGATAGGTATGCATCCATCCTGGCATACAATGCTCTAAATGCTTATTTCAAGCCATATAGAGCCTTCTTCAATCTGCATACGTGTGTCTCCCTATTATGGACTTCGAATCCATGAGGTTTCTCAATATAAACCTCTTCATCAATGTTCCCATTTAGAAAAGTTTTTTTAACATCCATTTGATGAATGTTCCATCCCATAGTGGAATCCAAAGAGACAAGTGATCTAATAGTTGTATATATTGCTAGGAGAAAATTTTTCTTCATAATCGATACCTTCCTGTTGTGAAAAGCCTCTTGCAGCAAATCTAGATTTATGATTATCAATGATCCCATCCACTGCATGTTTTATATTGTATATCCATTTGGAAGTGATAATATATTTGTCACTTTTTCTAGGAACAATTTCCCAGACATCATTCTTCATAATCGATTGGTATTCTTATTTCATTGCATTCCTCCATTCTTTTTTTTTACCTGCATCTTCATGGGATGAGGGTTATACCTCAATGAGATTAGTCATATAAGCTTCATAACCATAATACCTTTTAGGTCTCTTACTTTCTCTAAAATTTCCCTTAGCTATTGCATGTCCTTCGACCTCTTGTAGAGTTGTCTTTAAGCAAGCAAGTCTCTTATGAGTTTCTGGAATAAAATCATGTTACATAGGTTCACTAGGTCCTTCAATGTATTCATGATTAGATGTAGGATCTTGAACATTGTCATCCCTTGTAATTTCCTCAAAAGTGGGCACCTCTTCTTCCTCAGAATCAATTTGGATATCTTTGGATATCTTGTAAGCTAAATTTTCATCAAATATGACATTTATGCTCACTTTAATACAACGATACTCTTTAATGTAGATAAGGTATGCTTTTGATGAAGCACTATAACCAACAAAGATGCTTTTTGTAATTGTAGGATCTAATTTCTTCCTCTTGTCCTTTGGAATGTGCATGTAAAATGGACATCCAAATATTTAGAGATGATCCACACTAGGCTTATTTCCTATAAATGCTTCTTCTAAAGTTATATTATTGAAAATTTTATGAGGACTTCGATTCTATAAGTAGAATACTGTTACAAATGATTCTTCCCATAATAATTTAGGGTGATCTTGGTCATGAAGCATGGATCTAACACATTTTTCGATTGATCTGTTCTTCCTTTCAACCACACCATTTTTTTCAGGGTTATAAGGAACAATTAGCTTCCTCTTTATTCCTGCATCCTTGCAACATTATATAAGCTCTTTGAAGGTATATTCTTCACCATTATAAGACCTTAGGGTCTTTATCTTCCTTTCCGTCAGATTTACTACTTCATTCTTGAATTGGTAAAATTCATCAAATACCTCATATTTAGTTTTGAGGAGGTAAAGCCATGTTTTCCTAGAGTAATAATCAATGAATGTCACATATTATTGATGAACTCCAAGAGATTTTTCTGCCATAGGTCCACACACATTAGAGTGTATGAGATCTAATATTTCCTTAGATCTTGTATTACTTCTTGCAAAGGGTTTCTTCACATTTTTTCATAGAGCACATCCCTTGTATATTACTTCATGATTGTCCTTCAATTCAGGGATGCCAGTGACCATTTAATTTAGAGATGGAAATATCCTGTAGTGAAGGTGTCCATACCTTCAATGCCAAAATTATAAAGAGCTAAAATATAAGTGAACTAAAGCTTGAGGAAGAGGTTTTAGAAGCCTATACAACCTCCTCTCATGAATTACACTAATATTAGAATGTTCAATACTAGATTCCTTCCCCCATACCATAACATTTCCATAAACAAAAGCAATCCCATCACCTTTATCTTCTAGGCAAGAAATAGAAAGCAATTTTTTCTTCAAACTTGGAACATAGAGTATATTATTGAGATGAATACTTCCACAAGTCTCTAGTAGATCCAATACCTTTCACAAAGTATCTCTTCTTATCTTCAAATTCAACTGAATGAGAGAAGACTCCTTTTGCTAAAGTCTAGAGTTGACTACATTCATCTGTCATATGTCTAGAGGCTCCACTATCAATAACCCTTATATTATCATCTTCAAATTACCTGTAAGGGTAGAGAATAGACTTCCATCCATCACTTCCTTTGATAGCTTGGAAATTTACTTCATGATGTATCCTTTAATAGTTACAAGGAAGCTCCTAACATTTTTGAGACCCTTCTTCATAAAAATTATCATTGAGAAGAGAGAGTATATGACTGCTTATAGAATTCTTTTGGACGAAAGTGCCAACAAAGATGTGATATTCCAATCTCCTTCATTCACCTTAGCTTTGATACCATGTTGTAAAATCAAGATATTTATTGATTACAAATGATTCTCCTTACTTAATAATTACTTGTTATATTTGTTGGCATTTTATTACTTTTATATTTACTTCTTCATCAAGAAATTATGAAAAACATGAAGATCACAAAGACACAAGATATAGGCTCCAAGCCAGGGAAAAACCACTCCAAGGGGAAAACCTAGAATGATTACTTCTCTTCTTATAGAATCAAATCAAAATGAGACCTCCAAGACTCAAAGACCAAAGTCAAGGTTCCTATCAAGCACCAAGTCAACCATCCAAATAAGATATCTTCCAAAAAAATCAAAGTATTCCAAAGTCAACGAAGGTTAAATTCTCCAAAATCTTCCCCAATCAAAGTTTCATCCCTCTACTTCAGGTTTGAAATTTGGACTTGCAATTATCGGCCCCATAACTCACAAAAAACCATATATTTTTGCATACGTGAGCAGAAAAAGTTCAAATTTCCAAGTCTTCTTCCTTTGCTTTGACTTCTTCTTTTCTCCTTGACTTTCTATCTTGAATGTCTCCTTTATTAGTTGTAGATCGAATTTGAGGATTTGATCTTAAAATGAGTGGAAGTCTCTTCTATATATACACTTCTCAAGAGGTTGAATAGGCCTCTTTTTGGCCGACTTCTCCTTGGAAGGGTTGAATTTGCCTTGGAGGAAAAAATGACTTTCTAGACTAAAAAATAATGATTTCCTTTTGTTAAAACAAGTCCAAATAGGACTAAAGTACATGAAATATATTCTTCTTTGACTCAACAAGCCCTAGAAGCATGAATAACATGATTTGGCCTAGACTTTGATCATGAAACCCATGCTTGAATAAATAAAAAACATTTTTCTCTTTTTATGTGAAATATACAATGTCATGATTACAAAAATAATTATGAAGATAAAATCTAGTTACATTCTCCAATAGTCACATATGACGACGTGATGATGCCATGTGTCATAGATGATGATGTGACAATACCAACTTGAGGGCATGTGTCAAGAAAATATGCCATTTTAGGTCATGCAAGGTATGAAAATAAATTCCATGTGTTTGTGGACATGTTAGCATCGACCATGTGTCATAACATGGCTAGTCATCAAAGAAAGAGGTGGCATCCTTATTTGGCATACCGACATATCATATCAACATATTGTAATTTTGTGGGGTTTTATTTGTAGAAAATCTTTGATATGCTAATATTAGAACACTAACATTAGCCATACCGACCATATCATAGCTTTTTACATCGACGTTTTGTGATATTCCAATATCAACCATATCAGAGAATCGATATATTGACATATCAGTTGCGCCAAGACACATCAAAATGTTGGTATGGTGATATGTCGATATTCAAGAATGTAATTAGGTGCCATGAAAATATTTTGTCAAGTGACCATTTAAGCTTGAGCATATCAATATACCAATGAAAATTATCATTTAAAAGTACATAGTGTCGAGGTTCTGTTATACTGAGATACCAACATGTGTAGGAATATCAATATTTTCGGGTTTAAAAAAAACAAAACCAATAATTCGTGGAGTGTTGGGAAATGGTAAGTCAAAACATTTAAAAAAATTAAATATAAGCAGTGCAAGATATTCAAATATCGAGTTCTCATAAAAATAAACACAAATAAAAGACCAAGTATTGATATTTTGATATATCAAAATTTGAGGTTTCATTAAAAACAATAGAATGTGTGAGGTAAAGGAAAATTTGGGGGTTTTTCATGAGTTTTGGGGATTTTAATATTTACAATGTGTAATGTTACAACATGGGTAAAAAAAATTCATGTAAAATTCCTAATAAAAACTATATCTTAAAAAATCAACAAAATCAATTGTAGGACAAAAAAAAATCAAATTGAAAGTTCTAACAAATTCACAAAATAAATTGTTAAAAAATTTGGTAGGAGGGCCCATAAATTTTTGGCAGAAATTTAATGGGGGTTGTTCAGGTTAAACTATAATGAAAAATTCATTTATTTAAAACACCAAAAATATCATTTAAAAACTTGTGCAAAAAACCTACTTGTTTATATTCCAAATCATTTTTACATCTCCATCAAGCAATCTAATATAAAAATGAAGTTACAACATGAAAATGTTGATAATAGTCAGTCAAATTATTTGATTATCTTTGACCGATTGATATTGAAGCACATGCACATAGATCCAATACTTTTAAGGGATAAAAAGCAGTTGCCTCGAGGAAAAATAAAAGGACATTCATATCAAGGAGTCAAAACCCATATAAATTAGTCTTACCCTTTCCTCAAGTAAGATAGAAACAAATTAGTGGCATTTATTGCTTACTGCCATTTTTATTTGATGATTTTAGGATAATTTGTAGAGTGCCATGGATCACTAGGACCATCATAAAAAAAATCATGATCACACCAATCCAATATTCATAAGGTCTTGATGCAAAAATCTCAATGAGAAAGTCATTACCCAATAATAATGGAGTTATGTTTGAGCCTTGAGTTTCAACAACTGAAAATAAAAACCATAGCAATGCAATAATGGCAAGTATGATCACTACTGTAGCATAATTTGAATGGTTGATGTTTGGGGTTTCTTAGGGAAATTAGAAAGTTCAAAATGTGACTCAACTAATTTCTAAAACTCTTGCAATGATAACTATTAATATCTCAAGTAGACATCTATGTACAAAAATCGATCTTACCTTCTTGGGTGTCCTAGTGTTGCCATTACCATTGGGTTTTTGATTGCACACCATGTAATGATGTTGTCTGCCAACTAATTCATCATACATGTCATTTCTTGCATCATTACAAGATCCATTTTTAGAATATATTTCCTCTATTTTATATCCATTATAACGAACAACATTTTCACTAGATTGCATTTGGAGACTACAATGAGACTTATTAGGGATTTCCTCCACTCCTGTCTATGTCTTTACCCGGTTCGATTTTGGTGTATAAGATTTCTCTGACTGCAAATAAAATCCTATTAGTATTATTTATAATTCCATTATGATTATCAACTTGTCCAACATGCTTAGCTCCTCCATTAAATTCCTAAACATGGGATATCAAAGTGAAAACTCATAAGGGCCTCAACATAACCATATAGGTAAATTTGAAAAATATTCATAACAATGAGTTGAATTTGGTGTTCAAGGAACATCAAGTTCCTTGCATTCATCTTTTTCTATGATTTATGATCCAATGTGTTGGACACTGACACACCAAAAATACTTCCAAGTTAATTTAAAAAAAAAAAAAAATAGTGCACAATTATGTTTATCTCCATCTATGATTGATGCATTTTTATTTACTAAATGTTTCAAAAGTATTTCTATTTTCAATTATTTTAGCACTTTATTTTAGCTACTACCAACCTAGGTATTATGAGAAATTAATTAAACAAATATGGTTATTTATGGTATTGGTATAGTTGCATATGTGCCTTGAATATATCGAATTCATTATATAGACGCGTTGTTACATATTAGTGCTCCCAACACATAAGAAATTACATTAACTAAGCAAACTCTTGATGCAATGGATTTCAATGTTGAAGTATTTGGACACTAGATAATTCTTTAATTCTATGTGGAGGTGTGATACAAATCTGGATATACTTATTAGCACAACACACCAGCTGAGAGACTATGCCAATGATCAAGTGGAGAATGGATTGAACTATTACATGAACCCTATGACTCCAACAAACAATAATATATGAGATAAAATGTTCAGCATATAGAACATTAGCTATTTAATAATAAATTGGGAATGGAGTTAAGATAAGGGAAAAGTTTTATGGGGACAAAGTATCTTGCAATTACATTTTTACAATGGAATCCCTCAATGACTATTGTAGCTTACAACGCATAGCATTCCACCACAATTCATTGCAACCAATGATTCAATGCAAAATTTTATAGCCAAAAATCATTTAAACCAAAAATAAAGTAACAATATACAAAGTATAACTACTAATTCATTAAACACCATAAGAGAAAATTTATATTTACCTTGGAAACCCATATGGAAAAGTTGACATTTAGTGATTTTTCTCTAAAAATGGATACAAAGGTGAATTTTTAACTCTCAACTGAGATTATGATGCCTTCTTACTCGTTGGTATATTTTTTAGTTGCCTTTAGCTGATAGATAGCCTATGATCTTCAACTATGCTTCTTCTTTCAAGTCCCTCGTGCCCTACTACTTCCTTGTTTCTTCATCTCCTTTCAAGCCCTTTTGCTATATTGTTTCTTGATTGCCCTTCTTCTTCATAACCTTCATATTTAATGGGTTTCCTTGTAAGGCCAACCATCACTAGGGTTCATTTAATCTCCCAAGTCAAGATAACTTTGGACCATTCACTCAACTTTTCCAAAACAATTAAATGTTTATTACAAAGTTTACAAAAAGTTTAACTAGGATCTAATTTGGATCACATTGACAAGCTTAAAAGATACAGTAATTATTCACTTCTTCTCCAACCAATGCAAAAAAAACATAGAAATGATGAATTTTAGTGTTGTGTTGATATGTGCGATGCAAACAATATTGCAATCTAATAATGACAATAATAACAAAATATAAAACTATTAACTCAAAAATGGTGCAAAGTTAGTAGTTTTCCATGGATTTTTTTGGTAGGTTAACACCCATAAGGTATTTGAACCAATGACCTACCACAAGGAGTGCCTTAATAGTGCATCCATTCACCATCCCTCCAAAACCCATGGGCTAGTAGTTTTCCATGTCGTGGCTTACACTATGAGAAAAATGATGATGAAAATAAAAATGATAATACCAAAGATGAAAAATAATTCTTTCATTGTAAAATGCAGTGTAGATGTTGTTAGGAATAAGTAAATATTATGAGAGAAATAATTAACGAACACAATTTAACTAGAAAAATGTTATGGGAAAAACCAACCAAATATATCATTATTCCCTTGACCAAATCCAACTGAGTGAGCCTTCACGAATTACCTACAAGCCATTTATAATGGAGTATTCCATGCCCATTTAAAGGCTTCATTACATGCAATCCTCGGGCTACCAAAATCATGGGCCTCAAAACCACCACTGTTGACCTTAACATAATGAATCATTTATGGAATCAAGTTTAACCTGACATTTCCCCCATTCAAAATTTAAATGGGTTAATTATCCAAGTATTACCCCCCTTGAAGTTTATAATCAAGATATTTGAGAACCTTGAATTCCCCCTTGCCACCCCTCCCCTCCCCCCATCAACTAGGTCTACCCGTATACTTTATTGGTAATTTACCAAGGGTATGCATGTATAAGTAGGTATTATATATATTATTCCCCTAACCAAATAAGGAAAACCTATCCAAGTGAGAATTTACCACTCACCTATAGGCCATTTACAATGGAGTATACCAAGATTATTTAAAGGCTTCATTACATGCAATTCATGGGCACAAAACAATGGGATAGAAAAACCATGGGCCCAAAAAATATGACTGTTGAAATTAACATTATGAATCATTTATTGAGTCAAGGTTAACCTAAAAAATATGGCATAATCCCTTGTTGCATGAAAGCATGTGACACCAATGATGACACAAAGTAGTGGATGTAACCTCCTCCCACCCCCTTGTGCCATCTCGGGCTGTGGGAGGGTCACCTATTTGACCTGATATCTAAGGTTTGTTATGGAGATGGGGTTACAAAAAACTGATATTTCAAAGTAATTAGAACTTAAATCTAATACCACCATTGCATTTAGCTTGTCAATATATTTACAACAATATAAATTTTATCTTAATCCAAGTCTGGAATCGAAATTCACACCTTTTATAATTTTTTCCCATTAAAAGAGTCCACATCATCATTAGAGCTCCATGTGGCCCCCATCTGACCCACCCCATATGACCCACATAGCTCTTCCATGCCATCATCAAATGTGGTCTGTAGTGCACTCCACATTATGGTGGAATAAAATCTCTATTTGTTGAAACATTTACTCACTATGTGAAAAAGACCAAACACCAAGGGCTGATGTGGGAACCCATGGGTCCATGTCATGTCAGGCTAGGTTCTTCCAACATCACCTCCTATTCCATCATATATGGAAATCCTAGTGACCCAATAACCCACTAGTTCAGTGGGTCCTTCCTAACCCACTTAATATTGGTCTCATTCTCTACTACTCTCTTTTGAAAGCTAGAAGGGTCAAGGGTTGTTGGGGTTCACTCGCTAACATCAAAGAGGGTGGGATACCCCCTTCAAACACCACTCAAGTTATTTGAAAATCTAATATTATAGTGGCTTGAAATTTTGAGGGTATTGTGGGGTCCATGAGATCTACATCATATTAGACTAAACCTTTCCACTCATCCCTCTACTTAACTCTCCCATAGCACTGACAACTCGACGACTGAATGGCAGGGTTTAATCCCACGGTCACCACTTCTCTTCACTCATTTGTTTATTTTCCCATAGATGCCGACCTATCTACATATATTACTCATGTATTTCCCTAATACTATGGTAGTCCGGTATCCTGATGATGAGCTTTCTCTAGTTGGGTTCCACCATCGAACCATCCAATTCCTTCCTTTCACACTTTCACTAAGTTACATACCAAGGTTGATAAGCCAATGGCCCATGGACATTGTTGGGACAACTTGGCATGGTTTCATTAGGAAATGGTTCTACCAACTGACCCTTGGTATTGGGTTCTTACCCATACACTTGTGGATTGAGTCTTGTTTCCTTGTTGATCTCGACGATCAATCACAACACCAAACCAAGGGTGTTCATAAAATAAAGAGGGGTGGTTGCTCCGTGCCCAAATCCTTGGCATCATGGACCAAGGGCTTGAAGCCATATATCTCAACCTTTGGTTAAGGAGGCACACGATTGTGAGGTCTTGATACCTCAATTTTAATAAATATTATCAACATAGGGGTGGCTGCCCTAATTATACATTTATTTGTGAGTTAGGGTGCAAGGGCATGAGGCCTTAGAACCTCTAGTTCTGTGTGATAACCAACAATAGGAAATAGGTACCCATATCTCGAATTACACCAGTTCCCAAGACAAGAAATGACAAATCCTGAACACCAAAATCACACACTTCTCATAGCTTTTTAAGGAGAAAGTACCAAGTTACTATGCATTTGCAAATATGCTGTAGGTTGGTTAATCATATTTAGATACATGTGAGAATAAATCAACTGAGTGAATACCTACATGTTCTAATCTCAATACAAGAGGAATTGGAGAACCTTTACTAAAAACATAAGCTCTCTGAGAAACTAATATATTAAATTCCTTAGCCATAACAATTAAGATAATGAGCACAATCACACAATTAACACATCAACCATAAACACAATATTGGATAGTATATGCCAATTATTCATCATTTTCATAGATATAAGGGATTTCATGCTAATCATGTGCATAATAGTGAACATCACCATTCATGCATCCAATAACATTAAGGAATATGCAAGAGCTTATACCAGACATATGCAATTAATGAAACATCACATTCCATAACTAAAATATAAAATGACAATAGACTTATTTAAGTATGTTGAGATGGCTAGAAATTGAAGGAGGGAATTCTACTCTCCACCCAACCATGGGCTAGCTACACTGCAAATTTCTTGTAGTTTAGTACTATCGAGTGAGATTCAAAGTATAAAGGGTTTCTTTCTTAGGGAAGTTAGACCAAAGGATTGGTTTAAACTCTCATCAGTTTAATTCCATTGTCGAAGTGGTTCACCAACTGCCCTCCAACAGTAAGCACCATAATGAGCCACTCATTCTCCAGATTTCATTCATAGGGATTTCACCCAAGGTCTATATGGGGTATTTATCAATCCATGAGTTGGAATCCATTGTTGAGGTGGTTTATCAACTATATTTCATATAAATAACCATAGGGGTTTGCAAACCAATGTCTATGTGGTTTATCAGCTCCTCAACAAGCACCATAGTGACTCAAATTTCCTTGTCCGGGTGGTTTATCAATTATATAGCAAGAATGAAAGTCTTCAATCATCCAATTAGCCTCATATTAACCACTCAAGCATAGAAGCATAATCTAGTGGACTCAAACATAATTTCACAGGGGCTATCACCCAAATCCACAAGGTTTTAAGGCTTGCACAAGGCTTTGCATCTCATCTTCATTACCGTTCTATCTTTAACAACCATGATTTATATAGTTCCACACACTTCCATTGTCAATAATAGGTGATATCTCCATGTTCCTGGGAGAGCTAACTAATGAAACAAGAAAATAAATAAGAGGTCTAACCAACTCTCTCATTTTTTATCTCCTTTATTTTTCTTTTGCAATGTTTTTCCTGTCTCCCTCCCTCCCTGTTTACTATATTTTTTCTTTCCCTCTCATCTACCTATCTCTCATTGAATGTTGCACAGAGGCCACAACCCATCCTTGTTCCATTATGGGAAAGGGATGGGTGAAATCTTGTGCTCACACCGCCCAATCCCATCTCATCAATTTCTATCAAGGGGATTGTTCCATTGGTTTGCAATGTCTTCAGAAATTAATTTGGAGCGACTCATGGTTTTTTCAAGGCACAATATAGGCTATCCCTCAAATAGTGAATCTATAGGTGTCTCCTCCTTTAGGCCATCGTTAATTTTTTTTTTTTTTTTTCAAAATTTCACTAGAATTTGCCTTAGCCAACCATGGCTCTCACACTTACATTACAAAATTATATTTACAAAAATGGGGGTAAAACAAAAAGGTTTTTACATTGAAGATAATGAAAAATATGATTCAAAGGAAACATGACGACACAAAACACAACATAATTTGAAATTAAATCAATATTTGGGATGCAAACCACAACACTAAAAGAGGAAAACATGGCACAAATGATAACAACCTTAAGTGCATCACATTTTTTTGTCACAAAATAATAAATAAATACAATACAATACCAAGCAATGTTGATTGTGATGCTAGGGTCTTATACTTCACTAGTAAAAATCACAAAATCATTATTTTTTTTACAATTGATAGGAATAATAAAACTAAATACATGATAATTAAATTTGTAAATACAATAATAAGCAATACAAATTGTGGTGTGAGGGCCTTATATTTTAGTAGTCACAATTGTATTCCTTGACAATTGATAAGAATAATAAAACTAAATTCATAATAAATAGTTTTTTTTGTAAATAAAATACCAAGCAATGCATTGTGATGTTAGGACCTTAAAATTTTAGTATTCACAATCATCAATCATTATTCCTCCACAATTGATAGGAATAATAGAACTAAATACATAAAAAAAATTGCAAGTGCTTGATAAAACGACTAAAAATATAAAATAATTTTAATTACCCATTACATTGACTTAGATAATTTATCTAAACTTTAAGGACCTACAAAACCTAATGAGAGTCATTTTAAATAATGTTGTAGGTTGTACTAAGGGCATAATATAATTCCCTCCCTTATTTATATCTTCATCTTTCTTGAAGTGTTAGAGGATACCAAATAATATGACGTCATAGATTTATGTTCAATTATTTTTATGCTTTATTATGTATATTCATTACCATTATTTGAGTTAATCTTCAATAGTTTTCTTTACCTTTATTTCTTTTGATTCCATGTATTTTTGTAGGTACATTATTTTGCTGTGGATATATAGCCCAAGTGAACCTAACAATTAAGAACATATGTGTCCTCTTTAGAGGTAACAAGTTCAAATCTGAAAGGGGGTACAACATGTACACCTTTATAGATGAATTATTCAAATTCCTACATAGAGAGGGTCCTTTGTCCCACAAACAAGGGAGTCTCTAATCCAAAATTAGTGCTTCAACTTAAAACTACAAATTTAGATACATTTAAGCAATTTATCATTTTCCTGCCTTTGTATAAGAAAATATTCAAGAATTGTAAAAAAGAAATGCAAATACAAACAATGCTCAACTAATTGATAATTAAGTTCACCCACATGGGCTATGTCTCCATGCCAACTTCAATCCATGAACCGCTTCACTAATTCTCCTTCAAAGTGGGATTCTCACTTTACAAAAAATGCTGAATTCTTCTTCTAATAAGGGTTTTTTATCCTTTACAAACGACTGAAATATTCTCTCAATAAGAGACTAGTTGGTTCTCATTTACAAAGGAATAAGATTCTTACATTCAAGTGGATCATTCTCCCATAAGGGGATTATAAAAACACACCTAATAAGGGGCTTAAAAAATCTCCCAGTAAAAGGACCTAATCTCCTTTATACAAAAAGGCTAACAATTCAAAAGATAGCGCACTTGATTACTCTCCTTCAAAGGGATTTGGAATCTTCTCCTATTTAAAGGGCTCAATGAACCCAAGCCTAGTATTCCTACTCCCAAGAAGGTTTAAAAAGTTCTTCATTTGATAACTACTTCATCATATCGAGGAGAAAATGAATCTCAAAATCCTACAAATTAGGATTTGGTACCATTTGAGGGATTGATTTGAGGAAATATCTCAATCATTTCCATTAGAATCCAAACTGTCCCTTGAGATTGGGAAACTACAATGCTACATAGATTTTGCACCAATGCTACATAGTTTCTCACATTTGTATTACTTTCCTATTACAAATAAAAAATGTAAATACAATAGTGCTTGAGCACTTAAGTTCAAAATAAGTATTAATCAATTCATTTTATCATTTCCCAAATTTTCCCAAAACTTCAATAAACCATATCTTTTGCATATGAAGTCCTCTTTACCTCATTCAAAATATGCCAAAAACTGCTTTACGAACTCTTCGTTAAGCGAACAAATTTGGTATAAATTGAAACTCCCTTGAATTTTGGATTATGAGGATCCTCCTCGATCATACCTCCCCACAAAAAGAAACTTTTGGTCCACCAAAATCCACAATGTTGGGTTTGTGTTATATTCTTTCCACGACTAGTCATGCGCCGGGGGGGGGGGGGGTACGTTGCGCCGGGTGCAACGTACGGGGGGGCAGTAGCCTCCCGTGTCGGGGTCTAGGGCAGCGCCCCGGGAAAAATTTTTTGGTCCTTATTTTCCGATGGGCGGACCCACCCATGGTTTTGTGCATGGTTTTGGAGCATGATGGTTTTCAGCCCTTGGTATTTTGTAGATCCGGTAAAGGGAACTACGATTCTGTTCTAATCTAGGGTTAATGGATTGGGGTTTATGTATGCTTCGACATGTATATATATGCGTTGTAACACTAAAAGGAATATAATGAAAAATAAAGTTGGTCGTCCCGATTTGGGATCTAAGGGAAAATATCCGCGTTTATCTGTTTTATGTTTTATGCTCTCGCTATTGTTTATTTTCCGTTTTAAGATTCATTTGCAGATAATTTATGTACAGGGTTAAAACCTACACACAATTCATGATCATAATGGATGTATTTATTTTCTCTCTCTTGGAGGTTGATTTCTATATTCTTTTTGCTACTCAAAATTCTCAGCAAAGGAAGAAAAACTACATTACATATGAAGTGATTTTATAACAGGTCATAATTGGTAAAATTTGTCCTTCTTGGGGCCTTACATGCAACATACTTGGTTTACCAATATTACAAACATTACACAATTACAAACATTACTTGAATGGAATAAATGACATGAGCTTGGATTTTTTTCTCATCTGAGATGGTTGTTCTATATTTCACTCTTAATGAGCAATCTATCTCCACACTTTTCCATACAAACGAAAAAAATAAATGGTTTGGTGGTGCTACATATGCATTCAAAAATTAGCTATGAAAAAATGATATCCATCTCTTACTGAACCATTTTAATGGATGCTTCTATTTGAGTTTCCTCCTCTTTATGGAATATTCCTTGCATAGGTGGGATTCTTTATGGCTTACCTCTTGGACCATTGGCACTTGAATAACTATTTCATCTACTACCTCTTTCTTGATGGTGCTTGTACAACTCACTTGCAATGCTTCAGATGAAATTGTGGGTGAATTTTCCAACAATTACCAACCCAATGACCACTCATCTTATAGCGAATGCAATATATTTTCCCACATTATTGAACAATAAATATTTCTTTCCATTCTCCACATATTTAGTTTGATTGTGGTATTTGCATCTTGCTTCTTTCCTTGTCAAAATAACCTTCCTTTGCAAGGACTTTATCTTCCAAAAATTGGACACACAATGGTTATTTAATACAAAAAACATGCATGGATATGCATACCATAAAATTTGTGCTAGATGTTAATTTTTATCATAATCTAAGAGAATATTGGAGTAGTTTCCATACCTTTTAAGGCTAATATTCATGCAAGTTTGACGAGGGGAACATGTTTTGCCTCCTTTTGGATGTTTAGCTCTCTTTGGAGATGGCTTGTATCTTGTGATGATGTTTTTTCCACAATTGAAAGGTTGTAATTTTCTTGATTTCGACTCACATTCACTCTCACCATCATGGAGTGATGTGCCATATTACATATATTGTTTCTGTAATGGCTTAGGATATTCTATTGAATATTCTCTTGGTTTGACTATATTTTGACATTCTTCAAATTCTTATTTTATATATCCAAAACCTACATAAAGATGTCTTTCGTCAATCTGTATTGGATTATTCATTTATTTCCCATTTATGTTAAGGCATTTTCCATCAAATCCCATCTTACTTAGCAACTTAGAGCCAATACTTCGAGTATGATTTTCAAATTCAACAAAATAGGCATCTACATCTTGATTTGAAGAACACGTGAATTAATTACAACACATTCCTACATTTTATGAGCATATGTGATAGATATTGGTCTCCTTTGCATGGTAGTCTCTTCATTCTTCTCTAATCCTTCACCATTATGGAATTTTGCCAAAATCTCTTGGATTCCACCTCTAGTTACAATTGTTAAATGAATCCAATGAGAAATTCTCCATGGATTAATAATATGTCTTCTAGTTGTTTATTCTTATCCTCAGATAATTGTAGTGTCCTTCTTAATTCAAAGTTTTCCTCTTGAATTTTTCGGTTTATGTCTTCAAGATCTTGAAGTCTTTCTCTCTTTATATCTTTTTCCATGATTTCCAATTTTCAACTAAGAAAACTTCACTAAATGGATAAAAATAAAAAAAGTAGAAAATTTGTTATCAAGTATTTCAAACAAATACTTTTAATACCTTGAATACTTGGCAATAATCTCACAAAATTGGATGAGATTATTGTGCACCATAACTACCTCTAGCTACAATTTTATTAATAAATCTGGCTACAAGAATTGAATTTTATTTTTTTCAAATACCCATTTTAGATATCAAGTATATCTTTTCATTTATACAATATATATAATATATTTTAGCTTATGGATTTGGAAAGTTATTCTTGAAACAAAAGGGGTGAATGGGTGTATTTTCTACAAATATATGTGATGTCATTCAACAATATCTCATAAACTCCAAAATAAAATAAATTCGTAAAATATCAATTTGAGATAATGGAAAATCCTTCGAAATGAGGTATCATATACCCTATAAAATACTTTGTAGAGGTCACGGAATATGTCTAAGGTTTCACTTTGTACAATACTGAATAATTTCTTTTACTAGTGAAAAATTCACCACAAGCCTATCATGAAAGGTAATTGAGTAATCTCAGGTCTATGATTGCCTATATCCAATTCTCCAACCCATGCTACAAACACTACTACTTGTAAATGGTCTATGCTTTCCTCTTAGCTTAATTGAATCATACTTATTTTCAGTGCCTTTTAACACCACTTTCCTAATTGTGATTTAAATCATGTGTGACCTACACTTGTGAGTGTTTTCAAACTTATCCATTCAAGAAATCAAAAAAATTGAACTTAATATTCAATATAATATTCGATGATTGTTGCCACTGCTATTGGATAGTTTTTGAAAGGATTTACCAATATCATCAATTATTGTGGTGAGTGTTGCCAAATTCTTGGGGCTCCACATATTTTTTTAAATTGGAGAGTACAACCAAAACACATATTCCACAACGTGCTTTGCTTGTTGATTAATGCAATGTTTGAAACATTTAATAGTTGGTGGTATCGTTACAAATGCTACAATGTCTATATCTCTGGTCAACCAAATGCATTGTGCTTTCCTTTAACGTGGAATTAGATTTGTCTAAATCTAGCTATGGTATGACAATGGTTGCCTCCCATTCTCCCATTAACGATTTTCACTAGTAAGTAGTTTCTTTTACGAAAAATATGATGTGTTGAAGATTGCAACAAGAAACAATGAAAGTGGAATCCGGAAACATCATTCCTTGATCCTAGTAAAAAATAATCACCTAAACTAGGTGGGGCCCACATAGGTTAGTTTTAGGGGTATGTCTATTTTTAGAATGGTGAGCATATTCTAAAATTAGTAGGAGGCTGATTCTAGATGGTTGAGAATATCTTTAGATGAGTTTCTATTTTTAGAAGATGGGCGAAGTATATTTATAGATCGCAAATATAAAAATAGAATGCATGTCAATTATTATTAGCCCTTAATAACAATCAGAAAATAACTAATTGTGGCAAGTTGTAACAGAGTTGGAAGAGTAGTTATGTGAGTTGTTATTTAGTTTAACTCAGTTAAGTGAGTTAAACTCAATTGTGCTAGTTGTAACTGAACATACACTAGTGAAAGATGAGTGAATTAATTATTTAATTAATTCACAAGTAGTGCCTTACTTGTAATTGAATAAATACAGCAGTTAACTACTTGCATGTCAGATCCAGTGGAGACCCAGTGGAGAGATAGGTGAAAGGGTGAGATGGACTATCGGTTGTGACTATAGTGATGAATTAAATGAATCTACACACACATTGGAGATGCTTATGATGATTGCGTAGTCAAGGCAAGGTAAGGTCGAATTCATTCAGGGATATTCTTCAGCAGGGATTGCGCAGTGGAGGCAGGCTGTCAGGAGGCAAGAAATTGGTGCATAGATATGCAAATTTCTGCAAGACAATGTGTGACAATTGTATATTGTACTGAGAGCTCTATGAGCTGAGATTTGTATGATATTGTTACATTTTCCATTGATATACATAATATATGATAGTTGGGGTTTTTAGCTTTAAGATTTCCCGGTAAAACATCTTGTTATGTGAGATTGATTTTGCTTCATATGTGTTTTGCAATTGGTGATTTAATTTCTGCAAAGAATTAAGTGGAAGGATTCTGTATTGAACATAAGATTAAATTGTCAGATCAGGAGAATCTAGAAATACATTATTATTTTTATAAATTTCTACGTGGTATCGGAGCAATGTTAATCACTGGAGATTGCAATATTGAAGTAGTGTTGAGTTTTGTGCTGGTGGACAATTCGAATTTGCTGCAAGAATTTCTTGGTGTGACAGTTGAGTATACATTGAAATGGATTTCAATGGGTTGCGGTTGGAGTATGCAATTTAGGGAAAATCAAACTACATAGCCTGGAAGGACAGAATGGAGGCGGTGCTTGAAGATAATGGCTTGAAGGAATTCATCGATAACGATGTTCCTAAGCCCACTTTGGCGGATGCTACAGTACTTGACACATGGCAAAAGAAAGTAGCAAGGGCGAGGAGGATTCCGTTGGAAGGTGTGAAATACCATATTGTGTCAAGCCTTCATGGGAAATCCATTCCATTTGCAATGTGGAAGGCTTTGACAGATCTTTTCCAAAGCAACAACGACCATAGGAAATTGGCCCTAAAGGATAAACTCAGAAAAATCAAGATGGAGAAGAACGACACTATTCTAGTATACTTGGCAAAGTTTGTCCAATGTAGGGATGAGCTTGGGAGTGTAGGATTCAGTGTTGCGGATGATGACTTGGTGAGCTTGGCTCTCCTTGGGCTTCCGAAGAGTTGGCATAGTTATCAAGACTCTGTCAATGGATGGGAGAAACTGCCAGATTGGGAGCGACTGTGGTCGGATCTAGTGCAGGAGGAGATCAGGCGGACCACCAGGGATGGCTCTTCATCAAAGCATGATGATGAAGAGGATTTTTATTTGGTTGCCAAGGCGAAGAAGAATAAGGGGACGAAATTCCATTCAAAATCTGAGGCCGGTGAAGATGGCAAGGAGCACAACATGTCCAAAGTGAAGTGCTTTCATTATCACGAGTTTGGACATATTGCCACAAATTGTCCACATAAGAATAAGAACAAGATGGTTGTTGGAGCTGCAGCTGGTGAGGCCCTTGCCTCACAATTTGAGCTTGACTTCTCATTGATCACATGCATGGTGTCTAATGCATTGGGATCAGGGTGGCACTTTTATAGTGGTGCTTGCTTTCACACGACGAGAGATGAGAAATTGTTCAGTGACTTGGTGGAGAAAGATCTCCAGATGCATGTTGAGTTGGGCGAAGATGGACGATACAATGCGACTGACATTGGTACCATTACCTTTCAGAGGGCGTTAGGTAAACTCTTTCATTTAAAATATGTTGTGCATGTTCCAGGTTTAAAGAAGAATTTAATCTCAGTCGCAATGCTAGAGGATAAAGGCTATGATGTTGTCTTTAGTGAAGGAAAAGTTTTCTTGCGACACAAAGAAGCAGGGCAAGCCAAGAAGGTTGGGATTTGAGTTAAGAATCTCGACTGACTTGAATTAGATGTGATTTATATGGAGCTTCCTACTGTTGGGAAGTGCGAGAAAGCCATGCAATTGACGCTTGAGAGGGAGCAGGATTTGCATGTAGGTAAGAGTGAACCTCGGGATGTGGAGCAGCCACAAGATGAGGATCATGGAGTGGTAGCAACCACTCATGCAGAGAAATTTCATTCCATATGGGCAGAGGGAGTGCATGCATCTACACCACTAGGTGAGAGGTGGGACGACATGCATGGATAATCCTAAGAAGAAATTTCTGGGCAGGATTCATTGAGACGGTGTGGATCTCATGAATTGAACCTGGCTACGAGGAGCCCACAATACAACAGTAGCAAGATCAGTTGGATTGATGCATTTAGATGTCAGGAGGACATGAAATCAAATTTACAGTGTCGGATACGAGAGCACAGATCAGAGTTGGAAGCAAGTGCAGAGTGCATGGATGCAGAGGTCAACAACGCAGTGGTTCTTGAAGACATGTGCTGTTGGTACAAGAAGAAGTCAGAAGACTTTGATGACAGATGCATTATACTGATTCAGTTGTTTGGAGGCTATTCAGTTTCAGAAGTGTTGCATGCAAGTAATGTAGGGCGAATGCATGGAGTTGCATGTCACATGAAAAGACAATCCTTTCTTGTTGAGAGGGAGTGTTGAAGATTGCAACAAGAAACAATGAAAGTGGCATCCAGAAACATCATTCCTTGATCCTAGTGAAAAATAATCACCTAAACTAGGTGGGGCCCACACATGCTATTTTTAGGTGTATGTATATTTTTAGAATGGTGAGAATATTCTAAAATTAGCAAGAGGATGATTCTATATGGTTGAGAAAATTCTATCTTTATATGAGTTTCTATTTCTAGAAGATGGGCGAAGTCTATTTATAGATCGCAAATCTAAAAATAGAATGCATGTCGATTATTATTAGCCCTTAATAATAATCAGACAATAAATAGTAATTTATTCTCTTGGAGCACTTTATTTCAGTGAACAGATGTGGCACATCAGTGGGCTAAAGGAATTATGCAATTCCTAGGGTGGTTGGTGACTCATGCATGGAGGACTTCATTATAACTGATTGTGGCAAGTTGTAACAAAGTTGGAAGAGTAATTATGTGAGTTGTTATTTAGTTTAACTCAGTTCAGTGAGTTAAACTCAGTTGTGCTAGTTGTAACTGAACATACACTAGTGAAAGATGAGTGAATTAATTATTTAATTAATTCACAAGTAGTGTCTTACTTGCAACTGAAGAAATACAACAATTAACTACTTGCATGTCAGATCCAGTGGAGACCCAGTGGAGAGATAGGTGCAAGGGTGAGATGGACTATCAGTTGTGACTATAGCGATGCATTCAATGCATCTACACACACATTGGAGATGATTATGAGGATTGTGCAGTCAAGGCAAGGTAAGGTCAAATTCATTCAAGGATCTTCTTCAGCAGGGATTGTGCAGTGGAGGCAGGCTGTTAAGAGGAAAGAAATTGGTGCAAAGATATGCAAATTTTTGCATGACAGTGTGTGACGATTGTATATTGTACTGAGAGCTCTATGAGCTGAGCTTTGTATGAGATTGTTACATGTTCCATTGATATACATAATATATGATAGTTGGGGTTGTTAGCTTTAAGCTTTCCCGATAAAACATCTTGTTATGTGCGATTGATTTTGCTTCATATGTGTTTTGCAATTGGCGATTTAATTTCCGCAAAGAATTAAGTGGAAGGATTATGTATTTAACATAAGATTAAATTGTTAGATCAAGAATCTGGAAATACATTATTGTGTTTATAAATTTCTACATGATGGCTCAGTCACATCACTCACAACATTAATAGTCGACCTTGAATGGCCTCACATAGTATATAGGCAACCAATGCTACACTATTTCAGCAACATATGCAAAAACATCTTCTTGACATAAATTTAACCAATAACCTAAGACTTCCAACCTTCCAAATTGGCCTTTGAGCTTGTTGCTCTGTTACGATCTTGATTCAAAATTAGTGTTTCAACTTAAAACTACTAATTTAAATATATTTAAAAAATTTCTCATTTTCCCACTTTTGCATAAGAAAATATTCAAGAATTGTAAACACGTAATGCAAATAGAGACAATACTCAACCAATTGATAATAGAGTTCACCCACGTGGGATACATTTTCAAGTTTGCTTCAATCCATGATCTGCTTCATTAATTCTCCTTCAAATACAACTTTCTTAACAAAAAGGGCCAAATTCTTTTCCCAATAAGGGGTTGTTTGTCATTTACAAAGGGTTGAAATCTTCACCTAATAAGAGGCTTGTAAAAACTCTTTCAATGAGGGGCTTACAAAACTCTCCCAATAAAGGGGCTTAATCTCCTTTTTACAAAATTCTAGAAATTCATGAGCTAGCCTACTTGCTTACTCCTTCAAAGAGCTTAGGATTCCTCTCTTATTTGAAGGCTTAATGAATCTAGGCCTATTATTCCATATCCTAAGAGGATTAAATAATTCTTTATTTGAGAACTACCATGTCATATCAAGGAGAGAATGAATCTCATGATCCCACAAATCAAGATTTGGCATCATTCAAGGGATGTTTCAGGAAATATCTCAACCATGCCAATGATAATATTAAATCTCTATGAAAATCTCAACTCTCCTTTGAGACCAAGAAACTACAATGTCACATATATTTTTCATGAATGCTACATAGTTTCTCACATTTGTTTTAGCTTGCTATTCAAATAAAAAATGACAAATACATTAATATGTGGGAAATTAAGCTCAAAATAAGTATTAATCACTTCATTTTATCATTTCATCATTTTCCCCAAAACTTCAAAGAGCCATATCTTTTGCATATAAATTCAACTTGATATCATTCAAAATATGTTAGAAACCTCTATGTGAGCTTTTCATTATGCAAACAACTTTGATAAATATTAAAACTTCCATGAATTGACGATTACAAAGATCTTCTTGGATCAATTCATATGTCAATTTTGTGTATGGCTAGATTTTAACCTTAATATAGATTGTTATTATATCATCTTATCATGTAATTGTTATTATTTATAATCTTTGAAATTTATTGGTACGATCACTCTCTTTCTCGAGTAAAAATGGTGTCTAAATGTTGGCGGGAAAATTTCCCTAAGGCGAGGGTTGAAAACCTCAACAGAGAAAGATAAAACAATCAACAAAGAAAATTCAATCAAGCATGCCAAACATTCTAATTATCAATGTTGGACTTAGAGAATTACCCGAGGGTCCTACGTTTGAATATGTTCCCGTAGGGTCCAAACCCTCTGCTTCCTCCAAGATGTGCAGACTTGCAAATCAATCATAGGAGCATATACATAACATACAATTCAATTTGAATGCATAAGAATATGTTAGATCATCATATATAACATATCAGACTATCATTCATAAGATGAAAACATATGTCGGGAACAAGACATGAGCTTCTTTATTGATTAACATCAATAAGCACAGGATAGATACAACTTAATCTAGGCCAAAGGCACTGACGAAGCCTTCCTCTAGATTCGTCCAGCCCGAGCCATGAAAACAACCTCTCTAATACGTGCAAGAAGATTCTAGATAAGGAGACTGAGCATTTATCCAAAGGAAACCATGGTTTCCTAGAGATTGGGAGTGCAAGAGGCACAAGAAAAACATACTTGATATGGGGGAAATCGAGTATAATGTCGATATATCTCTTATATTCTCCATTAGGCCTACCTAATGGGTGTATGCTATTTCAGTTAGGCCACGGGCTCCTGTATATGGGCTCTTGGTAAAACCTGTAAAACCCGCTCGAAAAATAACAATTTATTTTATTTTTTCATATTGAAAAAAGTATATGTGGGTATAGTATTATTGGACCCGCGTATGTACACGCTTTTGTGTGGGAAGAGTCGCGTATGGAATTTGAAATATAGTTTTTTTAATATAAAGTCAAGTCTGCATGGATAAAGGGACTTCCCAGGGCCATAAAAGAGCACCAGGTCTACAAGAGTGTTGAATGATGCTATAACATATGCCCCCTAATATATGAGTTCAAAGGGGAACATGATAGCCGAAATGTATTAAGTATCGAGAGAGGAGTCATTCAAAAACCCGAGAGGAGATCACCATATTCCAACCCTTCAAATACATGTGGAAGGAGTAAAAAAAAAAACTCATGTCTGAGGCATGCATACCCATGCTCAGAAGTAGTAAAGCATGTCCACTGAAAAATTATAATGCAGATACAAAATGTATAAATAAGTGTACAAAATGACTTGAAGAATACATAGTGGATCATCATATCATACTCGTGAAAGAAAAAAACGACACTGTGTCTCAATATAACATAGAAGAATGTCTGAACAATAATGATGCACGTACGAATTTACACGGTAAGTTCCTTAGATCAAAAACCAAAGATCACCATTCACAAACAGATCACAAATCAATACACCAGTATTTGACACGATTAAAACCCTCGAAGAGGGAAACAGTCCATAGTATAAGCCAATGTGTCCACTTCAGGCAATTTATTAATATAAAGAAAGAAAATTTACATTATCTTCTATCATAAACGGTTACTATAAAAATGACCCTCCATGCTCTTTAAATAGAGATCATGGACCAATTGGGTGTTAAGCCATGCATCAAGTGTCGGTAATACCGAGGAGAGAGTGAACTGTCAGATCACTACATATCATGACTGTCGGATTATAAGTTACAAATGTACATAGTAAAGAAACACACGTTACCTAACTCTACACTAGACCAAGTTATACTTAACTATTTCCTATGTGTCAGAATATCCTAACACGACATAACTGATCCTCATAAAAGTACCAAGTCATATAAGTGGAATAATGATACTGCATAAACTCAAGTCCAACATATAATATTATGTTGAGAAAGTCTGCAACATATAGAGCTGAGAGGTGTCACTAGCAGAAAACTGAATGAGCCGTTAAGTGAAACCAAAATTCTGACACAACCCAAGGTCTTCACCGACCACAAATGGTACATTTCTACACCATGGGAATAAATGAGCTGAAGTCAACCATTTCAGAAATCGTTTGATTACTGGTCATGGTGTACACAATTCACAAACATGAGACAACTCACCAATAATTATAGTGAGTGTCAAGGTACCCCAGTACAATCTAACAAGTGTGAATAGATGTGTTGAAGTTGAACACTTGAAAGAATCTACTAATCAAGAGACATTGATCTATTCTCATTTTCGATAGCGAAGGAGTCTGCCATAGATGATTGCAAACCCCAAGGT
The DNA here is from genome assembly GCA_034641835.2 of Pinus albicaulis. Classification (NCBI taxonomy): domain Eukaryota; kingdom Viridiplantae; phylum Streptophyta; class Pinopsida; order Pinales; family Pinaceae; genus Pinus; species Pinus albicaulis. The sequence goes on along the minus strand of CM076572.1, from coordinate 1,128,059,674 downwards.
ATTGAAAGAATGATTCTTTACCTCATTCCTAGAGCAATGAGTTGGATTCGATGGGAAAATATCTGTTGGAAGGAAGACATTAAGGCATCCCACATCAACTAACATGAGCATACCCTGCAGGCCAATAATTTTGAATAACTCAGACCAAGAAAGATGAAGTAACCATTCCAAAGTACGTTTCCGGCGTGTACAAAATGTGGCTAGCGCACGAAATATATCCCTGAACTAATCAATAATGAAAGCTGACACAGAGGCGAGGAATCCAACAATAGGGTCAAATAGAAAATAAGGTATTGGATGAATCCCAATGTGTGATAATGTAAGTTGATGTCAAACACAAGGGAAAAAACTCAGTCAAAGTCCCATGATACTGATTGATGTTGAGCACAAGGTCACCTATCAATGATGTAGATAGGTCTAGGGTGAAACTCTAGGTCTACTCTTAACGCAATTTGTCAAATTTGATAAGAGCAATCTTTCCATCAAAAAGTCAACGAGGAAGTTTTTAACTGGCACGAGTAAAGGACCAAGTCACTGATGTGATACTGAGAATATCTTGACAAACCAAGTATGGCTGACATAAATGAGTCAAGAGACACTGTAGAATGACCGAAAATAGGTTGAATTCCCTTGAACAAAAGCATGACTTTGATGTGAATTTATGGTAGCATAAAATAAATTTGTATAAGTTTGCGATGCAAGAAGCATAAAAAAACTCTCCATATGATTGGAAGAGTTAACCAACTGGTGGAGGATTGACTCAAGAACAAGGTTTTGGATTTCCTAAAGAAAAATTAAGTCCCATCCCAATGGAGGAAAGACTCATTTTAAGTGATTTTCTCAAGGGATACATGATGACACTTGTTGCCATTAAATTATGAATGAAGTGTCCCGTTCCCGCTCTTTTTTTGGAATATTTTTATTTGTCTTTTTCATATTATAAAACCTGAAAAGGAATAACATAATGCCTATAGCACAGTGGAGAGAACGAGTGTAAAGGGAAAGTGCACCAATTCTTGGGTCTGGAACATTCTTATGCTCAATGAAAGGTGGCAGATACTGGTCATCAACAATCGGGGAATGTTCCTTGTACGGAAAAAAGGGTGTAAAGTCACAAAGGCTAATGAATGCATGGTTTGATATTGCGGAAAAGTCATGGTTAAAAGTGGCTTATACATGATTCTAATGAATCCGACTTAAGCCCAAAAGGGGATGGATGTGGCCAATTTGAAATTGAATAATGAAACTCAACACATGTGATCCTATAGGGTATAAATCCATAATAAAAGCGAAGAAAAAGGAGAATGAGGCTTCAACACAAATTGATGGCAGGACTAAAGAGGACTCCCGAGCCTAGATAATATTTGAAGCATGGGAAACATATGATAGCGAGGTTTTGAATAGGAATCCAATGGAAGGAAAGGCTCTACCTCTATGTTACTATTTTACAAAACGAGAGGTTAAAAAATCACAACATAATGTGGTCAACCTGTGGCTAAGTATAGCAATATGAGGTGAAGATGCAAAATGCAATAGAAAAATGATGTGTCCTATCCTATATGTCATTTTATAGTACAATACCTACCACGATAGGTCAATGATCGTGGAACCAAAATGGTAGGAAAACATCACTAAGTGATAAGAGAAGTATTCATCACTTTGAAAAAGGCCCTTCCCAACACTTCAAGCAAAGGCCAAAATTTCATAAAATTAAAACAAAAAAGTTTAAAAATGAACTTTAGAGAAGTGGGTTTAAGTTTTGATTATAAAATAAAGTTTTGAACTCACCCAATTTCATTCTTACCATCCAAGTGTTGAGGACAGAGCTTTTGGAGAAAATTTAAGAAATAAAATCCAACCAATTCCAACAACGAATTTAGAAACCGTGAGCTCCAAGTAATTGATAACCATAATATCTCTCATTTAGATTAGAAAATTTATTGATTGAATTGATTTTTGAGTGATTATTTTAAAATTTAAAACCGGTTCTGCATATACATAGGTCTGGAACTATTAGGCCGCGTATAGAAAGCCCTATATGTGGATTATCAAAGGCAAAGTCGCGTGGATATGCAATTGTCTCTTATAGAAGCCGCGTACATGTAGAACCAAGTTCATTGGCTTGAGCAGTCCTAACCCAGGTTTGGATTTATTGTGCAACCAACAAACCCTCCAACTACTGGCCCTTTTGGTAATGACCTGCTTGCATAGATCAAAGTCTCACCCGAAGCAATATGGGGGGGCATTGGAACCAGGTTTCCGCACCTTGAGAAATAATTTAATGTGGTGGCCCTAAAAAGACTTATAACAGAACTATAACATATGATATATAAATGCGTGCATCAACAGATCAAAAAAACAACAGATCAATTCTTCGTAGATTATACCAGAATACAATATATATTCGCGCACAATAAACATATGTACTTTAATCAGATCTATTCATCAACAATGTACTTCACACATAATATACTTTATTCATTTGCGCAGATGCAATTAATCGTAAACATAAGTAAGGATGCAATCGCAGAAAAGATTCCGATATCAAGAAAATAACATATACATAACACATCAATCACATAACAAATTCAAGTTCGCCAAAATAATCTTTTGTATTAAGAGATATAGCAGTTCCAATACATTCAGTCCTTCAATACCAATTACCCTTCTGCACACACAGCTAGCAGAGTCTGAACACATCTAGGACTTAGGTCTCTACGCACACAGCCAACAGGAGCCTTTCTACCCAAAAACCCAGACTTGGACCGCAATCCTTAAGAAATAACCATAAAAGATAATAGAAAAAATATGATCAATTTATGACTCGACCTTTACATATTTATACTAATCTTAGCGTGTAGATACCATGGTCTCAAACCATGGTTTGAGGCTCATGGTTTTCCCTTAAAACCCATTACATGATTAGGGACTTTGTAATGTTCCCAAATTTTAGCCTCAAGCTAAAAGGAACATTATAGCTTACATATTTATATTTTGTTGAATAAAATGGGTAAGGAGACACCTTAGCCCCCTTAGATGGAGAAATAACACTCCTTGTGTGAAAGGAGGAATAATAAAGCAGCTGATTTGAGCACCACATGGTGTGAACAAGATTGGATCATTCTTGATCTAGACATTTTGACCAAGTCGACTTGCACTGTCTAGATACAATGTATCTCCTTGATGGACTACGCAGTTTTAGATAAGGATCACTTGCATGAGTTAGAAGGCACATGTGGATGGGACCCATGGTGGAGAGTAGCACTTGATATATATGAGGAGGAGGAGAGCCATTGTTATACATGCTTGATTATTATTTTCTTGGTCTGTTGAGACTACGCTCCTCTTGTTGTTTAGGAAGAGTGCAATGCTGCATAGCACTAGGGTGTTCCCGGTCGGGAATCCCTAACTCATCCTCAGAGAAGGAGAGGTTCTAGAGCTGCATTTCCTCATTTCGAAAATTGGCCAAGCTACCTCCTTCAGTCACAGCGTTATTCCTGGAGCAGGATAACTTTGTGTGCAGGGTGTAGCAACATAGGATCTCTTGAGGCATTCCTTTGCTTGTTTTCCAATGGAGGGCTTGGCTATCTATTGGAGGATCAGTGAGGAATTATTCCGGTATTATTTTCATATCATTGGCATCAGGCCAACCATCCTTCTTCCCTCACAACGCAGTCTCCAGCTAGATCTGCGTTATTTTTACAGGCAGTTGTTGGGAGGGTCATTTGAGCTCATCAAGAGGAGTTGTTTCTGAGTAAAAAAGATCAACCTTTTGCTTAGATACACTATCATAGGAGGGCATCATCATTTCAGATCTGCTACAACCTCATTTCATATTTTGATTCAGTTGTAGTGACAAGTTAATTGTTACATTGTACATTCTCCGGCATTTCTAACAATCTCTCTTAGATTGGCTAGAAATATTGTATTGGAGCCCAGTCTTCTATTCTTGGGAATTTATTTGTATAATTCAGCCATATTTCATGTATATGCATCTACAACAGTAGCTACTCTAACATAGACTGCGCAGTCACTGCTCTCCGACATTTTACACTGTTGCAGTATCTCATGTTTCTATTGTTTTAATCATTGGAGATTGATTCCCATTGCTTGAGTGGCTTGTCCCTCAAGATATTTCTGTATATTGTTGCTGATATCTCAATGAACATGATGTATACATTATATCCCCTTTATTGACATGTCCAGATTTGCAGAGTTTAATGATTATGTTCATGTATTGTTGTAGCTCTCTCTTTGAGCACTTTTCTAAGATACCAAGGTGTGGGAGATCTGTTTAACCCACCTTGGGGTATTTATTTGAGCTTAGATTCTGGAAGTATAGTGTATGATGTGTTAACAAAGGGATCCAAGTCCCATTTCACCTTTTTTTTACGTTATCTTCCTTATACAATGTCCTTTTGGACCATATTGCAGAAATTCCTGAAAACGGAATATTACAGTGGTATCAGAGCATCAATCTTGGCTCAGCCTGTGCAGCCCAAGATAATATGCCATTAGAAGGATAAGATCCTCAATTAGAAGAGGATATGTACAAAGGAAAGAAGAAAATATGAATGACGGAAGAGGAGATATCCCTGCTTCTTTTCCAAACTATGGAAGCTATCATAGAAGATCTCAAGGAGATAGAAAGGGAGAATTGCAAAAAGTTTCAGAGAGGGTTTGAATATGAAGCAAGCCCTATCTACTATCATGATGGGTGTGGAAATTCAGCCACACATGCAGATCAACAGTGCAATTCATTGCCCACTTGCACTGCAGGAAGAATGCAGGAAGGAGATGAGGCCATTGGAGTAGCAGCGTTGTAACTCAAAGGTATGGCTCATGATTGTTGGTTTGAAAATTCTGTTTCATATTGTCATGAAAATGTAAAAACATATGATGAGTTCACTAAGGGTTTGGTGGATAAATTTGATGGAAGTCAATATGAATCATCATGTATCATAACTTCAAACACTTTGCATGCATTGGATGGAACCACAAAGAAAACTCCATTCCTTATTTCCGAAGGGGATGAAAACATGTATGATGGCTTGCCAAGGGCAAGATCCCTATTATGTGAAGGGCCCTCTTCCATTTGTGAAGACATGGAGGTGCTTCCTTCAAGAGATGACCAAGATGTAGGGTCTCTCCTTGATGACGAGGTATTTTCATTTATTAGTAGAGGGAATGAGCATAAGAGAACCAACAACGCTGTCATACTGGGAGGAGATCCATCACCATATGGAGGTGAAAAGGGAGCCTTTTCTTCCATTAGAAGAACCCTTGTACCTTTGCAAGGAGTTCCAAATGATTCAACATGTGGGAACCAAGGCACAATTCCGAAGTCATATGTAGTAGTTATTGGGGATTTTGAGGTGGAGGAGGAAGAGAAGGATCAGCATCAAGGGTTGATACACCCTTATCTGTTCCAGGAAGTTTCTACACAAAAGAAGGAGACTGTACTGCACAGTGAAGAGAGGGACAAATCAATCCACTCATACATACAGTCCACTTCCGAATTTGATGTCTCACTATATGGAGGCATTCCACCTGGGAGGCCACCTGATCTAGATTTGATGAGGGGCATCTTGTCATTTGGTTCACCACTCTTGGATTCCTGAGAGGTGAAGACATTGGAGGAGTCCAGCACAACGCAGAGAGTTTGGGGTAAACCCAAGGAGGAGGGAGACATTCTCTCATTTCAGTATCACCCACTCCCATTAGTTATACTGCGCTGACAAAGTTTGCTGCAGGGATGGAGGATGGCATCTTCATGATGCAGGATGACTGCTCCATAGATTTGGAGAGGACACTTTCTTTGAGGAAGGACTCTTTCACACATGGGAGTGGATGGAGGCCACTCATGCTTACTTTGGCCCAGCTTGGGAGATTCATTTTGGATGACAGCCTCTCATGGGAGGCCAACTTCCAAAGGACACTATTACTATTGGAGCATAAGCAGCTGCATGATGGGCATGGCAACATTTTGGAGGATGAATTTGGTATGGGGGATGTCAAAGTAGCAGGCAGTAGCGTGAGGGGAGCTTCACATTGCAGATCACCAGCGCTGTCTCTGAGGAGGATTGATCCGTATTGGAGATGTCAGCTCTTGGTAGAGTACTCCAAGGATCTTGGTGCATGCATGATTATTGATGACCCAGATGGAGATGACAGATACATGTTAGATGATATGGTTATCTATTATTATGACAGAATCTTCTTGACTAGGGCTTCTAGTCTCAAGAAGAAACTATTACATGCAGCACATGAGGACTTCCTAGCTATGCACCTTGATGCATATCTTGTCTTGCTAGAAGAGTTCACTTGGGAGGGCATTCAACACGCTCTATATCAGCATATGGACAGATGCATAGCCCAGATTATTTTAGAGAGGTTGGCACAACCATTTCCCTACTCATTGGAGGTGAGGGAGAGCATTCAGATGAGCCATCTCAGCTCAAGGACCAGAGTACATGGTAAAGGAGGTATATATTCTCATTTTGATTTACCTTTCTTTACTTTATATGGGAAGCTTGATGAGCTAAGGATGATCACATCTCCTTATGCTCCTTATTATGATGTACTTGTGGCCCATTGCAGCAATGGGAGTGGCTATTTTCATGATGGTTTGTGGGGGAAGCCACATACTTCTTGGTGTGCACCATTGGCACCAATTTGTACTTTCATGTTTTCACCTTATGAGATGCTTGTGGTAGCAAACAAGTGGCCGGGAAAGCACTTGTTGTTTTTAGTTCTGATGCAGGTAGGAGGCTCACTGCGTTGGTCCCATGAGTGGAGCAGTGACCCACTCTCTAGTTGTCTTATGACAACTTGTTTTCATTACATGTTGCTTCCTTGTGTTGCTAATGGCTATACATTTATAGGGAGCACTACTTGGAGAGTGTTAGAGGTATTGGGACAGCCCATTGGGAGCATGATTCTCCCCATTTTACATGTTTTAAATTGTAGGAGACACCATGGGAAAACCATGATTTCCACATTGCTACTTTTCTCTTCTTGTGGGAAAAACCACTTGGAGAATCTGAGGAGGCATCTCATGGTTGATTTTCTTGATGGGGAAACTTGGGCCATTCTTGGGGGCCATACCATTTCATCCCAAGGATGGAGGCAGCCCCATATGTACCACAAATGGAGGGAGAAGCACCTTGGGAATCAAAATCCCAACTCTCCATTCAGCCCCAACACATTTCATAAACCAGGGGTTGAGATTTTTATTTGGATGATAGCATGGTTGAGAGGATCATCATTGGGGACAAAATTTTCCCATGCATGTCATCACTCCTACCTTGAGGATGCCATAGCACAGCAAGAAGGTTTACACCTACACCTTCTATCTTTCCATGATGTGCACCATTCCGGTTTGCATACTTGGGAGGAAGCATTGGAGGAAAAATTTGTTGCAGGATATCTTGAGCAGTGGTGGAGATTGTTGATGAGGAGGCCACATAAGAAAAAGGGGGAGAATTTTTGTTCTCTCTATGAAGTTACTTGAGGACAAGCAACATGTGGGAGGGGAGGACTGTAATGTTCCCAAATTTTAGCCTCAAGCTAAAAGGAACATTATAGCTTGCATATTTCTATTTTGTTGAATAAAATGGGTAAGGAGACATCTTAGCCCCCTTATATGGAGAAATAAAACTCCTTGTGTGAAAGGAGGAATAATAAAGTAGCTGATTTGAGCACCACATGGTGTGAACAGGATTGGATCATGCTTGATCTAGACATTTTGACCAAGTCCACATGCACTGTCTAGATACAATGTATCTCCTTGATGGACTATGTAGTTTTAGATAAGGATCACTTGCATGAGTTGGAAGGCACATGTGGATGGGACCCATAGTGGAGAGGATAACTTGATATATATGAGGAGGAGGAGAGCCATTGTTATATTTGCTTGGTCTGTTGAGACTACGCTCCTCTTGTTGTTTAGGAAGAGTGCAGTGCTGCATAGCACTAGGGTGTTCCCGGTCGAGAATCCATACCTTATCCTCAGTGAAGGAGAGGTTCTAGAGCTGCATTTCCTCATTCTGGCAATTTTCCAAGCTACCTCCTTCAGTCACAACGTTATTCCTGGAGTAGGATAACTTTTTGTTGTAGGGTGCAGCAACAAAGGATCTCCTGAGGCATTCCTTGGCTTGTTTTCTAGTGGAGGGCTTGGATATCTATTGGAGGATCAGTGAGGAAGTCTCCCAGTATTATTTTCATATCATTGGCATCAGGCCAACCATCCTTCTTCCCTCACAATGCAGTCTCCAGCTAGATCTGCGTTATTTTTACAGGTAGTTGTTGGGAGGGTCATTTGAGCTCATCAGGAGGAGTTGTTTCTAAGTAAAGGGATTAGAATTTTTATTAGATACACTATCAGAGGAGGGAATCATCATTTCATATCTGCTACAACCTCATTTCATATTTTGATTCAGTTGTAGTGACAAGTTAATTGTCACATTGTACATTCTTCGACATTTCTAGCAATCTCTCCTAGATTGGATAGAAATCTTGTATTGGAACCCAGTCTTCTATTATTGGGAATTTATTTGTATATTTCAGCCATATTTCATGTATATGCATCTACAGCAGTAGCTACTCTAACATAGACTACGCAGTCACTGCTCTCCGACATTTTACACTGTTGTAGTATCTCATGTTTCTATTGTTTTAATCATTGGAGATTGATTCCCATTGCTTGAGTGGCTTGTCCCTCAAGATATTTCTATATGTTGTTGCTGATATCTCAATTAACATGATGGCTGCATTATATCCCCTTTATTGACATGTTCATATTTGTAGATTTTAATGATTATGTTCATGTATTGCTGTAGCTCTCTCTTTGAGCACTTTTCTAAGATACCAAGGTGTGGGAGATCTGTTTAACCGACCTTGGGGGATTTCTTTGAGCTTAGATTCTGGAAGTATAGTGTATGATGTGTTAACAAAGGGATCCAAGTCCCCTTTCACCTTTTTTTTACATTATCTTCTTTATACAACGTCCTTTTGGACCATATTGCAGAAATTCCTGAAAATGGAACATTACAGAATTTGAACCACCCCAAATCCCCTTTGAATATTTCGTGCAGTGCACACAACAAAACCATATACAAGAATTTACCAAAATTTTACCCCAGGGGACCCTGTTCCAACAAGGTGAAAACACTCAATTTTTTCAGGATGAATATCGTTTGAAGAGAGAGAGAACACACTCATGTGGATAATAAAGTATTGGAAGACCAAGAATCATTGGATGGATTAAAAAATTATGGTTTTCTCAAATTATTCATGATGCCAAATATGAGAGCTCAAAATCGATTATTGGAAATGTTGATTAATTATTGGGACCTAGGGCAGGAGAAATTTTTATAGACTCAATGCCCTTGCAAATTGAAGTGGAAGACGTCTACTTCATTACAGATCTCTCCAGAAGGGGAGAAGCAATCAATTTGAAAGGCAGGGCCAATGGGCTCCTTAACATTGATGATTATATTACTGTGTACTATGCACCAAACACTAACAAGGTTGGATCACAAGTCATAATAAAAAAAATCACGAACCTGCCTATCAATATTATACTTTTCACTATTGCTAGGATATCAAGTTCAACTTCTTTACACTAGGCCTCATGACCAACTATGTTTCTAGTAGTGGAATTCTTGAAGCCAATAGTGTATGATTGGTGTACAACGCTCATGGAAAATATGAATAGGCAACTCACATAAGTTAGATGGGGGAAGAAAAAGAAATTTGGTTATGGTACCATTCTCTGCTCATTCTTCTTGGAGCAGATTCCTGCATTATGACCCCGAGTAACATATGCTATTAACAACCCCAAAGATCCTATGATGGCTAGATGGGTGGATTTTATGAGGAAATTTGGCGGAGGAGAAGTCACCAAGGCGTCCTTTGATGACGAGTTATTCCAGTGGTGGGAGCAACAAGTTGTGGACATAGAGGATTACCCCTATGTAGGACTAGACTTCTGAGGGGACCTGAAGTTAGTACTTCCTAAGGGGGATGCATGGGGAGACATTGGTAATTTTTAATCATTTAACATTTTTTGTTTTTTTTTTTTAAGGATAATCTCAATAAATTTAAATTCTTTTTCTCGTGAAACAAAAATCCTAACAAGATTAAAATGATCATGATGCAAATGTGGTACTAGTGAAACCTGAGAGTCTACCATGGCATAAGCATCATGGTTGAGATGTGGAAGGAGAAGCAGATGTGTCCGAGAGGGTCCTTCGAGTAGTGCGAAGGGACTTGGAGAGTTTGACTCACCAGGTTCTAATGGCAGCACTAGAAGACCTTCCCGAGGCTATACAAAGAGGGGTGGTTGGAGTACCATGAGAGTGGGTGTGACTATTCCGATGATTGGAGAACGCCATCATATTTTAACAAGATTATCATTTAGGGAAGGGCCCTCAGAATTATATTTTAGATAGACTGATATTTTTGATATAGACATGATCAGGCATAAGCCCTAATTTGGCAAGACATTTGTCCACATTTTGTAACTTTTTGACACTTATCTATCTATATATATAGATAATTAGGGATGAATTGATCATATATATAGATTATTATTATTTTTTTAAAATTTAATGTGATGAATGTTCGATATGGCAATATATTTCTTGGTTAGCTATAGAATCGACAAATGCATTATTTGATCATGGAATGTGAATGAAAGTAATACAATTAAATGTTATTTGTCATAATATCACTCTAAGAAATTGACAGTGTAATGAAGGATCCCTCACACGATATATATTATTTAACTACGACACCACCAGTTGTGAGTCCAAGTACACCACTAATGATTCAATACCACAAGATATGTTTCAGAGGGTAAATTAATAATGACATTTTATTCAGCCATATTATTAGAAGCATGAAAAATACATATTCCTCTTGTAACCAACAACTGACTAGATGGATAATGAATTACCCATGCTGCGAAAGCTAGATTCCGAGTGTGTCTACTAGCACCATCTACAAATCCTAAGTATACCGAATCACCTGTCAAAACCTGCCAAAACAGATTGAAAACACCATCGTCACCATGATACTCAGAAAACAAATAAAACTATGTAAAATATTTACAAAAAAAAGCAAATGTTGAGGTAGGAGCCCAAGCATAATACTTCTTGAGACAAAGCCCATTTATGGGCTCGACCTCACATTCTCTTCAAAATAAAACAACTCATAAGCACCCTTCTTCAAAACCCTTTTAACTATTAAAGGACCCTACCACATAGGTTTGAATTTTCCTGCCCCCAAGGTATCTTTATCTTGGCCATAGACCAAGACAAGGTCACCTTCATAGAAAACCCTAGGTCACACGAATTTATCATATTGAGCTTTGACTCTGCTCATCAAGATGTTCCAAATGAACAAGGCACTCCTATAAACTTGAGGTGTTTGGAAGAAGTTGGACTGCCAACTTAAGAGATGGAATCTCACATTCTATAGGAAAGATCATTTCCAAGCCATAAACTAACTGAAAAGAAGTGAACCCCGTGGTAGCATTAATAAACATTCGATATGCACATAAAGCATGATAAAGCATGATGTGCCAGTTGGACTCAACTTGATTAATTTTCCTTTGCATGATGGTCTTAAGGGATTTATTAATGACTTCAACTCGTCCATTAGCTTGAGGATAATAAGGAGACCATTTTTCCTGCTGAAATTCCAATTTCAAGGCCAACTCAGACATCATCTTATTCTGAAAGTGACTACCATGGTCAGTGACAATCTCTTTAGGGATACTGAAACATGAGATGACTTGATTAAAAAGGAAAAGAGTTGTTTTGTCACCATCGTTATTAAAAGTGGGCATAGCTTCGACCTACTTCGTAAAGTAGTCTACTGCTACGATAATGTACCTATGTCCCTTATCTAAATCCATGTGACAAGTTGTAAAATCAATTCCCCACTTATTAAATGGACCAACGATGATGACAGGAAAAAGGGGAGTTGGATGATCATGCATTTTTCGAGCATATATTTAACAAGGGTGGATTTTTTTGACCGCTTCAATACAATCTTTGAAAATCAAAGGCCAAAAATACCTACATGCAAGATCTTTTAAGTTGTTAGAATCCCAGACAAATGACCTCCACAAGCCCCACTATGGAAGTTATTTAAAACTAGATCAACTTCTTCTAAGGTCAAACAGTGTCTAAGGATTGAATCAACCCTATGACGTTATAAGGTATCATCAATGATCAGATAAGTCTTATCAAGGTGACATACTTTTCAGTGTTCGTCCTTTGAAAAAGACCGAGGAAAATTCAAAGTCTAGAGATATACAATGTTGTCTCTGTACCAAGGATCTTATGATGAGATAATAAAAATATGCTCATCTAGAAATGATTCTTCATAAGTAACATCTCCCTCACAAGGAAATTTCGAAATTAATTCTGTGAAAACCAAATACTTCTTTGATTTGGATGACATGAAATCTAGATCAAACTCTTGTAAAATAACAGTCCATTTATTTCCCCCCAATCACTTGCCCACTTAAGACAAATTGAAATGGATTGACGTCCTCTAATACAAAGGTTTTTCTCAGCGAAATGTATTGACAGAGCCGCTGAACAACATGAACTGCTACTAAAGCCAACTTCTCAACGCAGAAATATTGGAGTTCAAGACCAACTAAACCATGAATTAGATAGCAAACCACATGTTATCTAAGGGCATCATCTTCCTAAACCAGAACCATACCAATAATTGATTCTACTACCGTTAGTTATAAAACGAAATCTCTGCTATAATCAGGTGGACTCAAAAAGGGAGCATAGGTCAATGATTTTTCCAAAGCATTGAATGAGCATTGACTCTTGAGCGAATTTGTCCTAAAAAAATGGAACTCCTTTCTTAAGTAAATTCATAAAAAAAATTGTAATCTCGGTGTAGTTCATGATAAACCTCCTTAAAAAATTGGCTTTTCATTGGAGAATTTGAAGTTGACAAATACTAGACGGGGGAGGAAACTGAAGTATTGCCTCAACCTTGGAAGGATCAGCCCGAATCCCTTCATTAGAAATGACGAGTCCAAACAATTGACCAGATGTAATAGCAAAAACACATTTATTAGGGTTCAATTGGATTTTATAATAATGACATATTTCAAAAACTAGACGAAGATGCTTTGGATGTTCCATTCCCTGACGAAAGCGATAAATTAAATCATCCAAATAAGCCTCGATTATTTGTTTGATGACGTGAAAATCATAAGACATAGCCTGTTGAAAGGTAGCTCCAAATTTTTTAATGTCGACAGGCATTTTCCTATATGAAAATGTACCCAGGGGAAAATAAACATTGTTTTATGTTGATCTTCAGGAAAAAATGTTATTTTATTATACCCAGAAAATCCATCCATGAAGGAGAAAATTTCATTTCCAACGCACTCATCAATTATCTGATCTTAAAATGGAGTGGGGAAATTTTCTTTTGGAGTTATTTAAATACGTGAAATTGATGCATACATAGATTTTAGTTTCTTTTCCATAGGGAATGGATTCAAAACCCATTGAGTAAGAGGAACATGGTAGATGAATCTAGCTTTAAGCAGTTTCTCCACTTCTGCCTTGATAGCCACAAATTTTCTAGGGTTGATCGACCAAATATTTTGACCCACATTCTTTGTGTTTTCGTAATTCTTGATATCATGTTGAACTATACTAGGATCAATCCCAAACAACTCCTCATAAAACCGACAAAATACATCTCTAAACTAATTAATGAGATTGGTGTAAATTTTAATCTCTTCAGGGGAACAATCAACTCCGATGAAGATATTTTCAATAATGTTTAGATTCTTGGAAATTTTCACCGAAATAGTTTCTTAAATTTTATCCATATTACCTTTGGGAAATAAATGTGCTGGAGCTAAAGGGTTATAAATTTTGTGAACACTTATATGAGAAAAAGGACTAGACAAACTTGATTCGATTTTATGCAAGTTATGGAGAAAATAAGACTCATGATGCAAATAATCCCACAATCTCGCTACACCAGTAATTTATTCTAGAATCGCTTCCTAAGATGGTAAAATTATATCAAGGCAATCCATAGCCAAAGTGGAATCAATTGTCCAAACTGACACCACATCATCATCCACATTCTCTGATGAAATATGTATGGGATCAAAATCTGTATAATTAACAATGGATTGATATGCAATTTCTGCTACAGATATAGGATAATATAGTCCAACCACTTTCCCTTCTTCTAATGTGGCTATAGGAGGGGGAAAAGGTCCAAGGATCCAGAAAATAATGAGTTCTAAAAGAACATTGTTGAGGGACCACCCTAGAGGATTAGATGTCATTGATATAAGCAATAGGAGGTGGAATATTAAAGGTAGCCATGAATGAAGAATACATTTGAACTCCTATATTCTCAATAGGTTGCTTGGTATTCTTCACCAAGGGGGACAGTGGAGTCAGCATATGTGTTTGGGTCATTGGGAGAATAGGCTAATTGATAAACCATAACAATTATCCCTTCATGAGGAAAACATAGGATGCGAAACAAATATGAGACTACGACATCCATCACATAAACCCAATTCTAACCCAACAAAATATTATAATCAATATTAACATCGATTATCTATACTTCCACATTAAAAACATTGTACCATACACAAATAGGGAAGGCAGGTAGAATCCCATGAGGCCTATTATAATGGCCATCGAATGCGGTTAAAAGAGTAGGAGAGGGAACATCTTCAGGGGAACCGATAGATTTACAACATGACACATGTCGAAGCCCCTTCATCAACTACGGTTCAAAATATGGTCTTCTTACGATACATAGATTTAATTTGAAAATCCATATAATGAGGGAGTCTCTTTTTAACTTTTGACATATAAAATGTAATTAGAAAAGAGTTTTTCAGGTCAACTAATCTGATCAAAGTGATAAAATCACTCCTTTTCTTAGGACACGAACGAAGTGCCTCTAATGTCGACATAACACATGGGCTTTGAGTTAAACCTTGAACAATGGAATATTTCTGAGCAACCCTAGCGTTTGGATTATAAATCGACTGATTTGAGGAGCCTTTCAACATCTGAGGTATATAATCAAATATGGGCCTCTCTATATGAATAGGTTCTTGATTTTTTGAAGCAATTTTAGCTTTAGAAGATTCAGGCTCTCCATAATCATGAGCTCTAGTTGAAATTTCAACATGAGACTTAACCATATATACATTTGATGCAGATTCACATTCTCTATTTCCCCATGTAGGGGCTCCAGTATTAGCATTCACACCAACAAGTAATTGACTCCCTTGGGGAAAAGGATTAGTAAGCATAGCCTGGGAATTAGAAGAACCTCGTTGGGATAACAAGCACTGAGCATCTTGAATCTTGGGGAAAATATGAGTAAGATGATCGCCACTACATAATTTGCTTGGGAATTTAACCTTCCTTTTAGACTCCTTTCCCTCACTAGTGTCTTCATTAGGTTTATTTGCATCCCCCTTACCTCCCTTATCTTTCTTTTTTCAATGTCCTTTCTTCTTCTTATCAGGCTGTTTATTTCCTTTGGGATTCGAGGACTGAACAAAATTAACCGCCAAAGGTTGAGAAAGAGGAGACATTGACTATGTAGTTTGTGTCACAAAAGCATATTCTAATGATGAATGTTGTAATTGATTTAAAGAACTAGACGTATTAGTATCAATATATCCTACAACTTCGTTGGCATGGGGGCTTGGTTTCAGTTTGGTGAGATTGATTTTATATCTAGGAGCACAAGGAAGTATCTTATAGAGGATTCCAGACTATGAATAAATAATCTATAATTGTTGGGCTCTAAAGATAACATGTTATTATGTGAACACAACTAAAAGTGACACATCCTTAGATATCTCAGGTTGTAAATATTTCCAAAACCACTCGAGAATAAATTCACAAGGGATATAAGACTTGATCAATCTCTTCCTTCTGCACCACTCTTGAATGTGGTTAGAAATATGGGTGGCCTTGTCCTGCTCAAAATTGGCCAAAATTTTAGTTCCGACATCATAACCGACAGACAACTAAAAGTGGTTGAGAAACATTATAGTCAACTCACCAAAAATATAAAACGACCCACCCTTTAATTTGATATACCATTTCATCGCATTTCCAATTAAGGTGCGTTGAAAGAGTCTCAGCCTAATTTCATCACCAATCAAGGAGTTTGATGAGCACCATAAGTCAAAAGTTGTTACATGGTGAGTTGTGTCCTCACCATACTTCCCTTCAAAGTTTAGTATATCGGATGGAATTTTGGTAGGGACTGTTGAAAAGTGTAACTAGGATCGGTCTTCATAATGACTATGTAATTATGTATTTATGTAAAGAAGAAGACAAAGATAATAAAATGTATTTTTTGGTGTACTTGCTTCATGTGTTTCATGAACAAGATTTTTATAGGTCAATAGACTTCTTCTTGATGTCTATTAGGGTTGTATTCTAGTTACAAGTGTAATTAAGTGTCATATGAAGTGGCTAGAGAATTCTCCAAGACCTTGTCATAAATCTGTGAACAAATGGCTCTTAAATGAGGCTCAAAGATTCAATCTCAATGCTGGAAAATATACTCTTAAAGTCGGCCTTCAAACAACAAGTAAATTCGGCCTACAAGAAAAATTAATGGTCGGCCTAAAGACAGTGAAACTGCCTCTATATATACACCAGATCTGTGGTTCATTTTGACACAAAAATTTCGGTCAACTCTGAGTTCTAGTGCGGACTTTAGGACAAAATATAGCACATACTTGAGGATTGGAGAAGATGTGTATATCCCTGTGATATCTTAGTGTGATATGTGCTGCAGTCTACTGAAGCGGGAGTGCGGATTTTTCATCAAAGGAAGTGCAGATAATTCTGAAGTACTTACAGCGTGACAGGGTTTGGATACAACACAAAGTTCAAGGGCAGTGTTTCTGTGTTAAAGTGTGGATATGTTTGAGAAGGGTTTGCAGAATGTCCTGAAGTGAAATTGATGATATGAAGTGATATTGGTATACACCTTCAGTTCATGAAAAGTTGGGACAGTGATCTATGTAAAACTTGTAGATAATCCGAAGAGAAGGAGAAGTGAGAAAGTGGGAGAAAGTATGGAAGGTAAATTTGTGATTTACCTTCCTAACTACAAATTATATATATATCTCCAGTAAATAAAGTTTAAACTATATATGAAGGAAGTGTTGTTGCAGAACAGTGCAAGTTGGTGAAGAGAAGAAGGATCAACATTGAAGGACATCAAAGAAGTAATGACAAGGTCTTGGATGCATATATAGGTCAAGGGTCTAATTCTTGGTCATGGTACTTGTCATTTGAAAATCTATAAGAATAATTTCTCGTGGGTTTTCCTCTCCAAGCGGGAGAGGTTTTGCCCTGGCTCTAGAAGCCTAATTTTGTGTCTCTTGTATCTTGATGATTGAATTGATGAAAGAATATATAAAATAAGAAAATAAGACATAATTCAATCAAGAAAGCTCACAAGTAATTATCAATAATATAATTTGAATTAATCACCCGCCCTCCAAATTATCAACATGGTATCAGAGCTAAGGTGTTGAACACAAGGGCTACTTGACAAGAAGACACTCCAGGAAGCAAAGATCAAAGTTTGCATTGAAAAGTCAAATCAGTTTACCAGGAAGACTCTCAAGCTATCATATTCAAAGGATCAACTCATTCAAGAAAATAATCTTTGCCATCAAATATTTAGATTCAAGACATTGTTGGAAGAAGCATAATCTTTTGAATATATCCTTCATCATCAAGGAAGCTGCAAGTCACTCTACTCAAGTAAGTATCTATGACCTTACTTAAATCTGTCAAGATGACTTATTGTAAAGAGAGCAACAAATTGGTTGGGTCATCAAACTTTAGTGCTTGGAATAAGAGGACAGATTTGAATCAAATTGAAGATGGTGTTATGGACTACATCGAAGGATCTACAATTCAACCCTCAAAATAAGATGCTCCAGCTCATGCCAAGTACATGAAGGGAGAAATCAGAGCCCAAAGGATTCTGATAGAATCCATTAAGGACTCACACATTCCCTATGTATCAAAACTAAAGTCTGTAAAATAAATATATGAGAAATTTTTGGAGATATTCTCTATGAGAACTGCAGGAGAAGCAATCTCTCTTAGACAAGAACTATACAAAATGAAATTGTCAAGAGAAGAAAAGGAATCACTTCATACATTATGAGGATTTCTGAAATAAGAGACCAACTGTGGGAACTGGTAGAATTAATGTCTGACACTGAGATGACTATAGTGGTGTTGAATGCTCCACCAGGAGAATGGGGAAACTTCACTTCAAGTTTATACAGGAAGAAATAAGACACGCCATTCCATGATTTATGGTCTCTATGTAAAATATAGGAAACAAGATTGAAAACTAAAGCTGATACGGGATCAAGTGAAGGGAATCAAGCCTTTGCAGCCATATCTAGGAAGAAAGAAAGATTCATAAAATTTGGTCCTGAGAATAAAAGAAGAAATATGGAAAAAGTACAATGCTTTGGATGTAATTAATTGATAATTATAAAAGAGATTGTACGAAATCTGGAAAGGACAAGAGGAAAAAGGAAGAAGCCCATGTATCAGATATAATGGAAGAACCGATGCAAAGAAAACTAAGAAAGAAGAAGTGAGGGATCTCTATTATGATTGAGATCATCTTCTTCTTTAAGTGATTTCTGTTGGTTGTAAAATAGTATGATCGGAAGAAATGTATATTAATAGCATCATGATAGAAGCATGGTAGGAGATCTTGGTGAAATAGCTCCTAGAAAACCTCACTGATAACAATATTGATGGAAGGTAGTCATCAAGATCAAGGGTCATCATGGAAACAGGTGCTGACATTTTCAAATGGAATTCTCTATGAATTCACTGGTTAGAAAGAAAATAGAAAGGTTTCATCAAATAATTCTATGCTAGAAGATTCTGGAATTAGGATGGGATGACATATTGATGAAGCAGGTCAATGGATTGAAGTTCCTCATTCTAGTAAAACTGCTACAGGATGACTCAAAGGAAAAAGGTATGAGGTATATATATTTATATGCTGACATTGGATGGTGTGAAGTCATGTCAAATGGTTGTAGGTAATGGACTTCTATATTTAGAAGTATGGAGGAGGATCTCTCACGGTGCACTGACAGATGAAATAAACATAATATATGCTCATATGGAATATGAGGTGGTTGTATATGAACAAGGAACTGGAAATTTGAAGTTATTGGGAATGAAGATGTGCAGAAAGGAAGAGATCATGAAGTGAAAGCATGTTAAGAGGCAATTATCATCCAGAAACCAAGAAGATGTGACTAGAATATCTCCTGGGAGGATATGCAGACTCTAATATAAGTTTGGTAAAGAAGAAAACCCTTGCAAAAACATATCATTAGGAGAGGTTTCAATCTTAATAAAGGATGATGATGTCTACAGGAAGATTTCATGGTGAAATATCATCACTAAGGTAACTTTTGATTTAAAAGTTCATATGTTTATCTAGATGAATTTGTGTAGGGCTGCTAATCATGTGAAAGGATGTAAGATCCTTGGTGATTATTCGATAGAAATAATCATGGCATAAAAGGTGGACTAGATGATAAAGACTGATGAATCACTTTTTGGTATATGACATGACTCATGGATGAAAGTGATGGATGATATATGCCCTATGAAGCTAAAGTTGAAGATTAATAAATATCGAAATCCATGACATTGATGGCATGAATTCTTCAGGAGCAGCTGAGTGTCTCACCATTGTTGTTGTGGATCCCTGGTTAAGAGGGATACTGGTGGTAAGTTTCTTACTTGGAAGAAACTTGGTAATTCATAAGAATGAGCTTATGTACATTCCTTGTATAGGAATGAGTACATTCCCTTGTGGAATAGATCATCCCTAGTTGAGAGGGAGAGATAGACACATCATTCTACTCTTCAACTGGGAAGACAGAATGGAGGATTAATTAATCATCTGGCATCTGATACTCTTTGAGAATGAGATAGAGAATTTAATATAAGAGTAGTCGTGGACCGATATTCTTTGAGGGCTAGCTACCCAAGAGAAGAATAGTCCAAGAAGGTCATACTTTGTGAACACCTGGGTGGAGTATGTACCTTGGAGAGACAATGAATATGGTGTCTATAATTCATATGTCTCGCCAACATTGTAGCCCATTGTCTCATTGAGAGATGGGGCTGTTAGTCAAGGCCTTACACTAGGACAATGCTGGTTGATATAATGTTATACATATGTGATTACCAATCCAATTCTTCTTATGAGATTCTTCAGTTTGAAAGTGACCATGTACCTGTATGAATACCTCCCTAGTTAAGAGGGAGTGTTGAAAAGTGTAACTAGGATCGGTCTTCATAATGACTATGTAATTATGTATTTATGTAAAGAAGAATACAAAGAGAATAAAATGTATTTTTTGGTGTACTTGCTTCATGGGTTTCATGAACAAAATTTTTATAGGTCAATAGACTTCTTCTTGATGTCTATTAGGGTTGTCTTCTGGTTACAAGTGTAATTAAGTGCCATATGAAGTGGCTAGAGAATGCTCCAAGACTTTGTAATAAATCTGTGAAGAAATGGCTCCTAAATGAGGCTCAAAGATTCACCTTCAACACTGGAAAGTATGCTCTTAAATTCGGCCTTCAAATAGAAAGTAAAGTCGGCCTACAAGAAAAATGAATGGTCAACCTAAAGATAGTGAAACTACCTCTATATATACACAATATCTATGGTTCAATTTGACACAACAATTTCGATCAACTCTAAGTTATAGTGTGGACTTTGGGACAAAATATAGCACATAATTAAGGATTGGAGAAGATGTGTATATCCTTGTGATATCTTAGTGTGATAGGTGCTGCGGTCTACTGAACCAGGAGTGTGGACTGTTCATCAACGGAAGTGCAGACAATTTTGAAGTGGTTACATCGTGACAGGGTTTGGATACAATGCAAAGTTTAAGGGCAATGTTTATGTGTTACAGTGTGGATCTATTTGAGAAGGGTTTGCGGACTGTCCTGAAGTGAATTTGTTGATCAAAAGTGATATTGGTATACACCTTCAGTTCATGCAAAGTTGGGACAGTGATCTATGTAAAACTTATAGATAATCCGAAGAGAAGGAGCAGTTAGAAAGTGGGATAAAGTAAGGAAGGTAAATCTATGATTTACCTTCTAATTACAACTTATATATATCTCCAGTAAATAAAGTTTCAACTGTATAAGAAGGAAGTATTGATGCAGAATAGTGCAAGTTGGTGAAGAGAAGAAGGATCAACATTGAAGGACATCAAACAAGTAATGACAAGGTCTTGGATGCATATATAGGTCAAGGGTATAATTCTTGGTCATGCTACTTGTCATTTGAAGATCTATAAGAAGAATTTTTCCCTGGCTCTAAAAGCCTAATTTTTGTGTCTCTTGTATTTTTATGATTGACTTGATAAAATACTATATAAACTAAGAAAATAATACATAAGTAACTCAAGAAAGCTCACAAATATTTATCAAGAAGATAATTTAAATTAATCACCGGCCCTCCAAATTCTCAACAAGGACCGGGGGCCAAGCCGGATTATAATGGATTAGATAATTAGTTAGTTTTGAAAGATATGGAAAATTCATAGTTTCCAGGAATGGTAAGCGTAGGGAGACTGCAGAATTCCAAGCTCCAAGAGAGGAATTCCCAACATTTGAAAAAGAGTATCCTAGATTTTGAGAGGCACGAGGCTGCCAAGAATTACTTGTAGACGCAACTAAACTATAAGGAAAATATTTTATTCTAGGGGTATATAGAGGGGAGGGTATCCACCCCCTACTCCAACATTACTATCCATAGGAAAATTTCCTCTAGGAAGAACATTATATTAAGGGGAGAGCCCTTGATAAGGGTTCCAAGCACTAGCGAAAGGAGGAAAAAATGACGAAGTACTAATAGTAGGGAATGACATACTCCCATTCTGACCAAATAAGTGAGTGATATTCCTAGACCCAAAAACACTAACAGAAGAATATACCAAAGCCTGACTTCCTTGGAAAGGATTAACATTTTGAGCATAACCGAAGAAAGGCATTGATCCTACATTCAACGATGGATGGGAAGGAGGAACATGTCCACTTCCAAATTAAAAATCTTGTAAATATGTTGAACCACTAGCCATCAAAGTCATATATACTGAAGAAGTAGAGGGTAAAGTTGATGAAACTGAGGGAATCCCACTAGATGGATTTCCAAAAGGATAAACAAGTGAAAGGATCAGAAGGTTGGGTGATCCCACTCGAACCTGGGATGGAGGTAGAGCCAACAACTACCATGTTAGGTGCAATAGTAGAGATAGAAATAATACCTCTTCCTATAGCTGAAGAAAGAGTATGCACACCAGTCGTATCGGCAACCACACTTGTGCCACTAACATTCGTCATTAAGAAAAAAGAAGGAGAGTGAACAAGGCTAGCCAGTCTATGAGTCAGAGTACCCACATATTATACAATGTAAGGAATATGAGAAGGAAGAGGTTTTGTAGGAGTCTCAGGGGACTCTGAAAGATCTTCAATTTCTACTTCGTCTTTCAATTAGAAGAGTATTGTAGAAAGAAATGCAGTGTTTTTTTCCTAGATTATGGAATAGACTAGGTTCTCCCTGTGAAATAAGAGTCCTCGGTGAAGGATTTGTCTCCATTTATTTTTCTTGTACTAGTTCAAAAGAACCATCAAAATTACTCCTACGCCTTCTTGGTGAAGGATTGACACTCGCAGGTGAAAGCCCATGAAGCCTTTTAGATCGATGAATTGGTCAATCAACCACCTATATATAAAGAAAAATTAAAGACTCAAATCACCTAATATGAGCTAGGAGCACAAAGCACTCTCTAAAAAAGCCATAAATATACAACCAAGCAAACAACTTCCAAGTATTTCCACTCTTAAAGGTAGTTTGGGATGATGAGGGCCTAAGCTTACCAACAAAGGTATCAGAAGGAGTTACGCTGAATTCCAAACAATAGCCTTTGTTGGTGTAAGTACCCAAGCTTCACAATGGCACCCTCCATAAGTAATATGAAAGTGATACAACGTCTGCCTCAATAACCACGGGCATTCCCCCAACAATCACCTATGTGGTACCTAGGAAAGGAAACTAAGGTCAACCACTCGTGATAAGAAGACATGCGGAATATTCATGGGCACACGATCCAACAAGTGGGAGAGGGGGTATCTGTCTTTCCTTATCTTCACACGTCCTCGTGCTTGACTCCCATTTTAGAGGAGCTTTCTTGGACAATTTAACGACATTGGATTTCCACTCTTTAATTAACTTCTATACTCTTCAGTTTGAGTGGCCTTAGAGAGTTTACTCTTCACACGCATATTCCAAGGCCCTAAAATGCTCTAGACTAGTTGATGTTGCTATGACAAAAAGAAAAATTCTGGTTCGTTTTAATTTAAGCGCTCATTTTAGTTGGATGTTAGTTAGGACAATGGAAACGAAAGTGCAACTGATGATGTTTTGACGCAAAAGAAATCAATAGAAAACCTAGGCTACATGAGAATGCAACACTTATTTTTCTTCAATGAAAGATATTTCTACAAGGGTTCTATGAGAAACCTACTAAATAAACAATTCTTTTTCCTTTTTCAATTTAGCACTCACACATTCAAAACTTAACAAAAGAACCAAATGATATACAAAATGAATATAACTTAATGCACTCTAGCATGCAAATTCAATATTCAAAGACAGACTTAAAGGTAAACAAATGTGATAAATGAGGTAAAGGCCAATTCAAACATAAAAGATAAGAAAATCCCAAAATAAAGAGCTCTCCTCAAAGAAAAAAAATGCTTTTAACCTTATCACAACCATTTACACATTTGCTAAAAACCCAAAAGACTACTAAAACAAGAAAGAAAACAAATCAAAACAATAA
Source organism: Pinus albicaulis (assembly GCA_034641835.2). NCBI lineage: Eukaryota > Viridiplantae > Streptophyta > Pinopsida > Pinales > Pinaceae > Pinus > Pinus albicaulis. The sequence goes on along the minus strand of CM076572.1, from coordinate 1,128,035,673 downwards.
AGAGATTGTTTTTCTTTTTATTTTAAAGATTTTAAAAAAACTGAAAATTCAAAAAGGGAATGGTAGCCGGACCCACACCCCGGACGGGATCCCTACTCTAAACGGTTTAAATTCTAATTGGGACTTTCTACCGGGGAGATCCCCTACTGTTGGCCGGACAAATTTTCCCGTCAACAGGAAGGCAATAAAAAATCTTAAATCCAAAATCATGAATAAGGCTCAAATCCACCTAGTCACAAATGATCACAAATATTAAACAATAGTGCAAATGAGAGACTTAACACTTCAAGAGCTTGGGCAGAAAGATGTAAAAAACTCTAAAAATTAAAAAGACCCTAAAGAACTGAAATATCTCACTCATCTAAGAATCACAAACCCCTTTCTAAAACAAGAAAGAGAAATCAATAGAGCCAAATTCTAGGCTAAAAGGGAAGAAAATCAAAGATTGGATTATCAACAAGTTAAAGAGAAACAAATATCTGTTCCAAAGCCACAAAACAACTAGATACCTCACAAAGAATACATGGAACCCAACTTCAGACACAAAAATCTTCAAAAACTGAAAACCCTAGGTTGACATAAGAATTTCTCCAACAAGAGGAAAGACATCACAAAAAAGAGTCATCAAGGTGATTCCAAACCTCACAAAGATCAAGAAAGCATAAATAAAATTGGTAAAAACCTCAGCAAAACCAAGAAATTAAAATTTTTCATTTTTCAGATCTATACGTGTCTATTCAAATACAATTTATCATATATATGCAAATGTATGTGAAGCAACATGTGTATACTCAAGTTTATTTGGAAGAAACTACGTATCTATGCAACTTTCTATAACAAAAAATGCATATAAAAATAAAAATGAGGAAAAATAAAAAGAAAGCCCAGATCTAAAAGATTAGGCTGAATGATCAAATTAATTAAGACTTAAAAAGACTAAAAAAAAGAAACCAAAAAACAACAAACTAAACATAGATAAAAGAAAACAAACCTTTTAGGAATTACTTGATGGTATTCCATAGTGGAGTCGCCAATTTTGTTGGCGAGAAAAGTTCCCTAAGGCAAGGGTTGAAAACCTCAATAGAGCAAGATAAAAGAATCAACAGAGCACTCAATCAAGCACGCCAAACATTCAAATTATCAAATTTGGACTTAGAGGCATACACAAGGGTCCTACGTTTGAATATGTTCCTATAGGGTCCAAACCCTCTGCTTCCTCCAAGATGTGCAGTCCTGAAAATCAATCATAGAAGAATATACATAATATACAATTCAATGTGCATGTATAATAATATTTTACATCATCATATATAACAATTCATACTATCATTCATAAGATTACAACATATATTGGGAGCAATACATCATCTTCTTTATTGATTAACAATAGTAAGTCCATGATAGATACAATCTGATCCAAGACAAAGGCACTAATGAAGCCTTCCTCCAAATCTGTCTAGCCTGAGCCGCGAAGACAACCTCTCTAATAGGTGCAAGAAGATGTTATATAAGGAGTTTGAGCATCTCTACAAGCGAAACCCTTCCTAGAGACTAGGAGTCCAGGAGGCACGAGAAATGTAGACTTGATATGGGGGAAATTGAGTATAATGTCGATATGTCTCTTCTCTTCTCCATTAATCCTACCCAATGGGGTGTATATATACCACCTCAAATTGGTTATTTCAGTTAGGCCATGGACTCTCGGTAAAACCCGTAAACCCAACTCGAAAAATAACATTTTATTTTATTTTTTCATATTTAAAAATGCATACTCGAGTATAGTATTATTGTACCTGCATATGTACGTGATTTTGTGTGGGAAGAGTCACATATGGAATTTGAAATATATTTTTTTAATATAAAGTCATGTTTACATGGGTAAAGGTACTGCCCAGGGCCATAAAAGAGCATTAGGTCTACATGAGTGTTGAATGGTGCTATAACACCTAATTAAAGAATCTCCTAACAATGAGGATGTCAATACCCTTAATCTATGACCTTATTTTATATTCTTCCATAATATATCTTCACCACTTCTATGTTATGTGTTTTTTCTTAACTTATGTGTGCTTTAAGGAGGATTTCTACCAATATTTTATCTAATTTTCTCTTTTGAATTTAATTTTCTTTCGATTTTTTTCAACCGAAACAAGAATTCATATTAAGAAAAAATATGTTGGAACGCAATAGGTATGTTGTATTACAACATAGTATATCATATCATACTGGATGGATTAAACAAAAAGATACTTCTATCAAAAATATGTCTATAAAATGCTTGCTATATATAACTTCTATACTAGACCACCAAAAAGTGAAAACTTTTCCAAAACACTTAAAATATTTTACATATTTTAAACTCCATACAACTTAAACATTAGGTGGAGAAGCCAAAGCATCATGGGTAGATCCCATGTTGATATCTCACACTAGATAATTTAAATTTTGTACAAGGAGATGAGGAGAGTTGGTTGAGGTACTAGTCAAAGAGAGCTCTAAACATTTTTGTTATGGATTGTGTTGAATATCCTACACTTTCTGTCGAATGGAAATGATTTCATATTTTGATTTATTTATTAGAGTATGATGTTTAGTATGAATTTACATTGAAGATGTTAAAGTAGATACCATCTATTTTTTATTTAGTTGGTGAGTGAGAATATCTTCTTGCACATTTTGTAGTTGATCATGTTGTGAAGCATCCATTATTCCAGAACTAGAATCTGCTTCATGATCGTGAAAGATATTCCAAAGGACCGATGTTGTGAACCTTGCACCTTAAAAATGATAATAAGCCAATAATTATAGTCATGTTTGATAGGGAAACCTCCTTTTGCAATGAATACAATGTACACTCCAATATTTTATGATTCTAAGACTAAGTTGTTGGATTTCACAATTATACTTAGAGGGGGGGGTGAATCATTGTAATGCAAGTTTTTACTTGTTTAATACCATGCAATGATTATAAAAAATGAATATCATAAATTGAACAAGTAACACCAAATATATGTGGAAACCCTTATAGAATAAAACCACAAAACTTCTTTGTAAGAAACATCTTGTAGGTACAACCCTACTATTACATAAATTTTTAGGCACCAACCTCTAAGAGACACCAATCCCCTCTATCATTTTGTAGGCACCAACCTATAAGAGACACCAATCCCCTCTACTAATTTGTAGGCACCAATCTAAAGCAGAAACCAATCCCCTTTTCTACTTTATAGGCATGAACCTATAGGCTACACCAATCCCATCTATTTCTTTGTAGGTACCAACATAAAGGAGACACCAATAATCTTTTGTGTATTATAGGAACCAACCTATAGGACACACAAATCCCCACTACTGCAAATATTTGTAGGCACCAACATAATTTCTTACTTCTTCGAAATGTCTATTAGTTCCTTTTTCTTTCACTAATTATGCTTGATGCTTATGTCTTCAAAAACTTTTTTATTTGATTTTGGCTTCACCAGGTCTACCTATTACTTCTATCTTCACCAAGTCTACTTCTACCAAAACTTGTTGCTTTTGGCTTCTTCCCAAGAACAAATTTTCACAACATGCCATGTATTAAATTTACAAGTATAGTTTTTAACTGACTACCATAGGGATGGCGCGCGCAGGAGAATTTCTCTTCGTTCTAGGGTTACAGTCCTCCATCGCCGCTGCGGGCTGGAGATCGATGTTCTGGAGGCGCATCCATGGCATGAGACATTGCGTTACCTGTGTTGTTCATTGCGACTTGATCGGGGCTGAGAATCCATTCACGCCAGTGGGATTCTATATTTCTGCTGTGACAGGTTCATGGACTCCCTGCAGAACAAACAGAAAGGGGCACTAGTGCCTGACCAGTCTATCAAAAACTACAACGAGGTATGGAATAAGCCCCTGCGAGTGCCATTGGTTCTTTGGTGGCTTTGGCGTTGAACCAGCGCCGGGTTTAGTGCTCTGCTGCACCGCTCATGGTGCCAATGTGCACAATACTCTATTCTTTCGGTCGATTCCTCATGCTGAGATTTCATTTTTTCTCGTTCATTGGGAGTGGATACCGCTTGATTTCCCCCTTTACAGACCGGCCTTCACATCCACGGCCTGGTCCTTAATGACAGGCGATTATTGGGCTTCGGACCAGCGCTCTTGGGGATCATATGCATTGCAGCTTCCACAGCTGCATATACAGAGGCGACAAGGGCCTACTTACTTCTCCAAAGCGGCTGAGACAAGGAATACAGACCTTAAGCGGTCTCTGTGGATGCACTCGGAACTTCTGAGCCAGGAACAGACCCACGATGATGTGCCTATAGACAAAAATCGCAGCCAGCTTATCTGCAATATTGATTCTCAGGTAGGCACGAATCCATTTCAAGTGTTCATTAAGCCTCCTATAGGTAACTGCTTTATTTTATGGATTCGAACAGTAGATTCTATACTACACCTGAAGGAAGCAATCCAATCTATGGCGGGTTACCCTGTTTTTTCACAGTCTCTGATTTTTGGGGGGAAAGCTCTAGCTGACCATTGCTCGATTAATGACTACTCCATCGCCACTGGGTCATCCATCTGCCTCAACCTCAGACTGAGGGGTGGAATGATGGGCCAAAACAGGGCACATGGATCTTCCATGGGTGCTGGTGCATCCAAAACAGTACCCACAAAAGGTTCATATAGGAATGTATTACAGGGGGACAAGAACATTCCCACAGCTCCTACCGCCCCTGCTGAAAGTTCCCCCAAGCCATATATTGTAGAACTGCAGGACAGTGTGCCTGAAATAAACATAGACAGTCTAGATATTGATATGCATAGAACTGCCTACGAATCCCAAGCAATTATAGGCAGATTCAACTGCTTCTGGCCCAAACCAATGGAGCTGTTCCATTGGATTTTTACAAATTGGACTATGGACTGTGAAATACACCTATGCTCTAAAGGGTTCTTCATTGTCAAATTTACATCCACTGAGGTCAGAGACGCCATTATCAGCCAGGGACCATGGTTCTGGGGCTCCACGGGACTCTTCATTACACCTTGGTTCCCAAATTTTGATGCCAACACCATGGAGGTGACCAAAATGCCGGTCTGGGTAAGGCTCTACAATCTCCCGCTACATTTTTGGAATGAAAATTTTCTTGGCTGCATTGGAAACACCCTTGGCAGATACATTAAAACAGACACTCAACGCCTGGAAGAGCGCATATTCACCTTCGCACGAATCTGTGTGGAGGTTGATTTGAGCAAAGGACTCCCAGAGTCCATTATGTTGAACAACAAACAACAGATATGGACACAGCATTTAGACTATGAGAACACAGCCTTCAGATGCCGGATATGCAGATGCACAGGCCACCTACAAAACACATGTCCGGCAGCAAAAAGGGATAACAGGAAAAAGAAGAAAACAGGCAAAGCGGCAAAAGGTTGGCAATTTCCATCAGAAGAGCCAGAACTACAGGAAGAAGAGGTGGAACCAACACCACATGAGAATCAACAAACAGATACTTCCTTGGGCACACAAGAACAGGAAATGCAAGAGCAGCTCGACACCACCACAAAGACTCAGCAGGATATGGAACCTGGAACACTAGACAGTGGGGGATACAAAAGAACACATACATCAGACACATCTGACTCTGATAAGGACAATGGAGCACCAACAGAAGGAAATCAGCTTTTCCTTATCGAGACCGAGCCAACACTTGGTGCTTGGCGTAAGGTTGAAAAGAAGAAGGGGAGAAAATCTTAAATGTATCCCCTTTGCTTTTTATTTGCGGCATTTGAATGTCTTTGGACATATACCAGCTCATACAACATGTAATTTTGTTTTCTCATAAATAAAATTACGAATTTTTTCTTTGTGAAAAAAACTGACTACCATAGGTACCTAGAGATATCTTCTCTGTCTCATCCAATTTTCACAGAGTGAAACATCTTAGAAAGAAATTTATAGCAAAAATGACAAGCTAACCTGCTTAAAGCATGTTTCATGATCATTCAAGAACACTAACTTCCTCAAGTCATATCTCCAAAATTGTAGCAAAACAAGGTCTAAAATTTATACCATAGATACCTTGATATCTCTCCTTTGTCTTCTCCAAATTTTAGATTCTAAAACATCATAAAATAAATATATAACAAAAATAACAAGATGACTTGTTTGAATAAAACTTTAGGAGCTTTTAAGAATCCCAACTTTGTTGGAAAATATCTCCAAAATTATAGCAAACAAAGGTCTGTAATTTGTACCATAGGTACATGATGATATTCTATATGTATCATCCAAGTTTCATGGTCTGAAACATCCCAAGAAAAAATTTATAACAATAATTCCCAACTGACTTTTTTGAAGAAGATTCCAAGAGCATCCAGGAATCCTAACTCCATTCAACCATATCTATAAAATTATAGTGAATCAAATTTTGATACTTTAACCATAGGTACACAAAGATATTCTCTATAACTCCTCAAATTTTCATAGTTTGAAACATCACATAAAACAATATATAGTGACAATGCAAAGATGACTCATTCACTCCATAAATCATGTCATTTTTGTGTCCACCTTTAGACTAATAATCACCACAAAAGTTACTACCCAACTACCCTTGCAACCTCATATTTGTTCTTTAATGAATTGATCTTAACATTAAGTCATATTTCCTTTATTTATAATGTTTTTATGCTCACTTATGTGGTTGACTTGTGAAACTAGTTGGGTCAGCCTGCTTGTATGTTGGATGGGTCATCGTGACAAAGAATTTCATATATCCTCATTTCTATGAAATTAGAGGGATTGCCACATACTATTGGAAAGGTTTTAGAATTAGCTTCCCAACCATATATCTTATGCTCCCATTTGAGCTAGGTATTGGAGTAAAACTCCTTCAAATATAGGGTATCCAGATGGGGTATAAATTAAAATAATAAAAAAACAACATTTCCAACAATCTTCATTTTCTAATCTGTTGTTGTCGCGACAAAAACCCTCCAAAATTTGCATATACTTTAATTTTAGAGCCTACTGTGGACCTTGGAATTGAATTTTATGTAGTCACTTCATGGTTGGTTGATACTCTGTTAAGTATTTTAGCTACCTTCTTGGATTGTAAGTGTCGAAGTCACCTGCTCACACATGCTCAGTATGTAATGAATTCATGAGTGCATTCCTTCACGCAAGCTTGAGCAGGCCTAGAATAGTCCATTAGGAAAGTGCATGTGCAATATTTAATTTGTGTCAATAATTAGTGTGCATTGTCATTGACAATCTCTCACTTTTGGCTGCGTTTGTACTTCTATTTTGGTGAGATTTTCAAACTTTCACTTTTGTGCACCTTTTCTTTTGCGAGTGTCATTTTCCATGTTTTTTATTGTCACTTTTTCTTTCTTTCACTTTAAATAGTGTCATTTTCATGTTATATTCACTCTGGCATGTGTCACTTTCATCGTCATTCACAAGTGTCATTTACACTTATCTTTTCATATAAAAAATATCGTGTTTTGGCACGGGAAGTGTCACTTATCATGTAAAGTGGAGTTTTTGTTTGTTTCAGGGGGTAATGTTCACATTAATGCAATGTTATTATCATTTAAACATGCATCACACTCATTTCCAAAGTTTGAAGCAATGTCGCAAAAGTGTCATCAGTGTCGTTGCAAAGTGTATCTTTAGTGTCGCACTTGGATTGAGTCGTCGTAATGTTGTCGCATTCAGTAAAGTATGTTTTTCATGTATTCTGAGTGTTTGATGTCGTTCCGTCAATGAAATAAGTGTGTGATCAAGTTAAATTCTTGATTTTGTTCAAATTCATATCATTAATCCAACACTTAGTCAAAACTGGGAAAATTCCTCGACCAGGTCACTCAACTTCATTCAATGCTCCTGGACTATGCATTGCGTAGTCTCAGTGCTCAAGAAACAACCTTGTCTCTTGGTTTCCAGTGCAATGCATAATATCCGCCTCCTAGAACTATGCACTACACAGTCACAATGCTTAACCCTAGCCCCTGATCTCCAGAACTACACATTTTTCCTCTCTAGCCAATCCTTCTATGCACATTGCGCAGTCTCAATCCTCAAGCCTCAGCCTGGAGCTGCTGAACTTCAAAACTGCGTAGTCACTTTGCCTCCTCTCCTTCCAGAACTACGTAGTGGGAAAAATCAGTGCTCAAGCCCTTAACCTGCCTCCTTAAGTCCCTCAACTACGCAGTTGACAAGCCCTGGCTTGCCTTAACTACGAACTACACAGTATCAAAACTCAGTCCTTGACCTTGACATCCTGAGCTAGGAAATTGTGAAATCCCTGAGCCTGATTCCCAACCTGTTACCCAGTTCTAGCTCAATCACTGGATTTTTATGCATCATGTTAGACTCGGGGTTTTATCGGACTGGTGTCGTCTTTTCATGAGTGTATTTTAGTTGCAAATATTCTATCATGCTATGATAGGATGATGATGCAGGGGTGAAGGAAGGTATTGTTAGGTCCGTATATTACTAGTATAGTCCCTTAGTTTTGTTAGTGTAACCCCCTTATTGTTATTATTGTACCCCTATAACCCCAATATTGTTATTATTGTGCCTTTAAATTATTATTGTTAGGTTGACTATGACTATATTGTGACCCCATGGACTCCTATATATAGAAGGAGGTTTTGTCATTTGTATCATTCAAGAATTGTTCATTTATGTAATGTAAATGAGGTTGCTTATTTCTAAGGCATTTATCTCTCTATTCTTCTATTTTTGGAGCTAGTTTCATAATATTTGGTATCAGAGCTTTGCATTCTAGGGTTTCACTGCTCCAAACAGGTCATCGTAGCATTTTCACTATAAAAAAATTTCTACGAAGGTTCAGAAGATAAAAAATTTATCACGCGAATCTGAAATCCTGAGGAACTTCCAGTGAGCATTTCAGATCTTGGTTCGAAATATTTTCAGAGATATAATGTGTGGAATTTAGGGTTTTTTTAGGCTCCCGAATTTCATATCAACACGGTGAACATGGGAAAATCGTCATAACTCTCTCTCTAAGAATCGGATTGGAATTCTGTAAAAAGTGGCTGTAAGTACACAAACTCTAGTCTCTTGTGTATAAATTTTAGAGCCGAAAGAGGAAACAATGACATGTGGCATGCCATACAAGTTCGCTCTACTGAACCAGTCCATAATTAGGTCATTTTGGGAGATTGGGAAAACTTTGCCTTGAAGAATCCAAATCAGGTCAAACCTATGGAATTCGAAAGAGGATTCAAAGGGCTACTACCAGGCCGAATTTTAGATATTGAATATCTGAAATCACAAAGATAATTTAGTTTCAATATCGAGCTCCTCAAAAGAAAGAAAAAGAATAGATATCAGTATTGGGTTCTCAAATTCCCCCTAAAAAGAATTCAACGCCATTAAGCCTTCAGAAGGCTCTACTATTACTCATGAATATGAAGAAGTGCAACATGACATATCAATTACAAGAGAAACTGCACCAAATTTCGCTCTCGCAAAGAGAAACAAAAAATGAAATGGAAGTTTTGAAGAAAGGTGTGGAAGCTAAGATGGATGGTTTGAAGAAAGGAATGGAAGATAAGATGGATGGCATGGAAGCTAAAATGGATGACATAAAAGACAACATGGAAAACATGAAGAATTATCTAAAAGAAAACATGGAAGGTTTAGTAAAGTTGATACAAGAAATGTTTCCTAATGGTTAAAATATAGTAGAGGAAACTCATGATGAGAAAAAAATAAATGTTAATCATGATTTCATAAACTCTAATGTTGGAGGGAAGAACCACCATATTCCAAAGATGGATATGAGGAATTTTTATGGCAAGGATCCCGTAACATGGATACTACAGATGGAGCAATATTTTGATGTCAATAATGTGAAAAACACACAAAAGGTACGGATTGCAACTTTACATTTAGAAAAAAATACATTTGTATGGTATCGATGGCTTTGCTCCCATAAAAAAATCGTCACTTGGTCAATTTTGACGGAGGAAATGATAGAAAATTATGAGGATACAAAGATAAACACCTTCTTTAGCCAAATGATAAATCTCAAACAAAAGGATTCAATGGTGGAGCACATTGAGGACTTCCAAAAATTGAATATAAGGGTAACTGATATTCCAGAGGAACACATGATTGTTATTCTTCATAGGGAATTTAAAGAATAACATCCAACATGAAGTTCGTGTTTGGGAACCTCATTCGTTGGAGAAGGCAATCAGGTTGGAAAGAACAATTGAAAAATAATGGCGACAAGGAAGCCTACCACTCACATCTATAAATATGGAAGTGTGGCTACTCCTAGACTTCCACAACCTACAAGGTTGAAACCACAACAATTGGAAGAAAAAATATCAAAAGGGCTTTGCTACAGTTTTGATAGCAAATACACTAAAGGTCATAAGTGTGCTGAGAAGAAATTATTTTACACAGATTGTGAAGAGAAGGAAGAAAATGAACAAGAAACTTCAAAAGAAGAGGATATACACCAGGAACCAACCCTTGAAGAAGAAGAAATGAGTCTAACCATATCGTGTAATGCATTGGCAGGAATTACCAATATTCAAACTCTCAATATAGAAGGACGTATCAAGAAGAAAAAGGTAATGGTGTTGATTGATTTGGGTAGTACCCATAATTTTATTCATTGTAAGGTAGCCAAGGAATTGAATTGTTTCCTATACCCAACACCAGAATGTCAAGTGATGGTTGAAAATGGAGGAACTATAAATTGCTTTGGATAATTCCATAATATCAAGCTAACCATGGGGGAATATGTATTGAATAGTCCATTGCTTTCCATTCCAATGGGAGGTGATGATGTTGTACTAGGAGTACAATGGTTACAATCTTTGGGGACGGTAGCTTTTAATTTTCAAGAAATTTTCTTGAATTTTTTTTCCCGAAGGAAAGGAAATCGAATTACGGTGTATCACAGGGAAACTGGGAAAGATAATAAGCTCTAATGTCATGACAAAGCTTCTTAAGGAATAACAAAGAGGCGTAATTGCACAATTATGCTCACTAGAAGTTCCAACATCAAAATCATCTATTTCTTTAGATCTCCAAAAAGTCTTGGACAATCATTCCAAGGTGTTTGAAACTCCCAAAGGACTCCCACCTATTCGTTATCATGATCATGTTATTCATTTTTTTCCAGGAAGTGTTTCTCCAAACATCAGGCCTTACAGATATCCTTTGTCCAAAAGAGCGAAATTGACCGTATGATTGCAAAAATGTTAGAGGCTGGTATAATTCAACCTAGTCAAAGTTCTTTCTCTGCTCCAGTAGTATTGGTGCACAAGAAGGATGGATAATGGCGGATGTGTCTGGATTATAGGGAGCTCAATAAGCTCACTATTAAAGATAAATTTCCCATTCCTGTGATTGATTAATTATTGGATGAATTACATGGAGCAATTTATTTTACCAAGTTGGATCTTCGTTCAAGATATCATCAAATTAGAATGAAGACTGAAGATATTCCGAAAAAAAAACATTTCAAACTCATGAGGGTCATTATGAATTTTTGGTCATGCCTTTTGGCCTTACCAATGCACCTTCTACATTTGAAGGGTTGATGAATTCCATTTTCAAACCCTTCCTTAGAAAATTTGTGCTAGTATTTTTTGATGATATACTAATCTACAGTAGGTCTTGGAAGGATCATGTTCAACATGTTGATGGGGTGCTCAAACTATTGGAGTAGAAACAATTATATGCAAAAACATCCAAACGTTTCTTTGGAGTACAAGAGGTGGAATATCTGGGTCATATTTTATCTCACGAGGGTGTTAAGGTAGACCCTAACAAAATTAAAGGCATTAAGAAATGGAAAGCCCCCACAACCATAAAGCAGTTGCGAGGATTTCTCGAGTTAACATAGTATTATCACAAGTTTGTTAATAATTATGGGAGAATAGTAGAACCTCTAACAACATTATTGAAGAAATATGCATTTTCATGGACTCCTGAAGCAACTAAGGCCTTTGGACGTCTTAAAGAGGCAATGTGCCTAGCACCCGTCTTAGCTATGCCAGACTTCACAAAATCCTTTATTGTGGAATGTGATGCCTTAGGAAATGGAATTGGTACTATTTTAATGCAAGAAGGAAGACCCATTGCTTTTGAAAGTCGTCCAATTAAAGGAAATTATTTACAGAAAGCTATTTATGAGAAGGAATTGTTGGCAATACTACATGCACTAAATAAATGACAACCTTACCTAAAGGGAATACACTTCAAGTTAAAAACTGATCATGATCGTCTTAAACACTTTTTGGAACAAAGACTATCTTCAAAAGAGCAGCAAAAATGGGTCACAAAGATGTTTGGTTATGACTTTGAAATCATCTACATAAAGCGTGAAGAGGTGGAATCATTTCTTTGTGCCAGTTCTATTATCCAAACAGATTGGATAACCGAAGCAAGGGATGAATGGAATAAGGACGAATAAGTGTGGACACTCATTCAAAAGTTACAGCAAGATCCTAGTACATCAGATACATTTAGTTGGAAAAATGAGTCCTTATGGTACAAAGATAACTTATATATTTTTAAGAATTCCCAACTAAAACAAAAGATTATTTTGGAATTGCACACTTCTCCTTTAGGAGGACACTTAGGATTTTTAAAAACTTACCACAGGGTGAAGAAATATTTTTTTTGGGATGGACTTAAATCTGATATTCACAAGTTTGTGGTAGAATTTTTTGTTTTCCAACAAAATAAAGTTGAGAAAATTAAGATCTCGGGTCTTCTACAACCTTTATCCATTCCAAGTCAACGTTCGGAGGAGATTTCAATGGATTTTATCATAAGTTTACCTAAGTCTAAAGGAAAGAGTGTCATCATGGTGGTAGTTGATAGACTTACCAAGTATGCACACTTTTGTGCATTATCTCATCCATTTAAATCAAGTACAGTTGCTACTATATTTATGGAAACAATTCAAAAGCTACATGGAAACCCAAATATTATTGTAAGTGACAGAGATCCCATTTTTAATGGAAATTTTTGCACGGAATTATTTTCTTGTTTGGGTACTCAACTCGCTCATAGCTCATCTTATCATCCTCAATCTTATGGTCAAACTGAGATAGTGAATAAATATTTGGAAGGATATCTTCTTTGTTTTGTATCTGATAAGTAAACACAATGTGTCAAGTGGTTACCTCTCGTTGAATGGCGGTATAACACTTCCTTCCATACTGCAGCAAAAATGACCCCATTTATGGCACTTTATGGATATCATCCACTATCCATCACATCATATTTAAGAGAAAATTCTAAGGTTAAAGCAATGGAATATCACATCAAGCATCAACAAGAAGTTCTTCAACTCTTAAAGGATAACCTAAATTTTGCACAAAATCGAATGAAACAACATGCATATCAACATCACAGCGAGAGAAGTTTTGAGGTAGGAGACTGGGTATTTTTACAGCTACAACCATACAAACAAATTTCCCTCAACAAGCTAAGAAGGATAATAAATTATCACCAAAGTACTATGGTCCTTACAAGTTGTTTCAAAATATTGGTACTATGGCATACAAATCAGAGCTTCCTCCTTCTTCGCGAGTGCATCTAGTTTTCTATGTTTCATGCTTAAAGAAGGTTATAGGTGACAAACTTCCAGTTCAAATAATATTTTCATAACTTAATGAGGAAGGAAAAATCATATTGGAGCCTGAAGCAGTCACAGAAACAATAACTCGACAGTTACGAAATCAATCAATTTCAAAGTATCTCATCAAGTGGAAGAACTTACTTACCGAAGATTCTACATGGGAGGATGAGAATTTTATATAGAAGCATCCGAAGCTACTCAAGCGTTGAGGACAACACTTTTTTGAAGGAGAGGGGCATGTTAGGTCCCTATATTACTAGTATAGTCCCTTATTGTTGTTAGTGTAACACCCTTATTGTTGTTTTTGTACCCATGTAACCCCAATATTGTTATTATTGTGCCTTACATTATTATTTTTAGGTCAGCTATGATTATAATGTGACCCCATGGACTCCTATATATAGAAGGATGTTTTGTCATTTGTATCATCCAAAAAATTTTCATTTATGTAATGTAAAGGAGGTTGCCCCCTCGAAGTGTCTTATTTCTAAGGTGTTGATCTCTCTTTTCTTCTATTTTTGGAGCTGGTTTCATAACATATACCTTGCTAGAAGAGACCTTCAAAGCTGCAAGAACAATTTGATCAATCTAGAGAAGAAAAAGGGACATCAACCATGTATTTGGCTAGTTGCAGGGTTGTGATGATCTACAAGGGTGGGCACATATTTCCATCTCCACCTGGACCTTTCCGTATTCTCCCTCTACACCTCATATTTATCCCAAAATTTGTCTCCATAGTCATTCTGTTAAGGTAAATAGAGGCCACTGTGGACATCAGCCTTGGTGTAAGATAGACCTCCTAGAGGTCCTGGGCTTTGATAGGGGGCTTTCCCAACCTTAATTCACTTCCACCTACCTTCATATATCTTCTCCTACTCTCAAGACACCATTTCTACCCTAAAAACGCTCTCGGAAACCCTCTTATAGCAAAACGGGGTCTCATGTAGCAATACATGGCCTCCTGTAGTAGCTCCTGTAGCCAGCCTATAGCACTATTTTCCTCAACCTGTTTCACTCCACACTTTGAGCTTCACCCAGTTAAGATGAATAATGATGCCTGACTCATGATTTTATGATTAATATAAGCTCTTATATGATTTTATGATTAATATGAGCTCTTATAACACTCCAAACACCTCCTTTCCTCACTGCAAAACAAAGATAAAATCAGTGTTTTCATTCATGAACATGTTAAAAGTTAGATTCCTTCTTTTCAAGAAAATTTAAAGTAGATAAATGGTTCATGCAAGTAGGGTACTGATTTGATTAAATGTGCAAAGTAGAGTAGCTTTACTGCTACAAGTAGACTAGCATTTTTTTTTTATTTCATGCAATGTCAATTAGATTGTACATTTAAATGAATGGAATTTTCACTTTCATAGTTATAATCAGGTTCAGTTATGCTTTCATAAGAAGTATTCACGATATTTAGTAGGAGGAATGGTCTATGGACTCCTTGATATGATTTCTTTATTGAAGGTGAAATGATTAGAACCTAACCTACTATGCATATAACACTGTCACCTTTAAGTTTTTACGATCCCTGGGTTGATAACGTGAGTTGAGAAGCCCTTGGGAGTTGCAACATTCTTGGCGCAATACTAGGGCTCACCATATGTCACACTCTATCACCTACTTCCATTCAGTCTCTTGAACACCTCATCAAGGAGCTTCATTTGGAATTGATAGTTACAATTACCGAGATGTTTATAAAAGAATCAATCAACTTAGAATGAATCCTAATGAATAAATTGAGGATTTATCTGATCTATTCCTTCACCTTAGTTATGAATTTCCTAAAGAAGACATGAATTGGGATTTATTTAAACAAAAGTTTGAGTGTTTTGTTCATATCTCTTTGCACAGTGAATCTAAACCTCCTGATGTTTCTTCTTCCCCAACTCTTGTAAATCATGAGACACCTCTAACTTTAGAGAAGGAACCTATTACTCCTTTTGTTCCTTTTCCTCCTCCTTTTCTAGTACTAATCTAAGTTCTCTATGTGTTAATCTTGAAGTTGGGAAATCCACAATTAAAATTACCAATCTGTCTCTTCAACCTTCATCCTCCTCTCATGATTCAGATCCAATGGAGGAAATCTCGTAATGGCTCATGAGGCTTATGGTGAAGACTAATTTTTCAATTTCTTAAGATGGTATTAACACTCATAACTCTAGCCTTGAATATGATGTGGATCCATGTCATCCTCTATCATCCCTTTCTCATGACCCCTTTCCCCGTGACTTGTTTGATCAACCTATTCCAAATCCAAAAAATGATTAGGTGTGGGGTAGTCACATTTCACAGGTAGAGGAGAAGGAAGGTGAATATTCTTTCAATATTTCTTCTCTTTTTCAAAATCCTCCACGTAAAGATGGAATTTCCTCATTCTTGGTTGATAATGAATCTGGTAATATTGGTTGTTAATAGGATATAATCAATTCTCCTAATTAACCTGAAGCCTTGGGGAACAATCATTCTCATTAGGATGACTCCATTGATATATATGGTGATGAAAGCCCAAGTGCACCATCCGATCTTTTAGTTTCTCAAGAAGATTTTGTTTCAAAAGATTTAGATCTCAAATCTGTTTTGGTCAAAGAAGATTCTCTTATGAACACTTCTTCCTCTTCACCTCTCCATCCTTTGTGCTCTATTGTTTGTAATGCATCAAATTGAAATGGAAATCATTCATTTTATTCAAAGTTTTTTATATGATTATTTGAATCTTGAAATGACACAAGATAGTGAGATTATCCATAATGAATATGAAAGCAGTGGAATTATAGAGCGTTCATTCTATACCTTATGATCTCTTGCTTTTTAGGGAGGGAACTCTTTGAATCAGTGTGATCATGATATTTTTTTGATGCATACATTCTTAGACTTGCGATCAAAATAATATTATGACTTGAGTAATCTATTTGTTGAAGTTGAAGAATATGATCAAACCAACGATGTAGATTGATGACATCTAGATAGTGGTGATCATGTTTAATTAATTGATAGAATTTTTCCACATGCAATTTCCGGTCTAACTCAAGAAGTCGAGGCACTTCAAATATCATTGATGGTTAGATCAGGTTCTCACGATCCTGGTGAAATCCTTGAACCATGTAAGATCTGGATTTTCTCTTAGAATTATTTTATTTGTGTTCTTTTGCTACATGCAAACTCGTTCTTGATGCATTTCAGGATTTCTCATTACAATTTTCATATTTCTCAAGTTCAAGTTTCTGATCATACTATTGTAGTGAATTCATCTTCATACAAATCTCTTGTATCGAATTTAGGTTTGGAGTGTACACCTTTCATGAATGTGCAGAATCGTGAAGCTGATAAATTTGAATATTACCTTTGGCTGAAGAGTTCATTTATGTTGAGTTCCATTGCGAATAATCAACTCCTAGTTTTTCTTGTGACTGTCTACATGACACAAGGAATCCTCTTAAGTGTTAGCAAGTGCTTGAGTTATTTGTTGAATAAAGTTCCTCTTTTTCATCCATTACGTATTTCCTGGTTTTGCATATTTTCTATACTAGCATTCCTTTTCAATTCTTTCGATGATTAAGATGCTTTTATAGTTTGTAACTAGGTAGAGGTAAATGGTTTGTCACATTCGACATGTGAGGAAGATGGTTCTAGTGTTTAAAGCATTCACAAAGCTGTTCAAATTGATTTATCTTTGTTAACTACTAATTAGGAACCTCATGCTTTAATCAACCCATCTGATCATGATTTTGGCTTTTATGACTATCATTCAATTTACCATTTTCCCATTAGCACATCCAATGATATATTTCTGACATCCTTTGATCCTTATGTTTTAACATATAACTATTCGAGTACTTGTCAAGGAGTTGAGGCACTTCAGCCTTCACTGATGGCTAGGTTAGGTCCTCACTATTTTTACAAGCTCTATGAATATGATCAGATTTATTTTTTGTCACAAGATTCTCATCTTGATACCGTGCCTTTACTTGAAAATTCATCTCTTCAAGGATTTCAAGGTTTTCAAGAGGATTGTTTTGAATTTCACAATCCAATCTATGATTTCCTGGAATCATCTAACTTAGAAATCCCTTTTGCTACTAACAAGATTCAATATTTTCTCATGCTTACTAAGGAGGATAACATGAATGAAGGTGCATTCACAGGAAGCCTTAAAGGTTTGTTTTATTATGGATTTAATAAAAAAATTACAACTCTAAAATGGTTAGAGGTGGTTGTTGTATATTTATGATTGCAGGTCAGGAACAACTATGGTGGCTTCACTAGAAGTTTCATTACACTTGATCTCGACCTTCTAGTTGATTATGTTGGGAGTAGGTATAGTTTCATTTTAATTTCCCCCTCTTGCACTCATCTTGCACTCGCTTTTGTCCTTTCTTAATTTAGTCTTGCATCCTGTTTTCAGCTAGCCCCATTTTATTTTTCCTTTCGATTTGCTTTTCTTGTTGTGTCTTGTCTCTTCTTTCAGGTTTGTTTAATAAGAATTTGCATGAAGGGTGTTCCATTTGGCTCGAAAGACAATGTGGAAAAATAGAAAAGTGCTTGTGACACTGCAAAATTTGGTTAACCTTTAGTCCTTCTTCTCCATCTTGGTTATCCTTTGGTCGATGATGTTATTATGGAAAACACGATTCTTGCATGAGGAAAGGTCTATGACGAATCATGATATATGTGTCTATTCTACAAACCTCATGCATATGCTTGTTTCTTTATGTTTCGATGTTTTCCATGCTGATCCATTCAAGTAGAGAAGGACAAGGGGAAAATATAATGAGAAAACTAGTATCAAAGGTATTATACATACTTCTCTGAAGGGACAACCTCTTCTTCTCTAAAAAATTTAGTATCCCTCTTTCGCCCATGAAATGAATAAGTGTTGATGTATAATCCTATATAAAATAAATAGTAAGGGTAAAATGAGAGAAAAGATTCCTACGCAGGGAGGTGAAGCAAGCAACTCCACCAGGGTATTGTCCAGGCTCGTTGGAAGCAAAGCTATGTTTGTGTTCCTCAAGTGACTCCACTGGGGTTCTCTCTAGGCCTGCTAGCAGCAGAGCAACACCATAGATGAAAAACTATACTCTGAAAATCTAAAGCTATCATGATACAGTACCCTTCTCCTGTCTTGAAATGTTGTGATATTGTTGGTCATATGTTTATGTTCAACCGAAAAAGGAATGGAGGGGACTGTGTGTACATGTAGAGTAAGTGGGGAAGCTCGATTAATCTGAATGATGAATCAATACTCTTTTAATAACTATACCATGCATAAATAATTTACCAGGGAAAATAAGTTGGAGTTCTACCAGTGTGTCGCCAAGTGTTGTCGCTGCTACAAACACCCTCCAAAATTTTTCTTATACTTGAATTTTGGAGCATACTATGGATCTTGCAATTAGTCATTCCATAGTCGCTTCTTGGTGGGTTGATACTCTGGAAAGTCTTTGAGATCCCTTCTTGGATTGTAAGTGTCAAAATCACATGCTCACACATGCTCAAACTGTAATGAATTCATGAGCGCATTCCTTCACGCAAGCTTGAAAAGGCCTAGCACAATCCATCAAGACAATGCCTATGCAATTTTCAATTCATGTCGACAGCTAGTGCGCATTTTCATTTACAGTCTCTCACTTCTAGCTACATTTGTACTTCTATTTCAGTGAGTTTTTCAAATTGACACTTTTGCACACCTTCTCTTTCGCGAGTGTCTTTTTCCATGTTTTTTATTGTTTCTTTTGATTTATTTCACGTTAATTAGTGTTGTTTTCATGTTATCTTCACTCTGACATGTGTCGCTTTCATTGTCATTCGCATATCACATGTGTCGTTTTCACTTCTCTTTTCATATAGAAAATGTCGTCTTTTGGTATGGGAAGTGTCACTTATCGTTTAAAGTGGATTTTGGGTTTGTTTCATGGGGGTAATATTTGTGTTAATGAGTTGTTCTTATCATTAAAAAATGCATCACACTCAATTCCAAAGTTTCGAGCACTGTTGCACAATTGTCATCATTGTCATCGCAAAGTGTATCTTTAGTGTCACACTTGGAGTGAGTTTTCGCAATGTTGCACATTGAGGAAAGTATGTTTTTCATGTATTCTGAGTGTTCCATGTTGTATCGACAAGTGAACTGAGTGTGTGACCATGTTCAAGTCCTGCTTTTTGTAATGTTCCAAATGGGGAAAGATAAGCTCAGTAGGAAATATCTTGAGATATTCCACTATGGGTTCACAGCAATATTGAAACCCACCAGCAATTATAAACTAGAGATATACTGAAGGGGATTTTATTGGATGTGTCAACTCTAAGAAGAGAATGAGATCCAGAGGCTACCTGGCCCATTTCATACTCTGTCTATAGAAAATAGGTGTAACACATAAATGGTGGAAATAACACACTCCTATTGGAGTTTTCAGCCCTTGGGATCCTTAGATCTTCAGATCTAAAGAATGGATCCAAAGGAGGAGAAAAAACCAAACAGGCAAGGAGTGGGAAATTCCACTTTCAGGAAAATATGCAATAGGCTCAAGGGAAACGTTGTATAAGAAAACCAGTGCAAAAATAACGTAGACCAAGGCTGGGTTCCCCTAGCTTAGGCTGTGTGGGACCTCCATGCTAAATTTTAGCAAAAAAAATGAGTTTAGAGACCTTAAACAGATCTCCCACAAACAACACTAGCTGAAAATCAGCCAAGGAGAGAGATGGAATGTAAGAGAAACCCCTCTTCAGGAATTGTGCAGTTTCTGCTGTAAGACACTAGGGATCAGCCATTAAACTTATATTTCAGTATAACAGTAGCAAATTAGGCTTACAATGGAGTTCCTTAAGAAGTATAGTAAATTACATGAGGCAAAGAGCAAGAATTCTTCAGAAATAGAAGCTGCAAGCATGTAAAAGTTGCAGAAATGAATGAACAACGTTTTCTTTGATGTGCTTCAGCAGTTAGATATTAGAACTCAGACATACAATAGATATATGGCTGAAACATCATATCCATACCATATCTGGAAACTACACAGCCTTCTTTACAAATCCCCCTTGGGGTTTTAACAAAATACTGCATAATAAAGTGTAGATCTAGATTTTTATAAACAGAACTACAGAAAGCTTCAGGAATTTCTGAAGATGAATTTCATTATAATACATATCAGATCTAAATAATGGATATCAGCAAGCTACAATATGATTCTTCAGGATGAGAGGCAAACCTCAATCATCTGAGATCTATTACAAAGGAAGGAATCTAAATAGCATTAAACAGTACATGAAAATAACGCAGTTAACCAAGGAGACTGCACAGTAGCTTGAACAGAATGTTTCAGCAGATAAAATTTAAAGATCTGAAGCAAAGATATGATAGATACCCTCTTCCAGGTGGTCACAAGACACCCTCCCTAAGAGGAGACTCCAAAAACAATTAGATCCTTGCACATCTAGAACCCCACTTACTACACTTACAGCAGCGACAAAACCCTCAGTGATTCAGCGCTATCTATGCAAGCATAGCTTGGCCTCCAACCAGATAGTGGTTCAATCTAGCACACTTCCCTCCAAGAGCTACTCAAGGAAGGATGGAGGATTCCTAAACAGGAGATCCTCTCTTTCTCTTGATAAACAGCGCAAAGAAATGGAGTTGCCTTAGCAAGCTCAAAAATGAAATACTATCAACAACCTCTACATGAGCCTTATCCTCCTTTTTATAAAATTGGAGTCTCTTGGCAAACCCTAAACCACTTCATCTTTTGTCTCCTTTCACACTTGGAAACCCTTCCAGAACAGCGCAGTCCATCAAGGAGGTTCAATGAACCTAGACAGTGCTGGTGACTTGGTCAAATAGGATCTCCTTTGGTGGTCTTGGCCCTTTCACACCTGCAAAATTTTATTCAAATGGCCTAAATATGTCTCTTTTCACATAGGCACTGATTTATTCTTGATTTGCAAGAGAATTAGACATCCTCCTTTACAATTTATTCATTAATCATGAAATACAAAATAAATAAGACAAAATTAATGTTCCAATTAGCTGAAGCTAATTTAGGAACATTACAGTCTCCCCCTCCCAAATGTTGCTTGTCCTCAAGCAACTGCAAGGGTGCTACAAAACTTCCCCTTCTTCTATTGTGGCCTCCTCATCAAACATTCTCCTCCATTGCTCTGAATTTTCTGCAATATCTTTGTCTTCCCAATGGTCCTTCC
Source organism: Pinus albicaulis (assembly GCA_034641835.2). Classification (NCBI taxonomy): domain Eukaryota; kingdom Viridiplantae; phylum Streptophyta; class Pinopsida; order Pinales; family Pinaceae; genus Pinus; species Pinus albicaulis. The sequence continues at coordinate 1,128,013,822 of CM076572.1, read as the reverse complement.
TTAATATGCAAGTTTTCCCTTGATGAATAAACCCAAAGGCTCTCATCATGAAGAAATGGAAGGTTGTTGTGGAAACCTTCCTGCTGATCCATGGCCTGCTCAAGATAGAAGTGATGACAATCATGGGAATTTTCATGATCCATGAAAGACTCCCATCTCCATGCTATCATCAAAATGAAGTGGATCACGTCCCAACTTGGCAATCCATAGAAGATCTCCTCCCCAATACATGTGAGAGGCATGTAACCAACAAACATATGGCTCACTTTACAAAGAGACAAGTGATCTATCATAGTGGCCATACAAAATCTCATGCTCCCATGGAAGCATGCAAGGCAAAAAGAATGGGGAACTCCTTCCCCCAAGGGCACATTCAACAAGTGTGTCTCTCCTCCAACTATGCTCCCAACAAAGATAAGGACATCTTCAGCTTGCGGGATCATGATTAGAATCATGCTAGCTACCATGTGTGATAGATGTGAAGGAAGATGTTCCCTCATGTACAACCAGCGCAGTTTTATCCTTAACTACCATAGAATAAGATATGACTAGTGCCTCCCCCAACACTTGTTTGCTGCCTCATGTCTTTGGAATTCTTGGAGAATGTACATCATGGTTGGTGTAAAATAATCACACCATGAGGAATATAATATCTTTCCAAGGTTCTTCAAGGAATGACCTGCATTAACATAGTTCATGGCCTTGAGTGGCCCATGAAACCCATCATACTTAGTGCCCCATCTTGGCACAATATCCTGAAAATGAGTGTTAGAGAAATATAAGCATATAGGAGATACATTATAATGCTCAAAATTACAAGCCTCTCTATATACTTATTTTACATCAGTGGGGCAACTCATGGATGAATTCCCTCTCACACTCAAAGAATAAGGAGGTGTGAATGGTGGCTCTTCCCAAGAGCTATGTTCCTCCTCCTCTACCAAGTAGTCCATGCACATCTTCATATGAGAGTACACATCTTCCTTGAAACCTTCCCATATGAAACCACCTAAGAGAGTATGGTATGCTTTGACAAAACCAGTGGGTTTGGAAAGCAGGATTTCATAGATGGCATCAAATAGTCCTTCCTTGAGTTTGGAGTCACTAACCAAAAGAAGAAGATTGTAGAAATAGATAACTCCATCTACCACCTTGAACCTCTCATCCTTTACTTCCCCTTCAGGAAACCCCCATGTGAAAAGGTCCTTGGAGTATTCCATCATGAGTTTGGAATCCCAACAAGGATCCAAGCTCTCCAAGAATGACAACGTTGTAGAGGTTTGAAATGCTGCCCCTGTCTTCTCATGGCTCCCATATTTGACATCCTTGATATCAAAATCATAGGTTGGAGCATCATAATCTTCCCTTTTTTGCCCCATTTGCATTTTTTCTTCCACAAGACAAGATTGGAGCATATGGAAATCAACTTCCCCTCGAAAAGTCCTTGTTTTCCAAAACCTCCTCCTTTTGTCCCATGTATACAAGAGGGTTAGGATCCCCTTGCTATCTTCATAAATCTCCTTTGTGAATGAAGAGATCATGGGCTGCTCCAAAGATATGGAGTTTCCATGTGCCCTCATGCTCATGCCATCATAGATCTTTGATTTCTCCTCTCCCAGCGCAGATATCTGAGTGGGGGTTAGCAATGCCCCTTTCAGGAAATTGCTCATCTCTCTTCTGAATTCATGAGAGATTCTCTACGTTGTGCTAGCTTCTCCCAAGGCTCCCTCCTTAGCCAAGTATGTATATGCTACCCATAGTTGAGAGAACACTTTAGATTTCCTCCTATCAAGAGGTGCTCCTGGTAGAGTACATCCTTGGAAGGAGGTGTCAAGGCATAGAGTATAATGTGGATGTAGGTAGAAAAATTTGTCCCTACCTTCAATGCATAAGTCCTCTTGCCTTATTTGTGCTTCCAAGCTCTGAAGTAGAGAAGGGTTCATGTTCTCCATCTTGTGATGCCCTTCCTCCTCTTTCCCTCCTTCTATCTCCAAGATCTCATCATTTGAAAATGATGGTACATGTTGCTCATGTGTTGTACCAAGAGCTCTATGTGTGAGATCTTGTGGAACTCCTTGCAAGAGTGCAAGAGTTTCTTCCCTTGGAGCAAGTGCTCCAACTTCTTCTTCATGAGGTGCTTGAGGTGCCTTTGTTTTTACTACGTTATCATCTCCTCCCTTCTCCTCCTCTTCAATAACTGAAATTGTCCCATCATCAATGAGGGACATTAGATATTGGTAAAATATTGAAGGAGAGACCTTCATGCTTTCCTCTTGAGAAGAGGACCCTTCACTCAATGGAGATCTTTCCCTTGGAAAGGCATCAAAAAAACTTACACCTTCTTTTTCCCCCTTCATGAAGGAATCACTGGAAAAATTTTGAAGCTCTGGTGATATGGTTGAGTGCACATATCCATGAGACGAGGATTCAGGATGTTCCTCATGCACAAATCTTGTAGATCTGATTGGAAGATCTTCTTTTTGAAACTCCTTGGGAGCTTCACTGCTTCTCCTCTTTTATTCTTGCACATCCTCCTTGGGGATGCTCTTCTTAGATCTAAAAATAGATGAGATTAAACTCATCTTCTTCATTTTTCCCTTGCTCTTGATTCATTGATAGCTTGATCTCACAGGCTGTGCCAGAGATCATGCTCTGATACCACTGTAATGTTCCAAATGGGGAGAGATAAGCTCAGTAGGGAATATATTGAGATATTCCACTATGGGTTCATATAAATATGGAAACTCACCAGAAATTCTAAACCAGATATAGACTAAAGGGGCTTTTACCGGATGTGTCACCTCTGAGAAGAGGATGAGATCCAGAGGCTACCTGGCCCGTTTCAGACTCTGTCTATAGAAAATAGGTGTAACACAGCAAGGGTGGAAATAAAACAATCCTATTGGATTTTGTAGCCCTTGGGATCCTTAGATATTCATATCTAAATAATGGATCCAAAGGAGGAGAAAAAACCAAATAGGCAAGGAGTGGGAAATTCCACTTTCAAGAAAATCTGCAATAGGCTCAAGGGAAACGCTGTATAAGAAAACCAGTGCAAAAATAACGTAGACCAAGGCTGGGTTCCCATATATTAGGTTTTTTGGGACCTCCATGCTAAATTTTAGCAAAAACAAATGATTTTAGAGACCTTAAACAGATCTCCCACAAACAACACTAGCTGAAAATCAGCCAAGGAGAGAGCTGGAATGTAAGAGAAACCCCTCTTCAGGAATTGCACAATTTCTGCTGTAAGACACTAGGGATCAGCCATTAAACTTATATTTCAGTATAGCAGTAGAAAATCAGGCTTACAATAGAGTTCCTTAATAATTACAGTAAATTACATGACGCAAAGAGAAAGAATTCTTCAGAAATAGAAGCTGCAAGCATGTAAAAGTTGCAGAAATGAATGACCAGCGTTTTCTTTGATGTGATTCAGCGGTTAGATATTAGAACTCAGATATACAACATATCTATGGCTAAAACATCAGATCCATACCAGATCTAGAAACTACACAACCTTCTTTACAAATCCCCCTTGGGGTTTTAACAAAATACTGCATAATAAAGTGTAGATCTAGCTTTTTATACACAGAACTGCAAAAAGCTTCAGGAATTTCTGAAGATGAATTTCATTATAATACATATCAGATCTGAACAATGGATATCAGTAAGCTACAATATAAGTCTTCAATATGAGAGGCAAGCCTCAATCATCTGAGATCTATTACAAAGGAAGGAATCTAAATAGCATTAAACAGTACATGAAAATAACACAGTTAACCAAGGAGACTGCGTAGTAGCTTGAACAGAATGTTTCAGCAGATAAAATTTACAGATCTAAAGAAAAGATATGATAGAGACCCTCTTCCACGTGGTCACAAGACACCCTCCCTGAGAGGAGACTCCAAAAACAACTAGATCCTTGCAGATCTAGAACCCCACTTACTACACTTACAGCAGAAGAAAAACCCTCAGTGAGTCAGCGCTATCTATGCAAGCATAGCTTGGCCTCCAACCAGATAGTGGTTCAATCTATCACACTTCCCTCCAAGAGCTACTCAAGGAAGGATGGAGGATTCCTAAACAAGATATCCTCTCTTTCTCTTGCTAAACAGCGCAAAGAAATGGAGTTGCCTTAGCAAGCTCAAAAATGAAATATTATCAACAACCTCTACATGAGCCTTCTCCTCCTTTTTATAAGATTGGAGTCTCTTGGCAAACCCTAAACCACTTCATCTTTTGGCTCCTTTCACACTTGGAAACCCTTCTAGAATAGTGCAGTCCATCAACGAGGTTTAATGAACCTAGACAGCGCTGGTGACTTGGTCAAATAGGATCTCCTTTGGTGGTCTTGGCCCTTTCACACCTGCAAGATTTTATTCAAATGGCATAAATATGTCTCTTTTCACATAAGCACTTATTTATTCTTGATTTGCAAGAGAATTAGACATCCTCCTTTAAAATTTATTCATTAATCATGAAATACAAAATAAATAAGGCAAAATTAATGTTTCAATTAGCTGAAGCTAATTTAGGAACATTACACTTTTTTTCAACTTCATCTCATTGATCCAACACTTAGTAAAAACAAGTAAAACTCCTGACTGAGCCACTCAACTTCATTCAACCTTCCTAGACTGTGCAGACTCACTCCTCAAGAAACAACCTTGTCTCTTGGAACTACGCAATGTGCAATATCTGCCTCCTAGAACTGTGTGATGCATAGTCAGAATGCTCAAGCATATCCCTTGAGCTCTAGAACTACACAATTTTCCTCTCTAGCTAGTCCTTCACTTTGCATTGCACAGTCTCAGTCCTAAAGACTCAGCCTTGAGATATTGAATTGCGCAACTACACAGTCACTTCACATCCTCTCCTTCCATAACTATGTGTGGGAAAACTCAGTACCCAAGCCCTCAACCTGCCTCCTTGAGTCCCTCAACTGCGCAATTGACAACTCCCGACTTTCTTGAACTGTGCACTGAGTAGTATCAAGGCTCATTCCTTGACCCTGGCATCATGAGCTATGCAAAAATGCAATCCCTGAGCCAGATTCCCATCCTGTTACCTGGTTCCAACTCAATCAATGGATTGTTATGTATCATGTTAGACTAGGGTTTTTATTGGAAGGATGCCATATTTTCATGAGTGGATTTTAGTTTCAAGTATTCTATCATGCTATTACATGATGATGATGAAGGGATGAAGGAAGAGACCTTGCTAGAAGATACCTTCAAAGATGAAAGAACAAGTTGATCAATCTAGAGAATACAATGGGACATCAGTTGAGACAACAATTGGAGATCAAGTTTACATTGAAGACTCCTATCTTCAAGCCTCAATGAGGAAGAAGAAGATCATGTTCATCTTTCAAGAAGAAAAAAAGAAAGCAATAGAAAAGAGTGGCTTGACAATTCCATGTCAACATGAAGTCTATGTCATCAGTGTCATGTCAAGTCATGTCATTAGTCATCATGTGCCACATAGTTTTGTGGAATATGTAAATTATATATTGGGAAATGCAATTCAAAGTTCAAGTCCAAGAGTCTTCCATGTAATGTGAAAAGTCATGTAGGGCCATCAAAAGGTCACGTAGAAGTCAAACAATCATGAGGGTAGTCCAAGAGTTACAAGGGAGGTGAATGATCACCATTTGTTATATGTACACCCTCATAGCTCAGGCAAAATGACTCTCACCTTGGCTCCTACTACCAGGAATTGAAGAGGAAAATAATTGTTTTGGAGGAGCGAGTGACTGCTCTAATGCTCCACTATTGGGGCTAGTGGTGTTCTCTGTCTTGATGTATCTTGTAAATTTTACTTAATTCAGAAGCTCGTTGAGCCAACACACTTTCATGCATATGTTGTGAATATTATAAGACTATTCTTTGAATTTTTTTTATGTATGTTGTTTTCATATGTACTAAGGAAATTGAACTATTTTTGTGGATTTTGTACTTACATTGTTAAAGGTTTGTTGTATTTTATTTAACAACCATTGCTTCCTTGTGAGATATTTCGTTGGTTTATCAACAATTCATTCATATATATATGCTCGTGTCCCTTTTCCTAGATTAGTAATATTAATTGTCTTTAAAGGGCCTAATTTTCTCTTCCCTTTCATTAGAAGGACCTTGATACTTTCCACAAATGAACATTTCACTAGGCATACTCGCTTACTGATCCAAAAATACCTGTGTATTACTCTCTTGTGTTGAAATTTGTAGCCAAGGAAAATCTACAAGGATACATGGCAGTTGGGCCGATACTCTGGATGGTGCTCCTACTCCAAATTATGTGAGCTCTAAATGGGATTTCACATCAGGGATACCCCCTTAATTGACGAATTTCTAAGACTGTCAACACAATATTTATATTGAACATTAGTAGGCTCCCCCTATATTTGACATCAGTGACAACAATATTTCCAACAACCCCCCTCCCTTGTCATTTATGGCAACCCTTAGTCAATTTCGTAATAATACTATATAACTCTCCTATATGAAATTTCGTAAACCACTTTTAAAGCTAGGATCTAGACCTTCTAGCTTCAGAGAGTGCTCTCCCTATATGATTTAATTTCTGCTTTCAATATTTTAGGCTAGATATCGAAGTTCAAGGTGGGTTTTCAAAATTTTGGTTGAAGAATGCAGGAAAATTCCATTGGCCATGGAGTCATTAAACTTCTCGGTAATCAATCACAAATTAACAGAGTATGGTAGGAAAACTCCTGGATCTTAAAATATTTATGGTGTGGTTGAGATGAAAAAGGTAGATTATCAATTAAATATAAAGCATATTTAAATAAATTTTATATTTAATTTCAGAAGGAAAACATTAACATTGTTTAAGCAAGCTAGATCAGAGTACACTTAAGTAAAGTCAACTCTTAATCTTCTTGCAAAAATAAGGAAGGGAAATCCATATGAAAAATCAGAAATAAGAAAAATTCAACATGAGGAAAAACATCACCATTTGTTTGATACAAAACAAAACTGCCTCTATATTTCTGGAATTGATTACTTTGAGTAACATTCACATCTTACATCAAAGTAGAGCTCTTTTCTTCATACATAATCCAATGCTTTCTAAATATTATTACAAAATATTTATAGAATTTCTATTGAACTAACATCGGATTCCAAAAATGAATTGATTACAAAATAATATTTAACAAATATATAGATATTTCTGAAATAGAACTAAAAACAGGAATTCTAGACCATTAGAGAACTTTTGAGGTCTAAAATAGGCCTTCTAAGAAAAATGTACAACCAAAATAAACTTTATAAGAACCAATAGGATTCAAGATGATGATGACAACCATGGGGGATGATTCACCATTTTTGGGGTAAAAAAATAAAAATATTAAAAATTAATAAAACAGAAAAACTACTTTTTCAACTTGTATTTTCAACATATCTCCCTAAGGTTTTACTCAAATTTTGAGTGGGAGTACTCGTTGGATGAAAAATTTAATTCCTCATCCAAGGAGTACCCATGTTGCATACTTTCAATGGACCCTGCTACACGAAAAACAAGAAATACATGAAAAAAAACATGATCGCAATCACATTTTTCATGTATTTCTCATTTTTTGTATAGTAGGGTCCATCGAAAGTATGCAACATGGGTAGTCCTTGGATGATGAATCAAATTATGCATCCAACGAGAGTTTCCACTCGAAATTTGAGTAAACCCATAGGGAGATAAATTGAAAATACGAGTTAAAAACATTTTTTCTTTTTTCCCTCTAAAATTTGATGATGTAATGTAATCTTATTTTATTATTTCCACTATTATTTTATAATTTATTTAGGAGGCCCATTTTAGACCTCAAAATTCCCCTAATGAAATTCGGTTGTTCTATTGAATCTTTAGAGGAAACATGTTGTTGACTGTGGCTACTTTTCGACTTCTTCTATTTGTTTGTTCCCAAAATTCTAGGATTTTTTGTTTACCTTTAATCGATCAACTCCAGTAACTTATCCTATCGCTCTTCACTTGGAATGGAAAAATTTACCATGCTTCTAAAATTTTCATCTACTTCTGTATAAGCTTGGAAAGTTGGCTTATTGAGGAATAGATGATGAATTTCGTGATGAATATGAAGATCGTACTGTAGTCCATCCATGAAATCTTATCCATTTATTGTTCCTCTTAATTTAGAATATTTGGTGTATCTGCAGCTATATTCCATAATTTTTCTAGATAATTTTCTAATGGAATCAATTTTCCATTGGAATATCTTAAGGTTCGAAGACCCTTTTCTTGCAATAAAGAAAAAAAAATGTTAAATCTTTTAAACTGTAGCTCTAATTCTTTGCACTTGTTCTCCAATTGCACCATAAGTTTTTTTTTGTCAACACTCTTTTGACTTCCATCACTGTCTATGTTTTGTCTCGAATATTGGGCTCTTCAAGCTCATATTTATTTTTTTAGTTCAATGTTTTTATTATCCCATGTGATTCTACTGGCCTGTGTTCAAGATCAACTTTGGTCTGCTCAATTGTTGCTTTGACATTCTGCACTAGCTCCTCCTATTAAAGTATGATTTGGATTGATGACCATAAATCTGTGATATTTGCACTTATACTATTCCATATACTCTCTTTGGCCTTTGCCAACATTTGAGCTATTAGAGACTGATTCTCATACTTTTTAATTTGCTGGATCAGTTTGAATTTCTTTTGCACCTCTGCTAGGTATGAATTATCTAATTTGATATTGTTTTCCTCTAGCTTTGACAGTGTTGTCATTAAATTTTCATTTTATTTGTTTCTTAATGATAATTCTCCCAAAGCTTTGACTATATTCTTAGAAGAATCATAACAGGATGTTTGTGTTATTTGATGTACTTCCTCCTGTGCTGATGTACCTATTGATGATGATGTTCTTGTTGCTTCCAATTGTTCCTTTTCCTTCAACAATGCATCCATGTCTATCTCCATCTTTGAATCTGAACATTCTATTCAACAATTATCTTGAACAAATTCTCTTTCTCAACCTCTAAATTTGTGATTTCATTGGTCTGGGGGTGCTCTGTGGTTGGAAGTTTAAGCTCTTTCTAAGGGCCTGGATATATGCATTCTTGTTTTTTATCATCTCCTCTGCTTCCTTAACATTAGTAGGATCATATCCCCACTTAATAATCAAAGCTTCCAAAGATTTTGTTCTAGTGTCTTTCACCAAAGAGGAAATTCTCTCTATATTCAATTGTGAATGCATATTTTTTTAGAGATGTTTGCAATTTAGAGGAAGCCATGGATGAACTAGCCAATGTTGAGTAAATCATTTCTCCTGCTTTTTTATGCAAATCGATTTGATCGATTGCATGAAATTTATTGGAATCAATAGAAAATATAGAAGATTTATAATCTTCAGCACTCCCTGGCACTGGCATTGTAGGTTCAAGGAAGGCCAACTGAAACTGCCCTTTCTCTGTGTCAAATGTAGATAAGAGTCTATGTTGTGTAGTGGCAGTCTACTTCCAGAACTATGAATTAGTTGTAGCTTTGAGGGCTTCATTCTTCCTCTTGATCTCCTTGTACCTAGAAAAAACGTTTTTTTGTTGTGTGGCCATCTGAGATGAAGAAGACACATGTTACTGTGTTATGTATTCAACATCTGGAAAAGTAGTAATTGGAATATCCATTAAAATCACTATATCTTGCTCTTGTGTTTCCTTCTCTTCTGATTATTCTCCTTGAATGGTGGTCTGTGTATCATCTTTAATGTCGATAATGATTTTTTCCCTAGGGTATGTCTTCTTTCTTAGTTTGAACACCCAGAAACCTTGCGACTCTGAATCAGTGAGGACATGCTTTCCTTATTCTTTTTGTTTCCTTGTCCTTTGGAATGGGAGTTTGTAGATAATTTTGGCTGAAAAAATTTTCTTCAACGTCCTATAAAGTTTTCTTTGTCCACTGCTCGTGATTAACATATTTCTCTATCTCTTCTTTAGGTGTGTGATCAGGAGTTCATAATTTTTTCTCAAAATTCAAAGTTACAGGGCTGGATTGAAACTAATATGGTTGTGTATATCTCGTCTTCCCGATTCCGGTGCCACAACAGTTCGAAAAACCGATGTCATATGAGGGAGATATCGCGTTCTGATCAAAATGCCAAACATGTAAATTTTCGACAGTTTGACTAGAGTTGACTGAGATGCACAGTTAGCAAGGTGGAGGTATAGTTAGCAAAAAAGAATATTCTAAAGAATATTCCTTTCCTTAGAGCCAATCATGGGTTGACATGTGTCAAGGTGATATTTTTTGTACGGGGTTGAAGAGCCAATTCTAAGGTGCCACGTGGCTATCCCTAAGGCTGCCACGTGTCCCTGGAATGGCATTGCAAAATTTTGGAGGGTCCACAAGGATCTACCCTGAGACCTCCCACCAGGCATGTACAGGCTCAACCGTCCGTGCTACAAGTGTTACTTAACAACTATAGTTCACGTTTTATATGTATTATGTGTTTCAAATCACGTTGGGGGTTAGAACCGTCGGTGGTCCCAACCCGCTAGTGGTTCCATAGAAAGTGTTCACATGGCATATATGAAAACGTTAACGTAACCTCCAACCTGCAGTCGCTGCTAGTGTTCCACGGTTAATGAAACCCGTAGCTCAACCAAAGTAACAAATCTTCAACCCACAGTTATAATCCTTAAGTTCCGCTTATCCGTCGGTTACATGACTACGAGGTTTGGGGTTGGCATGTGGCCACCCCAACCACAAAACCTTTAATGTAAATGGTCTATTCAGTGGTAGTTTAGGGGTGCGCCTAAATAATGTCAGAATTTACTATTTTAGCTCTAGTTAAGTGGAGTTCTCCACTTTTAGTGGAGCTTTTCTAGGTGAAACTGGGAAAAAGAGTAGGAGACTCAATTTTCGCCCATTTTGAGTGAATGAAGAGTCATTTTTTGACTAATTGGAGCATTCTGGAGTCATTGGTGCAGAGAAAATATTTATTAGAGCCCTGTAACTACATGTATTAGCAAAATTTTTAGCATAATGAAAGATGGACATGCCATTGGGAGCTGGACCAGCAGATGTAGCCCAGGAGGGGTAAAATGCTTCATCATGCGTGTTGTGTAAATTTCATGTGGTGACTTATTTCTCTATTTTACACTGTTGTTTAGTGTTATTTAAGCTTTTTTTATGCTTCCAATTCACTAAAATCCATCTACAATTCATGGTCAAACACCTTAAACCTTATGCAAACTAATGAGATAAGTATGCACATGTTTATAAACTGAAAAGACACTTAGCACAGAAAAACTAATATAGTCCTTTCATATCAGATAGGTATCAGAGCTAGAGTTTATTCTCTGGTGTTGTTTAGAGCAAAGAATTGTTTAACTATTTGCAAGTTTTAGATGCTTACTAGGCTCAAGCTCAAAAGAGGAGAAGGCAAATTGGTGGAATCATAAGGGTCTCAAGAAGAGTCAAAGAAAAGGAGAGCAATATTACCACAATATCCACCACCTAGTTCACCTTTTAAAGAAGCAGAAGTTCCATTAAGAATACCTCATGGGGAAGCATAAATCCATGAAGAAGTTGACCCTAAAGAGGAAGAAAGAGTGTTCAGGAAATAATTTCTTGACATGAGTGATATGGTTAGAATCCTTTATCAAGAAAGGGATGAGAGACTGGAAGGAGAAGGATCTAAACTTCATAAGGAAGGACAAGGATCTTCAGGAGGCACAATGATGAATATAATTCAAATAAGGGAAATGGAGGCAATGGAGAGCCATCATCCTCACCCTCATCATCATCATCCTCTACTTCTTCTTCAGTACATCAGCCACACAATTCAAATAACACTGGTAAAATTCATTTTTTTAAACTTGATGTTAAGTTTGAATTTCCAATGTTTAATGGTGAAGTCAATGCAGAAAATCTTGATAATTGGATTAGACAATTGGAGGTCTATTTGAGAATCCAGAACCTTCAAGATGTTGATGCCAAAATCCAATTATCTTCATTGAGAATGGAAGGTGCAACACTTGTTTGGTGGGAAGCCAAGACAAAGGAGGAAATAAAGAAACATGGTAAGATTATTCTATCATGGTCAGATTTCATTATTGCTATTAAACAACAGTTTTATCCATTAGCTCATACGCAGAAATCCATCATGAACTGGCAGAAATTTAGACAATTAAAGGGACAAAATATGCAAGAATACACCCAAGAATTTAGGAGAAGAGATCTCTTATTAGGGGTGGATTTGCAGAGCCAATATACTTTGCTCAAGTACATAGGAGACTTACATAGCTACCTTAAACATACTATTCTCATGTTTAACCCCACCAGTCTAGATGAAGTATGTGTTCAGACCATACATCTAGAAGCTAGAGGGAAGAACATTTCTGAAGAGGGTAGAAAGAAACCTTTTAAGGGAAAGGCCAAAGAGAAGACCTCAAAAGGTAAAAACAAAAAGAATGCATATGTTAATATAGAGGGATAAAAAGTGGTTTGTAAAAATTGTTCAAAATAAGGTTGTGATGAAACTCATTGTTGGAAATTACATCCTGAAATGAGGCCAAAGAAACCCAATAACAAAGGGAAACAAAAAAACTGTTGCTACATCTCAATTTAGGATCTGATTCAGGTGATGAATCTAAGATTGCAACCATGGGATTGAAGAACATGAAGGGAAAATAAATTGAAACTAAACCCAGTACCGGTACATCAAACTGTCACGTAAACAATCCAAATGAAGAAGAAAGAATAGAATTGTTTCATGTGAGGATCATATCCAAGCATACAAAGATTGTCACATTGTTTGACAGTGGGTCACAAGAAAACTTAATCTCTGAATATTTGGTCAATAAAATTAACCTTGAGACCATACCACATCCAAAACCATATCCATTAGGTTGGATTTTTAAGGATGCAAATCTACAGGTTTCAAAGAAATGTATATTGCGGTTTGCAATTACTGCAAATTTTGTTGACACGGTTGAATTAGATGTGGTTCCACTTGACATAACTGGTATTGTATTAGGGAGTCCTTAATTTTATGACAGGAAAGCGATCTTCTATCGCCATGAGAACAAGTATCATTTGTAGAAATTATATAACTTATGTGTTATATGTCCAATATTCTCTTGATCTCACACTATTTTAGCTTCATGCAAAATACAGAATCTATTCCACCATTGATCATTTGCGGAAATTAAATCAAGATTGCAATGCACACATGAAACAATAAAAATTCACACACATTGACACGGTTGTTTAACGGGAAAGCCTGAAGCTTAAAACCCCAACTATCTGTATATAATAAATGTCATAGAGATCATGTAACAATCCTCATACAAAGCTGATCATATCAAGCTCTCATTACAATACAATCGCTACACACTAATCAGGCCCGATCTTGCAAATCCATGCATCGATCTTTGCCACCTGCTAGCCTACCTCTACTGTGCAATCCCTGCTAAAGAATGGCTCTAAATGAGTTTGAATTACTCCAGCCTTGCTCATTCAATCCTCATTGGCATCTCCACTAAGTGTTGGATGCAATCAATGCATCACTACAGTCACAACTAATACTTACACTTGCTCTTTCACCTATCTCTCCACTGGTCTCCACTGAAACTGCCATGCACTGTAGTTAACTGATGTATTCTTCAGTTGATTAATGAGTTATTGTTTAGTGAATTAATTAACTAATTAATTCACACCACTGTCACTGGTGTATCAATCAATTAGACTAGATACAACTATCTCAACGGAGTCTAACTAAGTTAAACTAAATACAACTCCACCAACTACTTCTCCAACTCCACCAAACTCTGTCACATGAGTCAAAATTTTTCTAAATCGACCTCCATGCCCGATGAACACTAAACCCTCAGGAATAGCGTAATTCCTTCTGTCAGCTGTTGTGCCACATCTGTGCACTTAACTGAAGTGCTCCAAGAGAATAAGATAATGTTTATAGTCCAAATATTAATAAGAGCTAATAATATTCGACATATCTATTTTTAGACTGGCAATCTAAAAATAGATTCTGCCCAATATGTCTAAAAATAGAAGTCCATCTATTTTTCCAACTTGACCAACCATCCACAAATAGCATCCTGCAACTCATATAATATGATCGACATGTCTAAAAATAGACTTTGCGCCAAAAATAGCCTGCGGGCCCACTTAGTGAATGCGACTCTTTTCACTAAGCTCATCATCTTGTTGAATCTCAACACTCCCTCTCAATAAGATAGGGATTATCTGCCACCCCGATCCTGTCTCTATGGTATTCGAATTTTCTCTTGGTGAGCGCCTTCATCAGAATATCTGCATCCTGATCTTCCGTAGGAATGTAAGAAAGCAACATGATCATCCGCTACACACAATCTCTGATATGATGGTACTGGATGTCAATATGTTTAGATCTATCATGAAATATTGGATTAACCGAGAGTTTAATGCAACTCTGATTATCACAATATATCACAATAGGATCTAAATGAGAACCGAACAAACTGACCAGGATCTTCCTCATCCATATAACCTTGCATGCAGCCAAACTTGCTGCCATGTACTCAGCCTCCGCTGAACTGAGTTCCACGGATCTTTGTTTCATACTATACCAAGAAACTGTCATAGATCCGACACTGAAAATCCCTCCAGATGTGCTCTTTCTGTCTGTTGGGCTTCCTGCCCAATCTGCATCCGTCAAGCCATGTAGCTTCACCTCATCCGATTGTCTGCACCACAATCCATACCCAGATGTGCCCCTGAGATACCTCAGGACATGCTTGCCTACCTTCCAAAAGAGCTTGGTAGGCTTAACCATCGCTTGTGAAAGTTGGTTCACCGCATAGCATATGTCCGGTCTTGTATTATCAAATAATATTATTAACCAACCAATCCATATATAAAGTGTACATCCACTGTCTCTCTCATTATAGCATCCTCCTTCCTCCAAATCCACCGTGTGGAAGGGAGCTTTTTACGATAGGCTTTGCACTTTGCATGAAACTTCTCCAGTATCTCTCAGGCGTACTTACCTTGAGACACAAACAGTTCACCATTCCGTTGCCAAATTTCCAATCCCAGGAAATAATGAAGGAGGCCCAAATCCCTCATCTCGAACTCCTTTGCAAGATCTACCTTGCATGAGTGTATCAACAGTTCATCACCCATTAGTATTAAATCATCAACATAAAGCACAATGATTTTAAATCTTACCCTCCACCACATTCTGGTATAGGTTTGGATCTGCCTCACTCTTGGCGAAACCAAGTCCGGTGAAATAACTGTCTATCCGTGTGTACCAAGCACGAGGTGCTTATTTCAGCCCATACAACGCTCTTTTGAGCCTGCACACATGCGACTCGCTGCTGAAGATTTCGAATCCTTTAGGATGCTCAATGTACACCTCCTCCTCAATGATTCTGTTGAGGAACATAGTCTTCACATCCATCTGATGAATGTGCCAACCCATCTACACTGAGAGAGCAAGGATGGTCCGTATGGAATAATACCTTGCGACAGGTGCAAAGGTTTCTTCATATTTGATCCCCTCGATCTGTGAGAAGCCCCGGGCAACAAATCTTGCCTTATACTTCTCAACTCTCCCATTAGTAGCTTGCTTCACTTTGTAGATCCATCTTGAACCTACCACTGATTTCCCTTCCGACCTTGGGACAATCTCCCATGCATTGTTTCTGACAATCGAATCATACTCTTCCACCATGGCATCTACCCATGCGGGATCCTCCACAACTTCCTCGAAAGAGGATGGCTCCATCACGATACACTTGCTCATCAGATCCATGTATCCAGTAAATCGGTCAAGTGACTGTCTCTGTCTACGCTGTGATGCAGGAAATCCTACATTCTGCACTGCATGAAGATTCAGTTGCTTAGCTTCTGTAGTGCGCTTCCGCCCTCTGATGTTTGGTGCTGCATGAGTGGTTTCTTCCACTCCATGAACCTCCCCTTATGGTTGATCCACATCTTGAGGCTCATATTTAGGAACAAGTAGCTGTTGATCAGCAGTTGTCATTGATGTCAACCCAAGCAGCACCAGGGGCTAACCCAATATTTCATGGGAATTTTTACCTACCAAATTAATATATTCTGGGTCAATAATGATTTTTATGGTTTCTACTTGTTGAGATGTTTCCGTTGATATATGTCACACCATGTAATTCTTCACGGTTTGAGAGATATTCATGTTTGAAGTTTGTAACCCCAGTTAGTGGGCTAAAACCCCATGGGGTTGGGGCATGGGTCATTGAAAAGTAATAATTAATATTTTTTATGCTCCTAAAATCCCTCCCACGTTCACTTGTTGAAGCCCCTCTCAACTTAAGCATTCATATAAATTGTGATCTTCATTTCCTCCTTATGCAAGGGATTCTGCCATCTGAAACAGGTCATTGTGGCATTTTTGTTCTAACTTTTTTTCTACGAAGGTTCAGAAGCTGAAATTTTTATGAGGCGAAGCTGAAATCCTGAGGAAACAACAGCAAAAATTTCAGATCAAGGTGCCAATATGTTTGGAGATATGATCTGTGGAAGTAAGGGTTTTTTCAGGCTCCTAAAATTCATCTCAAAGAAGTGACCTTGGTAAAATCGTCATAACTCTCTCTCTGAGTATTGGATTGGAATTCCGTAAAAAGTGGTAGATATTTCACAGTCTTTAATTTTCTCTCTATCAATTTCAGATCCAAATGAAGAAAAAGTGACACGTGGCACATCGTACAAGTGCGCTCTACTGAAACAGTCCATAATTAGGGCATTATGAGAGATTGGGCATAACTCTTTCTTGAAGAATCCAAATTGGGTCAGACCTATGGCATTGAAAATAAGACTTAGAGGAATACTACAGGACCGAAAATCAGATATTGAGGATCTAAAATAACAGAGATACAGCAGATTCATTATAGAGCTCCTAGAAGGCAAGAAAAAGCTAGATCATGTGTTGTCAAGGGTTGCAAAGGACCAGACTTTCTACGGCAGCAAAGCAAAGCAAGGTGCAGCAGAGGGTAGCATGAAAAGAGCAGCAACCAAGGTGCATAACAACAGCAAGAAGTTCATCATATGAAGTCTTCAAGTGGGCAGCACTGCATACAATCATTATAAAGGTAACATTGTACTTAGTCATTGTAAATACATTATTGTACAAATTGTACTAGTATCTATCTGCCAAGGGTTGAAGAGGCAATGTTGGGAGGTCTAGGATCATCATTAGGTGGTTGTGTCAAAGTTGGGGTTATGGTCTAGTATATCTTCTTCTTCTACATATTAGGATTACTGTAAAAGTACATCATTTCTTGCATGAGTCCATTCTTTATTCTTATATAGGGGTGGTAGGGTGGTGCTAGGGTGAGTTGTAGCTCATCGGGTGTTGGGGCATCCTGCTCACTTCTCACCACCTACAATCTCGTGCATTGAGCGTCCATCCAATGGGATATGGAAAAGTAATGCTTTTCTAGATTCTAGGAATTTGGAGCTTTATTTTCAATCGAGTTGAATATTAAATAATTATTAGAAAAGCATTAGGTGGTTTTTGTCCTGTGAGTGGGTTTCCACCTTTAAAAACTCGTGTGCATTTGTGTTCCTCTTTGTTATATATCATTGTACAAACACTAATAATAATTGAAGATTAACTAATGCTCTAATTGAAAGGAATACTGATTCACCCCCCCTCTCAGTATTTCCAACAGTAGCTCCTCCTCTGCATGCAAGTGTAGCTCCCTCTCAAGCGAAAACTTCATGGATTTCTCCTCATGAAACTTGATATCCTGTCGCACGACAGTCATCCGACTATCTGGAAAATACACACAATAATTGTGGGGTGTTTCTGTGTACCCCACAAATATCCCAACCTCTGCGGTCGGCTCCAGCTTCTTCCTGGCATCCTTCGTCACATGAATGTAAACAGGTGAGCCAAAAATCTTCAAATGAGAAATATCAGGCTTCTTACCAGAAAACGCCTCTTCGGGTGTACTCATGCCAAGTAATCTATGAGGACAACGGTTTTGCACATAAACCGCAGTGTTGCATGCCTCAGCCCACAAGTGTATGGGAAGGCCCTGATCATGCAACATCTCCTGTAAAAGACTCCACGATCATTTTCTATTCTTCCTCTCGCCGACCCCATTCTATTGTAGTTGCGAGGTGCTATGAGTTCTCTAATTCCTTGCTGCGTAATTCTTGAATTCTCCAGAGATGAATTCACCACCGTTATCGCTCCTAAGAGCCTTCATCTGCTTCCCCGATGCTTTCTCAACCAGTGCCTTGAACTCACGAAACTTTGAGTATGTCTCGCTCTTCTTCTGCATGAAGAAGTTCCAACACTTACGAGAAAAATCATCAACAAATATCACATAGTACCTGTGCTTTGCTGTCGAAGCTACTGAGAAAGGTCCACACACGTCTGTGTGAATTCTCTCAAGGATCGTCAAGGCACGACTATCCTTCTCATGAAAAGTGGTCTTCACAAATTTTCCCAAAGTACATCCCTTGCATTGATCTGACTGCGCAAGTGTACCTTTAGGAAGCCCAATAGAAATCTGCTACAAAATTTTCAAAGCGCCATGGTGAAGATGGCCCAATCTCCTGTGCCTCAATTCGCCCTCATCCCAGCTCACCACTCCTTCTGCTTTGCCTGCCATTACTGCGCAGCCATCTACCTGCAATTGATAAATATTCTTAACTCAAATCCCTATCCTCCTGGTTTGACTAGTTGTTTTATGTCGAAGGAATGCTTTTCCCTCACTGAAAACAACATCATAACCCTTGTCTTCCAACATTGCCACGGAGATCATATTCTTCTTCAATCCTGGAACATGCATGACATCCTTCAAGATGAAAGGTTTTCCGGACTCCCTCTTAAAGGAAATGGTCCCGATACCAGTCGCACTGTATCTACCATCATCGCCCATCTCAATGTGCACTCCAAGATCCTTTTCCTCCAAATCACTAAACAAATCTTTGTCTCTGGTCATATGGAAAGATGCGCCACTGTTAAGAAACCACACCAATCCCATCACACTTGAAACCAAGCATGCAATCAAAGAAAAATCTAGCTCAAATTGCGAGGCTAAGGCCTCTCCAGCTGCAGATCCAGCAGCCTGCTTATTCTTCTTCTTCTGTGGACAGTTAGTGGCGAAATGCCCGTGCTAGTGACAATGAAAACACTTCACCTTGGACAAATCCTGCTTCTTGCCTTTAGCTTCGGATTTGGAAGATTTCTTCCCTTTTCCTTTCCGATCTTTGGCAGCCAAAGCGCAATTTTCTTCATCTTCATTCTTCGATGAAGATCCATCCCTGGTACCCTGCCTTATCTCCTCCTACACAAGATCCAACCAAAGTCGCTCCCATCCTGGTAGTTTCTCATGTCCATTAACAGAGTCTTCGTAGCTATGCCAACTCTTCGGAAGCCCAAGGAGAGCCAAGCTCACCAAGTCTTCTTCATCAGCAGTAACCCCCACACTTCACAGCTCATCCTTGCAGTGGAAAAACTTCGTGAGGTATTTAGGAATACTGTCGCCTTTCTACATTTTTATTTTTCTGAGCTTGTCTTTAAATGCCAACTTCCTCTTCTCACTTCTTCTTTGGAACAATTATGTCAAATCCTTCCACATTAAGAATGGAGTGGCTTTCTCGTGAAGGCTAGAAACAATTTGGTCCTTCACACCTTCCAACAGAATCCTTTGACACTTTGCTACCTTCTTTTGCCATGCGTCAAGTGCAGCTGCATCGCTAGATCCTGGCTTAGGAACATCACTATCGATGAACTCCTTCAGCCCATTATCATCTAGCACTGCCTCCATCCTGTCCTTTCATGCTATGTAATTGGAGCTCCCATCAAGGGCATACTCCAATCATAATCCGTTGAAAGACATTTCAATGAATGCTCAACTTCGACACCAAGAAAACACTGCAGCAAATTCAAATTCCACCAGCACAAAACTCAATCGCTTCAATAATTGAAATCTCCTCCAATGATCAATACAGCTCCGATACCATGTAGAAATTATATAAATTATGTGTTATATGTCCAAGATTCTCTTGATCTCACACTATTTTAGCTTCATGCAAAATACATAATTTATTCCACCATTGATCATTTGCGGAAATTAAAACAAGATTTCAATGCACACATGAAATAATAAAAATTCACACACATTGACACAGTTGTTTAACGGGAAATCCTGAAGCTGAAAACCACAACTATATGTATATAATATATGTCATACATATCATGTAACAATCCTCATACAAAGTTGATCATATCAAGCTCTCATTACAATACAATTGCTACACACTAAACAGGCCCAATCTTGCAAATCCATGCACCGATCTTTGCCACCTGCTAGCCTGCCTCTACTGAGCAATCCCTGCTGAAGAATGGCTCTAAATGAGTTCAAATTACTCCAGCCTTGCTCATTCAATCCTCATTGGCATATCCACTAAGTTTTGGATGCAATCAATGCATCACTATAGTCACAACTGATAGTCACACTTGCTCTTTCACCTATCTCTCCACTGGTCTCCACTGAAATTGCCATGCACTGTAGTTAATTGATGTATTATTCAGTTGATTAATGAGTTATTGTTTAGTGAATTAATTCACACCACTCTCACTAGTGTATCAATCAGTTAGACTAGATACAACTAGCTCAACTGAATCTAACTAAGTTAAACTAAATACAACTCCACCAACTACTTCTCCAACTCCACCAAACTTTGTCACATGAGTTCTAACTGAATTCCTCCATGCAATAGCTCCACTAAACCCTCAGGAATAGCATAATTCCTTCTGTCAGCTGTTGTGCCACATCTGTGCACTTAACTGAAGTGTTCCAAGAGAATAAGATAATGTTTAGAGTCCAAATATTATTAAGAGCTAATAATATTCGACATATCTATTTTTAGACTAGTAGTCTAAAAATAGACTCCACCCAATATGTCTAAAAATAGAAGTCCATATATTTTTCCAACTTTACCAACCATCCACAAATAGCATCCTGCAACTCATAGAATATGATCAACATGTCTAAAAATATACATAGTCTAAAAATAGACTTTGCGCCAAAAATAGCCTGCGGGCCCACTTAGTGAAGGCAACTCTTTTCACTAAGCTCATCATCTTGTTGAATCTCAACATTATTTATTCAAATATGGCAAGGATTTCATTGTAAGAGCACATCGCAAGAAGACAAACATTGCTATGGTAAATGCTGGACAGGTAAAGAGGCTGGTAAATTCAAGTAAGAATTTTTTTCTTCTTATGATTAAGCCTAAAGCTGATGTTAATCATGAATCAATTGAGGGATGTGATCCTAAGTTGAAATCATATTTATATGATGTGGTTAATGTGCATCATGAGATGTTTCAGGAGCCAATAGGATTGCCTCCAAAAAGAGAGATTCAACATGAGATTCAGTTGCATCAAGATTGTCCTCTTCCAAATATTGGTATGTATCGCATGTCGATAATGGAGAATGTTGAAATAAAGAGGCAAATCAAAGAGATGTTAGATAAAGGCATCATAAGGCTAATCACCTCACCATACGGTTCACCCATAGTCTTGATACCAAAGAAATATGGGACTTGGCGCATGTGTGTAGATTTCCGAGCTTTGAACAAGATTACGGTAAAAAATCGTTACCCACTCCCAAGAATAAATGATTTTCTTGATCAGCTGAAAGAATCAAAGTTTTTCACTAAGTGAGATTTAAGAAGTGGATATCATCAAGTAAGAATTTCAGAAAGTGATATATGGAAAACTACATTCAAAACCAAACAAGGACCCTTTGAGTGGCTAGTTATGCCATTTGGTTTGTGTAATGCACCGGAAACTTTCATGCATGTTATGGATAGCTTTTTACGTCCATTCCTTGATTAATTTTTGATTGTGTACTTAGATGACATTTTAATTCTCAGAAAAACAAGAGAATATCATGTCTTGCATGTGAATAGAGTGCTTCATATTTTGAAGAAAGAGAAATTGTTTCTTAATATGTCAAAGTGTGAGTTTGGAAAGACTTATTTGGTCTATTTGGGACATATTGTAGGAGGAGAATTGAGGATTGATCCTTCTAAAGTGGAGGCCATTGTGAATTGGCCCACACCCAAAACAGTAACCGAGGTAAGAAGTTTCTTAGGTGCATCTCAATATTGGAGAAAGTTTATTGCTAACTTCTCTTCCATCGCAGCTCCTATGCATGCAGTGACAAGTGTGAAGAAACTCTTCCAATGGGGAGGCAAACAAAAGCAAGCTTTTGAAGCTTTACAAGATAATATCAGTTCAAATCCATTCCTTGCATTACCAAATTTGAGACACCCATTCGAGATTCAAACCGATGCTAGTGATTATGCCATGGGCGTAGTTCTTTTGCAGCATGGTAACTCTATCGCTTTTCATTCTGAAAATTTTAATGGTGTTGTGACTAATTATCCTACATATGAAAAAGAACTATATGCGTTGTTTCAAAGTGTCAAGAAGTGGAAACACTACTTGATAGGTAAAGAGACTATTGTACATACAGATCACCAACCATTACAGTACTTGCAGTCACAAACAAAAATGCAACAATCAAGACATTTCATGTGGATGGGATTTCTTCAACAATTTCACTTGGTTATAAGGTACAAGAAAGGTATATTCAATAAATTTGTTGATATCCTTTCAATACCAATCATTAGTGCATCTACTTTACTCAAAAATTATTATGTTGTACATGATAGTTACATAGAACAATATGCACATGACATTTATTTTCAAGATGTGTATGCTAGTTTGAGTGAAAGGAATCAAGGTTAAGAAAAAGATTATCACATGCATAACAATTTGTTGCTTCATTTGGGAAAACTGTGTATTCCATAATGAGAGAGGCTAAGTGTCATGAGAGAATCTCATTCATCTCTTATTTTTGGACACTTTGGGGTAAGAAAAATAGTTGCGCATCTACAGAGGTATTGTTATTGGCCTCGCATGATAGATAGTGTGTCGTGTTTTATAAGAGGTTGTTCTATGTGTGCAACAAGTAAGCATAGTAATAGGAAGCTTGGATTATACACGCCACTACCAATACCATCAAGGCCATGGGAGAGTTTCTCCATGGAATTTGTTGGAGGTCTACCTATGTCAAGAAAGAAAAATTATTATCTTTATGTAGTTGTGGATAGATTCAGTAAAATGTGTATACTTATCCATGTAAGAAAACCATTACTACTGAACAAACTGCTGAACTTTATTTTCAACATGTTTGGGTTCATTTTGGATTGCCAACTTCTATTGTTAGTGACATGGATTCCAGGTTCATTGGGAATTTTTGGTCAAATCTATGGAGAATGATGGACACAAAGTTGAAAAAAAGTACCGCTTTTCATCCACAAACATATGGACAAACCGAGGTGGTGAACAGAATAGTTGTGCATCTTTTGAGAGGATATTACAGCAAACATCCTAAGTTGTGGGATGAACAACTACATTACATTTAGCATGCTTACAACTGGGCAAAGCACTCTTCTACAAAAACATCACCTTTTGAAGTATGCTTTGGGTATTTGGAAAAATCGCCATTAGACTTCATCTTTGGGAAGATGTTGCAATTGATGGCCATAGTGACATTAATAAGGCTCGAAATTTCATTGAGAAAATTAGATTATACATCAACAAGTTCAAGAAAAACTTGAGAAAAGTCAAAGAAAATATAAATAGGGGCATGACAAACATAGAGTTGATCACAAGTTTCAAGAGGGAGATGAAGTATGGTTTCACATTAGCAAAGAAAGGATGCAATGGGAAGGTAAAAAGCTCAAACCCATTCATTATGATCCTTTCAAGATCATAAAACAAGTTGGTAATAATGCATTTCAACTTGAATTGCCTTCTTATATGCAAATGTATTCAGTTGTTAATGTTGAAAACTTACACTTGTATGAGCCACCTATTATCAATGATCGAGGAAGTGATGTTCAACTACCTTCTATTGAATATTTCTTTCCAGAATTTCTGGTTGAGCTCAAAGAAGATACAATTCTTGACATGAGGACAAGAGCATCCATGAGGGGAAGTGTTGACTACCTTTGAGTTGGGCTCAAAGGTACTAAACCAAGCAAGGAAAAATGGATGGAGGTTGGAAAGGTGAGGGAGATGTACCTTCATCTACTGAACAGGTAATCAAGTCTTTTGGGGTCCAAAAGCTTCCCAATGGGGAGGAGTGATCAGGAGTTCATAAATTTTGCTCAAAATCCAAAGATATGAGATTGGGTTGAAACTAGGATGGTTGCATAGATCTTGTCTTCCTGATTCTGGTGTCATGAACTGTTCGAAAAACCGATGTCGTATGAGCGAGATATCGCGTTCTGATCGAAATGCCAAATAGGTAAATTTTCGACATTTTGACCAGGGTTGACTGGGATGCATAGTCAACAAGGTGGAGGTACAGTCAAGAAAAAATAATATTTCGAAGAATATTCATTTCCTCATATCCAATCGTGGGTTGAAATGTGTCAAGTTGCTATTTTTTGTACGGGGTTGAAGATCCAAACCTAGGGTGCCACGTGGCTAGCCCTGAGGCCACCACGTATCCCTGGAATGAAATTGAAAAATTTTGGAGGGTCTGTAGGGCTCAACCCCGAGACCTCCCGTCGGGCATGTACAGGCTCAATTGTCTGTGCTATAAGTGTTACTTAACAGCTATAGTTCGGAGTTTATATATATTATGTGTTTCAAATCACGTTGGGGGTTGGAACCGCCGACGGTCCCAACCTGCCAGCGGTTCCATAACAAGTGTTCACATGGCATATATGAAAACATTAACGTAACCTCCAACCCACAGTCTCCTCCAGTGTTCCGTCGCATGGTCACATTACAACCATTTAACATTAAGTCTCTGCGCGGTTAATGAAACCCACAGCTCAACCACGGTAACAAATCTTCAACCCATAGTTATAATCATTGGGTTCCGCCTATCCATCGATTACATGACCGTGGGGTTTGGGGTTGGCATGTGGCCACCCCAACCACAAAACCTTTAATTTAAATGGTTTATTCGGCGGCAGTTTAGTGGTGCGCCTAAAAATTGGCGAAATTTACTATTTTAGCTCCAATTAAGTGGAGTTCTCCACTTTTAGTGGAGCTTTTCTAGGTGAAACTGGACAAAAGAGTAGGAGACTCAATTTTCGCCAATTCTAAGTGAATGAAGAGTAATTTTTGACTAATTGGAGCATTCTGGGGCCGTTGGTGCAGAGAAAATATTCATTATATCATTGTAACTATATGTATTAGCAAAATTTTGAGCATAATGAAAGATGGACATGCCATTGGGAGCTGGACCAGCAGATGTAGCCCAGGAGGGGTGAACTGCTTCATCATGCATGTTGTGTAAATTTCATGTGGTGAATTATTTTTCTATTTTACATTGTTGTTCAGTGTTATTTAAGCATGTTTTATGCTTCCAATTCACTAAAAATCATCTACAATTCATGGTCAAACACCTTAAACCTTATGCAAACTAATGAGACATGTATGCACATGTTTATAAACTGAAAAGACACTTAGCACAACAAAACTAATACAGTCCTTTCAGATCAATGTGTGTGCATATGGATAAGTTTTTTTTCAACCCTTAGCTTAGAAATGATTCCTAATGGGTCATAGCACCATGTAAAGTTTAGTTTAAACTTCATCTACTTCAACAATTCATCCACTTCCTTGTTTGTTGCTCTAGTGTTCACAATGTATGGCCCAACCTGTGCTTTTAACTTGAATTGTGCTTTCTTTTTGCTTGACACAAGGTGTAAATCATCCATGTTAAGCATATGTTTGATATATTCAAAGGAAAACACTCGCAATGGTACAAACTTTGGAATCTATAGGGAGGAAGCTCATACCCATAGTTTCTAATCTATATATAATTTTGGTATAAATACCAATATCCAAATTTAGCTGGCTCTATAAGATGCAAAAAAATCCTGATTTCAGGTGAAATTATTGGTATGACATCACTATTAAGAAGACACAAGGATGTGTGTAAAAACTGATCCACAAAATCACTTAATGAAAAATATTATGAGTTATTTCTAGGTAAAGAAGTCCAGTGGACACTTGATAATGGACTTCCTTTCTCATCCACTTTTTGAAGTTGAAACTGGAATTTTCTGCGTAATAATACAACATTAAATAAACCAAAACTTATTGGTATTTGAAATCACCTTCAACTTTGAACTTCATAAACTGCTCATGAATGATATCTAACAAATATTGACTATAATTAAAAAGTATTGAAGGATTTTCTCCAGCTGAAAAAATTGATAATAATCCTAATACTACCTCATCTTCCCACTGGTCTGAAAGATAACCCAACAAACATGGAACCATAGAGATTACCTGCCTTGAAATCTCAGGAAAAATGGAGGCAGAGTAAGGAGGTTTGCTTCTAGGTAATTCAGAGTTTTCATGTAGGAAACACTCAAATATATGGGCTCTTTGGGCAAAGGTAATTTTCTAGTATATTTCCATCAGGGTATCAGTTGAAAAAGGCTACAGAGAGGCTTGAGGATTTACCTAAAGGTCCTGGAAGATACTATTTGGGGTTATTGAAAATAAAACTTGGTCATTTTGGGCAACAATTACTTTATGAATAGGAAGGTGTCTCAGATGACACTAGGTGAAAAATTCAGAGAAAAAATGGGTTTGGGGAAAGAAAAAATGTGGCAAGAGGGATTCCCAGATGCCAAAATCATCACTTATATCTATTTTTTTTTTGTTTTCCCAATTACTAATCTCTTATATGTCAAATTCACACTAGGTCTCAACTATTTTGTACTGTGTATCAACTAAGGAACTTATCCAGATCAGGCACAGAAGGGATCATCAAATTTTATTCATATTTCTTTCCCTTTCCCTTATGTGAAGAAATTTTCAATTTCAAAGGAGAATTGAGGAAACAGTGTTACCAGGTTGTTGTTTGATTGAAATTGCAAAGGGAAACGACTCACAGATGATGATTTTGTTTGATTTTTGTTGTTTGATTGTTATGCACGAGATGGTGGGGGGGTGTATGAGTGGTAAGTAGTATCAGGAAGGGACCCCCCGAAATAGTTGTGGCATGGACACATTTTTGAAGCGGTTTATTTGGAAACCATTTCCCCCTCGTTAAGTCACGAAGGGTTGGGGGGCGCGAGGGGGGTGGGTGGGTCCAAACATCATCCCCCGCGATTGATCCGAACAAGGACCATCGTATCCGTCGAGAAGCACCATTGCTTTATGGTAAACGACACTGATGTCGTTTCAAGTCATTTCCAACTTTATTTCAAACATTAAATAAACTTTAATAAAATTCAAATTGGCGGAATTTGGAGTAGTGCAGCCTTTGGAGTTTTAATTTTTTTTATTTCTTTATTTTTCTTTTCCCATTTATTTTTATCTTTCTTTTCTTTTTCAATTATTTTTCTAATTTTCTATTTTTTCCATTTTTTTGTTTAAAACAACTTTGAAATGAAAATTTTATTTACAACATCCCACTAGGACAAATTATTAGATAATCATACCTTGATCACTATATTTATAGGATCGTAACACCCCATGAAATTATGCATTGTTTTTAATTGAAATATATCATTTACTTCACTTTATTCACACGTCATCTCTTATTTAGTTCCTACATTCTCATCATTCCTCCCTTGCAACTTATGTTCAAACACTTCCATATTTTTTATGAGACCTGCCACCTCTTGCTTTACTTGAAGCTATAATATCTTTCATTGATAATATATTAGGGATATTACTCTCGTACATGAGTTTTTCTTTCTTTTAATTTCATTAAGGACATATATATTATTTGGAGACTTGATTGCATTTGATACTAATCTTTGTTATGTCCCTATAATGCTAGTTTATCCCCCATATTATTATTGTTGTGCCCCATGTAGCCCCCATATTATTATCGTTGTGCCCCATGTAGCCCCCATATTATTATTTTTGTGCCCCATGTAGCCCCCATATTGTTATTTTTTCGCCATATAATCCCACTATTGCTATTGTTGTGACCTTATATTATTATTGTTATGTAGGCCTTATTTATATTGTGACCCTATAGACTACTATATATACCAAGGAGGTCTTGTCATTTGTATCATGGAATAATTTTTCATTTATGTGATGTAAAAGGAGGTTTCCCCCTCAAAGAGACTTATTTTCAAGTCGTTGATATATCTTTTCTTTTGTTTTTGTGTTATGGTTACATAACATTTGGTATTAGAGCTCTGGATCCTTGGGTTTCACTTCTTCAAACAGTTCATCTTGGAATTTTCCCTATAAATTTTTTTATACAAGGCTTCAAAATATGAAATTTCTAACACATGGATCCAAAATATTTATGAACATCGTGTAAATATTTAAGGTCTTGGTTCGCTATATTTTTTAAGATATGATCCAACGAAGTTAGGGTTTCTACATGCTCTAGAATTCTGTCTCAAACAGGCATTCGGAGGAAAATCGTCATAACTTTCCCTTCATGCATAAGATTTGAATTTCATAAAAGTAGCATTAATTTCACAGACTTTAGTTTCTTGTGTATCATTTTTAGGGTTTAATGTTAAAATAATGACACATGGCATCTCGTACAAGTTCGCTCTACTGAACAAGGGCCATCTTGGGAAAATTGGCATAAATTTACCTTGAAGAATCAAATCTTGGTCTAACTGGTGGGGTTGGAAAGAATACATAGGGGGATACCACAAAAAATAAATTTAGACTTTTGAGAGCCAAAATTATAAATATAAAACAATTTCATGGTTGATCTCCTAAAAGAAAGAAAAATGTGTGTATTTTTTAAAAATTTCATAAAACTTTTGTTTGAAAAATTAGTTTGAAGTGATTCAAAGGGAATATTAAAGCATAAATATCATTATTTGGTTGTAAAATTCCTCAAAATAAATAATCGATACACCCATTAAGGCAACATAAATATCTAGTATGATGCATGAAGAAGAGGAATAAATTCAACATGATATATAATTATTACAAGACCAAGCACAACAAATTTCGCTCTCACAGAGAGTAACAAAAAATGAATTGAAATTAATGATGAATGTTAATATTGATGGTTTAAAAGGGGACATGGATTGTTTACAATAATACATGGAAGCAATGATGAATGTTAATATGGAAGGGTTGAAGGAAGGTTTGACAAAGTCGCTGCAAGAAAGGCTTCCTAATGGTGACAAGGTAGTCCATGAAACTTGTGATGAGAATAATAAGAATGTTAATCATGGTTTTAGAGACGCTAACTCAGGGTTGAGGATCCATCATATTACAAATATCGATATGAGGATTTTATATGGCAAGGATCTGATAACATAAATATTACATATGGAGCAATTATTTGATCTACATGATGTGCCACACACACAAAAGGTACACATTGCATCTTTATATTTAGAACCTAATAATTTTGTGTGGTATCAATGACTTTGTTGTGATAAATCAAATGTCACTAGGAAAAATTTATAGCACATTATCAGGATACAAACATAAATACCTTATTTAGCCAATTGATCAATCTCAAATAAGAGGGTTCAGTGGCAGATCACATTGAGGACTTCCAAAGATTTAATATCAAGGTAACTAATATTCTAGAGGAGCATATGTTGATTTATTCATAGGGAATTTAAAGGATAACATCCAACATGAGATTCGCCTTTGGGAACATAATTCATTGGAAAATACATTCAGAGTGGCAAGAAAAGTTGAAAGCAAAATTATGGCAACAAGGAGGTCTACCACTCACAACTACAAATATGGAAGTGTTGTTGCTCCTAACATCCCACAACCTATAAGGTTTACACCACAAAAATAACAATATGGAGGCTACGCTAGTATTCTATGGACCTAACATCAAGCTAACCATGGGGAAATATATATTTAATAACCCAATTATTTCCATTCAAATGGGTGGTGCTAATGTTATTGTTATGCGGAATTGTGATCTACAGATAAACCAAATTCCCTAAGTGTGGTGCTAGTCACTTAGAACAACAAAGGAAAGAATTACTATCACTTTCTCTAAAACAAGTAGATATACATAATGGTGAAAGAGCCTACTTGTGATTCAATCACTTCTCCTTCCCCTTCTGTCATTATTTCCATCACTCTTAATCCAACTAAAATTGCCAGATCGATTCCTGCAAACACAAAAAGAGAACAAAAAACAACATGTACTATAAAAATATCTACTTATATTACTCAATCAAAACGATTAGATATGAAATACATATATCATTCAAGAATCCATTGCACAAGAAATAGAGACATATATATGGGAAAATGAATAGTAATCTTTATTAAAGAGTAGAAGGGGGAGGTTACAACCAATGATCGAATTGTTGCCAACCAGCTCCAGCTTCATTCTATCCTCATCATATCCAACATCATACCAGTATCATATCAGTACTTTCACTCACTCAAATGAGAATCCAACAGCATAACTTTACCAAATTTCTTCATTTTCTAGCACCAGAATGAGTGCTTAATTTATAGGGAAACTAATAGTAGTTTCTCAATGAATGACTTTCTAATAATAGGAAAGACATGTTCCTAAGTTCAGAGGTGTTAGATGGGCACTTGGATTCAAATTTTGACACATATGGACTCTTCTATAAGGCACTAGTGATGTGGACATTCCCGGAACAATGAGAATTCCGCTCCCAGGTGTCCAAATCACCCTTGAATGTCGGTAAGTGCATCACAGTGCACCCTTGAATGGAGGATTTTTCATTGCAACACAGTTAGTCCCTTTAGAGGCTGCGTTGGTGATTCAATAAGTGATATAACGTATACTTCAAACCTTTGAAATATCACAATAGAATCCATGAATGAATTGTTCTTCTCTTATGGTATATAGAAATTGAAATGTAAGGGAATAATAGACCCTATTTCATTGGTCCTGGGGATGATGTCCAGTTTGACCAGGTCATGGGGTATGATGCCCAAATTGACCTATAATAGCTGCCCCCTAAAGTATGACGTCAAAATAATAATAATAGTATTTGGATGAGATGCTTTACGATGCGATGAGCTAGAACTGAAGTGGAGCGGTGACCTGCATCAATCTTACAATACATTACATCATGATATTTTCATCTTGATCATTAATTGTTGAGGGAGGCATTCCCATGCACAACACATAAACTATCTAATAACATGTACATAGTTCATAAATTCTTCTACATTGGAATGTTGTCCAATACATACATGCCTACATATATAGGGCCATGTTTGGATGACGATCTGTATGTAAAGTCATCGTACAGATGATGTGTACAACAATCCTGAAATCGCAGCCCAGATGGATGAAACTAGATTTGGGGTCTTCTTATCTCGTTCACTCAATCGTTCAGGTATAATTCTAGCCATGCAAATATATGATTTGTAGTCGAACCTGGGAAGACATCATTTGATTACCACTCAATGATGTGAGTTGTTAACAAACGCAAGAGAACCACCATTGATGTCAATGGATCTCAAGGTATTGCAATACAGTTTGCAAGGCGTGAATAGATGATTTGATGTCGAACGCTATACAAAATATTTCGGTCAAAGGTCTAGAAGTGAGGATCTTGTCAATGATGTAACAAACCTCATGGTATTGGAAGATGATGTTTCTAAGTAAACGTCCTGGATGATGAGATGATGTCGACAAGAATCCACTTTATCATGAAATGGGAGTTATTTATTTCAGAGACAAAATGTGACTTGATATAGCACTGTTCAAGGATGAATTTCATGAAAATTAAGGTTTATGAGTATTGCAGAAGGATGAGTATTCACTGGATGACTTCTCTTGAACATATCGACGACATTGAGATGAGTTGGCAGCATTGACCCAAAACCAAAGTGAAGGTCTGATGAACCATAGCTATTAATGAACCATCAAGAAGATTACCTAACCCAAAAGTCATGATGATGGAGTGAAATTTTCATGTTCAAGAACAACCTACTACCATAAATTGTTCTATTTGCTTTCCCAAATTTTCCCCAGTCATTTGCCGACTAATACCTCTTTATTTTTTAACAAGCTTAAGGATGATAACATATGCTTGATCTATAATTCAAGCCTTCAGACGAATGCATCGCTATTTAATAATTTAACGAGTCTAGTGATAAATGGAACTCGATTCTTTCCATGATTGACAAGCTCGTCACTATTTTATTTAACGAGCCTAACGACAGTGACAGCCCAATATTTTTTCATATTTAGAGAGTTTGAAAAAGAGGACAAAAGAAAACTCGATGAGCCCTTTTTCATAAATTTGTCGCTCAGATCCGAAAAAAAGTGTAAAATGATATCTGAGAGAACCTCCTAGCCATGTTCGAATAAGGTTTTCCTTTTTCGTAAATAATCTATCTCAGTCCGGAAAAGGGTTAAACTTATACTAAGTAGATGTTGTTTCATTTACTTTTACGAGCTTGAAAATACAAGTGCTCGAAAATATTTTCACATTATCAGAGTCTGAAGAGAGTCAAAAGAAGACTTCAGGGGTTCCTTTTTCGAGGTTATCGAAGCTTGAAAAAGAGATAAAAGTGTGCTTAAAGTCCTTTTTCATTGTCAAAGCTTGAAAAATAAGGATAAAAGTATGCTTTATAGTCAAATCATTCTTGAATAAGTGTGCACGACTAATCTGTTATATCAGCAGTAAAACATGTTCAGAACAACATCAAATGGATTAAAAATACTTGTTTCATAACAAAACTAATTAAAAACCATAGTCATAGCATTAAACATGATTTTAAAATAATCAAATGACTAATTAAAAGAGTTTTTACCATTCATTTTTACCATGATAAATAGGAGCTTTGAACCAGTCTTTACCTTGAACTTCAGTGGTTGATTGGGTGTAATAGGTAAGAATGTTTTGACCATGTTTTTTTATTTTTCTATCTATCTATCTATTTGTTTTCAATGTTTTCTTATGTTTATTACGCAATCATATTCAATTATGTGATGTGAATTGAAAATGTCTCTTTACATTTGTTGGAAATGTCTGTTTATAACATAATTCGCTAAGGAATTAGTTAATGTGTTCAAGTTTCTGGAAATATGTTGATATTGAATGAAATAAAAATGTCTTTCCAAAAGTCGAACTCTTAGGAACATACAATGCCGTGTTGTATTTCTGATAATATAAACACTAGTAAGTTGCAGTATTACAAGTTGTGAATCTAACCTAATGATGATGCAGTTAATACCAAATGAAATGGCATTAGAGAGAAGTTCAATCAACGCGCTATACTCAATGATATTTTTTGTAGATCGACCAATACAAATCCCTTGAAAACTCACTAAATAGTTGTTCAGATAAAAAACGGCCCACGCTGCAAAGGATATATTCTGCGTACTACGATTAGCACCATCATCATATCCAACGAATGGTTCCAAAGATTCAGACATCTGCGATGAAATTTAAAGTGGATTACTAACTTCAAGAAAACTCTATAAAAACAAACTAAGACAATAAATTCAAATCAACAGCATATATACAATATAATACAACAATTCACTATGCTCATGTTTAAGCATAGTAATGTTTGAGATACAACCCATTTCGGGGTTGCGCCAATGGAATTCCATCATAATCTACCAACTCGTAGGCGCCCTTAGCAAGAAATCTTTTGCAAATATAGGGGCCATGCCATAACGGCTCAAATTTCCCTATACCTATTACATCAGCTTCCTGATCATAAATAAGGACCAGGTCACCCTCTCAGACGATGCAAGGCTGGACATGCTTATCATATTGCACCTTTATACGTCTCTTATGCGCTTTGTTGGCCAATGCAGCTTCACGATGTGTTCCATTAAGATGGTTGAGTTTAAAAAGATGCACTTCTTCAGAAGAGGTGTCAGGTAACAAGTTAATTTCGAGTTTTAATGACAGTATTTCACATTGGATAGGAAAGATAGCTTCCATACCATACACCAATTGAAAGGGAGTAAATCTGGTTGCATTTCTCTTTGAGGTTCGGTACGCCCACAAAGCCGAGTACAGGATCAAATGCCAATTTCATTTATGAACTCCTATCATTCGTTGAAGCATTCGTTTAAGAATCTTGTTAATAGCCTCAACTTTTCCATTTGATTGTGGATAATAAGGAGTAGAACTATCATGTGAAAGTCCTAATTTGGCAGTTAATTCATTCATCATGTGATTGCATAAATGCTTCCCATGATATGTGACTATAGCCTGTGGAACACCAAACCGTTAGATGACATGATTGAAAAACAATAATGCAGTTGTTTCGCCTGTATTGTTGAATGTAGGCATCGCTTCAGCCCACTTGGTAAATTAGTCTACTATGACAATAATATAACCATGCCCCCCGAACGAATGAGGCTTGCAGGTCATGAATTCAATGCCCCATTTTGAAAATGGTCCCACAACGATAACAATATGCATTGGTGCTATCAGTTTGCGGAATTTACGATAAAAAAATTTGGCACGCATGACAACTTCTGACCGCGAGGATGCAGTCGCGAAATATGGTAGGCCAAAAGTAACCGGTGTGAAGTATCTTCTATGCGGTAGCATATCCAGACAAGTATCCACCACAAGCCCCAGAATGACAATCATTTAAAACCTTTTCGGCCTCCTCATGACTGAGGCACCTCCTTAAAATCATATCAACACCACGATGATAATGTGTATCACTGACGATCAGAGAATCTCTGGCTTGGTATCAAATACGTCTTTGTTGAGCGCAAGAGGTATCAGGCCTAAAATTCTGGGTCTACAGATAAATGATAAAATCCCCATACCAATGACCATATGATATGATCAGAAACAGAGACTCATCAGGAATTGATGGTTCCGATGTAGTAGCAGTACTATCAGAGGGAAGGTCGCAGAGAAGCTCAAGCAAAACTAAAGACTTATTTGACTTGAATTTGATGAATTCCAAATCAAACTCCTACAAAATGACAATCCATTTTGAATACTTGCCCCCCAACAATTGGCGTGACAGAATGTAAGTCATGGGTTTCAATCCGAAATAAAAATGGTCTTTCGGAACATGATATAATGGCGAAATCTTTGGACAGCTTGAATGGTCACCAAGGTGAGATTTTCGACGTATGAATACTTCACTTCCGTATCATTGAGATTACGACTCAAATAATATATCAGATGTTCTATCTCATCTTCTTCTTGGACCAATACCATAGCAATGGTCGTATCAACCGCGGTGATATATAAGAAATAATCACTCTGATAATTGGGGGGATACATTAATGATGCCCGGACAAGTGTATCCTTGACAGCATCAAAAGAAGATTGCGCAACCTTATCCCAATGGAAGGAAATCCTCTTTTTCAAGAGCTGAGTAAATCCTTTAGCCATTTCGGCGTAGTTGGGTATGAACCTCCTTAATAAGTTAGCCTTTCCTTGAAGTTTCTGTAACTGAAGCAAATTTGATGGTGCAGGAAAATCAAGAATGGTCTGGACCTTCAGTGGGTGGATTCTAAATCCTTCTTTTGAGATGATGAATCCTAGAAAACGACTAGAACCAACACAAAACACAAATTTGTGTGGATTGAGGCTTTTTTTGTAGTGTCGGCAGCGTAGAAATATAGCTCTCAAATGCATCAAGTGATCAGTCTGATTTCATGAATGCATGGGTAAATCATCTAGATAGGGTTGAAAAATGTGCTTGATGTCATTGAAAGCATAATCCATTGCTCTCTGAAAGGTTTCCCTAGCATTCTTTAAACCAAACGGGAGTTTCCGAATGAATAGGCGTTGACGTGCCGGTTTGAAACCAGCACACAAAAAAATGAAACCAGCACACAAAAAAATTTCAACTTCTTCTTTAATGGCAGTAGCCTTCTTCGAATGAATAGGCGTTGACGTGCCGGTTTGACATCAGGATACACTTTAATGGTGTGTTCAACGATACTAGTATCTATGCCTGGCATTTCCTCGTAAGATCAAGAAATATATCATATAATTCACGAAATAGAGAGCGATAAGTTTTGAGTTCTGATGGAGAACAAGACTCGCCAACATGAATGTTTTCTACAACGAAGTGTTTGGTCGAAATATTGATAGAAATGGTTTCTTCAATATTTGATAAATTTCGCTCGGATTCGATTGCATTAATGGGAAAAAAATTCAAAAATAATGTTTTGATCGATGGGTGATATAGTTCAATAATATTATATTATTCGTAATCTTGAAGATGGGAACGATGATGATGATCTTCCCATGGTTCTTCTTCTGGCATCATGGACTCCACAATATTCTCATATGTCAAGAAAGTGGATGAAAAAGGATCGAATGGAGTACCAAAATATAATGAACGATCAACCCAAACGACTAGCGACGATGATTTCAGATTCGACACCCAAGCCATGTAGATTGATTGCTATGCCAGCTCAATTGGGTTGGGCAGTAAAAATTCATCCAATATAGCAACTTCAGAATCACCCATAATCTCCTTAATCCAAATGGAGTGGAATATATCATGTAGCAGGTCTCTATGTTTTCATTTTTTGCCGATGTCGTAGGCGGCAGTAATGCAAAGGTTCCCATGAGGGAAGAATCCTTTAAGAATCCTAAAACAATGTTCTAAAGTGCTATTTGGGGTGCGTGAACTAACGGAACGCTTCCAGTTACTTAGGAACTGGAGGCAAAGAAGGATAGTTGATTGATGACTGTGATAACACCTTTATGTGGAAAGGCGATCATTCTAAAATATGTAGAGACGGTCGCAGTCATAGCATATACCCATGGCCTTCCGAGTAAAATGTTGTAGTCAAGGTGTCTGTCAATGACCTCAACTTCAATATTTATTGTTTTTCCCCCTAGTTTAACATGCAGGTTATTGATGATACCGCACGGCTTATATGTACGTCCGTCAAAAGCTTTCAACATCATAGGTGATTGAGATAGGCGTGGTGAGCCAAGTGACTTCTATCAGTTTAAAGACATAATGCACTTATATGCTCCATCATCAATAATTGTATGATGAATGAGGTGATTGATAACATTTACTTGGATGGAGAATGCCAATTTTGCTGGTAATTGCGGCAAATATCCTGTATGATTAAAGACTACAAGATTGGAATCTGTCGGATCGATTCCACCAATTTCCGACAACAAAGCCTGCTTCTGGGACGGATAATTTTGAAATACCTCAAGCATCGACATAGTTGAAGGATATTGAGCCAAATATTCAACTATATTATAATTTTGAGCAGCTCGAGCCCGAGGATTGAATGTCGATTTATGGACGACTCCCTTCAGTGGCTTTATTCTTAACTCAGGAATAGCAGTTGGCGGAATAGAATCCGTAGACGGATTCATGGTCAAGGTAGTAGGTTGATCAATAGCCTAACTACCATAATATTTATTACGCATTGACACCAAAACATCAGTTGTTGGCTTCGTGACAGAAAGCATAAGCACTTGGGAACTAGAAGCTGGATCCATAGCAACCAAATTTATAATTGGATTCGGAAATGGATCCAACACAGCGGATGCATGTGAGGACTTAATCAATTTTGATAATTTGGCGCGGTGAGGACAGTCTCGAACAAAGTGCTCCTCATTACAAATTATCCAAGGGTAACGAGGTTTTCGATTTCCACTTTGTTGATCATATGATATTTCCTGTGGGGTAGAAGTTTTCTTTTTCTTTGATTTCCCCTTTTTCTTACTTCCAGGTTGCTTGTCAGTTTTTCCCTTGTTAGATGACACGGCATGAATTTTAGAAGAAGGTGCAGGATCAGATGCAGTAGAGTGATGTGTTCTTGCAGTATTGATCATACCGTCGCTGGAATGAGAGTCCTTAGATGGAGGAGGAACAATAAAATTAGCTCGCGACGCATTGGGAATTTTCTCATAGAGCGTGCCAGACTGAGTATAAATAAAATCTAAGTATTGGGCATGAAAAATGACTTGCTATACAGTGACGACACCTCCCTTAGCCACATCCTCAGTTATAGATGGTAACGGGGACTTAATGAACCACGCAACAAGGATTTGATCAGGAACAAATGTCTTGACCATTCTACAACGACAATGCCACTCATGAATATGAACATAAATGTTAGTAGCATTAGTCTGTTTGAAATTAGTCAAGAGTTCCTTTCTAGTTTCATATTGTATGGGTAACTAGAAGTAGGTCAAAAAGACAGTAGCTAGGACAGTGAAATTATCAAATGAATCTCTTGGTAACTCAATGTACCGTTTCGCGGTCGAACCAGTTAGTGTACACTGGAAAAGATGTAGTTGAACAGAGTCATCGTTCAAGGAGTTAGATGAACACCATAAATGATAATTCATAACATGCATCGACAATTCTTCCCCAGGGTTTCCATTAAACTAAGGAATATCTGAGGGAAATTTATGAGGTATCACCGGCCACCAAAGAGCATAATTTATTGGATCATTGGTGAGTCGGTTTAAATTTGGTAATTCTAAAGTTGCAGCAAAGGGAAACTGTCGATTTAAGTTGGGTTGAGCATAGCCAGGGTATGATGGAATTTCTTGGGAAACAAGCCATTGAGCACCATCATAAGGAATTTGTTGTTGGTAACTCAGATAGGGGTTGTTTTGATAAGCA
Organism: Pinus albicaulis; assembly: GCA_034641835.2. Classification (NCBI taxonomy): domain Eukaryota; kingdom Viridiplantae; phylum Streptophyta; class Pinopsida; order Pinales; family Pinaceae; genus Pinus; species Pinus albicaulis. The sequence goes on along the minus strand of CM076572.1, from coordinate 1,127,975,218 downwards.
AATGCTTGAGGATTCTGTTGACCAAAACTTGGGTACGCTACTTGGTAGAATGAGGGTTGTTGCATTTGCGCTTGTGGCCGCCAAGGTGTGTGTCCACCAAGATCTAGCCCAAACTTGAATAACTTGGATTCGGTTGTGAATAAGTATAACCCGGTTGTGACTGCGACATCCCATAACATGGTAATCCAGCTTGTGAATAAATAATTCCATATACAGGTGGTTGTTGGAAACAGTCCGAAGGAGTTGGAGTCTAAGGGCCCAATACTTGAGGGTATTGGGTGGAAGGACCCACCTGAGACGGTTGAGGTACAACACTTTGAGCCTATCTTAGGGGTAAGGATCTATTAACAAGCGGAGTAGATGTGGGTGCAACAGGTAGAACCGGTTGATATGATTGTACAATCGTTTGTGGTTGGATGGGTAGAGTGGGTTGCCACTGACAATTAGTCATTCTGACATTAGTATGACCAAATAATGACGGAGTACTGCCAAAATGGGTGACCATAGGTTTCCCCCCAGCATGAGGAGTATAATAAAATGGAAAATATTGTTCTCCAAATGTTTGGATTCCAATTGATATTGTACCGGATGGAATGTACCTAGATGGACCAAATTGATATTGCCCTGATGATGTACATAAAGGATCAAGTCATTCATTACTCATTAGAGATGTACCAGATGATGACATTGGTGAATTCCATGGGTTTGAGGATGCACCAGAGAAGGTTCCAGATAAAGATTGGTAACCAGGTGGGATGAAAGGGCCACCATATAAATGTGACTCTGGTGATGTTGTGAACATTGGCGGGGTAGCAAGAGCAGGTGTTGTAGCAATTGGAATAGATGGTACAACTGAAGATGTTGGCTCACGCATGGTTATATGAAAATGTATACCCTACAAGATCTATGGGAACTCAAATAGACACAGGATCAAAGAAATCAGTGTGAGGTTATTGAGGAAAATTCTCATAAATATAAAGGACTGGTCCAAAATGAGTTGGAGTCGAAGGCGTTTTGTCTTGTGGAATTTTTTCAATCGAAATCAAACCAGGTGGAAGGATTTCGATATCAGGCCTGAAGTATGTTTCATGAGGTTGACTGTGTGATATGGGAGACTCAATGGCTACAATAGATTGTGGGGTGACCGATACAAGAACAACTTACAGTTGTTCAACTTCAGGATTCAGATGCTCTGGTAAAAGAACGACAAGATTCGGATCAAATTCCAATTGAACAACGTCGAGTTTGGGAGGTATGGTCTCACTGATTAGATGGATCGTGACCACAGGTAGTTTTGAATACTTAGTCTCAAAAATTGTAGATGAACCAGGATTTGTAGAAACAACTCGAGATGACTCTAGTATATGTGAGGATGATGTCACACCAAAGGTACTGAAAGTACTAGTTTTGGTAGAACAATGTCGCCTTCGCCGACCATAAATGACTTCCTGTGGTAAATTTGGTTTAAGTGTTATTTTACGCTAACGATGGGGAAAGGGAAGTTCTTCTTCCACGATGACTGATTTATTTTATGAAAAAAACAAATAAAAAAAATAAAAGGGTAATTCTAGGCAAAAGGTTTACCAAGTAATTGTGAACTGCAGAATACCTCCTAGCGAGCCAAGAAGTACTAGTAGGCAATCTCCCGAATGTTTTGTTAGGTGTATCACAAGTTACAAGGTGGACGTCTCAGTTACCTATTGATGGATAGAAACCTAAATTTGTCCCCGCAAAAAAACCCGAAGGTACATGGACGAGCTCCGATATACTTACGTACGTGCAGTGAGGTATCACACTTGCAATGTATCGTAGACATGTTAGCGATATCTGCTATGTTTAACAACGCTAGAACACATCTCTATCCTAGACCTTATAAATGTTATCATTAATGTTCCAATTATTTCTTAGGTAAATTGATGTAAATTTTATGTTGATCTTGTTTAAAAGTTTGTCTTTCAGGTTCACCGTGTGATGTGATGGAAATTGCTAAAAAGGAAAACTAAATGATAAGCAAGCTTTTCAATTTAGCTTTTTCAATGAAAATCATAGCTACTAAGGGAAATAGCAGTCATTTTTAGAGCAAACAACAAAGATCACAAACTAAAATGCAGCTTTCCTAACGTGTTCCTATGCAACACACATAATTCACTATATGCACATGCATGTTTTTCTTTTCAGATCCCTTAATTTGAATGCAAGAAAGGAAACTATATGCATCAATCAATAAAACAAGTGTTTTCTTCTTTGAGAAACGAGGAATGAAACAACAATTTCTCTTTTAGGAAAAATGAAGAATGGAACTACAATTTTTCCTACAGGAAATGAGGAATGAAACAAAAATTTCCTTTACGAAAACAATTGATCTAATGCAGAAATAAAATACTTTGAATTTGATTTTCCAATGATAAATAAAAGCACTAAAGAGACATTGAACAAATTTATTTTTCAAAGGAGAAAGAATCAGGAAAGTTTACTGGTCTCTAAGAGGTATCAAACTTTTGAGAATACAACAAGCAAGTGGCTGAGAATGATATAAATGAAAAATTTAGATGGAATTTGGTTGGTTGAGGGGCCACCGCAATCTCTAAGGGGAGACAGTGTGTTGCAGAGCACCCCTGAGTGGGATACAATGCACTGCAGTGCACTATGTATTGACCAACAATGCGTTGGGTGCAGCAAGGATTGAAAAACCAAGCAACAGAACACACTTCTAATGCAATTATTTTATTCAAATGTCTAATAACTGAAAGTAGATGCTACTGATGAGGATAAGAAGAGGAAGAAACACTAGGAATGATAGGAAACTCCCCAGCGGAGTCACCAATTTTTTATGTGGAATTGTGATCTACAGATAAACCAAATTCCTTAAGTGTGGTGCTAGTCACTTAGAACAACAGACGAAAGAATTACTATCACTTTCTCTAAAACAAGTAGATATAAAGAATGGTGAAAGAGCCTACTTGTGATTCAATCGCTTCTCCTTCCCCTTTTTTCATTTTTGTCGTCGCTCTCAATCTAACTCAAATCGCCAGATCCATTCCTGCAAACACAAACAGAGAACATAAAACAACATGCAATATATATATATATATATATATTTATCTTACTCAATCAAATCAATTAGATATGAAATACATATATCATTCAATAATCCATTGTACAATAAATAGATACATATATATGGGAAAATGAACAACAATATTTATTAAAGAGTAGAAGGGGGAGGTTACAACCAATGATCGATTTGTTGCCAACCAGCTCCAGCTTCATTCCAGCCTCATCACATCCAACATCATACCAGCAGCATATCAGTGCTTTCACTCTCTCAAATGAGAATCCAACAACATAACTTTACTAAATTTCTTCCTTTTTTAGCACTAGAATGAGTGCTCAATTTATAGGGAAATTTATGGTATTTTCTCAATGAATCTCTCTAATAATAGGCAAGACATGTTCCCAAGTTCAGAGATGTTAGATGGACAATTGGATTCAAATTTTGACACATATCGACTCTTCTAGAAGGCAATGGCCATGTGTAGATTCCCCGAACAATGAAAATTTTTCTCCTAGGTGTCCAACGCACTCTTGAATGTCAGGGAGTGCATTGCAGTGCACCCTTGAATGGAGTATTTTGCATTGCAACGCAATTAGTCCCTTTAGAGGTTGCGTTGGTGAGTCAATAAGTGATATAACATATACTTAAAACCTTGGAAATCTCACAATAGAAGCCAAGAATGAATTTTTCTTCTCTTAGGGCATATAGCAACTAAAATATAAGGGGATGATAGACCCTATGTCATTGGTACTGGGGATGATGCCCAGTTTGACCAGGCCATGGGGGATGATGCCCAAATTTACATATAACAGTTATACTAGGATTCCAATGGTTACAATATTCATGGATGATAGCTTTTAATTTTCAAGAAATTTTCTCGAAAGTTTTTTGGGAAGGGAAGGAAATTAAGTTAAGGGGCATCACAGGGAAACCGAGGAAGATAATATTTTCTAATGGCATGAAAAAGATTTTGAAGAAAGGACAACAAATTTTAAGTGCACAATTATGCTCACTCAATTTTCAAAATCGAAATCACCCATTTCCCATCTCTCCAAAGAGTCCTAGACAATCATTCCAAGGTATTCGATACTCCCAAAGGTCTCCCACCTATTCGTAATCATGATCATGCTATTCACTTGATTCCAAGATGTGTTCACCAAACATAAGACCTTGCAGACATCCCTATGCCCAAAAGAGTGAAATTTAATGTGTGGTTACTGAAATGCTGGAGGTAGGTATAATTCAACCTAGCCAAATTTCCTTCTCTTCTCCAGTAGTATTGGTGCACGAGAAGGACAGATCATGGAATATGTGTCCAGATTATAGAGTGCTCAATAAGATCAGTGTTAAAGATAAATTTCCAATTCCTATCATAAATGAATTGTTGGATGAATTTCATGGAGAAATTTACCGCACCAAGTTGGATCTTAATTCCAGATATCATCAAATTAAAATGAAGACAAATGACATTCCAAAAACAATATTCAGAACTCATGAAGGTCATTATGAATTTTTCGTCATGCCCTTCGGCCTTACTAATGCACCTTCCACATTTCAAGGTTTGATGAATTCCACTTTCAAACCCTTGCTTAGAAAAATTGTGTTATTATTTTTTGATGATAGACTAACCTACAAAAAGTCTTGGAAAGATCATCTTCAACATGTTGACAGGGTGCTTAAACTGTTCGAGGAGAAACAATTGTATGCAAAACCCTCCAAATGTTTCTTTTGGGTACAAGAGGTGGAATATTTGGGTCATATTGGATATCATAATGTTGTTAACGTAGACCCTAACAAAATTAAAGACATCAAGTAATGGAAAATACCCATAAACCTAAAGCATCTTCGAGGATTTCTCGGGTTGGCAGGGTATTATCGCAAGTTTGTTAAGAATTATGGAAAAATAATAGCACCTATAACAACATTATTGAAGAAAGATGCATTTTTTTTTACTCCAAAGGCAGCTAAGTCCTTTGAACATATTAAAGAGGCAATGTACCAAGCTTCGATCTTAGCTACACCAGAATTTTTTAAAAAAACCTTCATTATGGAATGTGATGCCTTAGGAAATGGATTTGGTGTTGTTTTAATGCGAGAAGGAAGACCCTTTTCTTTTAAAAGTCGTCAAATCAAGGGAAAGTATTTATACAAATATATTTATGAGAAGGAAATGTTGGCAATACTACAAGCCCTGAATAAATTGTGCCCTTACCTAATGAGAAGACACTTCAAGGTAAAAACATATCATGATTGTCTTAAATAATTTTTAGAACAAATATTATCTTCAGAAGAGCTACAAAAAATGGATCACAAAGATATTGGGTTATGAATTTGAAATAATATACAAAAAAGGGAAGCAAATTTTTGTTACACATGCACTATTAAGAAGGGATGAGGATGTGGAAGCATTGCTTTGTTCCATTTCTATTATCCAACCTGATTAGATGATTGAAGCAAGGGATGAATGGAATAGTGTTGAAGAACTGTGGACACTCATTCAAAAATTGCAGCAAGACCCCCAGTACATCTGATACATTTATTTGGAAAAATGATTCATTATGGTACACATATAGCTTAAATATATGTAAGAAGTCCCAACTCAAACAAAAGATTATTTTGGAATTGCACACCTCTCCTTTAGTAGGGCACTCAAGATTTTAAAAAAACTTACCATAGGGTCAAGAAGGATTTTTTTGGGATTTCCTTAAATCTAATATTTAAACGTTTGTGGCAGAATGTTTGGTTTTCCAACAAAAGAAAGTTGAGACAATTAAAACCCCAATTATGTTACAACCTTTAGCCATTCCAAGTTAGCATTAAGAGGAGGTCTCAATGGATTTGATCTAAGGTTTACCCAAGTCCAAATGAAAGAGTGTCATCATGGTGGTAGTTTATAGACTTAACAAGTATGAACACTTTTTTGCACTATCTCATCCTTTCAAATCTAGTACAGTCGCTACTGCATTTATGGAAATAGTTCAAAAGCCACATGCAAACCAAAAGATTATTGTACGTGACAGAGATCAAGTTTCACTGGAAATTTTTGGATACAAATATTTTCTTGTTTTGGTACTCAATTAGTTTATAACTCATCTTATCATCCTAAATTTGTGAAAACTGAGATAGTGAACTAGTGTTTGGATGGATATCTTCATTGCTTCATATCTGATAAACAAACACAATGGCTCAAGTTTTTACCTCTAGAATAATAGTGGTATAACTCTTCCTTCCATACCACAACAAAAATGACCCCACTTATGGCACTTTATGGATATCATCCACCATCCATCACATCTCTTTAAGAGAAAACTATAAGGGTCAAGCAATGGAAGATCACATTGAGCATAAAAAACAAATTCTCCAACTCTTAAAGGATAACCTGACTCTGGCGCAAAATCAAATGAAACAACAGGAAGATAAACATCGAAGTGAAAGAAGTTTTGATGTAGGCTATTAGGTATTTTTATGGATACAACCATACAAAAAAATGTCCCTCGAGCAAGCTAAGAAGGATAAAAATCATCACCCAAGTAATATGGTCCTGACAAGGTGTTGCAAAATATCAGTACTATGGCATACAAATTGGAGCTACCTGCATCTCCCAAGTACACCCAGTTTTCGATGTTTCATGCTTAAAGACGATTATAGGCAACAAGTTTCCAGTTCAAACAATATTTCCAGAACTTGACAATGAAGGAAAAATCATATTGGATCCTGAAGTAGTCAAGAAAATAAGATCTCTAAAACTACGTAATTTTCATATAGAAGTAATACTGAGAGGGTGGATGAATCAGTGTCATGGAAATCTCAAAATTTATTTCTACAAATATAACTTATTCATAATTTAACTTCAGAAATATATAACAAGATCATGCACATGAAAAAAACAAGAAATAATCACATGTATACACTTAGATTTTAGGTGGAAAAACCCCCCTCTAGGGAAAAAAACCACCAAACTATTTGTTGCTTATTCGTATTATCTATTGCTTCAAAATATTCTCATTACATTGGCTACCACCCACTAGCAATGGAGCACCCACCCCTAGACTGAAATGAGAAATGTTGGCCACAACCATCTTGGAGCACCCACTCCTACAACATACAATCAACATGCACATATCTTCAGGCCCCCACTCCAAGCACAAAAAAATATGTCACAAGAAAATATGATTCATAACTGAAAATATTGTTGCGTAAACAACACATGCAACAAATAAACACACTCATGTAGCCACAATTCCACACTCCAATTGAGATAAAAAATCTCTCCACACACACTCTCCAAATTGATTTTCAATCTATGCACACAATTATGGAACACTGCTAAAGAATAATATCTGAAGCACACTACAGTTCTAAATCTCTAAACTCACTGCAAAACTCACTAGTTGTGCGCTTTCACTTCATGCACAATCAGTCACTCACACTACTAGAGAACCAACAAAATGAGCAACCTTTCTTCACATATTTTTAATATCTTAGATCAATTAATTCTTCAAGTGATGGAGTTGTTATAGCATCATTTACCACCCTTGTAGACTTCATGCTTTGAGTTATGGCCTTGGGCAGCCCTTTCCCTTCAGACTTGGTCAATTTAATAAAAAAAATATTTTAAATTCCATATGCGACTCTACCCTTAAAAAATATCGTACACACATGGTCCATTTATACCCAACCCGCATTTATAATTTGAAATATGAAAAAATATAAAATTCCTATTTTTTGGGCGGGGTTTACGGGTTACACCGGAAACCCATCTACAGAAACCTGTGGCCTAACTATATCCCAACTGAAACAATTGTTTTGGGTGGTAGCTCATGGAAAGGCATAAAGGGGGAGAGATATAGGATATTGATATTACAGGCAATTGGTCCCTGATCAAGTAAAAGTTTTCCCTATGCATCCTACACTCCCAGCTATAGGAAACCCATGTTTCCTCATAGAGATATTCATATCCTTTACATGACATCTATGTGTATGCATTTGAAAGAGGATTGTTGAGGATTGGGCTGGATGGATTCGAAGGAAGGTTTCGCTTGGAGCCGTGGTCGAATTAGGTTGTATTCCTCCACATTTCTTTTAAATTAGCAATAAAGAAGCTCTATCTTGTTCTTGAATGTTACGATATTTATGCTTTAACCCATGTTATGATATAATTATGTATGATTTCGTGGTTTCTATCCTTATGCTTATATGCTCAAACATTCATATCTTTAACATGCTTTGAACTACTACTATTATATATGCTTTTCTAGAATGTGTTGCAATTTTTAAAGCATTGGAGGAAGCAGAGGGTTTGAACCCTGCGGGAACACCTTCTAACATAGGACCTACGGGTACTCTCTCTTCATCTTACTTTAGTATTTTATGCATTAGGACTGCTTGTTTGCTTGCTTCTTGTTGGTAGATGTCCTTCGATCTGATGGGGTTTCTAACCCAGACCCTAGGGTGTTTTATCCTGTAACAGAATTAGCGACTCAGCTGAGGAATACAATATTTTATTTCCTTTTTTGGGTTGTTTCTCTCTTGATTTGGGCCTTCTTGTTTGGTTTCTTGATTTTATGTAGTACCTTTGATTTGTTTGCAATCTAGGAAAAAAGTCTGATCTTCTGGATCAAGCTTAAATTTTTATTTTTCTTAGCTGCCCTATTTATGTGTGGATTTTATTTCACACAATTGCTTTTACTCACACTTGTTTCTAATGAAACATGTGTATATGTGGGTTTCGTTGAGTACAGTTGTGTATATACATAGGTTTGTCACTGTTAAGTCGTGTATGCTTGGTTTTGAATGAATTTTTTAGATTCCGATTCTAGTAAAGTATTTTTCCTTATTTTTATTGCTTATGTTCAGTCATTGTTTTTCTGGGAGAATCTTGCTTCTTGCAAATTTTCAGTTCCTATCTCTCTTTGTGGAAAGACCTAGTCAACCTAGGGTTTGCCTTTTGGTAAAGTGTTGGTTTTCCAGTTTGGGTTCAAGGCTTCTTAGTGATTTCCTTCGTTATTCTGAGTCTTTAGGACAGGGAATTGGTGTCAATTCACTTATAACCCAACCTTTACATTGCTTTTCCTTGATTTCTTGAAAGTTGACCCTTCTGGTTTTTTCTTGATTTTTAAGAAAGTACTTCTTGCAATCTTGAATAGTTTTCTTGTTTTCTTGGAATATTTCTTGCTTGATGGGTTTTTTATGATGTTGTACAGATCAATTTGTTTTATTTTGTATCATTTTTTCACTCTAAGTCATATCATGTAGTTATTTCTATGGTTTGTGAAATTTGAGGTTCATTATGCTTGAATTTGATCTTGAAGTCTTTGGTAGTTTTGGTTTTCTCAAGTACTCTTGAACATGCTTTGAAATAATGATAGTATATATGCTTTTATGGTACGTGTTGCGGGTTTTAAAGCATTAGAGGAAGCAGAGGGTTTGAACCCTGCGAGAAAACCCTAAGGTCTGGGTTGGAAACCCCAACAAAGCGAAGGGAATCTACCAACAAGAAGCAAGAAAAAAAGAAGTCCTAATGCATAGACTACTAAAGTAGGATGAAGAGAGAGTACCCGTAGGTCCTACGTTTGAAGGTGTTTTAGCAGGTTTCAAACCCTCTACTTCCTCCAATGCTTTAAACCTGCAACACATTCTTGAAAAGCATATATACTAGCAGTAGTTCAAAGCATGTTCAAGAAATGAATGTTAGATCATATAAGCATAAGGATATAAACCATGAAATCATACATAATTAGATCATAACATGAGTTAAAGCATAAAGTTCATAACGTTAAATAACAGTACAAAGCTTCTTTATTGATAACTGCAAATAAATGTGAAAGAATACAACCTTATTCTACCATGGCTCCAAGCGAAACCTTCTTCTAGATCCGTCCAGCCCAAGCCTCAAAAATCCTCTTTAAAATGCATACACATAGATTTCATGTAAAGGAGATGAATATCTCTATGAGGAAACAAGGGTTTCTTATATATGGGATTGCAGGAGGCATAAGAAAAACTTAAACTTGATCAGGGACCAATTGCCTATAATATCAACATCCTATATCTCTCCCCCTTTAGGCCTTCCCATGAGATGTATTTATGCCACCCCAAAATAGTTGTTTCAGTTGGGATACAGTTAGGCCACGGGTTCCTATGGGTGGGCTTCCAGTGTAACCCCGCCCAAAAAATAGGAATTTTGTATTTTTTTGATATTTCAAATTATCTACTCGAGTTGGGTATAGACGGACCCACGTGTGTATGCGCTTTTTGAAGGGAAATGTCGCATATGGAATTTAAAATAATGTTTTTTAGTAAAATGACCAATTTTGAAGGGAAAGGGTTGCCTAACGCCATAACTCAGAGCATCAAGTCTACAAGGGTGGTAAATGATGCTCTAACAGGAGCTCACTAAAAACTTGTTCACACGCTTCAGATTTCATTGAGTTGGACTTTTTTACCAAATCAATCCACTCATTCCACTAAAATTTTGATCATTTCAACTTTAATCACTTTCTAGAGGCCTCACAACTTGTCCTGGCCTTTTTTTGAAAATTTTCGACAATAAGCTTCACCAAAAACAATTTAATTCCAAATGAGCATGCGAAATCCAAAGAGTTTTTCGTGTTTTTCCTCGGTCGCACACACAACACTGAGCAGGTATGGTTGGTCACACCCTCAACACAGCAAGGCAACAACTGGACAGTTTCAGTCACTCCCACAAGCCTTTATGCATGTGACTAGGGTAGAGCATTAGGAAAAATAATATATCTAGTCCTCCAACTTGCAACAAAGCTTTAGGGGGGTGACATGACTTGTAAACCATCCTTCCAAGCTCAACATGACATCATGAAACCAGCTGCATGACTCAACAAGACTCTACACACAACATCAACTAGACCTATAGCACACATGTAGCTCAGCTTCAGATGAGGCCTTATTACCTCATGACGTCTCTTCTAAAGACCTTCTAAGACTCATGAAAACATTTTACATCAGCGTGAAAACCTTAAACAAGTTTACTACAGACTCAAAATAATACATAGGGACTCATAAGTACATACTTCAACAGGTGACATCAATGTCAACACAAATAGGCCAACAAAATCCCCCTTTTCCAATGATATCAACCTATAGCTACTGAAAATAAGTATGACATTGACATGCATAAATCTAACACTGAGCACATATACAACTCACTCTCTCTCCCCCTTTGACATAAATGGCAAGGGATTTTACATGGAAATAGAAAATACATAACAACAATGTGATGCATAGCCAAATATGAAGTCCCCCCCCTGAATAGGTGCAACCCATACTCCTCTTGAGTTGCTTAACATTCTCCCCCTGAAAATATTTGAGACCAAACCATATTGAAGAATAAATGTACATGAAGAAGAAATCCATATTGAAATGAAGCAAGAAGAAGCAATCAAAACAATTCATAATGCCTTGAAAATCATGCAACCAACTAATCACCACCCATTCTCCAAATTTTGCAGCTGAGAGTGCTCTTGGTGGCAGCCATATGACAACAAAAAACTCCATGAAAAAATCCTCAATGCCTTCGAAAAGTCACAACACCCATCTTCTCTCTAAGATATTCAAATTGCTCCCTTTGAAGTGGCTTGGAAAAGTTATCTTCAATTTGTTCATTTGAAGTAATATATTCCAACTTCACAACCTTGTTGACCACTTGTTCTCTTAGAAAATGATATTTTAATGGTTTTTTGCTTGGTCTACGAATGAAGAATTGGATTTTTGGAGATGATTATTGCACTTGTGTTGTCTACCATGATGAGAAGAGGTACTCAATGAACAATGCTAGGAGGGCGGTGCGCTGAGGATGTTTTTGAGGAACCCCTTATAAAAATACCCTAGAAATCCGTTTTTAGCGGAGGTTACTAGAGGAGGTTGGTGGGTGGAGGTTTTTGCGGATGTTTTTCATCTAGTGCACTTATCATCCTAACCTGGACCGGTGCGTTCAACCAGAAAAAGCACCGGTGCGCAAAAAACAATTGTACATCAGAAACTTACAAACCCACCCCAGTGCGTCTTATTACTGTAGCGCACCGGTGATTTACAAAGATTTTGCACCGGTGCATCCTAAAACCCCGTGCCAAAACTAAAACCGCCCGGTGCGGTCTTAAGAAATAGAACTGATGCGCCTATAAAACTCCTCGCACCAGAACAGGGTAAAAAAAATAATAATAAATAAATAAATAAATAAAATTACGGCCAAAAAACCGCATTTCTCACTTTTCAGTGCTCTAGATCTCTCAAGCACCAGTGCAAGTTATCCTTGTCTGAGTCGCTCTGACATCAGTTCTCCCATTGCACCCATTGCACGCACTCCTACTCTGCATTGTCCACCAATCTGCATTCTGAATTTTGCAAAACGGTGGGCAAATTTACTTTTGCAAATTCTATAGCCAATATGCCTCCTCGACGGCCAAATTTACAGGTATTTTTCTTGTTTTTACATAATGAAGCCTTTTAGCGGATTAGAATTGTAAATTAACTTAAAATTAACCGTTTAAAAATAAAATAAAATAAAAAATTCCCGCGCGGTGCGCTCAAGCCGTTCGGTTTGCACTGGTTCATGGTGCTGCTTGTAAATTTATAGGCCACACCGCAATCGGTGCTTACGGTATCCGCACCGATTCCGGGATAGTACTGAAAGGCGCACCATGATATTTTAAAATTTAAAAAAGGTGCAGTGCGATCGGTTACCCAGCCGCATCGTTGACCCTGTGGAATAACGACAATGTGGTGCGTTGACTTAAATATCCATCTCGGGCAGGGTATTTTTGTCAGCGCACCGCATTCTGGAATTTAGACACGATCAATGGTGCGGCCTGGTAAAAGACCACATCGTTGACTAAGTAATGATGTTAGGAGGTCGGTGCCTTGACCAAACCATACGCCCCGGGGCGTATAGTTTGGTCAACGCACCGCCCTCCGACACCGGTCCATAGTCAACGGTGCGGTCTTTGAGGAACCCCTTATAAAAATACCCCAGACATCCGTTTGTAGTGGAGGTTACGAGAGGTGGTTGGCTAGTGGAGGTTTTTGTGGATGTTTTTCGTCCGGTGTACTTATCATCTTAACCCATCGATACGTTTAACCAGAAAAAGCACCGATGCGCAAAAAACATTGGCTCACCGGACATCGTGCACTTCATACAAACCCACCCCGGTACGTCTTATTACTGTAACGCACCGGTGCTTTACAAATATTCTACATTGGTGCATCCTAAAACCCCGTGCCAAAACTGAAACCGCCCAGTGCGATCTTAAGAAACCGCTCGGTGCGGTCTTAAGAAACCGCACCAGTGCGCCTATAGTTTGGTCAACACACCGCCCTCCGACAGCAGTCCATAGTCAATGGTGCGGTCTTTGAGGAACCCCCTATAAAAACACCTTGGACATCCGTTTTTAGTGGAGGTTACTAGAGGAGTTTCGCGGGTCGAGGTTTTTTCGGATGTTTTTCGTCCGGTGGCAACGGTCCTCCTCTACACAAATTTTTTTTTTTTAATGGTTAATTTTAAGTTAATTTACAATTCTAATCCGCTAAAAGGCTTAATTATGGAAAAACAAGAAAAATACCTGTACATTTGGTCGTTAAGGAGGCATATTAGCTCTAGAATTTGCAAAAGTAAATTTTCCCACCATTTTTCAAAATTCAAAATGCAGATTGGTGAACAATTCAGAGTAGCAGTGCGTGCAATGGGTGCATTGGGAGCACCGATGTCAGAGCAGCTCAGACAAGGATAACTTGCACTGGTGCTTGAGAGCTCTGGAGCACTGAAAAGTGAGAAATGCAGTTTTTTAGCCATAATTTTTTTTATTTACCCTGTTCTGGTGCACGGGGTTTTATAGGCGCACCGGTGCGGTTTCTTAAGACCGCACTAGGCGGTTTCAATTTTGGCGTGGGGTTTTAGGACGCATCGGTGCGGAATCTTTGTAAAGCACCGGTGCACTACAGTAATAAGACGCACCGGGGAGGGTTTTTATAGAGCACACGGTGTCCGGTGTTCCAATTTGTTTTACGCACCAATGATTTTTTTGGTTGAACGCACCAGTGTGGGTTAGGATGATAAGCGCACCAGACGAAAAACATTTGTAAAAACCTCCACCCGCCAACCTCCTCTAGTAACCTCCACTACAAATAGATGTTTGGGGTATTTTTATAAGGGGCTACTCAATGAACCACCACATCATTGACTTATAAACAATGCTAGGAGGGCGGTGCGCTGAAAATTTTCATGTGCATCGCCTTCGGTGTGCTAGAAATTTGTTGGTGCATCACCTCTAGCGCATGACAAAAAAAGACGCACCGTTACCGGTGCATGCCTGTTTTTTGTGGTGCACCGATTGTTTTTTTTTCAAAAAAATTTATATATGTATATTCCTAAATACATGTCTCATTTAATAAATTAAAAAAAAAAAATTATTAATATGTCAATCATTCAAAGACGTGAAACGAGAGAACAAAGGGAACAACAGCAACAACATGCGGACCAGTATAACATGGTTCGTGAGTGGGAGGCATGAGAGAGGGAGAGAGATGTGTTCCCTCGCCATATTACAGCAACTACCCAAGGGCTCCTAAGGCAGGTAGACCTCCTCAAGTTCTATGAGGAAGCTACTTCCCTAAAGGGCCATGGTGTGTTTTTGCGACATCTTATCCGCAGGTGGAATGCCCACCTACAAGCTTTCTGGGTTTGTCCTAACCAATGGTATGCGCCCACTGAGGAGGACATCTATTTCATTATTGGGCTATCAAGGAGAGGGGTGGATTTTTCCTCTTTCCCCGATGTTCCAGTTGGCTATGCAGTAGGGATTCAGTTGGCGTACTCCCAAAGATACATTAGAGTGGATATATTGTCTCCTTCAGATTTGCAGGTCTCCGGAGGGCAGTTACGTATTGTTGCATTTGGTAGTGAGGCGGGAGATGCCTCTCACTTCTGATTTCGACCATTTCACACAACACTAGCGACGGGAAACACATTAGTTTCCCGCTTCTATATTATGTTTATTCTTTAGTACATGAGCCACGACTTTTCAGGTGGTCTGCCATTTTTTTTGTGACAGTTATGTACAGCCTTAGATAGATGTCGTGCTCAGGCACAAGGGAGGGTCAACTTTCCTTTTGCTTCAGATCTATTTTGTTTATTTTTTGAGAGGTTTCCAGAGATGAGGCCTACTTTTTTTTGAAAGCCTCGTAGGCTGATGTTGCATGCACGGATGCACATATGGGAGCAGATGATGCGCAAGAGGGGCGAGACTGAGTTTTCCGTGAGGATATCGCATGATGCACTAGAGTTGCTAGCCAATGTTGGCAATCATCCCTTCGTTATGGTCCCCTGTCCTTATGATGGTTTGGATTGGAAAGGGTGTGCCAACATCCTCTTCACAGATGATGAGTCATCGGATGATAGAGGTAATATTATTGTTTTATTTAAGTTTATTCTAACATGTTCTTTAACTTGTTTTTATTACATTATGTAATTAAATTGTCTAATTATTGTTGTAATTGTATATATTTTGCAGACATTGGGTCTTTTAAAGCGAGGACATGCCAGTGACACCAAATGATCCAGGTATGGATCCTGATGACGATTCAAATATGCTAGATGTCGATGATTACACTACAAGAAAAAGACCCTCTAGCGAAGGTTACAAAGGAGGTTTTTAGTGTTATAAAATTGGCCAAAATTGTCAAAAAAACATATGCTACCACATCCGTTTCTGGTAATAGAGATTTGTCGAAGCTTTTAACATAAATTCAACACAACTAAAAAAAATGGGCGACGAGAGGTTATTACGGATTTTTTTTCATCGGTGCTCTTATCAGTTTTTACGCACCGGTGCGTATCAGTAGACAGTGCACCGGGGTGGTCAAAGGAGAATGCACCGGGCCATTAAGGAAAATAACAACACCGGGCCTGGTGTTGGTGATACAACGCACGGGGCCATTCTAATTGGTCTTGGGATTTGAGCGGTGCCCATAGGTCGTATCAATGCACCAGTGCGTATGTTTATAAAAATGCCCCAGTGCATCGTATCACACAAATGCACCAAGGTTTACAATTGGTATCAGTATTCGTGCGGTGCAAATATGTCATACAAATGCACCGGTGCTTATCGACACATAAACGCCCCAGTGCGTACTATCACACAAATGCACCAAGATTTGTAATTGGTATCGATATTCGTGCGGTGCCTATTGGTCATCCAAATGCACCGGTGCGTACAGACAGAAAAAATTCCCCAGTGCATAGTATCACACAGACGCACCGCAATTTATAATTGGTATCAGTATTCATGCGGTGCTCATAGGCGGTAAAGCGACACTGGTGCGTATAGATACATAAACGCACCGGAGCGCCGTACCACACAAACGCCTCGATATTTTTAACTGGTTTTGGTATTTATGCAGTCCCGATAGGTAGTAAAAACACACCAATGCGCTTAATAATACAAGCGCACCAGTTTTCATTTTGTATTTTTTAGAAACATCGACCTGTGGCAATGCAATTATTGTGATTGTTTTAAATTCATTATTCATCAAAAGTCGACACATATTATAACAATATTCATATTAATTAAATTTTTATTAATGGATTTGAATGTGATGTTTAGATTAATTTGTTATATCATATCATAATTATTGTGGTTTTTTAAAATTCATTATTCATCAAAAATCGACACATATATATGCTATAACAATATTCATATGAATTAAATTTTTATTACTGCATTTGAGAACGACAATGGAGAACGCAATAGCGACAATTTAAAACACAATAGAATAAATTAAAACATTTATTATTATTATATGTGTGTGTGTGTGTGTGTGTGTGTGTGTGTGTGTGAATAAGACATTCTTTTTCATACAAAATGGGACAGTTATTGGTATCCCTTTATCTTTCAATTGGGACACTATGTCCATTACATTAAAGAAAATGTTTGATTTCACAGACATTTTTCCAAAAATAGTACAACGCCTTGCTTTTATATCCAAACGTAATGATCATCATTCTTCGCTTGAACTGCTATCACTACTAGAGCTACTTCCATGACTTGGGTTATTTTCAAAAAAAAATTGTTCGCGACGTTGATTGCTTTCTTCTTCTTCACCTTCTTCCATCTACAAACATAAAAATAAACTGTAATGAGTGTATATACATTGGCGAAAATAATGAAAATTGCAATATTAAATAATATACATCAATGGAAATCGAAAAGAAATGACGTACCAATGCAAAAATTGACTCATAAACTATACACATTATTTCAAAACCATCTAACATGCCATTTTTCAAGATTTGATCTGTTGGCGCAGTGCCATACTTTGTTTCCTGCAAGTTTTATACCCCATAAGAAATCATATATTTAATATAAAAGATTTGGTTTTTCTATTAATTATAGACGGAGCTAAGTAAAACAAGATCGATAGATGCTTACAAATTCCACAATTAAGTTCTAATATGCCAACATATAGGCACAACCCATATTTAAGCCAATTCCAATCAATTCCTTTGATGGTTCTTCTTTGTATGTTAGCACATGTTTGGAGACATTCAATGATGATTTTTGTAAAACAACTTTAAAATACAAAAATGAAATCTAGTTAAGTTGTTATAAGGAAGTAACAATTACTCACAAACTTAGATATCAACCCTTTTCTTCCTTGTCATCCTATTTTATGTGTTGAATGGGTTCCATTTTCTTTTCTTTTCTGCAAGAAAATACTGGAAAATTAATATTTAATGCTAAATTGTTTATTTATTTTACCTAATGATCAAAAAATTCAATGATTACATACTACATTTAAAGCACGTTGTTGTTTAGATGGCTCCTCCTGCGATGCAATTTTTTCCATTTCTTTGACCATCTCCTTGTACACCTTTTTGGACATTCCTACTGGCATATTTCTGATATCAGCTCATTCATCTTTTGATATTTTCATAATCTTACTGAAAATGTAACATGATAATAAACTATTTAATTTTTATATTGATATATGAAAAGTAAGTATAACAAAAGTGATATTTATAAATAATTCTAGACAAACATCTAAAGGAATATTACTTTTTCATTCCTTCTTTTTTTTTTTGTACGTTTTTGCTATTAAAAGTTTGACATGTCTCATTGACCAATTCTTTGGAATCTCTTCCTGTAGTTTACATAAAATTTAGTTCTTGGAATCATTGGATTGGTTTTTGTATTGTAAGTGGAAAGAACGTCTATACATTCGTTCCACTAGATCCCTCAAACATTTGTAAAAGTTTTCCCCCCTTTCGTTAACCTCCAACACCACTCCATATGAGCTAAGGAGCAATTCATTTTCATTTGCATGTTCTATTGTTTTTCTTTTCTTAGAACAACATTCCTTTTCTGAGTTATTGGTCCCTGTAGAACATTAAACAGAGGTGAATTAATAGACTTTTTCACACATGCTATCTAATAATTTTAATTATATTATTAATGAAAACTAAAAAAAGAAACTCATATTGGATCGACAGTATTTTTTTCATTCACCTTATTCATCCTTTTGCAATTTTTCCATCAAGCTTATACGTTCTTCTGGTCCTAGATTAGAAATAATCTTATCGAGCTTCGTTATTTTGTGGCTCTGCATGATACACATTAAACAATACATATTATTTAAACCTACATATAGTTCAAAAATAATTTTTTTGTAAAAAATTTACAAAGAACTTGCCTTTTTTACTTTTCTTGATGTGTTATCAGTGTTTTTGTTACTTGATTTCTTGTCAGTCATTTCTTTAACAATATCAAACTTGTATCATATCAGTCAATAATATATTTTTAAATAAACTATCAACTTCTCAATTAAAAAAAAAATCTCAAAAAACCGGTGCGCCATTCATGGTGAACGCACTGATGGCGATGCGTGTATGTCTTTCCCACGCACCACAAAAATAGTATAATACACCGTACAGTGCTCTATGTCAACAAGAAGCCACGGTGCGTTACATGTCAATGACCGCACCGGTTAACCATCATAAAAATAATAAAAATCGTCCAGTGTTACTTTTTTTAGCATAAATCGGTGCTATATTTTACATATGGCGCACCGTTAAAAAAATCTTATTTTTTCACATTACTTATCTGGTGCTCTTGTAAACAATAGAGCACTGGTGCGCTACCTTACATAGGGCGCACCAGTAAAAAATCTGTTTTTTTTTTTAAATCGTTCCAAGGCCCACATGGAATAGGATACGACTATGCTAATCGTCCCGTCAGTTGCATGTCTTAGGTCTATATTTAAAAATACAAACCCTATAAATATAAATTGAAAAGTCTTAATTCTGAATCACAGAAAGAAGAAGAAGAAAGGGGAGAAACAAAAAGAAAGTAAGGTATATATATATCGAAACTGAACGTTTGCGGTGCGTCATAATGAAATAGCGCACCGACTGCATATTTTTCAAATTTTTTATGACAGTAATTTAGCGGTGCGCTGTGATAACAAAGCGCCTCGGTGCACTCTTTCAGACAGGACGCACTGAATTTTTTTATTTTTTATTTTTTATTTACGCAAGGGCTGACATGTAGGTCAACCAGTTCGTTGGATGTCTTAGGTTTATATTTAACAATATAAACCCTATAAATATAAATTGAAAAGCCCTAATTCTTAAATCACAACAAGTGGGAGAAGACAGGGCAGAAACAAAAATAATGTAGGATATGTTTGTAAAATGGTTTTTTATCAAAACATAACGTTGTGCGGTGCGCCATAATGTAATAGTGCACTGGTGCCATATGTTACATATGGCGCACTGATAAAAACATAATTTGTTTTTTTAATTTTTTATCATTGTACTTGCGTGGTGCGCTTGTATAACAGAGTGCACCGGTGCGCTATGTTACGAAGGGGGCACCGACAAAAAAAAATGTCTTTTTTTAAGATTGACGCAAGGGCTGACATGGATTGAGATCTGACTATGCAGATCCTCCCGTTGGTTGCATGTCTTAGGCTTATATTTAGCAATACAAACCCTATAAATATAAATCGAAAAACCCTAATTCTGAAATCACAGCAAGTGGGACAAGAAAGGGCAGAAACAAAAATAATGTAGGGTATGTTTGTAAAATGGAATTTTTCCAAAATAGCACGTTTTGCGATGCTCCATAATGTAATAGTGCACCGGTGCCATATGTTACAAATGGCGCACTGATAAAAACATTTTTATTTTTTTATTTTTTATCATTGTACTTCAGCGGTGCGCTGGTAGAACCAAGCGCACCGGTGCGCAACGTTATGCAGGGCGCACCGGCGAAAAAAAAAAATCTGTATTTTTTTAAGATTGACGCAAGGGCCAACATGGATTGGGATGCGACTATGCAATTCATCTTATGGGTTGGATTTATTATGAGTACAGAAACCCTATAAATCTAAATTGAAAAGAAAGAGCGAGAAAAAATGGCAAAAAGAAAAAACAATCTAGGGTTTTGTTTCTAAAAATTGATTTATTTTTTTATTTTTGTTTCTGAAAACTGCATAAAAGGTAAAAAACTGCAGAAACAAAAAGTTAAAAAAACAATAAGATTTGATTTTTTATTTTACTTCATAAAAAACTAGAGAAAAAATAAATTAAAACAATAGACTTTGATTTCTTATTTCACTGCATAAAAAAAACTGCACAGAAAAACAATAAACTTTACTCACATCGTTTAAAATTCTATGGTACAGGGTTTAAATTACCAGAGGTTTGGAATTTGGATTGTTTGAATACTTCTGTTCAAATGTATTTCCCTGCTCCACAGTGCTCCCGTGCTCTGTTTGCTCCAGGTATGTATCCTGCAAATCTCTGGCTGAAATTTTTCGCAAAAATAGTGAAATAATGAAAATTGTTTAGTATTTAAACAAATGTTTTATGAAATTAGATTTTCGAAAATATTTTTCCGCCCAATTTTCAATTTATCGTTTTTTTTTTTCACTTAAAGAAATAGGGTTGCATTTTTTTATTGCAGTTGTTCGATTACCGGTGCGTTGTTTAATTGAACCGCACCGGTGCTACTTGTTACAAAAGCGCACTGGTGCGCAAAATAAAGAACTGGTCGGTGCGGTTATCTGAACAGTACGCACCGGAATTACATTTAGGTTTTTGCACCAAATTTTATTGTTGTTTTGCTCAAATGCAGGGAGAAAATATCATATATTATATGAAATGGACAATTCTTCAAAATCCATCTCGTTCCATAATATTTCTCAAAGTCCATCGTGGAGTTCTCCCTATCCATGTGGAGACGTAATATTTACTTCAGATTTGTTTTATTTTTTCACTATCTAATTGAATTTATGTATGTTTTTTATCCACGTAGTCAATCATGCACAACTTAATTAAATTTATAATGTATAAAAATTCCCAGGTTCATGCAGATTCATCATCGAGTTCAAATGCACAAAATTATATTCAAAGTACTACTCCAAAACATCGAAATTTCTTATCAGGAGTTGCATACAGCAAGACGCATTTGGTAGATGAAAATGGGCAGCCGCTTCACCCTGCCAATTGTAACAATATTGCATCTTCTAGCCACAATCCCGGGACAATGATGGTAATTATAATTATAATTTTTTCGTATATATATTGATTAATATGTAATTATTTCAACGTCAAACCAATTTATAATCATGCAATATTGTCAACATGGTTACTAATTGATATCATAATATTTTGTACTAATCATGTTCAATTTTTTTTTTAATTATTAGGATTCTAGTGATGATGAATGACCTACTTACCATCTTCCGTTGCACCCCACGACAATGTCAAATCGAGAGAAAACTGAATTAAGAGAAAAAATCGGAGAGGAACGATACCAAGAATGGTTGAATCAACCACCGATTCAATTCCCGCTACGTCCAGATTCACCAATTAGGAATGACTACAGCAATAGTAGTTCTTCACAAGCTGGCAATGGAGACAATCAAATAGAGGTTGGTATGGATTATTACATAAGGGATACGACTGCCATGGAGACAATGTTGTTAGATGCATTCCAAAATGACGATCAGCTAGGGGATGATGCTCATATCGCTCACACCTTTTTCAAAAGCATTAAATTTGCTTCCACCACCCCTCTCTTTGGACCCGGTGGTCAGCCAAAGTCTACCAAGTTGGGGAAAACGATGTTACTGTACAACTTGAAAGCAAAGTTTTCCTTGTTGAATGCATGTTTCTCAGAACTTTTGAGGTAAGTTACCATAAAGTACTTCCCTTATATATAAATTTGAAATATAATCAGTACACTGCAATGAACATTACAAATGTTAAATTTTATGAACGTTAATAATTATATCGACATTAAAGTACATTTATTAATATAGTTTTTCATGATCACCAACTACAGGTTATTAAAATATAAGGTTCTTTCGAGTGATAATGTCTTTCCCGGTAGCTGCGAAGAGGCAAAAAAATTGTTGAAAATGTTTGGTGTTGAGTACATATCATATCATGCATGTCCAAATGATTGTATTCTATATAGAGGAGAATATGCAGACAAAGAGATGTGTCCGAAATGTGGGCATGACAGGTATGATAAATCAAAAAATAAGGGTAAATCACGTACTGGTCCTCCTTTTAAGATATTGAGGCACATGCCTATAATCCCAAGGATTCAAAGGCTCTTTCGTTGCAAAGAATTAGCTATGTTGCAGGGATGGCATGCCTCACACAGAAGTGAGTTGGGAGTTATGCAAATCCCAACTGATTCAATAGCCATGAAGCATATAGAGGATACATGGCCCGAAAAATTCAAGAATGAAGTACGAAGTCTACGACTCAGCATAGCCATGGATGGCGTCAACCCATATTCCCTCCAGAACACCAACTATTCTGTTTGGCCTGTAGTAGTGATCAATAACAATATCCCCCCATGGTTGTCCATGAAGAATGAACATCTTATGTTGGCTCTCATAGTCGCTGGTAGAAGACAAGTGAAGAATATGGATGTCTACTTACAATCACTGGTAGATGAATTGAAGGAATTATGGGATGGGATAAATGTATACGATGTATCAAGACCCATCACAGCAGAGAGGAGTTTTACGTTGTATGGCATATGTGCTTACACGACACATGATTATCTAGGCTTAGGAGTTTTCTCTGGTAAATTACATGTTTAATTTATTGATTTGTTTATATATAATGTAACAATATTCTTTCACATATTAGTTATTTAATTCGTTGTAATATTATTTGTTCTGATCTTCATGATATTCTTTAACATGCCATGCATATTAATTAATGTATACAAATATAATCTCGCAGGTCTTGTAACAAAAGGGTATTTTGGATGTAAATGTTGTGGACCTTCTCTGAAAGCTAGATGGTCCAAGGACCTACGAAAGCCAGTGTATGATTGCTCCAGGATATTCCTACCAGAACAACACCCTTACAGAAGAGCAGCATCCCCTTTCAATGGTAAACGAGAAAGAACCCAAAGGCCTCCAATAATTACACCAGTTGAATGGCTTAGAACATATGAGAGAGAGAAGGAGAAGGAGTTCATAGAAATGTTCGATTCAAATGGGGAGCCTAAGTTCGATGATCCAGATTTCTTCAACAACTATGTTGAGAAATTTCCCATTGGGATGAAAAGGAAATCTATCTTTTATGACCTCCCATATTGGGAGCATCTTAAGATTGCCCACTTATTAGATCCCATGCATATATTTCTAAAAATGTTTCATCTTCTTTATGGAGGCACATATCATCGAAACAAAGTGACACATTGGCAGTTAGGAAAGATCTTATTACTTCAAAAACTAAAAAGAAATATTGGCCAAGATGATTAGAAAGTACGGGATCAGAGGCAGGCGTTGGTCCCTCTAATTCATGGTTTTTCAAAGAAGGTGATGTCCCATGGATTTTAAAAAAAGATGATATATCTTTGGCAAAGGAAGTTATAATGGATGTGAGGGTGCCAACTTCATATGGGTCTTCACTACGGCGCTGCTTCACCGTGGATGACCATTTTTCAGGGTTGAAATCGCATGACCATTTGAATCTTCTAAGAGTACGTATAATGTCAAAAGCATGATTTTATTTTTTTCTATATTAATAAATTTTATCCCATGTGGTGATCATAAAACATAACTAATTTTGTATATTATTGCACGTTTTTATAACTTTACAATGTCATTATCCTTTGTTTGTGCATGGGTGTGTGAAACATGAATTCCCTCAAGACCTAGGACGTGCCATATCTAAATTATTTTCATTTGTACGTTGGATCACGTCAAAGGAGATTCATGTGGCTAGCATTCCATGGTGGCATCAAGAGATAGTTGAAATTGTTTGTATGTTTGAGAAGGAACTACCGACGAGTTTCATGGACTTACAGGTTCATCTTCTAATCCACTTGGTAGATGAGGTTGAATTAGTTGGGGTTTTTCTTGTCATTGGATGTTCTTCTTAGAGAGGTACATGAAGAAATTGAAAGGTTTTGTTTGAAAAAGGGCAAAACCAGAGGGGTCTATGGCAGAGGGGTACATATCGTATGAGTCTTTCTACTATGCCAGTGATTACATCAAGCAGATCAACAACAGACCAGGTGCAGTGATTTGGGGCGATGAATTGGATGAAGACAAAAGAGAAGGAGAGTTTCTCCAAACAAGTGGAAAAAAGCACTTGATAAAGAGTAAGCGACTTATAATTTTTCAAATTTACAAAAAGTAATTAATATTCATGTTGAACTTCAATATAATGTATATTTTGATCTCTAAGTACTATATAACGTTGGTTTGATTTCATCAGCGAATGCATAAATTGAAGCAATCAATAAACTCATTCTTTAAAATTTTGAAGCGACACAATCGTGGGTCGCATTGTACGAACAAAAAAGAATGAAATGGGATAGTGACAGGAAAGAATTCAGATGGTTGAATGGTAGAAGTGTGCCTTATCCTGATCATTTAAAAGAAAATATGCCAAAAATATGCCCCAACAGTTGGGTTGTTGACCAAGTCAGAGATAAATACGGTGCTACCGGTCGTTACCCACATGTTGAAGAGGATGCGCTAAACGTAGGGATTGGGTGTAGAAACTCGGTAATAATTTATATGTAAATTTGAAACTTATATTAAGACATCTACATTTCATATTTTAATTGTTGGATCATTATTTATAAGACACATGACACTTATATGATTTTTTAGACTTTTTTATAATAGGTGCATTTGTTCCCATCTATGTGGGCATATGGACACCATTTTCACACAGAAAATGTCGATGTTGGAAACATCACACAAAACTGTGGAGTGGAAATCGAGTTCGATCAATCTAGTCGATCTAGCCACCGTGATCAACAACTAGTAAGAGGGACGTTAGGTTACGTCGGAAAGATACAAGAGATCATTGAAGTGGATTTTTCTTCTTTCCAATGTGTTATTTTTAGGTGCAAGTGGTGGGACACCTTTGATCGGAATAATGTAAAGAAAGATCGTGATAGTAGGCTGATATGTATCAACTCTAGAAAGATGTGGGATGAAGCTAAGGAGCCCTATGTTTTCCCTAAACACTGCAGCTAGGTGTTTTTCTACCCAGATGTGTTGGATAGGGATTGGTGGTTCGTATTGACACATGACCCTAGATCAAAACATATTTTTGAGAACAATAGTGTTATCATGCCATGCGAGCTAGAAGATAATGAGGGTGATCATGAGAACTGAGAGTGATATGGTACAATATGTGTTATTTTATCAATATTTATACTTTTTAAGATGAGTTTTTCGAAATATTAATGTAATATGTATTTTTAATTAATTGGTAATTTGCATTGTGTTAATGTTAAAATCAATAATTCACTTGATAATTTCGTATTATGTACTTGATCTCAAAAACAATGGCGTACTGTATAAATTAATTCTTTTTTTGTATCTAAGATCATAATAAAATAATGATAATTTTAATTAAGTACAGGAATTTATTTGCATTATTTATAAAATTTCCTTATGTTACAATAAATCATATTATTCTATATTTATTATTTTACAATTATTTAAAATTTACAAATTTACAAATTCAAAAATTTTAATAAATTCATTTCACATTAATACAATTAAAATTTTACAAATATTTTACATACAATTACAATTATAATTAGAATTAGAATTAGAATTATTAGAATTACAATTACAATTTTACAATTTCACGTACAATAACAATTTTAGAATTTTACATATATACAATTACAATTACAATTTTAGAAATTTACATATATATCATTACAATTACAATTTTAGAAATTTAAATACAATTACAAATAAAAATATTACAAATTTACAATATCATGATCATTTGGTATTTATAAATTAATTAATAAACATCATGTTCACGATAAGCATCGTACAAACATCATATTTGACTAAAAAACACATTCAAAATCGCTTATTGCATCATTGTGATCATGATCATCTAACAAAACACAATTAACATTATATATTAACATCATCAGTACAACACAAACATCAACTATACATCTCATGCTATCACATACACATATATCTACAACCTGCACATTAAATGAACATATCTAACATGACCTAACAACATACACATAATGATGATCACCAACATGTAAATTAAGTACAACTGCAAAATGAACATAAAATACATGGACCATATATATATATATATATATATATATAACTAAATAATGGTAAAAATATACAACTGTAATATAAATGTCATGGATCAGCCAATGATCGAGCCTCATCTCCATGATGACTTCTGGTAGATGCTACTGGAGGCTCTACATGCAAATTTGGCACGGCGCGAGGCTGTGAACGATCATGAGATGTCAATGGTATGATGCAGCTCGTAGACTGTCCATCAGTCCTGTAAAAGCTATCGTAACTCCTACGACATGCCACATCAAGTTGTACATGTCACGCGGCATGCTTCTCCACATCTGTAAGAGCCTATCATCGATCTCTATATCTGTTAAATCAGTGGGGCAGATGCCGGCCTCAACAAGCAATGCAATGAGTTGGTCGCCCAACTCCATCCTGTATCTAGCATCACTCATATGTCGACCGCGGGTCGGCGAACCAGCAGGAACAAGTCTCTGATCATCTGCATTGGCTTCCTGCTAATCCTCGGCATCAAGATCATCAATATCCACAACTGGATCAGGTGGTGGTGGCGGCATCTCCTCGCCATCATAAGAGCCAATGTTTGCAAAATATATACAAGTACACAACAATAATTAGACAATTTCATTACACAATTTAATAAAAACAAGTTAAAGAAAATGTTAGAATAAATTTAAATGAAACAGTAATATTACCTCTATCATCTGGTGGCTCATCATCTGTGAAGAGGATGTTGGCACACCCTCGCCAATCCAACCTTGCATAAGGACAGGGAACCATAATGAAGGGATACTCAAAAACACTGGCTAGCAACCCCAGTGCATCATCTGATATCCTCACTGGAAACAGAGTCTCCTCCCTCTTGGGCATCATCTACCCCCACATATGCATACGTGCCTTGGTAATCGGCCTACGAGGCTGCCGAAGAAAATAAGGCCTCATCTCTGGAAACCTCTAAAAAAATAAACAAAAAATCTCTCAAGCAAAAGGGAAGTTGACCCTCCCTTGTGCATGAGCACGACATCTATCTAATGCTGTACAAAACTACCGTAAAAAAATGGCAGACCACCTGACAAGTCGTGGCTACTGTAGTAAAGAATCAACATGATATAAAAGTTGCCAACTAATGCATTTCCTGTCACTGGTGTTGCGCGAAATGGTCAAAATGATAAGTGAGAGACACTGGACCTCCTCACGACCAAACGCACCAATATGTAACTATCCTCCGGAGACCTGAAAATCTGAAGGAGACAATCTATTTGCTCCAATGTATCTCTGGGAGTAAGCTAACTGAATCCCTACCACACAGCCAGCTGGAACCTCGGGGAATGAGGGAAAATCCACCCCTCTCCTCTAAATCCCTGTAATAAAATATACATCCTCCTCAGTGGGCGTGTACCACTGGTCGATACCAACTCGAAAAGCCTGTTACTAGGCATTCCACCTTCGGATAAGATGTCTCAAAAAACCACTATGGGACTTCAGGGAAGTAGCCTTCTCATAAAACTTGAAGAGGCCTACCTGCCTTAGGAGCCCCTATGTCACTGCTATAATAGGGCGAGGGTATGCATCTCTCTCCCTCTCTCTTGCCTCCCACAAGCGAACCATGTTATATTGTTCCGCCTGTTGTTGTTGTTGTTGCTCCTCTTCTCTCCTTTCACGTCTCTGAATGATTGACATATCAAACACAATTTTTTAATTAAACGACACATGTATTTACAAATATACGTATATAAATATTTTTTTTAAAATAAATAAAACAAGATTTAGTGCGCCAAAAACACAGTCATGCACCAGTAACGATGCGTCCCTCCACAGAGACGCACCGGCGACGGTGCACATAATGATATAAAAAGCACCGGGAGCGGTGCTCCAGAAAATATTTTTAGCGCACCGTTCACTAAGTGCAGTGTCAGGAGGCTGGTGCGCTGACTTCACTATACGCCCTGAGGCTTATAGCTAAGTCAGCACACCACCCTCCTGCCACTGTACATAGTCGTACGGTGTGGCCAGGCATTCGAGCGCACCTCTCTTTGTCGTAAAATTTACAATTACACGGTGCGCCTTTGGAATCCGCCCCGAAACTGGTGTGGATACACTTCCCACCGGTTTACCAACCCGAACCGTTGACAATGTCGATTTGTGGTTCTGATGTGCCAAAAAAATTATGTGCCCCAGGGTGGATAATTTGGTCAACGCACCGGGTGGCCGTGATCAACATTTTCAACGGTGCGGCCTGGTAAATGTCTGCATTTCACTTTTAAAAAAAATTAGAATAACACCATGCACCTCGCGGTACTGCCCCAGAACCGGTGTGGACTCCTTCAGCACCGGGTGCGGTGCGTCCTGTAAATTTACAAGTAGCACCGCAAACCGGTGTGAGTCGAACGGCTCGAGCGCACTGCGCAACAATTTTTTTTTTTTTTTAATGGTTAATTTTAAGGTTTTTTCAAATTCTAATCCGTAAAAGGTTTAATTATGGAAAAACAAGAAAAATACCTATACATTTACTCGTCGGGGAGGCATATTGGTTGTACAATTTAAAAAGGAAAATTTGTCCACTGTTTTATAAAATTCAAGCTAGAGATTGGTGGCAATGTACAGCAGCAGTGCGTGCAATAAGTGCAATGGGAGCACGGATGTTAGTGCGGCTCAAGCAAGGATAACTTGCACCGATGCGTGAGAGCTTTGTAGCACTGACAAAAGTGAAAAATGCGGTTTTTTGGCCGTAATGTTTTTTTAATTTAACCATGTTCCGATGCGTCGGGTTTTTATTGGAGTACCAGTGCTTTCTCTTAATGCCGCACCGGGCTCTTTCTGTTTTCACGCGCTTTTAGGAGGCACCAAGGTGGCGTAACTGTAACGCACCGATGCGCTACAGTAACGCGACGCACTGGTAACGGTGTTTGGTGAACCAATGATTTTTGATGTTTTTTGGCCGTAATTTTTTTATTTAACCCTATTCCGGTGCGCGGGTTTTTTACTGCAGTACCGATGCATTTCCTGTATGTCGCGCCGGGCTCTTTCTGTTTTCGCTCACTTTTAGGAGGCACCAGGTCGGCGTAATTTTATCGCACCCGTGCTCTACAGTAACATCACGCACCAGTAACAGTGTCCGCTAAACCAATGATTTTTGCGGTTTTTTGGCCGTAAATTTTTTTTTATTTAACCCTATTCTGGTGCGTGGGGTTTTACTGGAGTACCTGTGCATTTCCTGTATGTCGTGCTGGGCTCTTTCTATTTTCGCGTGCTTTTAGGAGGCACCGGGGATTTTTAAAGCACCAGTGCTCTATAGTAATATGACGCATCGGTAATAGTGTCCGATGAACCAATGATTTTTGCGGTTTTTTGGCCGTAAATTTTTTTTATTTAACCCTATTCCGGTGCATGGGATTTTTGCTGGAGTACCGGTGCGTTGTCTGAATGTCGCACCGTGCTCTTTCTGTTTTCGTGCACTTTTAGGAGGCACCAGGGCGGCGTAGTTTTAAAGCACCGATGCTCTACAATATCATGACGCACTGGTAACAGTGTCTGGTGAACCAATGATTTTTGCGATTTTTTGGCCGTAATTTTTTTTATTTAACCCTATTCCGATGCACGGCATTTATGGGGACCCCAGTGCATTTCCATCATTCTGCCCTAGGAAGTTTATGTTCCGCTTGCTTTTATGACGCACCAGGGTGTGGGGATGTGACGCACTGGTAACGGTGCCCGGTGAACCAATGATTTCTGCGGTTTTTTGGTCGTAATTTTGTTTGTTTTAAACCCTTTTCCGGTGTGCAACATTTACAGGGATCCCGGTGCATTTTAGTCATTTGGCATTGGGACATTTATGTTCCACGCGGTTTTTATGAGGCACCGAGGCTGACGATATGACACGCACCGCTGAATTAAAGCACCGGGAGGGTGTGTACAGAGCGCATTGTTTCCGGTGTGCCAATGTTTTATGCGGTTTTTTGCCGTAATTTTTTTTCTTTAACCATCCACTGGTGCCGTGTTTTTTGGGCACCCCGGTGTGTTTCATTTATTCCACACCGGGCGGTATTTGTGCGGTCGACATGTAAAGCACCGGTGCTCTACAAAAATAAAACGCACCGGGCGTGTTTATACAGAGAGTATGGTGTCCGATGTGCCAATTTTTGTAATGCACCGGTGCTTTGTCATATTGAACGCACCGGTTTGTTCTAGGTTGATAAGAGCACCAGAAGAAATACATCCGCAAAAACCTCCGCCTGCCAACCTCCTCTAGGATCCTCCGCTAGAAACAGACGTCTGGGGTATTTTTATGTGGGGTTCCTCAAAAACATCCACTAGAGGGTCTTTTCCTTGTAGTGTCATGAGGCTGGTGCCGAGAGACCTGCTCCTATTGGTACGCCAGTACCACCTTTTTCTAAGCGCGGTAGGCTGGATAGAAGATTCAAGTTGGAGTTGGGCAACCAAATCTGTGCATTTATTGTTGAGGCAGGAGTCAGGACTGCTACTATGAGAGACATAAAGGCCAATGGTAGGTTGTTACATATGTGGAGAGGCATGCCGCGTGGCATGTACAACCTGATGCAGCATGTCGTAGGAGATACGACCTTAGTTATGCGGTTGATGAGGATTGTTGCACGTTATAGGCGTGGTCAAGATGCAGCACGTGATCGAAAGTTCGCGAGCAACGACACATCATCTGATGATCACGATCAGGGGAGTGATCATCAATCACCTTGTGTCGCGCCAGATGAGCAGCCTCCACTAGCATCGAGCGACAGCCATCATTGAGAGCAAGCTGGACCATCGGCCACATCCAGTCAGCAGCCTATAGCATCCAGCAGTACTCATGATCATGAGTAGGCTGGACCATTGACCATGTTGAGTCATCATGGTGAGCAGCCAACATGTGATCCTGATCAGCATGAGGCACTAGTACTAGATCAGCTGGCACGTGATGATCAGCATGTATCTGATCTTATCGAGGTTGCACCATTAACTGAGCAGGCCTCGACTAGTACTGTTGTTAATGATGTACCACCAACTGATATATGACATTTATATTAAAATTGTATATTTTTTACATTATATATATATATATATATATATATATATATATATATGGTCCATGTATTTTATGTTCATGTTGCAGTTGTACTTAATTTACATGTTGGTGATCATCATGATGTGTATATTGTTAGGTCATGTTAGATATGTTCATTTAATGTGCAGCTTGCGGATAGATGCGTATGTGATAGTAGTTATTTCACATGAGATGTATATTTGATGCTTGTGTTGTGATGATGTTATATAATGCTAATTTTGTTTTGTTAGATGATCATGATCACGATGATGTTAGCATATTTGAATGTGTTTTTTAGTCAAATATGATGTTTGTATGATGGTTATCATGATCGTGATGTTTATTAATTAATTTTATATTAAATCATCATGATATTGTAAAATTGTAATATTTGTAATTCTATTTGTATGTAAAATTCTAAAATTGTAATTGTACTTGTATTAATTGTAATTTTAATTGTAATCGTAATATTTCATTTAATGTGAAATGATTGTAATTGTAATTTTAATTGTAATTGTGTATATGTAAAATTGTAAAACTGTAATTCTAATTCTAATTGTATGTAAAATTATAAAATTGTCATTGTATGCAAAATTTTAAAATTGTAATTGTAATGGTATATATGTAAATTTGTAAAATTGTAATTGTAATTGTAAATTTTAAATTTGTAACATTGTAATTGTATCCATGTAAAATTCTAAAATTGTAATTGTAATTGTAATTGTACGTGAAATTGTAAAATTGTAAAATTGTAATTCTAATTGTAATTCTAATTCTATGTAAAATATTTGTAAAATTTTAATTGTATTAGTGTGAAATGATTGTAATTGTAAAATTGTAATTGTAATTGTAATTGAAATGATTGTAATTGTAATTGAAATTGTATGTAAAATTCTAAAATTGTAATTGTAATTGTACGTGAAATTGTAAAATTGTAATTGTAATTCTAATTCTAATTCTAATTGTGTGTAAAATATTTGTAAAATTTTATTTGTATTAATGTGAAAATTTTAATTGTATTAATGTGAAATGATTTTATTAAAAATTTTAAATTTGTAAATTTGTAAAATTTTAAATAATTGTAAAATAATAAATCTAAAATAATATGAATTATTGTAACATAATAAAGTTTAGAAAAATAATGCAAATAAATTCATGTGCTTTAGAATTATCATTATTTTATTATGATCTTACATACGAAAAAAAGAACTTTATATAGTACGCCATTGTTTTGAGATCAACATAATTGCAAATTATCAAGTGAAATATCGATTTTAACATTAACACAATGCAAATTACGAATTAATTCAAAATACATATTATAATGTTTCGAAAAACCCACCTTAAAAAGTATAAATATTGATGAAATAACACATGTACTATATCACTCTCAGTTCTCATGATCACCCTCATTATCTTCTAGCTCGCATGGCATGATAACACTATTGTTCTCAAAAATATGTTTTGATCTAGGGTCATGTCTCAATACGAACCACAATACCTATCCAACACATCTGGGTAAAAAAACACCGAGTTACAGTGTTTGGGGAAAACATAGGGCTCATTAAATTCATCCCACATCTTTCTAGAGTTGATACATACCATCCTACTGTCGCGATCTTCCTTTACATTATTCCGATCAAAGGTGTCCCACCACTTGCA
The DNA here is from genome assembly GCA_034641835.2 of Pinus albicaulis. Taxonomy (NCBI): domain Eukaryota; kingdom Viridiplantae; phylum Streptophyta; class Pinopsida; order Pinales; family Pinaceae; genus Pinus; species Pinus albicaulis. Next base: position 1,127,941,823 of record CM076572.1, on the reverse strand, counting down.
CCTAAAAATAACACATTGGAAAGAAGAGAAATCCACTTCAATGATCTCTTGTATCTTTCCGATGTAACCTAACGTCCCTCGTACTAGGTTTTGATCACGGTGGTTAGATCGACTAGATTGGTCGAACTCGACTTCCACTCCACAGTCTTGTGTGATGTTTCCAGCATCGGCATTTTGTGTGTGAAAATGGTGTCCATATGCCCACATAGATGGGAACAAATGCACCTATATATATATATATATATATATATATATATATATATATATATATATATATATATATATATATATATATATATCATAGTTTCATGTGTCTTATAATAACCCAACAGTTAAAATATAAAATATAGATGTCTTATAAGTTTCAAATGTACATATAAATTAAATAGATTAATACTGAGTTGTTGCACCCAATCCCTACATTTAGCGCATCCTCTTCAGCACACGGGTAACAATCGGTTGCACTGTATTTCTCTCTAACTTGGTCAACAACCCAACTGTTGGGGCATATTTTTGGCATATTTTCTTTTAAATGATCGGGATAAGGCACACTTCTACCATTAAACCATCTAAATTATTTCTTGTCACTATCCCATTTCATCCTCTTTTGTTCATACAATGCGTCAGAATTGTAAAGAACGAATTTATTGATTGCTTCAATTTCTTCATTCGCTGATGAAATCAAACCGACATTATATAGTACATAGAGATCAAAATATACATTATATCGAAGTTCAACATGATAATTTACTTTGTGTAAATTTGAAAAATTATAAGTCACTTACTCTTTATCAAGCCCTTTTTTCCACTCGTTTGGAGCAACTCCCCTTCTCTTTTGTCTTCATCCCTTTCATCGTTTCAAGTCACTGCACCTGGTCTGTTGTCGATCTGTTTGATGTACTCATTGGCATAATATAAAGACTCATACGATATGTACCCCTCTGCCATAGACCCCTCGGGTTTTGCCCTTTGTCGAACAAAACCTTTCAATTTCTTCATGTACTTCCCTAAGAAGAACATCCAACGACAAGAGGCCACCCAAACTAATTCAACCTCATCTACTAGGTGGATTAGAAGATGAACCTGCAAGTCCATGAAACTCATCGAAAATTCCTTCTCAAACATAAAAACAATCTCAACTATCTATTGATGCCACCATGGAATGCTAGCCACATGAATCTCCTTTGACGTGATCCAATGTTATGCAGATAATTTAGATATGGCACATCCTAGTTCTTGAGGGAATTCATGTTTCACACACCCATGCATGAACAAAGGAAAATGACACTGCAAAGTTATAAACACGTGAAATAATATACAAAATTAGTTATGTTTTATGATCCGTACATGGGATAAATTTTATTAATATAACAAATAATAAAATCATGCTTTTGACATTATACGTACTCTTAGAAGATTCAAATGGTCATGTGATTTCAACCCCGACAAATGGTTATCCACGGTGAATCAGCGCCGTAGTGAAGACCCGTATGAAGAAGGCACCCTCACACCCATTATAACTTCCTTTGCCAAAGAAAGATTATATTTTTTTAAAATCCATGGGACATCACCTTCTTTGAAATACCATGAATTAGAGGGACCAATTCTTGCATCTGATCCTGTACTTTTTAATCGTCGTGGCCAATGTTTCTTTTTAGTTTTTGAAGTAATAAGATCTTTCCTAACAGCCAATGTGTCGCTTTGTTTCGATGATATGTTCCTCCATAAATAAGATGAAACATTTTTAAATATATGCATGGGATCTAATAAGTGGGTAATCTTAAGATGCTCCCAATATAGAAGGTTATAAAAGATAGATTTCCTTTTCATCCCAATGGGAAATTTCTCAACATAGGTGTCGAAGAATTTTGGATCATCAAACATAGGCTCCCCATTTGAATCGAACACTTCTATGAACTCCTTCTCCTTCTCTCTCTCATATGCTCTAAGCCATTCAGCTGGTGTCATTATTGGCGGCCTTTGGGTTCTCTCTTGTTTACCATTGAAAGTGGATGTTGCTCTTTTGTAAGGGTGTTCTTATGGAAGGAATACCCTGGAGCAATCATACACTGGCTTTCATAGGTCCTTGGACCGTCTAGCTTTCAGAGAAGGTCTACAAAATTTACATCCAAAATACCCTTTTGTTACAAGACCTGCGAGATTAATGTATACAATCAATAAGCATGGCATGTTAAAGAATATCATAAAGATCAGAACAATTACAACGAATTAAATAACTAATATGTGAAAGAATATTGTTACGTATATAAACAAATCAATAAATTAAACATGTAATTTACCAAAGAAAACTCCTAAGCCTGGATAATCATGTGTCATGTAAGCACATATGTCATACAACATAAAACTCTTTTATGTTGTGATGGGTCTTGATACATCTTATACATTTATCCCATCCCATAATTCCTTCAATTCATCTACCAGTGGTTGTAAGTAGACATCCATATTCTTCACTTGTCTTCTACAAGGGACTGTGAGAGCCAACATAAGATGTTCATTCTTCACAGACAACCATAGGGGGATATTGTTATTGATCACTACTATAGGCCAAAAAAAATATTTGGTGTTGTGGAGGTAATATGGGTTGACGCCATCCATGGCTATGTTGAGTCCTAGACTTCATACTTCATCCTTGAAAGTTTCGGGCCATGTATCCTCTATATGCTTCATGGCTATTGAATCAGTTGGGATTCGCATAACTCCCAACTCACTTCTATGTGAGGCATTCCATCCCTACAACATAGTTAATTCTTTACAATGAAAGAACCTTTGACTCCTTTGTATTATAGGCATGTGCCTCAATATCTTAAAAGGAGGACCAGTACATAATTTACCCTTCTTTTTTTATTTATCATACCTGTTATGCTCACATTTTGGACATATCTCTTTGTTTGCATATTCTTATTTATATCAAATACAATCATTTGGACATGCATGATACGATATGTACTCAACATCCAACATTTTCAATAATTTCTTTGCCTCTTCCCAGCTACCAGGCAAGACATTATCACTCGGAAGAACCTTATCTTTGAATAACCTGTAGTTGATGATGATGGAAAAATATATTAATAAATGTACATTAATGCCGATATAATTATTAATGTTCATAAAATTTACCATTTGTAATGTTCATTATGTATTGATTATATTTCTCAAATTTATATAAGGGAGGACTTTATGGTAACTTACCTCAAAATTTCCGACAAACATGCATTTGACAAGCCAAAATTTGCCTTCAATTTGTACAGTAACATCGTTGTCCCCAACTGGGTAGACTTTGACTCATCGCCAGGTCCAAAGAGAGGGGTGGTGGAAGCAAATTTAAGGCTTTTGAAAAAGGTGTCAGCGATATGAGCATCATCCCCTATCTGATCATTGTTTTGGAATGCATCTAACAACATTATCTCTATGGAAATCGTATCCCTTAAGTAATCATCCATACCAACCTCTATTTGATTGCCTCCATTGCCAGCTTGTGAAGAACTACTATTGTTGTAGTCATTCCTAATTGGTGAATCTGGACGTATCGGAAATTGAATCGGTGGTTGATTCAACCATTTTTGGTATCATTCCTCTCCGATTTTTTCTCTTAATTCAGTCTTCTCTCGATTTGACATTGTCATGGGGTGCAACGGAAGATGGTAGGTAGTTCACTCATCATCACTAGAATCTCAATAATTTAAAATTAAAATTAAAAAATTAAAAAAATAATAATAATAATAATTTGAACATGATTAGTAAAAAATATATGATATCAATTAGTAACCACATTGACAATATTGCATGATTAATTGGTTTGACATTGAAATAATTACATTAATCAATATACCAAACAATTATAATTATTACTATCATTGTCCCAGGATTGTGGCTAGAAGATGCAATATTGTTACAATTGGCAGGGTGAAGCGGCTTTCCATTTTCATCTACCAAATGCGCCTTGCAGTATGCTGCTCCTGATAAGAGCTTCCGACATTTTGGAGCTATTTGAATATTTTATGCATCTGAATTCGATTCTGAATCTGAATGAACCTGTAAATTTGTATACATTATAAATTTAATTAAGTTGTGCATGATTGACATTGATAAAAAACATAAATTCAATTTGATAATGAAAATATAAATAAAATATAAAGTAAATATTACGTCTCGATATGGATAGGGAGAACTCCGAGATGCAATTTGAGAAATATTATGGAACGAGCTGGATTTTGAAGAATTTTCCATTCGATATAATTATGATATTTCTCCCTACATTTGAGAAAAATCAACAATAAATTTTGGTGCACACACCTAAAAGTCATTTTGGTGCCTTAAAAATGGACTTCTTGTTATCGATGCTAATGTACAGATCACCACACCGATGCGGTGCTATTAAGTGACGCACCAGTGACGAATAACCGCAAATAAAAAAAGTGCAACTCTATTTTCTTTAAGTAAAAAAAGATCGATAAATTGAAAAATGGGGGGAAAAATATTTTCGAAAATCTGATTTCATAAAGAAATTCTTTAAATACAAAACACTTTTCGTTATTTCACTATTTTTGCAAAAAAAATCAGCCATAGATTTGCAGGAGACATACCTAGAGCAAGAGAGCACGAGAGCACTGTGGAGCAGGGAAATACGTTCAAACAGAAGTATTCAGACAATCAGAATTCCAAACCTCTGGTACTTCAAACCCTGTAGCATAGAATTCCAAACGATTACGTGATTAAAATTTATTTTTATTTTTACTTTTTCTGCCGTTTTTTTAACGTAGTATGGAAAAAATTTCAATTTGTTTTTCATTTTCAAAAACAAAATAAATAAATAAATCCATTTTTACCCTAAACCCTACATTTTTTGTTTTCATATTTTGATTTCATAATTAGGCTGTATTGGATTATACACATGGCAGAGAGGTCTTAAGACATCCAACCCATGGGATGACTTGCATAGTCGGATCCCAATCCATGTTGGCCCTTGCGTGAATTAAAAAAAAAACAGAATTTTTGTATCGGTGCGCCCGGCGTAACCTAGCGCCACGGTGCACTGGATTATCCCAGCGCACCGCGGAAGTATTGTGTGATAAAAAATTTAAAAACATTTTTTTTTAAATAGTGCGCCATATGAAAAATAGGGCACCGGTGCGCTATTTCATTATGGCGCACCGCGTTTGTGCTGTTTCGCAAAAAAAAAAAAAATAAATAAATAAATAAATTGTGTTAATCGATGCACCATGTAATATATAACGCACTGCACCGGGTCTCCTAGTTGACAGAGAGCACCGTATGATGGTCCCTTGTTTACGCGGGGTGTTTATGCTTCAAAAACTAACACTAAACAATTTCTATTATTTTATCTATATTAATCGGTGTGGTGGTTAACATGTAACACACCCGTGCTCCTTGTTGACACAGAGCATCGTACGGTGTGTTATACTGTTTTGGCGGTGTGTTTATAAGACCACTACGCACTGACGTCGATGCGCAGTGGTCTTATAAATGCACTGCCAAAACAATATAACACATCGTATAACACACCGACGTCAGTGTGTACACCATGAAGAGCGCACCGGTTTCTTGAGATTTTTTTTTTACCTGAAAAGTTGACAATTTATTTATAAAATATATTAATGAATGATATGGTACAGGTTTCATATTGATAAAGAAATGGCTAACAAGATATCAAGTAACAAAAATACTGATAACACATCAAGAAAAGCAAAAAAGACAAGTTCTTTGTAAATTATTTACAAAAAATATTATTTTTGAACTATATGTAAGTTTAACTAATATGTATTGTTTATTATGTATCATGCAGAGCCATAAAATGATGAAGCTCAATAAGATTATTTCTGATCTAGGACCAGAAGAACATAAAAGCTTGATGGAAAAATTGCAAAAGGATGAATCAGGTGAATGAAAAAATAATATCAATCCAATATGAGTTTTTTTTTTTTATTTTTATTAATAATATACTTAAAATTATTAGATAACATGTGTCAAACAATATATTAATTCACATTTGTTTAATGTTCTACAGAGACCAACAACTCAGAAAATAGATGTTGTTCTAAGGAAAAAAAAAATAGAACATGCAAATGAAAATGAATTTCTCCTTAACTCATCTGGAGTGGTGTTTGAGGTTAATGAAAGGGGGGGGGGGACTTTTACAAAAGTTTGAGGGATCTAGTGGAACGAATGTATAGACGTTCTTTCCACTTAGAATACAAAAATCAATCTAATGATTCCAAGAACCAAATTTTATCTAAACTACAGGAAGAGTTTCCAGAGAATTGGTCAATGAGACATGTCAGACTTTTAATAACAAAAATGTACAACAACAAAAAAGAATGAATGAAAAAGTAATATTCCTTTAAATGTTTATCTAGAATATAAATATCATTTATAAATATCACTTTTGTTATATTTACTTTTCATATATCAATATAAAAATTAAATAGTTTATTATCATGTTACATTTTCAAGAAGATTATGAAAATCTCAAAATATGAACGAGTTGATATCATAAATATGCCAGTAGGAATGTCCAAAAAGGTGTAGAAGGAGATGGTCAAAGAAATGGACAAAATTGCATCGTGGAAGGAGCCATCTCAACAACAACGTGCTTCAAATGTAATATGTAATCATTGAATTTTTCGATCATTAGGTACAATAAATAAACAATTTAGCATTAAATATTAATTTTCAAGTATTTTCTTGCAGAAAAGAAAAGAAAATGGAACCCATTCAACACATAAAACAGGACGACAAAGAAGAAAAGGGCTGATATCTAAGTTTGTGAGTAATTGTTACTTCCTTATAACAACTTAACTAGACTTAATTTTTGCATTTTTTAAGTTGTTTTACAAAAATCATCATTGAATGTCTTCAAATAGATGCTAACATACAAAGAAGAACCATCAGACGAATTGATTGACATTGGGTTAAATATGGGTTGTGAGTATATGTTGGCATATCATAAATTAATTGTGGAATTTGTAAGCATCTATCGATCTTGTTTTACTTAGATCCGTCTATAATTAATAGAACAAAAAATAATTTTATATTAAATATGTGATTTGTTATGGGGTATAAAACTTGCCGGAAACAAAGTATGGAATTGTGCCAACAGATGAAATCTTGAAAGATGGCGTACTACATGGTTTTGAAAGAATGTGTATAGTTCATGAGTCAATTGTTGCAATGGTACGTCATTTCTTTTCGATTTACATTGATGTATATTATTTAATATTGCGATTTTCATTATTCTCACCAATGTATATACACTCATTACAGTTTATTTTTATGTTTGTAGATGGAAGGTGAAAAAAAAGAAAACAATCAACATCATGAACAAAACATTCCTGAAAATAACCCCAAGTCATGGAAGTAGCTCTAACAGTGACAATAGTTCAAGCGAAGAATGATAATCACTATGTTTGGATATCAAAGCAAGGCGTTATATTTTTTTAAATATTTGACTATGAAATCAGACATTTTGTTTAATGTAATGAACATAGTGTCCCAATTAAAATACAAAGGGATACTAATAACTATCCCATTTTGTATGAAAAATATTATCTTATATATATATATATATATATATATATATATATATATATATATATATATATATATATATATATATATATATATATGTTTTAATTTATTCTATTGTGTTCTCCATTGTCGTTGTGAAATGTAACACCACTGAATAAATTTATGGATGATTAAATATTATAATGAAGAGATGTAAAATTTGATGATATGATATAACAAATTAATCCAAACATCGCATTCAAATGTACTAATAAAAATTTAATTCATATGAATACTGTTATAAGATATGTGTCGTCTTTTGATGAAAAGTGAATATTAAAAATCACAATAATTATGATATGATATAACAAATTAATCCAAACATCACATTCAAATGCATTAATAAAAATTTAATTAATATTAATAATGTTATAAGATGTGTCGACTTTTGATGAATAATGAATTTTAAAAAATCACAATAATTGCACTATCACGGGTCGATGTTTCTAAAAAATACAAAATGAACATCGGTGCATGTCAGTTACTGTACATCGGTGCATTTGTATTATACAGCGCACCGGTGCGTTTCTACGACCTATAGGCACCGCACAAATACCAATACCAATTATAAATCTCGGTGCGTTTGTGAAATATTGCGCGCCGATGCGTTTATGTGAGTCTATGCACCGGTGCATTTGTACGACCTATGGGTACCTCACAAATACCAATACGAATTAGAAAAAACAGTGCGTTTGTCTGATATTGCGCACTGGTGCATTTATATAACTCGACGTACTGGTGCGTTGAGATGACCTATGGGCACCGCACAAATCCCAAGACCAATTAGAACGGCCCCGTGCATTGTATCACCAACACTGCGCCCCAGTGCGGTTTTATACCTTGACAGTCCCGTGCATGCACCTTCGACCGCCCCGGGCCACCTTCTAGATGACACGCACCGGTGCGTTGACACATTAGTAGCGCACCGATGAAAAAAACATCCGTAATAACTTTCGGCCGCCCAGTTTTTTTAATTATGTTGAAATTATGTTAAAATCTCCGCCAAAACCTCCATAACCATAAACGGATGTTGTAGCAAATGTGTTTTTGACAATTTTGGCCAATTTTATAACACTAAAAACCTCCTTTATAACCACCGCTAGAGGGTCTTTTCCGTGTAGTGTCAACATGCATATCTTGAAGAGTTTTCTTCATCCATAGTATGTGTGTACAATAAGTGGTTGCTTCTATATATTCAACTTCGGCTATGGAAAAAGAGATATGACTTTGTTTCTTGCTTGCCCAAGAGACCAAACAATCTCCAAAAAAGTGAGTTGCTCCTGAAGTACTTTTCCTGTCATCAATACTACCAGCCCAATCAACATCAGTCAAAGTAATCAAATTTAAATGCTTACCTTCGGGATACCATAATCCATAGTCAAGAGTGCCTTACAGGTACTTGAATATCCTCTTTACAACATTAAGATGAGTCTCCTTGGGATTAGCTTTAAATTTTAAGACCAATCCTACAACTTGCATGATATCAGGCCTAAAAGAAGTTAGATACAATAAGTTGTCAATCATGGAACGATAAATGGACTGATTTACCTCTAGTTATTCATCATCTTTACTCAATTTACAATTGGTAACCATAAGAGTACACATTGGTTTGTAATCTTCCATGCCAAATTGTTTTAATTTCTCTCTATGATACTTTGATTGAGAAATAAAAATGCCTTTTTCATCTTGAATAACTTGCAAACCAAGAAATAAAGTAAGTTCACCCAACAATGACATCTCAAATTATTTTTGCATTTCTTGTACAAAATTTTGGCCCATCTTCTCCAAATCGCTCCCAAAAATAATATCATCTACATACACAACAATTATTAGAAAATGATCATATTCAAATTTGATATATAAATTAATGTTCGTGGATCCCTTTTTCAAGCCATAAAGAGCCTTTTTCAAACTGCAAACTAGATTCTAATCATCGGCCAATAAGAAACCTTCAGGCTGGTCTATATAAACTTCCTCTTCTAGATCACCATTCAAGAAATTTGATTTTACATCCATATGATAAACTTTAATTTTCTTGTAGCATGCAAAGGCCAAAAACATTATTATAACATCTAATCTACCTATAGGTGAAAAAGCTTCATCAAAATCTATACCTTCTACCTGAGTATACCCTTTGCACACAAGTCTTGCTTTGTTCCTTACCACTTTGCCTTCTTCATCTAGCTTGTTCTTGAACACCCACTTGGTTCCAATGATGTTTTTTTCCTTTTCCCTTGTCACAAGCTCCCATTTATTTTTCTTCTCAATCTGATCTAATTATTCATTCATTTCTTTGACCCAATGTTCATCTTCTTTGGCCTCATTGAAGCTTTTGGGTTCTATTTGAGACAATAATGAAAAATGAGCTTGATTGAAGCTATCCAATAATTTCCTCATTGTTTTCACTCCAAGCTCTTTGTTTCCAATAATTTGACTTTCCGGGTGCTTATTTTAAATGTGACTTGGTGGAGCCTTCTTTGTAGTGGAGGTCTTTTTCTCTTCTTCCTCTTCTTTAGAACTTTCTTGGTCCTCATATTCTATGAAATCATGATCAACTGCAACATATTTGAAATCATTAGATTTAAGAAAATCTTCATCAACAACAATATCAATACCTTAGATTACCTTTTTTTCTCTCTTGTTGTAGCATTTGTATCCCTTGGTCTTGAAGGAATAACCAAGGAATATGCCTTCATTAGCTCTTGGTTTGAACTTGCCAATTTTGTCTTTCGTCCTCTTGATGTAGCATTTGCTCCCAGATATTTTTAAGTGGAAAAATTTTGTTGGGCTTCCTTTCCACAACTCATATGGGGTTTTGTCACTGTTAGGCCTAAGAATAACTCTATTGGCCAAATAAATTTTTGTTTGAGCTGCTTCACCCCAAAAAGTATCTAAGACACCAGCTTCATCCAACATAGCTCGTGCCATATTTGTACCAACCTGTTTTTCCTCTTCAATACACCATTTTGTTTTGGTGTTATAGTTATGGAGTATTTCCTCTTGATCCCATGCTCCTCAAAAAAATCATCAAATTATTTGGACATGAACTCACCTCCTCTATCATATCTAAGCCACTTTATCTTCAAAGCAATCTCATTTTCAACAAGTGCCTTAAAATACTTAAACTTGTTGAAAGCTTCTAATTTTTCTTTCATGAGCATAATCCATGTGGATCTAGTGAAGTCATCAATAAATAATATCAAACATATCTCACCTCTTGGACTTTTATTCCTTGTAGGGCAACATACATCCGCATGCACTGGCTCCAATGGTCTGCTTGTAGTGAACTCCTTGGATTTGAAATGCACTCTTGTTTGTTTCCCAAATTGGCATGACTTGCATATTGTGCTATCAGCTAGTTTACCAACCTTGGTAATCCTCTAACTGCTCCAATATTTATATTTTTGACTAGATTATCAAAATTAACATGACCCAATCTTCTATGCCATAGCCAATATTCTTCTATTTTTTTCATGCAACAACTATATCTAGTGTCATAAAAAGTATACATGTTGTTGTCACTTCTAATGGCCTTTGCCACTATATTTCATGATTTTGCATTTTTGATCTCACACTCTTTAGATTCGAAAGTCACCTCATTCCCATTATCACAAACATGACTCACACCAAGGAGATTGTGCTTCAATCCATCAACATAAAGCACATTTTGAGCTTTGGTCTTCTTGTCCAATCTAACAGTTCTTTTGCCTCTGATGGGAACTGTTGCATCATTTCCAAAACCAAAATTTCCCTTTTTGTACTCTTTTAGCTATAGGAATTTTCTCTTATCACCAATCATGTGCCTAGAGCAACCACTATCAATCAACCATTTCTCATGCTGATGATAAGCTATCAATGCAAGCTCACAATTGTCTTCCTTTCTCTTCCATATTTTCTCAACTTTTTGTTGATTAGATTTATCTTGAGTGTGTTGCATGAAGGAATTTGGAAGGCTAGATCTGCATTCACTAACTTTGTGACCAAAGTTATTGCATCTTAAACACTCAATCTCATTCGTTTGTGGAGCAAAAGAATTATTTCCCTTTTCATGCAAAGAAATTGGACCTTAAGCAACTCTTGATCTATCAAAATTTCTTCTAGGAAAAATCTTCAACATGCAATTTATGGCTTTGTGTCCAAAATTATTACATGAAAAACAATAAACATAAAACGATGCCGGATACTTAACCTTTTGTTGCCCCGATGGAGGATTGAAATTTGAGGATCTTGCTTGCTTCACTTGCTGATTTTCTAATTTAATTTCAGCTTCATTCTTTTGCTCATTCTTGTTAATCGTAACAATATTTTTTTGATTTTCGTTTCCTTTCGAAGGATCTGCATAACTCGTGCTTGGATGATCTTTGACATTTTTTAGAGGAGGCTTAAACCCAAAAATATTTTTGTCCTCTAGTGACCTTTCCATGTTGAGGATATTTTGCAAGGTTTAAGATGCCTTGACAAATTTTTTATTTAAGCATGATTTAGCTTCTGCTTTTGATAGATTTTCCCTTAATGCAACGATTTCTTCCTCAATTTTGTGACAATTTTCTTTATATTCTTCTCGCGGATTGGTGAGCACATTCTCCTTCATTTTTTCTTCTTCCAATCTCTCTTTAAGCAAATGATGTCTTCTTCATGAGTGCATGCAATGGGAGCTCCTCCAATATTCTGCTTCAAATATTCATTTTCTTTCTCCAACTCGGCCATAATAATTTGTTGAACCACAATTTCCTGCAGCAAATTTTCCTTGAATTTCTCTGTAATTTCTCAAGTTCACCCAACTCGGTCTTCAAATAATTATCAACCAAAGAGGGTTTATTCCCCTTTATTTTTTGTATTTCCTCTTTCAGCAGCTTATTTTTATTTCTAGCTTTTCTTAGCTCATCAAGTGTAGTAATGAGTTCACCTTCATAGCCAATTTATCCATCCTCAAGATCTGGTTATTATTTGGACTCAAAATCCATAAGAACGCATTCATTGTGCTCTTCTTCTTCTTATGAAGATTTCTCACTACTTTCATCTGAAATATCACTTTCTTCTTTGGATTAGTAACTCCTCTTTTGAGCTTTAACTTTTCGAAATTTCTGAGATTTATCCTTGCTCTTCATATCCTTCCTCTTTTCCTCCTTTTTACTTCTTTTGTGTGGACATTTTGCAGAAAAATGTCTAACTTCTCCACATTTGAAACACTTTAAAGGAAGGATGCCTTTATACTTTCCAGTACCTCTCTTTAATCTATTGGAAAACTGAGAAAATTCTTCATCAGATTCACTACTAGAGTATTCTTCTTCTTCCTTGATTATCTTTGGAAGTTTCTTGATATTTTTGGTATCGTCCTTAACCTTCTTGGAAGCCTTGAATGCAACTTCACTAAATTCATATTTCTCTTCTATAATACACATCTCATAAGCTGTAAGAATTCCAAGCAATTTCTCCATAGTGAGAGTGCTCAAATAAGATATTTCCTCAATAACAAGAACCTTGGGGTTAAATCTTGTTGGTAAATACCTCAATATGTTTTGAATAATGACTTCATCTTCAACTTTTTCATCAATTCTCTTGATCAAATTGGTCATTGTTTCAACTCTTCGAAAATATTTTTCAATAGTTTCATATTCCTTCATTTTCAAGCTCTCAAACCTCATTCTATAGGTTTTTAGCTTCACTTTCTTCACCTTATTATCACCTTCATAACTATTCTCAAGTTTTTCCCAAACTTCTTTAGCTTATTTGCAATCCATGACTTTTATTAGCTCATTCTCACTAAGTCCTGCAATGATAGCATTTCTAGCTTTGGCATTGTTTTGGTACTTCTTATTTTCATCAGTATCTAAAGTAAGAACATCGGGGAAAACATATATAGACACTACAGTAGAGAAGACATCAACACCCAAACTCATGAGATGCCCCTCCATTCTCATCTTCCATAAGTTGTAGTTTTCACCATAAAAAATTGGAACTTTCATATCATGTCCAACCATTGTCCCTTCTCAAATTCTCCTTTCAGCGGTTAAGTTGTAGCAAAGGAGCCGACTCTGATACCAATTGTTAGACAAAATTAATACTGAAAGGGGGGTGTGAATCAAGATTACGAAAATATAAAAAATATTTATGCAAATATAACTTATTCATAAATTTACTTTAGAAAGATATAACAAGATAATGCACATGAAAAACACAAGAAATCATCACATGTAGACACGCAAATTTAAGGTGGAAAAACCCCCTCCAAGGAAAAAAAATCACCAAATTGTTTGCAACTTCTTCATATTATCTATTGCTTCAAAATATTCTCATTACATCAACTTACACCCACTAGCAATGGAGCACTCACCCCTAGACTGAAATGAGAAATGTTGGCCACAACCAACTTGGAGCACCCACTCCTAAAATAGACAATCAACATGCACTTAGCTTGAAGCCCCTACTCCAAGCAATAACAATTCTGCTCCAAGAAAATATGATTCAAAACTGAAAATACAGTTGCATCAACAAAACATGCAACAAATAAACACACTCACGCAGCCACAATTCCACAATCCAATTGCGAGAACAAAACTCTCCATACGCACTCTCCAAAATAATCTTCAATCTATGCACACACAACTCTAACAACTGAAGAATAATCTCTAAATCACACTACAATTCTAAAGCTCTAAACTCACTGCAAAACTCACTAGTTTTGCATTTGTACTTCATGCACAATCACTCACTCACACTACTAGAGAACCAACCAAATGAGCAACCTTTCTTCACATATTTGTAATATCTAAGATTAATTAATTCTTCAAGTGATGGATCTCACTCAAAACCTGTTCACGCGCTTCATATTTCATTGAGATGGAATTTTTTACCAAATCAAGCCACTCATTCCACCAACCTCTTGATAATTTCAACTTTGATCACTTTCTGGAGACCCCACAACTTGTCATGAACTTTTTTCTGGAAAATTTTGACAATAAGCTTCACAAAAAAACAAAAAACAAAAAACAAAAAAAAACCAAATGAGCACGCGAAATCTGGAGATTTCTTCATGTTTTTCCTCGGTCACTTGCACAATACTGATCATATTCGGTCAGTCGTTGTTGTGAAGAGAATCCCCTCTACGGATAGAAGCGATATCTCTAGCCCTAGAGTGGGTCTAGCAACGCACAAGACCATCTAATGTACTCTTTCCTAGATTATATTCAAAGCGAAATAGGAAGAAGAAGAACCTACCTCTTCCTGATGTTATCGTTCAATCCTTCGATGAAGACCTTGATCCACGATCCTTCAGGCTCGCTCCCTGCTACTTGTGACGTTCGAATACCAGTAGGAGATCAAGAGACAACAAAAATCGTAACACAAAACATAACATACATTGAATACAAACTACCTAACATATCAAGGAGCATTAGGCTACTTGTATAGATATCCAAACAATTATGGAAAGTGAAAAAAGAGGAAGGTTATAATCGTGGCCTTGATGTTGGAGGCCTCCATTTGGTGATGTCCAAGTCCAAACTGAGGCTCTTCAAGAAATCCTTCCCCCGAATGGAAATTTAGGCATTATCATAGTATACGGATACAAAGGATTAATGATCAGACCAGCGCAACAATGACCAACTAGTAGTGGAGGGATGGGATTCAATTTATAGGAAGGGAAAGGGTGTTAGGAGCCCATAAAAGAATGATGAAGGCCCAATTCTCAAGGGAAAATACCCTATTGATAAGCTCAAGAGCTCCAAATGAGAGATCTCGACCATAAATATCCAACTTGTTGTTTTGGAAGCTTCTAGTGCACAAAGCTTCTCCTCCATTTGAGGAAACACTGCTAGAAAGGGATCAACGCGGTTTTTACCATAAAAGGCATGTTGGTGATGTGAGGTCAAAGTGCTGAAACCTGCCATCAGCACGAGCAGTCAACTGGCGTGCGCTAACCCAAAAATTTAGGATTTCAGCAAGGCATCTTCAGAAATTATTCAAGATAGTTTTATTTTAGTATTCAAAGGATATATTGATGTAATATGTGAGGTGGATATAGTGCATAGTATTCACCACAGGGAACTTCAGGATCAGGGATGGGAAGTGAACAGGGTGAAAAATTACTCTGTAACAAATGCCCCCTAAAGCATGAAGGCAAAACAAGGAGTGATGGGTGAAATGCTTTAAGAACCAAGGCAAGGACTCGGAATATCGCCAAGAAACCTGCCAAATCAAACACAATACAATATATGCCATCTTTGATATGAATATGCCTAATAACATATCTATGAATAGGCATCAAATAACACATGAACCCATGGCATGGTCGCAACCATCCATTTGAAGGATATCATATAAATGGATCCATGATATGGTCGCATCCATCCATATAGAAAGGATCATGTGTACAATCATGAACACCTGGTAACTCCACGCAGTCTAGATAATAATATATGTGATATAGGGTCTTCGTCTCTATCTCGATATACCCACTGTACGAATCAAACCATGTGAATATATGTATTGATGTCAAACATGGTAGAAACCACCTTATTACTAGTCAATAATGTAAACTATTAATAGGCAGGAGAGAAACCACCAATAATGACGATGGTCCTCAAGGTACAACAACACAATATACAAGTGTGAATAAATGAGTTGAATTCAAACACTTTTCGAATCATCTTATCGAAGGCCAATGATGTGAACCTTTCGTTGAACACAGAGAACTTGCCATTGAGGCATGCAAGCTCCAAGGTACTGAAAATAATTTCCTAAATCATCTTCCTGGATAATGAGTTGAAGTTGACATGAAGTGATCTATCGAAGGAGGGCCACAATGATTCCCACATCATCGCCACACAATAAAGGATTTCTCAAGAGGATAGGAGTGATTCAGGACTGTAGCAGAGAGGGTCAAATAAGCAGAGGATGTTTGATTGTTACAACAAGGACTTCTCTTGAACATATCGGCGACACAACTCCGGATTATGTCAGCATTTGACTCAAAGTAGGATCAGAGTTCATGATGACAAAAAATGATGATAAGATAAGAGGCAAATTGATTTCCCAAACCCAATATGGTAAGTGACGAAGGAAGGATATCCCCAACCCGACACGAACTACAGATGAGTGTCATGTTCAAGTGCGACATGCTGCATAAAAACACATAGGATGTTCCACTTTCAATTTTCCCCCATTATTGTTAACGAGTACCTCTTTATTTTTTATAACAAGTTTGAAGAGGATAACATATGCTTAGCATATAAGTTCATTCTTTGAATGAATCCATCCTAGTAAGTTTAACGAGCCCTAGGAAGGAGTAACTCGATCTTGTCATGGTGACAAGTTTTTCGCCATTTTAAATTTTACGAGTCCAACAAAAGAGTAACTCGATGTATTTTTCATGTTTAGAGAGTTTGAAAAAGAGACGAAAAATAAAAATCCATCACGTCTCTTTTCGTAACTCGTCCCACAAATCTGAAAAGGTAGAAAAAAATATCTAAGAGAACCTCTTGACCATATTCGATTAAGGTATTCCTTTTTTGTAAATAGTAAATCTCAGCCTGAAAAAGGGGTAAACGTATACTGAGACCACATCAATTCATTTAATCTAACAAGTTCAAAATGACAAGTAATCGACGATATTTTCAGTTTTCGAGAGTCAGGAAAGGGCTTAAAGATGACTCCAAGGGGTTCCCTTTTCGTTTATTTTTAACTTGTCTTTTAAAAAAAAAAAAAAAAAACTCGTTAAATTAGTCAAAAATAGTCACAGTTACCGTTAAAAATATCTTGTTGTTGCACAAAGAGAACCACACATCACTAATATCGAGAAAAATAATAAAATATTGGCAAAAATATGTTTAAAACTTATAAATAGACTAAAAGTAAAAACATTTTTACCATTTCACTTTGGGTAAAATGGAGAAACACATTTTACCCCATTTTCCTTCAATCTTCAGACAAGCAGTGCGGCCGATCTAGGACACCATTTGATGATACGTCAGTTGCAGGTATGAGCTCTGCCTTTTCTCAGCATTTTCATTCCATTTTTAAGTCATTTTAGTTGGAAATTTCATGATTTAGGAGGGGATTTTAAAATTATATGTCATGGGTGATCGACGCAGCTCTTTAAGAAATCCTTCCCCCAAATGGAAATTTAAGCATTATCACAGTATAGGGATACAAAGGATTAATGATCAGACCAGTCCAAAAATGACCAACCAGTAGTGGAGGGATGGGATTCAATTTATAGGAAGGGAGAGGGAGTTAGGAGCCCATAAAAGAACAAGGAAGGCCCACTTCTCAAAGGAAAATCCCCTATTAATAAGATCAATAAATCCAAATGAGAGAGCTCAACCATATCTCCACCAAACAATATCCAGCTAGTCGTTCTGGAAGTTGCTAGTGCATGAAGCTTCTCCTCCATTTGAGGAAATATTGCCAGAAAGGGATCAACGCAGTTTTTCCCATCAAAAGCATGCTGGCAGCCCAAGGTCAAAGTGCTACAACATGCCATCAGCACAGGCAGTCAACTGGCTAAGTGTGTGTTGAGGCCCTGAAAATCGGTGCAATAACATCGGGGAAAGACACCCAGTCGGGAACTTAAAAAACGTCCCTTATCCGTTTGGTATGGTGGCTCCGACTGGATTTATGGGATTAGTTTCCGAGTGAAATATAATTGGGTGAATGGATGGTATTATAATTGATTGTAACTTGGTATATGGGAGTGATAACAAGCTTAAATTAAATAAATATACCTATCTATATCTATCTCGGGATGAATTATTCTCTATGTGTGATTTATAAAGATGA
This sequence comes from Pinus albicaulis, assembly GCA_034641835.2. Lineage (NCBI taxonomy): Eukaryota > Viridiplantae > Streptophyta > Pinopsida > Pinales > Pinaceae > Pinus > Pinus albicaulis. Next base: position 1,127,923,439 of record CM076572.1, on the reverse strand, counting down.
TCTTTCAGCGAATACAAATAAAGATTATACATACACTTAGAGATATGAAAACAATTTGAAATAATTGATTTAATTAAATAGTTAATTAAATCAATTGGATAAGACTATATCGCATATGTTTATTGCATGTATTAAATATGTACCAAAAGATAGCAATCTAACATGTTCAAAATTGAGTTAATGCCTGATTGTTTTCAAATAGATACATGAAACAAAACACCATAAAAAATAACCATTTCTCATTTGGAACAAAAAATTAACATATAGGATAAAAGTACCATGTATGCACTAACTCTGCTCATTTGAAAACAATATTTGGTCCAGCCCTTTCTATTAAGAAAAATTTAAGAGTACAAAAGTGTGACTTTTGTAAAGTCTTTCTTTCAAAATTTCAGGACCCCTTCTTAAAAGATATGAAGGGGTTTATATAATAAAATAGAAAGTCTTAAAAATAGTAACTACAATAAAAGTTGAGGAGGTTTAAACAACTCTCCTTAAACTAAGTAAAAATAAAACAGAAACTGAAATTAAAGGGGTGATTTGCTTGATGGTTGTCTCATTGTCTCATCATCCATTCGTTCCTTCAGTTGAAGGATGTTAAGCATAGGCTTAACCTCGAGAGGTTGGCCTGGCCTGATGCACAGTTGTCTAGTGAAGATTGCATCTGAAATGGAGGCAACATATAGGAAGAAGTATCTGTAAGGCAACGCAAAATAAGCCATTGTCTATGTGATTTTACCAAGCATCTCCAATACTTATCCCAATCTATTTTTTCCAACTTTCTAATGTTTTCCTCTTTGAACTTGGAAACTTCTTGACATTGCCTTATCAAATCTTTCACAATAGGAAGTGAACCAAGAGGGCATCTATCAATAAGATTGGCAGCGATGAGATTTTCACTAACTATTTCAACAATATTATTAGCCACGTATCTTGCTCTGTAGATGGCTTTTTCAACATGTTTCAATTGTATGTCCTAGTCAGTAAATAATATTTTCTTTTTAGAGTCCTCAATCCTGGGAAAATTGGCCTTTAGGCCATCAGCAGTATCCTGCTAGGTGATATACTGTGAAACTTTATCATCAATCTCATCGAAACTGATTCTCTGGTATCCTTGGAGTTTCTGGTTAAACTCCTTCCAGGCATCATTCAAATTACTTGGGAAATCTAAATCCATGGTTTGAATTTCAACAAATTTATCTTCTTTAGTTTTACTAAGGACTTCAGATCCTTAGGTGAGTGTTCCTTTTCCTTTTCCTTTTCTGTTATGGGTTGGGATACTTCTAGCATTTTCAAAGAAATCCCTTCCAGTATTTTGTTCCTATATTTCTTAAAATTTGACAATTGTTGTGGATGGAGGCGTAGCGCTGCTAACTTCTGAATTGTGGAGTAATTATCGACTGACTCAAACAAGACATCGAACTCATCATCTTCATGTACAAAAGGTCTGAATTTAACTTGAGTGGTAAAACCATTGCCAACTTGATTTGGGCCGTATTTTTTGTTAACATTCAATTTGGTTGACCTCTAATCATGCATGTTTATAGTTGTCCAAAGTGTAAACACCACAGTGAATTGGAGAGGAGGGTTGTGAAGCTCTCTTAGCTTCTTTAAGAAACATAGTTAATATGTTGCCAACAATTTTATAAGCTAATTCTCTTGCGAGAAGGTTATCAGGAACATATAATGGTAAAACATGTGATCGAGCCAGGCTCCCAAAGACTCTGACATAGGTAAAAAATTCTTCTCCAAACCATTTTCCAATGGAGGAGAAGTCAACTTGAGCTTCTTTAGACAACTTGGGGGCTTTCTAATTGAACACAAATTGAAACAAAGGGAGCATAACTCCATGGCAAATTTTATAAAAATGGTTTTCATATTTTGACTCCCATAACATGTTATGATAGACATGAATGGGAAGAGGGTCCTGGGTAGTCCATTTCCAACTCATGGCTGGAAAATATGAAGTGAAACATACAACGTCCATGATATAAGCACTCATATAAAATGGGGGAAATTTTTTGGAGGAAATAGAACGATTTTTTCTATATTCCAAAATTTGAGTAGCAATATTGTTGGACAAAATGGTCTCCCAATCCATAATATAAGAATCTACAACTGCGTCCATCAAGGGAACCCATTCAACTAAAAATTTTGTAGTGTCAGGCTGACCAAAGAGCCTACACATCATTGCATCAACATAACAATAGGGACTAGCAAGGGAGTTAGTAGAATCCATACCCTTATCATCATTTTTGTGTTTATTCAGGTTGTTTCTCCAATGCTTGATTGAATTTGACTTCAACTCATTCTCGTTGGTGAATTGCACCAGAAATTCCTTGTCATAGAACTTTTCTGGGTCTGGAATGTGATACATCAACTTCAAGTCTTATGCTTTAAAATAACCTATCATCGTTCGTCTGATGGTTAAGACATTCATGTCCCCAATGTTGAGGTTGTTGATTATCCATCTCACCATATCAGTATATGGTAGAATTTTAGGGCGCGTAGCAACTCGGTGCAAAAAATAATTGGCCACTTCTTCTATAGTAGCTTCTCAAGAATCAAAAGCATCAGCAGTAACTTTCGGTTGAACCCTATGGGTTTTCTCATCCTCAAACAACTTATACATCGCTTCACAGGAGGAAGAACCACTTTTCAGCCCGCATGCTATGTCTATAAATAGAGGAAGCATTTATGTTCTTTCACTTATGGTAGGTGCGGGATTTATAGGTACCATATTTTTCTTAGCTTTTTTTACAGCTTTCGACATCTCCGAAGAGATATGTTTATTTGGACTCACCTGTGAACAATGAAGAATGATAAGTAGAACGAGGCAATTTTGATTTACAAATGCGCAAGTACAGTAATAATGGAAACAATCAAACGAATGAAACTCGGCACGCGATTAATACATAAATTCAATGCTTCTTGCAGTCAAATCATTTTTGGAGGCATGGGCTATAAAATTGTTTAAGATATGGCATTAATGGTCAGTATGGGTTGATGTGCCCATGTAATCATTCCAACATTTAAATGAGATTTGTCGTATCGTGGTGTTATTCATGTGTGGATCTTTATAAAATGTCGATCAACTACTTTTTGTCGACTACGATATCACAATCGCAATATCGATGAAAATGAATGAAGGGAAAGAGTGGTCACAAAGTGAAAGTGTGATGCGACAAAGTATATCGCATCGGGGAAATGTGAAGGATGATATTAAGACCGTTGGGGTAGAACTACGATATGTGACTTGTGATTTTCCTACATGGCAGAAGTGGGTCCCGTAGTTTCTTTCCTATAGAATTTGTTTGGAAAATGCATGTTTCCTTGAATAAAGCGCTTCGATATATATCACATTGCAATATGTGTTGAGTGGATTTTAAGAGCCATATGTGTTTCATTGTGATATTGTGATTGCAATTTAGTGATCATTCTCCACTCAAGTGTTTTTAAGGCTAAAATCAAGGTTTTTTACCCCCTTTTATTCCTATTTCTATTTAAATTAATCACTTAAGGGTCTTATTTGTTTTACTCTATAAGTTTTAAAAGGGTCACCATTATTTTTCTAAGGTAACTATGCTAAAATAATGGGGGTTATTGAATAGCACAACATTGTGCTAACCCAAAAATTTAGGGTTTGAGAAGGGCTTCTTCAAAAATTCTTCAAGGCAGTTTTCTTTTAGTATTCAAAGGATATCTTGATGTAATCTCTATGTTGGATATACTGCACAGTATTCACCACTGGGCACTTCAGGATCAGGGACGGGAAGTGAACGGGGTGACAAATTACTATGTAACAGTCGCTCCCTCAATAGAACAAGTCAATGACTAGGAAGTTTCAGTCGCTCCCTCAACAGAACAAGTCGATGACTAGGAAGTTTTAGTCGCTCCCACAAGCCTTTATGCACACTACTGGGGCAAAGCATTAGGAAAAATAAGAGATATAGTCCTACAACTTGCAACATAGCTCTAGGAGGGTGACATGACCTGTAAACCATCCTTACAAGCTTAAAATGACATCAGGAAACCAACTACATGACTCAACAAGCCTCTACAGGCATCATCAACTAGACCTCTAGTACACATGTAGCTCAACTTCTTATGAGGCCATATTACATCATGACATATAATCTACAGGCCTTGTAAGACTTATGACAACATTTTACATCAACATGAAAACATTCAACAAGTGTACAATAGACTCTAGATGAAACATAGGGACTCATGAGTACATACTTCAACAAATAACATCAATGGCCACACAAATAGGCCAACAATAATCTATCAATTTCAAAGTATCTCATTAAGTGGAAGAACTTATCTGCTAGAGATTCCACATGTTAAGATGATTATTTTATACAGCAGCATCCATAACTACTCAAGTGTTAAGGACAATGATTTTTTGAAGGACACGTTAGGTCCCTATAATACTAGTGTAGCCCCCATATTGTTATTCTTGTGTCCCATAGAAACCCACTATTGTTATTGTTGTGCCCTTATATTATTATTTTTATGTAGGCACTAGTTATATTGTGACCCTTTGGACTCCTATGTATACCAAGGAGGTCTTATCATTTTTATCATGGAAGAATTGTTCATTTATGTGATGTAAAAGGAGGTTGCCCCCTAAAAGAGGTTTATTTTCAAGTCGTTGATCTATCTTCTTCTTCTTATTCTTCTTCTTCTTTTTTTGATCTGGTTACATAACAATCTTCTTGAACTTACTTTCTTATTTCAAATCCTTTGGAATTGAATGTGAGATCATACCCTTGATCAACCATTTGACCTAAACTTAGTAGATTGTGCTTCAATCCTTCAACAAGCAAAACATTTGTAGTTTTTTCCCTTCCATCATCAAGGTTGATTGTGACCTTTACAACAATCCTTCATGTATCATTATTTCCAAGGATGACACTACCTCCTTTACAACAATTCTTCGCGCTACTCTTGCTCTCTTCTCCATATCTTCATAGTTTGATTTCCACTGATGATGATGTATTATTTTCTTCTTTGATCTTGAGGCCTTAATATACTACCTTTGCAATCATGATCATTGTGTGAAAATTTGTTGCACTTTAGACATTCAATTGATCCAGTAAGGGAGAAAATGAATTGAGCTTTTTGATTCCATTATTGTAGGAATTTCTAAATATTATATGGATTCTTATTGAGGTTTAATAAGGCCATTTTCTTATTCTTTCTCTAAAATAGTATGCTTTGTGGCCAAAGTTAAGATAAATAAAAAAAATATCCGTTAAAGAAATCTAAGTACCTTAATTTGAATGGTATTCTTGAAGGAATTGTTCCTTTTAAAGGAATTGACTTGCTTTCGATGCTTGCTTAAAAATTTAATACTTCTATTGTTTTCCATTACTACTTGTGGAATTGATATGATTTTACTTTAACTAATCCTCACTTACTTTCCTCTTGTTTGTGTGGATGGTTTGATCAATATTTTTTTGATCTTTGGATTTCTTTCTCACTATGTTTGACTATTTGCTAGTTGCTTTAAGCACACTGACATAAGCTTATTGATTCTTCTATCTTTGATGTGTTTACACTTTATTATCCCTTGAAAATTCCATGAACCAATGTATGATTTAATAAAAGGGGATCTTTGGTGACTGAGTATATTATCCAAGATATGATAACTTCTTCTAAAATTTAACTGATTATTTTCCTTTTCAAATCATTTCTCAAGGAAACAATCTCAACTTCTAGTTTCTCACAACCTCTTTCCATTTATTCCAGTTGGATTGTCACCACTTATTTCATTCTCCTTGCTTCTTCTAATTGATTTTTAAGGATGAGAACATTTTTCTCTATTTCACAAAGATCATGATTCTTGTCTTCATACTCTTGCAATAGACCCTTCTGACTTTTGTTTATTATTGTGAGTCACTTTATCTTTTCTAAGGTAGTAGAGAGCTCACCTTGAAAATATTTTTTAACTTTAATTTCCTCCTCTACATTTGGCTTCTTTTCTTTGTTATCTTTATTTTTTTTATCATAAGTTTGAGCACTCATGTTTAGAAAATAATCTTCATCATCATCTTCATATTTTGGAAATGGGCATCCAAAGTAAAATGACCTTCATTACCAAAGTTGAAATAGTGTGGAAGATTACATTTTCATTTGCTAGTTCCATTTGAGATAGTTGTGTTGCATCTGATTTATTTTCCCAAGGCCATGAGTAGGAATTATTCTTGATTGTTATCAAATGTATTTTCATCACTATCTTGTGATGAGTTGCTATCTTCCTTGGAATAGAAACTTCTCTTCTTAAGAGATCTTCCCTTTCTATTTATAAGAAATTTACCTCCATTTCTATGTTTTTTTTCAACATCACTATCTTCTGATTTCCAATATGGAAATTTTGATGCAACCTATTATACCACACCTAAAACATTTGAATGGTAGCTTACCTTTATATTTTCCAGAACCTCTCTTCAACTTTCTCATGAATTGTACTTTTTTTTCATTTGATTCAGGGCTAGAGTGATCATGGTCCTTGTGTCCTTTTTTGTTTTATTTAATGCTCTGAAGGCTAATTCCTTTAGTATGAACTTCTCTTTTCTAGTTCTCATCTCATATACAATGAGTATTCCACGTAATTAATCCATCTTGAAGTTTTCAATATCTTTCATTTCTTCAATATTCATAACCTTTGGATTGAACCTCAATGGAAGAGAACTCGAGACTTTCTGAGCAATTGTTGATTCTTAAATATTTTCACCAATCCTTTAATAATGTTCACAATTTCATCTACTCAACGAAAAAAATCTACAATGTTTTTTTCTTAATTCATCTTTAAATTTTCAAATTGTGTTCTATGAGTTTGACATTTAGCCCCTTTTACATTTTCATCTCCTTCATAAATTCTTTGAAGCTTGTTCCAAACATTTTGAGTAGAGTCATAGTGCATTACCTTGAAAAAACTGATGTATCAAGACCATTCAAAATGGCATTCATTGCTTTGGAATTATTTATTTGAGCCTTCTTCTCATCTGTATTCGTTGGAGGAATTTCTGGAACTTTATAACCTTCTACCACTAAATTCCAAACATTAGCACCAAGAGACATTAGATGTTCCCTCATTCTTATATTCCAAAAAACATAATATGATCCATCCAATAATGGAAATATAATTGCATAAGATCCATCATGACTAGTAATGGTCCCTTTGTGATCTACCTTCTAGTGGTTAAATTACCTCTAAAGGAACCTATTCTAATACCAATTGTTGGATTTCACAAATAATTAGTATGATGACAATTTTCACATATTTAATGTCATTCAAACCTAATAAAACATCAATCTCATAAATTGAATAAGTAACACGAAATATACGTGGAAAACCACGCGGGAGAAAACCACAAAACTTCTTTTTATGAAAACTTGTGTAGGCACCAACCTACAAGAGACATCAATATCCTATGCTTCTTTGTAGGCACCAACCTACGAGAGACACCAATCTCCTCTACTACTTTGTAGGAAACAACTTATAGGATAAACCAACCCCTTTCACTGTTTTGTAGGAACCAACCTATATGAGACCCTAATACCCTATGTTTATTTATAGGCACCAACCTAAAGGAGACACCAATCCCCTCTGCTATTTTATAGGCACCAACCTACAAGAGACAACAATCCCCGCTTCTGCAAATAATTGTAGGCACAAACCTACTTTCTTGCTTCCTCACATTGTCTGTTAGTTACTTAAACTTCACAAGTCTACTTGCTACTTCTGTCGTCACTAGCTCTTTTAGTTACTTATTCCTTCACTAGGTCTATTTGTTGCTTCTTCCTTCACCAAGTCTACTTTTCCCAAAACTTGTTTCTTTTGGGTTCTTCCTAAGAATGAAGTTTATGTATTAAATTTTAAATTTTGTTTTTAAAATATATACCACATCTAGTCTCTTATTTGTCTCATCCAAACTTCACAGTCAAAGACATTTGAGAAAGAAAGTTATAACAAACACGACAAGATAACATGTTTGAAGCATGTTTCATGAGAATTTACTGTTAAAAATAGGAAACTACAGTAAAATTACACTTCGGAAAACTCACTTGATGGAGATAATTATTGCATTTAATTCCTCTTTTTGAGAGGACCAAAATCGACCTAAATATCACTCAAATCGAATAAGGGAAAGTGCACTTATGAAGAAAATCCCACATGTGCATATTTGATAAGGTTGGCCCTAAAGAAAAGTCGACACCCTTGGAAGGATATAAATACAAGAGACCTCTACCTCATTTGGACATAATCATGAAACAATATTTTATCTTGGTTTTTGGCTCGCACAGGTCTAAGGCTTGTCCGGGGAGGAATAGGTTCACTTTGAAGTGAAATTGCAGCGTCTGAAGCTCACATTTCAGATCTAGGGTTTTGGGCCATAGTTATAGCCACAACACAAGAAGGTTTTGACCATAGTCACTCCCACATAGGCTCATGTGTGTGATTGGAGCCTTCCGGTCACAAAGACAACTCACTATGCATGCGACCGAGGGTTAGGGTTGTAGAATCGCATTCGCACGCTCGCCTTAGTCCATATCTTACCCTGGTCACTCACATGCTAGGCTTAAGGGAGCGACTAGACTGCTATAGTCACTCGGATGACTCCTCCTCCATGTGACTGGGATCTAAATGATGAAATTTCAGTTGTTTGAAGATTTCACTCAGTGACTGCAGTGTTCAGAAGTTGACCATAGTCAGCAAGAATTCATTACAGTATTCAGAATCAGGGTTTTGAGTTTAAGCATTGTTGCATAGATGAAAATATGGATAATTGTACACTTTTTGAATAATTTGATGACGATCTAATAATAAGAAGAATTTGAAAGGGTTTTCCCCATAGTGGGTTTTTCCCTGGTCTATGACTAATCCTGGTGTCTTTATGTGTGCACGCTTTTCTTCAATTGTTCCTTTATGTTCTGGTGCATTGATGATGATGATGTTTTTATTTCTATATAATTGCATATGCGACTGAATAATGATGTAAATATGAATAATGTCATGATGTTATAGGGTGAATGCAATGCGTTAATGAAGAAATGCAATTGTCAAAGCAAAGAACAATATAACCCTAAGAAAAATCAACATTGTATCATAATTGGGATGAAGAAAAGTCATGGAGATCACCCTTATGGTGACACCATTGATGGAAGAAAGAGAGGATGGAGGAGACCTAAAAGAATTCTAGGGTTTGTAGGAAACCCTAGGCAATATGTGTATTAGGGTTTGATGGATATTATGAGGTTAGGGTTTGAGAGAAACATTAGCATGGTCAAACTAAAGAGGCTCAAGCGCTTGTGCCAGATTTGATGAAGCCCTAGATGGGATAGTCTTTATGAGGCCTGGTTGCTTATAGAGTTGGTTGAAATATTGAAGGCAACATTGTTATATGTACAATGGAAAGCGATGGCTCTTGAAGGTTGGTTCAAGGGAGAGACAATCACCTCTCGTTGAAGATAACATGCTCCTTTATGTGTTTACTTTTGTTTAGACTTAAATATCTAATTATTGTTTCGATCATTACTTCCTGCATGTATATTTAAGTATTTAGACACTTCTAATCTCTTGATGAGATATGATAAGTGGATCCTTCTTGAGGACCATGGCTAGTGTAGGAAGAGAAGGAATAGCGTTGGAAAAAGTAAAGAGGCACCTGACAAAAAGGTGACAAAGTGCTACAAGATGCACATGTATTTGGATACTACAAGATATGTGTGGCATAGTGTTTCAATGTTATGTTTCAACTGCAAAATTGGATGGCAAGGTAAGCCCTAAGGTATGATGAGAATGTCTCCTTCACAAAATTCACATTCATATGAAAATGATTTGGATTCATGTTTCTTATGATGAAATGATGCACTTTGGTATTGATCCAGTATCTTACCTTTTATACATAATGAACTTCTTGATTCTATGCACCTACTTAATATTGATATTTGATATATTGACATAGTTAATGTTTGGCTAACACCTATCATTTTGGATATCTTGATCCCATGAATAAGGCTAGCACCTTGATTATAATAGATGATAATGTTTGTAAAAGGCATGGTAGCGATGATGATAGAAGTATAACAATGAGATTGATATTCAAGATATTTTGTTGACCATGGTTATGTTTTGATGTGTTTAGTGATTGTGGCATGTGGTAAAATTGAATGCCCTAACTTAATGGATTGAGTTATCTTACAAATAATTAATTCTTATGATCATGATTCTTGAAGTCCACTCCTATTAGCTCTTTGACACTAACCCTTGATGACAGATTGATGTCATGATGAAGTAGCCGATGATAACATAATATAACAACGATGAATATATGGTGTGACTTTATGATCTAACAAATCTGGTGATGCATGATAACATTATAGAAAGTGGATTCCCATTCAGAGGGAGAATCTCTCTATAATATCCCTTCTCCTATTGTCATTTGCATTATATATATATATATATGGGCATGAATAGAAAAATATATGACATTCTTGATCTACAACAAAGTTCTAATATGAGGAGAGAGAGTTCTCCCTTGCTCTAATCAGAAGAAATCTTACAAGTGCAATTTTAGCCTCTCAACCACGCGTAAGTAAGGTCAAGTTGCATGGAAGAAATCTTACAAGTGCAATTTTAGCCTCTCAACCACGCGTAAGTAAGGTCAAGGGTGCAATTGTAGCCTCCCAACCGCATAGAGAATTCCTATGGGTGTGACTATGCCAACAAGACACAAAAATGAAGTTTTGTACATAAAATCATATGCTCACTTGAAGGATAAGCAGACAAAAAAATGTTCTATGAGAAGGGAAGTGTGAATTTTTACTATAATATGAATATGTATATTTAAATTATGTTTGCAAGTGACCGAGATATGCATATAGATTAAAGTTTGTGCTACAAGAGTTTGACATGATTTGGTTGATATAGATGGGTAGTGTTTGACATGATGCTTGATAATGACTTAGAAATTTGACTTAATGATTGAAATATGTTCTGGACTATAGATATCGCTATGATAGAAAATTTTGGATTTGACCTGATGACTAATGATTTGATTTGATGATCTGCCTTGATAACAATGATATATGGGCATAGTGAACTTAAGTGACTAATATTGATAATCAATAATGGTTTCGTATTAACCTCATTGTTCTTGACACAATGGTTTAAGTATTGACAAATGTGATTTAGTAGGAAATAATCTCACAATAAATGGATGGAACCTATAATTGGTGTATGCATTTGCATCTAGTGACTCATATTATGATCATAAGGATAACTTGACACTGTTTGGGAAATAAAAACTTGTTTGCATAGAAAAAGTCATAACTTGACAATTGGATGAATTTTGGTGAATTTTGGTTTGATATTGTTCATGACAACTAGTTGGCATATCAATAGAAGTCATGACTTGATGAGAGCTCTACCTGTCACCTGGTCTAAAGAATATGATACTATGATATTGATGATTTTGATATCAGTTCCGGTCTGGCATCTAAAATTTGATAAGTTAACTTAGTTGATTTGATTGCACAATATTGAATTGTGTAAGACTGAACATATTGGTTTGGTAAAGTGTTATGATTGCAGAGAGTATTGTATATGTACAGATTGACAGTTATCTAGTGAAGCCAAGATGATGTGTTGATCCAAAACTCTAATTCAGAAGTGTTCCAAGGTATGATTTTGATTTTGGTTTTGGTTTTGGTTTTATATGATGACGATCTACTATTGACAGATAATGAGCCTCAGATGATCTATGTAAGAGGGAGATGGCTTCTGAAGCTTGAAATAATGAATCATGGAATGATGAATCGATTTGTGAAGTTGGGAAAAGAAAATCTATATTGCGAAGTTATTGAAGTATTGGAAAATGGAAATGCAAATCCTTGGACACTCGGTTGAATTTCAAGAAGTTGTGAAGAGATATTGTTGAACTCAACTTGGAAACCGACAATTGATTGAAGCATTGATGTTTCATTTGAACACTCATCCATATACATATATGTTGTACATAGAATCTGAGTCGATTCATTATTGAGCTACTTCATACACATTGATTTTCCACCGAGAACACTTCAAGATATTTATCTGAGATACTCTTCTATGATATGTGACTACATGGATGTATTTTTTATGTTTGAGATTATAGTTGATGAGTGCATTTGGGTGTTGCCTTAATACGATATCTTCCATGATATTTTGGATGAGAGGTCCATAGATTTACACACGACCGAGGTTGAGCAAATGTTGCTAGCATGGCTAGTTGTGAAACAAGATAAAGAAACCTTTTGAAGAGATGTTTAAGAAAATTTGCACATGTTGCTAGCATGGCTAGCTATGAGACAAGATGGAGAAGCCTTTTGAAGAGGTGTTTGAGAAACTTTTAAATATGACATGGATATATTGCCATTGCATAAAATGGGATCCAATTGGCAGAGAATTCCATATATTTCCATATATATATAGCTAAGAGTGAGTTACCCTCATATATTGAGACAATGTTGTTGTACTAGACAAGCTTAGGCTTGTGGTTGGCAACTCCTTGAAAGAGAGAATGAATATAATATCTTTTTGTGATTTATATGATTATTTATGTTCTAATATGATATTTAATTTGATGTCATGTATTAATATGAGACAACTTCTATTGAGAAGTGACATATAAAATAACCATTAAATATAAAAGAATTATTACATAGTGTAAAATTAAATAATTAAAAACATTACATATTATATAATTTCATCCTTTTGAGTTTTTGATAAATTTAGATTTAAAAATAAATTTAATAATAATAAAATAATAAATCAAATCAAATTTAAATTTAAAAATAAATTTAAAAAAATAAAAATAAAAAGTCATACATATTAAAAATGATAAGGAATTTTTTTCAAAATGTACTAGATATATTGCATTCATCTACACCCATCTAATTACAGAACAGAACATAACATCTGTGGAAAGCATTTTATTGCTAATCAAGAAACCTGGCACTGGAAGTGAAATGGGCCCACATTTGTGTAAAGCATTTTATTGCTAATCAATAAACCTGATAACACTGAATTATAGTGAAATGGGCCTTTCCATAAGCACTGTAGAAAGGAATGATCAATAAAAGTGAGTGCAGCAAATGAACAGACCTTGTATGTAATAATAAGAAATAACCAAAAAGAGCTAAGGCAATCTGATTGAAGAAGAAAAAGGGTTCTACGTAATCTTCTTCCCAACTTGAAAATCAAAACTAAGCTTCCACTGATCTTTTAGTGGGCATCTACTCTTGCTGGTGAGAATAATCAGGATTTGGATGTTGCAAGAACTTTTCTGGTCTTTACTCTGTGGTTGTGAAGCTTTGCCATTCTTTTTGTAATCTCTTACCTGTAAAAGTGTAAGGAAAAAAATGTGACTAAGTTGAATTTTAGTAAACCCTAGAATGGGAAAGTAACTCAGAAATTTCATTATTTCAATTGAGGTTTCAAATCATAAACAAGATTCATCTTCAAAACAATATATCTTAAGAGACGGAGATGTAAGTTAATTTTCAGGATTTAGTTGTTGTAAGAACTTTTCTGGACTTTACTCTGTGGTTGTGAAGCTTTGCCATTCTTTTTGTAATCTCTTACCTGTAACAATGAAAGGAAAAAACGGAAAAAATGTTACTAAGTTGAATTTTAGTAAACCCTGGAGTGGGAGAGCAGTTCAGAAATTTCAGAAATTTGAATTGAGGTCTCAAATCATAAACAAGATTAATCTTCAAAACAATATATCTTAAGAGATAGAGATGTAGGTTAACTTAATTTTCTCCAAAATTAATATTAAATGGTAAGAAATAATGATTACATTCATAGTTAGATTAAATTGAATTACTGAAACGATATTTTAATCTAGATTTCCTAAATATTGATTTATGTTTAATTTTTTTGAAATATTTACATATTTAATAAACCTAAAATTACTGTAGATCTTCTGGTTAAGCTGGAAGAACTTATAAGTATTAAATCCAAAGATGAATGAATTAACTTTCAATACCATTTTCGCATAATACTTTTGGGCATGGGTCCGCACTTGTGTAGAGTTACGAGTACCAACAAATGCTGCAATTGCTTCAAAGTCGGTACCAAACCTGACAGACAAATGTTCAAATTACTAGATGTCAATTTACAGACATACTGGAAACTACAAACTTCATCTCTACTGCCTCAGAGGGTGCAGAATACTCACATTTTCAAAGCTACGTGAAATTTTTCACGCTCCTCTTTTGTCCAGTAACGACTTTCTGAAATTTTCTGTGGGGAAGAATGGCAGAGGCCTGAGATAAAAGATTCGGGAAACCCTCTGGCAGAAAACCAATGCATCATAAATATAAAATAGTAAAGTCACATTCAATATCATGAACAAAAGCCGCTGGTTCGATCTGGCTATCCTCCCATGCTTGTACACCTTTTTCCATAGAGAGAAGGAATCTGCACATGGTTGTTTGTAAATCTGGGTTTTCTGCCAATTTTTCATTTGGTTCTTATAAATTATAACACATAATTTGTTTTTTTTGGTTAGTTAATGTGAGTCTTTGGTATAGCTAATTTGTCATTGAGTAATCATAATTTAGGGGCATCTAAACTGTCAAAATTATCTGGGGCATTGCACCAAGTTTGGATCACACCTGCCCAGGCATGACAGGAGTTTTGCCCACAAAGTTTGTTTTGTTTGTTAGTTAATGTGAGTTTTGAGATAACTGCAAAGCTAACCTGTCACTAAGTAACCACAACTTAGGGGCATCTAAATCGTCAAAATTACCTGGGGATCCCATTAAGCTTGGGCCACACCCATCTAGGCATGACTGGAGTTTTGCCCACAAAGCCACACCTGTGACATGACTGGAGTTTTGTCCACAAAATTTTAAACCAACCACTTTTTCGTCATAAAGCGTAACTAATGTTTTGCCCACAAAATTTTGAACTAACAACCTTTTCACCATAAAATATCTTTAAAAAAACACCTTATCGCCGTTTAATACCCAATAAACGGAACTACAACACATAATTATTATTTACATTAATAGATTATTTACATTGAATATAGATTTATTATTTAGGTTATGCTCATTTCAGATAAAGTTTTGTGCAGTGTGGACGATTAAATTTATGAAAAACTTATTATTAGATTTATGAAAAACTTATTAGTTTTTGAGTAACTGATTCAAGGTGTGAATGATATATATATATTTTTAAAATATAGTATAATGTTCAATGTTTTGATTGTTTTCTGGGTATATTTTTTAGTTAAGATATCTAAAATTTTAAGTAGAATTTATTGGAATTGTAGATTTGAATTTTTTAGTTTGGTATAATTTGAATTTGAATGTCCAAAAATTTATCATGATGTGTTCAAAAATACAATTTAAATAAAAGAAAAAAAATATTTATTGTTAATAATTATATTTTCAAATTCCTTTAAGATTTAAAAAAACAAAAATAAAACATTTAGACTCTCTTGTTATTTCAGGGTTTCAACAAGAGCAAGTTTCTATTCCTGATTCATTATGGTTATATAATTATATTCATGGTTTCATTATATCATAAAGGAATTTGGAGGTTTCTCAATGAACTCAAAATTTACAAAAGTTTAATTATCATATGTTTTAGTCTTTTTTGTTATAATTTAACAATATAATTTTTAGTAAGATTGTGAATTTTAGTTATTTAAAAAAAAATTTAATGCATAAATAAATTCAGCTCTCTGAAAAATCCTGAGACATTCAAATTTTGCAGATTACATAATTAAAACTACAATTCCAATAAATATCTACTAAATTTAAAAAAATAAAATAAAAATAAAAATAAATAAATAAATAAATTAATTAAAAAAAAACAAACAAACAAACAAACAAACTAAACTAAACATTTACCGAAAAAATAATAATAATAATAATAAAAAATAAATAAATAAATAATTGAAGCCACACTCTGATTAAAACCAATTTTCTCCCCCTTTCGGATTTTGGAGGTATCTAAATGGTTCAAAAACCTCAAAAAATTGTTAACTACACTGCATCGATCGAAACCATAACGTTTTGTTTTGCTGGATTCGGACAAGGAGAAAAACAGTGCTTTCATATGAACTTTCTGAACGCCATTTTAAAAGGATTCCCTGTGGTTTGGTGAACCTGCCCTTTGTGTTCTACTCTCTTAACTATTTATTTTCTGAACCCAGAATTGTCTAAGCAATGGGCAAAACATCCCTTTCCTAGCAGTCTTGGAAATACAAAAAATTAAGGTTTTGATGGATCCAGTGGGTTTCATGTTTTACCAAGGTTCTAAGAGGATTCGGAAATCTCAAAGCTTACTGGAGCATGGTGAAGTTATGAGCAGAAGTATGAATTCCTGGTTATGATGCATCTAGTGACTTTAAGGTTTTACCCAATGTCTCGGGTTCATTAAGAACTATGACTAAAAACATGAATTCATGGTTTCGATGGCATCCAGTGAAGGTTTTGGGTTCATTGGAAGACTCCCGGAATTTTTTGAGCATGGAGAACAAAAGCAAGTTTGAGGTGAAATGATGAGTGAAACCCTGATCTTTTATTTATTTATTTATTAATTTAGCTGTCATTTATGTTTCTAAGAAAAGTATTGAAGAAAGGCAACACATATTTCTCTGCATGTGTATGGTATTCTTACTCAACAAATAAACAATATGCAGCTGGTAGCAGTGCATTAAATATACATCAGAATATACAACATTTATATTTTGCCAATAGCAGTGTATTAAACGGTCTATATCCTAACCCATACAACACAACATTTAAGATTGTGTGTATATTGTTTCTCTATTAAATTTGTTTACATAAATTAATATGCCTCACCAAAACTTTGTACAATGAACCATACTTATGGTTTAAAATTAATTTAGATATAGATCTAAATAGAATGGCCTGGAATCCGGCAAAGATTTTATCAGAATTTTGTTTATAGTTGTTAAACTTCAGTATTTTGAGTGTCCTAGAAGTTTTTGATAGTACTGAATCCATTTCCACTCTCAAAAATGGATTCCAAACACTGCAACTACTTCATTTTTTTGAATTTTACTGAACCAGATTCCAGCAAAAACCTGCCGTCCAAGCTATTCTGTTGCCTGGGAAAACAACTCCTATATATATATATATAACCCACATTGTTGTTGCCAGTTTAATTGAATGTGCTGGGATCACATTTATCCTTAAATCTCCCAAATCTAAGGAATAACCCCAATAAGAACTGCAAGTTCATTTGAAGGGGCCTCACACCCAGCTGACCGAATTGTTGGAGGTCTGACCCAAAAAGACACAAGAAAATCGAAACCACACCTTATGACAGAAAACCAACAACTTGGCAGAGGGCTTAAAACAACTGAGCTACCCAAACTGCGACCAATCATACTACTCTTTTAAAATTAAACTAAACATCCTTATATATATGAAGACCCAATTTGTTGTTGCCATATTAATTGAATGTGCTGGGATCAAATCTATCCTTAAACCTCTATACCCTAAGGAGGTGGCCTTAACAAGAAGGTTGTAACGTAATTTCAATTCCAGGCAAAGACACTTTACAAAGTTTTTCAGCATGTACCTTGGTTTCAACGGGCAGTGAAACTTGTCCCTTTTCGTCTTGCACCTTCATAATTTCCGTCTGTTAACTCAAGCCGAAGTGTAAGAACACTATCAAAACTAATGTGAAAACAGAATAGAACAACTCACACCAGCCACAAGTATTGGTATGAGTCTTTCAGTTTGTAACAAACATGTAAAAACCCCAAAATATGGAAAGAAAGATCATGGGGTTGAAAATATTTTTTTTCAGAAGAGAATTGTGTATAATAGTTTTGGATTGAACTCCACTCATCATCAATTATCCATCAGATGATGATGATGGGTAGAGTTCCACCCAGACGGATTAACTATTATACTCAGTGCTCTGCCAAAAAAAAATTAAACATAAGTAACTATGGAAATCTCCAGGCAAATAAGATCATTGGATACCAATAACCCTAAAAGCAATGCAGTTTGCTCGGATGAATATTTTTTAAAACAAAATAAAATACTTATTGAATTACGATCTCGAGAATAAGTTCAATCAGACCTGTTCATCAGGATGGAGTATTTCATTCTGAAAGTATTGGAGGTCTTCAAAACCAGAAAAATCTGCTTTTATGTAAGGATCTGGATGCACATTGAGAAAAGAGTCCGCTGCTTCGTTGAAAACTTCAAAATCTAATTCATATGGCTCCATAAGATGAATAGTGCACACAGAAACGACGATGAATTCACCCCCCAATTCTGTTAGTTTGAGGAGGGGTTTTTTAGATGGGTAATTGCGGCCAGTTTTGATTCCAGAAACAGACCGTTACCATCTCTACAAATTAACAGTTAATGCTATTACAAATTGGAAATAACTAGTTTGTCCACGTCATTCACACAGAAATGTAAAATCAAACCCATTCTTGGAAAATGGAATTAAAGAGCTGACACGTGGCAATGAATAACGCTAATACAGTTGTGAGTTTAATGGTGTTTGAAGCTACTATTGCAAAGATTTTAATTATGTTTTTTTTTTCACAAAATTATCTTTCAAATTCTTATTGCTTAATTATGGACTAATTCTCATCAATTCTGCTATGACACAGGGCATTGGAAAATGGAAAAGGCCTAAAGAAATGTGGGAGGAAAGAGTATGTATTTTTTGCTCTTCCGGAAATGTGGAAACAGAAAAACATTTCATTTTAGAATGCAAGGCCTTCAAAGACAGCAAGGAAAATTATGCATGTACTCTGGCGGCTAGTTCTTGGGATAATCTATTCAGTGAAGAGTTTGTCAAGAAGTTGGGAGTGTTTATTGTAAAACTCCACAGGATTCGAATACAAGCGCCAAATGGAGAAGCAATTTGTCCCATATGCTATTTTTTAGGCTCGTAATACTTTCTTTCTTTCTTTCTTTCTCATTTCCTTTCATAATTTTAATGGCAAGCCCTCATATTTTGAATAGCAAACCCTCAACTTTGGAAGGATTTTATTAGTCATGAGTTTTTTTTGGATTCTACCGCCATTTACAACCATAATATTTATAAGAATTGTGAGTGTCATACACATATTTTATTTCTTCATAACCCAAGAGAAAAGTTTTCTTTCATGTTTTTAATAGCAAATTCTTAATTTTGGAAGGGATATCACTTGCCATTAGTTTCTTGGGATTTTCTTGCCATTTGCAATCATAATAATTATAATAATTGTGAGTTTCATACACATATTTCTTCATTTTTTTTTTTTTTGTAATGTCCAACTATTGTTCACTTTTTAATTATATTGTTTACTTTTTTATCACTTTGATTACATTTTTATGTAAGAGGATTTGAACTCGAGACCCAGGGACCAACGTCCTACACATATTTCTTCATAACCAAAGAGAGAAAAGTACCCTTAGAATGACAAGGGAATGCTCAAGGAGAGTGGAAGAATGATAATGAAAGGTAAGAAGGAACTTTTTAAGTGTCTGTTGACACTTAGCCTTCTCAGTTTGCCTCTATCTCTTAGGGTTGTAGCAACAACAAAGTTCGTTGGCTCTCACACATGGAATTTACGTCTCCATGACCTCCTGCTCATGGGATTTACATTCTCAGTATCAGTTCCACAAGGACATTAATCCAAATTTTCAAGTCCTTGCTTGCAGTCCTTCACAGGTTCTTACACGAAGAATAATCAAGCATTCATACAAGCTTATAAAGGAAAAATACACATACATCTATCCCGCTATTCAAATGACCATTAACATGAATATGTAAACACAAAAATATTCATGAGCATCTTAACATTACAATATTTGTCATATCCTTTACAAATAAGATAACAACTCACAACACATTGCATTCCAAAGCATAGAGATATACATTTTCTCTTGAAGAGCTAATCAACCAATATCATATAAAGACACAAGTAATATTCACAATACATAGATAAACATGGCAATACAAGTAAGTGACTTATCTTAATAGTTAGATGGTTGAAAACTAGGAGAGGGACTTCAACTCTCCTCCTAACCATAATCCAACTGCATTGTTGTATTTCTTGTAGTTAACCACCCTCAACTCGGACTTAGAGCTTGAGGAGTAGAGTGCTCAAGGGAAGATTGCATTAGTGATTCACAACACATGGGAATCCAGAGCCCACCGTGCCTCCACCTGACAACTGGGACTCTAGAGAACATAATGTATCCACCCAAATAACATTTTAGGGAGTCTTGAGCGCAAGGTGCTCCACCCAGTCAACCACCATAGGAGTCCAAAGCCCATAGGAACTCAACCCGCTTCACGTTTTAGGAGTCTAGAGCTCATAGTGCCTCCACCTGTCTCCTAAGGGAATCCAAAGATCTTGGTCTCCACATGCTCAATAACACACTCAGGAATCCATAGAGTTAGTCCCCACTTGGTTGGTGTCACCCAGGACTCTAGAGAGTTAGCCTCCACCTCATTATACACCAATTTCAATGATATAAAGCACACCCCGTGCCCCACCTGACATTTCACAAAAGAATCCAAATAGCTTAGTCTTCACCCATGTTTTGTAGTGTTCCAAATTGAAAATTTACAGTAATAAATAGAGACATATACAAGGAAATAGCGACCATAAACAATTACTACACATGCATATCAAACACCAAGAAATAAAGGCAGAACAATTGGGCTATTTTATTAATACTGATAAAACATGATTATAATGATAGAACAATGGAACCTAGGACTGCTTATGCAAACAATGCAAAACGCAAACGAAATACTGAAGATCTAAGAGTTGGAAAAGCTCCCCATAAAATATGTGCACTTTTCATAAATTTTGTCAACTGTTGTTGGGATGGAACTAGAATTATGCCCTCAATATCACCCAGATCGAACTAAAATTGCAGACACGAGCTCCTCTTCTAAAACCTAGAAATACCGAGAAAAGGTTTGGCTCAATTCCAACCCAAAATTGAACCCACCAAATGATGCAAACTTCTCAACTAAACAATAATATGCCCTACTATAAGAATGTAAGATTTTGGCCTAAACACTACCCGAAATTTTTTGTTAAATTAGTTAGAGCCTCCTCTCAATAAACCCATAAAAACCTATAAATGGTTTGGGTTGAATCTAGCATGCTCCGCTAACCCCAAGAAATGTGTATGGCTTTAACTAGCTACAAAAATGTCCCATAGAAAGAATTACGTTGTAGGAAACCAATCAATTCCTGGAAAAATCTCCTCCAACTCATGCAAGTCACTCCAAACCTCCTTATTTCTCCTTAGCTCGAACTCCCCAAATCTCCCTGTCAAAATATATGCACAGTAGTTGTCTAGAAACCCATGTGCATGCCCTGAAAAAGATAAATTTGAACCTCTGAAATGAAACACTCTCAGCCCTGCACATCACCAAGGAAAAACTATTCCTCCCTATGGATAAATCTCTGCAAATTCTCCGAACAAAACTCCATTGTTTGCTAGCTTCTTTCAACCCTTCGAATTTCCTTCTGCGCCCTAAGAGAAAAACACACCAACTGGAAATAGTTTGCAATGTAGCTCCTATAGAAGCCTTGAGATGGAATCCTTACTCTCCTAGGGTGACACTCAAATTTCACCGAAGGTAGAGATGGAATTCCCGCTCGGAAATTGCTTGTGTTGAACCGAATGGTTGTCTTAACTAAGTAGATTAAGAGAACTAATGTTTAGATTGTAAAATGTCCAAAGATACCAAAAGTGAGGCCCTCGAGCTCTATTTATAATTTGATGGCCTATTTTTCCCTTGTGGTCCCCACTCTATCTCTCCTCCAAGTGTGTGAGTTCCCTCCTTGGGTAGAATTTCTCTCTCTTGTGGCCCCGACATTCCACTAGTGTTGCAACTTTCCATTTATCTCCTAAACCCCAATCCCAAAAATGTCTCCTCTTTCCAAAATTGTCTCTAATGCGAAAAAAACAAAATTGGGGACATGACAGTCCTCCTTGCCAAAAACTACTTGTCCTCAAGCAATATCATCCTATATTGTTTCTCCAGGTCCCAAATGTGCCACTGAACCACTCCTTGATGTGACACCACCACCACACGAATAAATCCCATGACACTAGGGTCCCAAACCATCCTAACACATGTGAAGCCTCCTTTGCTCCACTCATTGTCCCAAAAGATCAAATCGCTAAAAGCTTGTGTATCAACAATAAGTAGAGTACCCTAGCAATGTGAAATCCTAAGCAAGCCCTCGAGAAGCTGCTCTCTTGAGTAATCAATATCATATACTTCAAGAGTAGACTCCTGAAGATGCAATCCAACCCCTATGGAGATGAACCCTTGTCCGCATGTGCTCCCCCTAATCTCTTTATGTTGGATATCCTTCCATACTAGTGAACTTCCCCAAGTGATCAACGTATCACTAAATCCCAATGGAAGATCTGAATGATCCTCCCCTTTAGAAAGCATCTCATCCCTGAGGGTAGGTGAACTTCCAAGTCTTGTGATGCTTAAACCCCTTGCTAGTCTCAAAAGGGCGCCATCATGTTGTCGTTGTGCCACTCTGACCATGACTGTAAGCCCATCATGCACAAGTTGTATTCTCCTCTCCTAGAACCTGATGCCAAAATACCTATAAATTCCCAACATAGCCGGCCCAAGCATCTCCATGCTGCCAAGGCCTACCCATCCAACACTAACCCAAATTTGGAGTGGTAACAAGGAAAATCAGCATGTCCATGCGATGAAGGCCACAACACTCTCCCACATGTCAAACCAACAATGAGATGGATCACTCTCTACCCTAATCCTGATCATCATGAAATAGAGTGACCAATCCACCAACTGAATCCTTGGATCCCATGCCCAGATCTGTTGTGGCATAGTGACTGTTGGAACCCTTCCTGTGTCGCGTCTCTAGTCCCTGCATGCACTTAGTATATAAACTCCCTACACCATGAATTAATCTGGTGTATGCAAAACCACCCTGTACCTATCATACAACCCTGTGAGATATGTTATCCCGCCTCCAGATGATGCACTCAAATATTGCTTGGAATCTAAACATCCACCTATAAGAACAATCAACCACCTGTTGTATATGCTCTTATAACCCCTCGGAATGCCCTACCCAAAGTGTGTCATGCACCTCTCTAAGTGTGAGCCATATGACGAATCACACGCTACCTCTACAAAAGACCAGACCATCCCCAAACATGCTTATGCCAACTCGCACCCTGACCATATGCCACAACTGGAAAGTCTCTCTCTCGATGCATTGTCTCTTCCAACTGTCTTAGATGAACCTCCTAGGTCTTGTTGCTCATGATGAGAGCGTCAAGAGACAATATCCACGTCCCTTGTGTTAGTGCACAATGTTGGAGAGGGAGAGTTGTGTGAGCTCTAATGGGTATGTCCAAGAACCCGTATGGAAGCTAACGACCAACCCTGTGACCATCCCGCTCTCCAAACTTGGGTATGCCTACCTCACTAGCATGCTTGACCTCCTCATCAAGGAATCTCCTTGCTAGTAGCACTCCCCCAATCCACATTGTAACCTATGAAAAATCTGCTACCCGGAATCCTACTACAACAACTGATTAGATTTCTTCTATTTGTTATTTAACTGAACAAATTATTTATCGTGTACTACGGTAAATATCGAAATAAAATGCACTGTAATCTTCACAATTAAAAATTTTGCAGAAAGTAAATGTAAGGAAAAATGATAGCACAAGTACAATCACAATGACACAACTATTTTTGGACAATTATCCCCGGAAAAACCTAATGTGGGAAAATCGGTGCAGCGGATTAGGGTTTCTTTATTATTCTTCACAAAATATCTTATAAAAAATACAACCAACAGAATAGAAGAGGAATTTTTGTGAGAAATTTACTAACAATTTTTCTCACGCTCCACAGTGAAACTATGACCCTAGAGAGGCCCTAGCCTCACTACATCAGCCTATGTGCTGTGACTGCGCAGTCCTAGCGTCATAGGCTCTGCGCTGTGACTGCGCAGTCCTAGCGTCATAGCCTCTGTGTTGTCCCTGTCACTACATCACAGCCTCTGCGTTGCTTCCTCCGGCCTGATCCTACACTCTCGACTTTTTTTTATGCCCTCTCTCTCCAAATTTAAACTCTCCCTCTGATTCGATTATCTCTTGTCAAACTTCAGCCAGTGAGAAAATCAATCTTCTTGGGCAAGTGAGTATTTGCCTAGTATATTTCCAAATGCCCATCGAAGTCCTTCTTGTAATCTTCTTGTTGAGAAATCAATGGCCTGGATTAAAACATAATCAGAGGATAAGATTAACTTGACTTGATCTTCGTCTTTTTCTAGAAGATTCACTCCCAAATCTATTAATACACTTTAATTATTTTAATTCCCTAAATTTATACTTACGCTACCATTAAAAAGAATTAATTGTTTTAATAAAACCTCATCCGGGTGGAATTTCCCAAAACACTTTCTGGGTATTTTAGAATACATGTGTCTAAGTCTCCCTGCAAAATTTGAGACTTAAAGTACATCTGATGCTACCAGAAATCAACACTCCCTCTTAGCGAGGAATGTGCTCTAGTAACGCAACATGTCGAAGCATCACCCTGACTCTATAACATCTACCTCTACATTGCTGATGTCTAACATTGTTTTCCACCAACTACTGCGTTGTTGCATCTATGTTGTTGTTGACCCTGGATACTGCTACCAACTACAACATCTACACTGCAACTCCCTCTCATCTGTTGTTGCTACAACTGAGGACCCATCTGTTTCTGCTACTGAAACGGGTTCTCTTCCATAACCATCTGCTCCTTGAACTGAATAAACTTAGCTCTTCCTAGAACCTTTGTGAGTATGTCTGCTACCTGATCTCTTGTGGGGGCATACTACCATTGTATTGCCCCAAGTTGAACAAAGTCTCTGATAAAGTGACATATGATATCTACGTGTTTCGACCAATCATGAAATATCAGATTCTCAGAGAGCTTGATAAAATCTTATTATCACATTAAACACTGGTTGCTTCCATCCTCTTCTTGAACAAGCTCACAAGCATCTTCCTAATCCATATAGATTCGCACGTTGTTGTGTTGGCTGCCATATATTATGCTTCTGTTGAGCTCAGAGCTACCAACTTCTGCTTCCTGCTGTACCAAGAAATCATTCCTGATCCACCGGAGGTACTTTTCAATCTGTTGAAATCACTGCCCAATCTGCATCTGTGAACCCGCTCAATCTGACATCATCTCCTTGGGTGTATTTCAACCCATATCCAACTGTTCCATGCACATATCTGAGAATATGCCTAGTTGATGCCAAATGTACCCTTTTCGGTTCCACCATGAACTGACTAAGGGTGTTGACAACGAAACAAATGTATAGCCACCAGATACATGAGTGACCCAATGAGTTGTATGTACAAGGTGGGGTCTACTTCCTTGTCTCCCGATGCATCTATTTTCTTCCAGTTGGTGATCATAGGTGTCGCCATGGATCAGTAATCATGCATTCTAGATATTTTCAGAATCTGTGTAGCATATCTTCCTTGCCCAAGGAATATCTCTCCATTTTTTTGCCTAAATTCAAACCCTATAAATTAATTCATCAACCCCATATCCTTCATGTCGAATTATGTTTCAAGATTCTTCTTGCAATCCTTTATAAGCCTAGATGATCCTGTAAGAAACAAATCATTTACATATAATACAAGAATGAGAGGCTCATTCTCCACCATCAGATAGTAGAGATTTGGATCTGCATCACTCTTGATGAATCCCAACTACTACAAGTAGCTATCAATCCGACCATACCATGCTCTGGGTGCATGCTTGATCCCATACAAGGCTTTCTTTAATCTGCATACATGAGTTTTCTTCTCATGGGTCTCGAAGCCTTCAGGATGTTCTATGTACACCTCCTCTTCTATCACCCTGTTCAAGAATGTTGTCTTGACATCCATCTGCTGAATCTCCCATCTCATTTGAGCTACTAGGGATGTAACAGATCTGATGGAGGTATATATGGCTACAAGGGTGAAGGTATCCTCATAATCTATTCCTTCCTTCTGTGCGTACCCCTTTGCCATGAACCTGGCCTTGTACTTCTCCACACTGCCATCTGCAACATAATTAATCTTGTAGATCCATCTTAATCCTACAATTGATCTATCCTAAGGTCATGGTACCACTTCCCATACATCATTCCTCATGATAGATTTGTATTCTTCTACCATGGCATCGACCCATACTTGGTGTTGTAGGCTACCTGAAAAATGGAAGGTTCTTCAACCTGCGCTACCAAGGCTTGGTATCTGTAAGTTTACATATGCTAACTTTTATCGGTTATGGGAGCTCCAACGAACTCTTAAGCATCCCTCAGAGTCTATCGAACTTACCTGCCGGTTCTACCACCGGTGATAGGAGGCTCCCTCAAATCCTCCTCCTGTTCCTATTGTTCCATTTGCTGAGAACTGCCAGAATATTCTCCCCTTGAGGAAATGATGGTAATGGTCATTAGACTAGATCTTGGTGTTTGTCCTCCTGATGCCCCTACTATTGTTGGACTAAAGGAACATCCGCTGACTGATCTTTTTCTAGCATCTCACGATATTTCCTCGAAGCTCTATCTTCCATGAACTTTTCATCTCGTCTCACTACAATTTTCCTACTGCTAGGAATGTAGATTCTGTATGCTTTTGAGGTCTCGCTATATCATACGAGATACCCCTTTTCTGTAGTCTGATCTAGTTTACTATGCTTCTCATCTAGAATGTGACAATATACCAGGCTTCCAAATATCCTGAGGTGACTCACTTCCGGCTTTATCCCTGTGAAAACTCCTTCAGGTGTTTTCTTCCCCAATGCTCTGTGAGGGGTTCTATTTTGAATATACATTGTTGTGTTACATGCCTCTGCCCATAAGAATCTAGGCAAGTCCTAGTCATATAACATAGTCTTTGCCGCCCCAACAATAGTTATATTCTTCTGCTCCGCTAATACATTCTATTGTGGATTACATGGAGTTTTCCACTCTCTTTTGATCCCCAACTTTGCGCAAAAATATGTGAAGTCTTTGTATGTATATTCTCCACCGTTATCTGAGCACAATAACTTTATATTTCCCCTATCATATTCTCTAAGAGAGCCTTGAACTCTCTAAACCGATCAAAGACCTCATCCCTGTTCTTTAGGAAGTAGATCCAGGTTTCTCTGGAGTGATCATCAATAAAAATGACAAATTATTCACCACTACTAAGAGATCTTGTGGACATTGGGCCACAAATATCTGAGTGTATCAATCCTAATATGCCTTTTTCTATGTTTTCAATTCTGGGAAAATTTGCCTTAGCGTACTTCCTTAGTACACATCCTCTGCATACGTCATCGTGCTCAATACTGAGGACTGGAACTCCTATGACAATCTCTTTGAGCATCCTTAGTGTTTTATGGTGCAAATGTCCCATTCGCCTGTGCCATAGTTCATTCAGGTCTTTTTCGCCATCAAGATTGCTTCCTATCAGTGCCATTGGATACTTAAGCTACAATCTATATAGGTTGTTGCTTCGAGCTCCAATTTGTCTCATATTCTTCCAGCTTGGACGTTTAACATATACCTTCTTTCCAATGAAGTAGACATCGTATCCCTTGTCTTGTAACTGAAACATTGAAATGAGATTCATTCCTAACTCGGGCACATGCAGCACATTAGTGGCTCTGATGCCAGTTCCTGCCTCCGTCTAAAACGCTATGTTGCCTCTCCCTGCTGGAGTGAATTTCGTTATGTTTCCCATAGCGATCTAGAAGTCCATCTACTCTTCCTGATAGCTCGAGAAATATTCTCGTACTCCAGTCATGTGAGTTGAAGCCTCGCTATCAATGTACCAAACACCTACAGATGTTGAACTTGATAAGCATGATAATAATTCTTCCAATCTAGAAGATAATTTAGAGAGATCTTGATTTTCCATACTTATCTGTGTTATTTTTCCTTCGATTTCTGATGCTTTTTCTACCCAGCAAAAACTATGTCCCACTTGAAGACTGCACTGCGTTGCTCCCTCTGTCACTAGCAAATTTTCAATCTGGAATTTTTTCTCTCTATTGACTCACTCAGAGAGAGATTTTCCAACGAAATTTTTTCCCTCCTGGACAGGACTGCGCAATCCCTTAGGGGATTCGATCTACTGCCTACACAGTCTCCTGATCTCCCTCTTCTATTCAGCACTGGCTCTTCTGGATCTGGTTTCTTTGCTCTGGTACCATGTGAAAATTATGCTACCTGGAATCCTACTACAACAACTGATTAGATTTATTCTATTTGTTATTTAACTAAAATAATTATTTATCGTGTACTACGGTAAATATTGAAATAAAATACACTGCAGTTTTCACAATTAAAAATTATTCGGAAAGTAAATGAAAGGAAAAATGCTAACACAATTACAATCACAATGACACTTATTTTTAGACAATCATCCCCGGAAAAACCCAATGTGGGAAAATCGGTGCAGCAGATGAGGGTTTCTTTATTATTCTTCAGCAAAATCTCTTGTACAAAATACAACCAACAGAATAGAAGAGGAATGTTAGCGAGAAATTTACAAAAAAAAATTCTCACACTCCATAGTGAAATTCAGACCCTTGAGAAGCCCTATAACCTCACTACGTCTCACTGTGTCACCCTTTTCATGGTCCCAACGTCACAGCCTCTGCGTTGTGCCTATCACTGTGTCACAACCTCTGTGTTGTACCTCCTTTGCGCTACTTCCTTACACTCTCGACTTTTGTTGATGCCCTCTCTCTCCAACGTGCAACTCTCCCTCTGATTCAATTATCTCTTTCTGAAATTCAACCAGTGAGAAAATCAATATTCTTGAGCAACTGAGTATTTGCCTGGTATATTTCCAAATGCCCATCGAAGTCCTTCTTATAATATTCTCGTTGAGAAATCAACGACCCAAATTAAAACATAATCAAGGGTTAAGATTAACTTGACTTTATCTTTGTATTTTTCTAGAAGATTCACACCCATTTCTATTAATACACTTTAATTATTTTAATTCACTAAGTTTAAACTTAGGCTGTTATTAAGAATTTTTAATTGTTTTAATAAAACCTCATTCGTGTGGAATTTCCCAAAACGCTTTCTGGGTATTTTAGAATACATGTGTCTAAGTCTCCCTGAAAATTTTGAAACTTAGAGCACATTCGATGCTACCAGAAATAAACAAAAAATTTCACACTATTTTATATAATCATGTATCATTGTGCCCCCTGGCATAAAACTGCACCTAGTTGCACATATCTATTCACCGTTGGACCCTGCTACATGCTTCCACATCATACCGAATCAACTGACATCCCTCATGTATCGACATGTTCATCACTCTATGAGGAAATACATTGTGATGTGAACCTCTCCTCCTACACCACGACATGTCCCTACACAACATTGCACACCACTGTGCAACTCCATTCTCCTCTGTATACTGTTGTGCATCACTACATACCCCTATACACCCCTGGATTCCATGGTCTAAAACTGAGTCAATGGGCATCAACTTGCATCTTTTCTGCGTCATCATCTCACCTTACTCGTTACCACCACCCCTAATGTGTGGACCTCCTCTCATAATCCTCCTTGAGAGATATGATAGGAAAACCTCTCTAAGCCCTAGTGGCGATGTCCTCACAGTGCTACTACTGAGTGTCCCCTGAATCCGTGGAAAATCATTGAATCCATATAAGACATTATCTAGTGGCATGTCGATGCCACCTCCTTTGAAAAACTCCTGCCAAAGTATACACTAATCTTCCTACTACCCCATGCACGACTGACCGGCCATGACAACTCATGAAATATTTCTGCTCCCCTCTCAATCCATCATGTCACTAGTGTTGTCCAGAAATTTGAAGGGGATATGGAAAGGTGTGTGTGCCCAACCACTGAGTCCATCACACAACTACTACAATCACCTACCAACTCCATGGTGTGATGTAGAATCCCACCTGGATCCCAACAACAATCTAGCCCTCGAGCCCCTTTGACAATCCATTTCCCCTATTGAGCTATGGACATGGATGCATCTAACCTCCTAGCCTACTCCATCAGGTACCAGCTTAGTACCTCTCTCCATTAAATCCCAAAGGATGGATCGAATGCACAATACCTTGTGTATGGAACAAACCCTCCATGTTGGTGTTATGCCATACTCAGCTCATGTCACTTGCTCTTGTTGACTTGGTCATCCCCTATGATCTGTCTAGATAACATCGCCTCCCACTGTCTAATTCATATATGTGGGCTAATAATGTTGAAATCCCTACTAGTGTTCCTCTGAAGTAAAATTTGTTGAGGCCCTAATTTGGGATCTCTTCACTGCCCCTCATCAATGGCTAGCCCCTCCTCCATCACGACCTCAACATGAGGCTCCAACTACTCCTCCATCGACAACATATCATGCAAAACATCCTCACTAGCTAGCTATATGTGGTTGCCGTCTAAAAACTCTGTCATTGATCTAGGTGCCTCTGTGCCTATTGGAACCTCATCATTAGATGGCCCAATGGGTGTGTGCTCTACTCTTCCTGCCACTGTCTCAACCAAAACTATCAAAGGGATATCCAATAAGGGTGACTCTTACATCACACTTGGTATATCTATTTTATCCTCCTGTGTTCCATTAGCCTCATACTCAACCTCCTAATCAGGCTCTAAATATCTAAAGCCAGATCTCCATGTCGATCGCATCAAAGCTAAACTTTCAGATCACATCACTCGTGAACAGTTTGGTTTTTTTCAAACAGGTTGATACATGATGTAGTTTCCGCTACTCATGAGTGTTTACATTGCATTCACACTAAAAAGATGGAAGCACTAATCTTGAAATTAGACTTACAAAAGGAGTATGATTGTGTTGATTAGGCAATTCTTCACACCTCATTCATACTAAGGTGGGACTAGATGTTCACATTGTAGATTGGATCATGGCCTGCGTCACCTCGACCAAATTTTTTGTCATAATAAGCGATTTTCCATCGACTTTATTCCAGGATGGCAGAGGATTAAGACAAGGGTGCTCTCGTTCACCCTTACTTTTCAATATGGTCATGGATGGCCTCAGCCTAAAGATTAGGAAGGCTATAAGTATCGACATATTCAGAGGTATTAATATGGCAAACAAGGTGGATGTTTCTCATTTTTTTTTTGTAGACAATGCTCTCTCCTTTGGACAGTTTTCAAGATCCCAATGGGACACTTTACATGCTATTATTATATTTGGGGAGGCTTCGGGTTTGATTACTAATAGTAAAAAATATTTTTTTTTGTATTCTTATGGGGAGGTGGGGGAGATGGAATACATTTCTAATGTACTCGGGGTTGGGATTAATAAGCTGGAGGACAGTCTGACTTATTTGGGATATTATTTGTAACTGAACAACTATAAGATCAAAATTGGTCATGGCTCCTGGAAAAGTTTCTACATAGGTTGTACATATGGAATCACAGTTGGCTCTTTTTGGAAGGGATATATACGTTGATCCAATTGGTCTTACAACAATTATCGATATATTGGTCCCATTTATTTTCCCTCCCGAAGACCATTTTAAAGAAGATTCGATCAATTGTCACTTGTTTCCTATGGTATGGTACTAGAGAGAGAAATAAATATCACTTAGCCGGTTCGGAAAATATTGCTAGGCCAAAGGATTTTGGTGGTTGGGGATTATTGGATATGAAGATCTTCGGATGGGCACTCCTTATTAACTCTCTTTGGAGATAATTGATCGGTAGCGATATTTGGCACGATATCATCAAATATAAGTACCTAAGGAATTTGGCCTTTGAAGATTGGTTCAGAAAAGGTAGTATTGGTATTAGAAGGGATCCTACATATGAAAAAGATTCCATAAGATAAAAGGGTGGTTTTTTCAACTTCTCAGATGGTATTTTGGGTCTTGTACACAAATTTTAATTATAATTGATCAAATTGTCAGGGTAGGACAAAAATTGAACTCCCTAATGAATATATTATCATACTTCAGTCCATGGGACTAATATTTCTCAATCAGATTATTAAGAGGCGGAATGGTTGATACCCTGTCTGGAGGAAGAAGATGACATTGGACTGGTTGAGTCGCAAGTGGGTTGTTGGCAAGACTATATGATGGAACTCCGACAGGCAGGTTTATACAAAGACGATAGAGATGAACTCACATGATTTGGTAAAATACAATGTGGCTCAGTGGTGGTAGCATAGGTCTACAAGTACATTATCAGTTCTTATTTTTCATTATCTAACATTTGCTAGTTTAGAACTACCTGGAAATAGTTAGTTCCTATTAAGATTATCCTCTTCATATGGTTGGTTTGGAACAACAAGATTATAATGCGCGATAAACTATCCAAAAGGGGCCACTAGGGTCCGGGTTGGTGTCCTCTCTACTCTAGTTCCATCGAATTTTTCCTTCATCTATTCCTCTAGTGTCTGATATTTTTACAAGTTTGGTGCCAGGTCCTCTAGACATTAAATGTCCCTTGTAGAGTTTTCAATTCCATAGAAGAATGCCTCAGTTGGTGGATATCGGGAAAGGGTCAAAATAATAGCATGCCTTTTCATATTATATGGGAGCCATGGAAAGCTTAGAACCATCGGATTTTTAATGGTACCTAAGTCAATATCGCCCGCATCTGCTCCAAAATTCTGGCATGGGTTGACGCACATGTAGGTGAAGAATAAATGTACCAAGGAACCAAGTTACGAGTACATCATTCCAATATACTTTTTCCTATAGGTATGTTCAATGAGACTGCATAGGATGGAAAGTGTGGTTGTGGAACTTGGATCGGGTTTTCTCATTCCTATTACAAACTTTTATGGCAAGGTGGAAATGGAACCAACACTAGAGATGGAGTTTGACACTCTGGGAGATGTTATGGTTCTCCAGAATAAAACAAATTCATCATATCCACATATATGGTGATTCAAAGTACATCATCAATTGCATCTAGGGAATTTCTAATTTTGTACCATCTCACCTCAAATTTTGGATGAATCGTATTGTGTTGCTAAAACACTAATTTCATACTATTACATTTCAACACATATACTGAGAGGTGAACATGGTGGCAGATGGCCTCTCCAAACAATGTCTTCATGCTCCAGCTAGTTACATGCATTTTATCTTTATTGATGATGGATTGGCGAGGGAGGAAGGCACCATGTTCATTAACTAAGTATATTATATATGGCTACTACTTTTAGTTCAACACAGTTTTTATGTGGACATTAGCATAATTTTTGTAATATTATGTGATTATAACTATCTAGGTGGGGATATTTAGTTAATTTTTTGCTTATTATGGATTCCTTGGTCTTCTCCCTTCCAATTTTTGAAGGGGAAATGATGATAAATTATGAAACATGTACTAATTTCTATATTTTATATATAAATTCGATATTTTTTCCTTATGAAAAAAAAGAATAATCCTTGGATATATAGTTTTTTGGAAAATAATTTAACAATGACCATTCAAAGGAGAACATTATTCATCTAGGATCAGGTCCATCAGGAAATCACCAGTGTTTGGATAGAATCACAACCAACTGCAACCAATAGGAATAGATATTCATCTAGGATCGAGTGCATTGACAAATCAACAACACTTGGCTGGAAACATAACAAATTGTGACCAACAGATCACCACTTCAAAGCCTTTGTAATCCATGTTTTGAAAATTTTCATTTATGCCAGGCCAACATGTTTGTCAATACAAAAGGATTGGAAATTTAGTATCTAACAGAGCCAGGGATATTTTATTTTAACTTGCAAGAGATTTGGGGTGAGCCCTAAACTCTTTTCTATTAACTCTTCCAAATTTTCGATGGAGAGGCCTTTTTTGAAATCAATACAAGTAACTGTTGTCGTAAAAAAATAAATAATATCCAAGGTAAAGTATGGGTGAATATCCATGATTAAGAATCTTTTTTTTTTTTTTTTAGAGGGAAAAAACCAATAACTTTCTATTAATAAAAATGAAATGTTACATAGAGTAGATGCATAAAGCATTCAAGAATTGTCCCAGGGTACCAATGTGCATGACACACACAAAATAAAAAAACCACCAAAAAATAGAAATAAAAATAAAAAATTACAAATTGCCAGATAAATTGGGCTTTTCATTTTTGCCTTGTTTCTTTTGGATTTTTTTCCAGACCCCGAGTGAAGGAGCGTTAGTGACAATTGCCAGCTCATTATTACTTGCAGATTTTGGGACTTCTTTGCCTGAGTTGAAGCTTTTATATACATGAGATCGCTTGGTTCCACCTATTCCTTGATTGTTGTTCTTCCCCTCTACTTGGGTTTCAAGGATCAAAGCAACTATTTATATATTTTTATTCTCTACATGTTTTTTTTGTTCTTCCTCCTTTTCTTCTCCCTCCTCTTGAGAGCCTTGTTTTTTTTCTGTCTACGTATGTTGTTGGGTTTCATCCATTTCTTCGTCCTCATCATCTGATGATGGAGGGTCTCTTATTTGTTCTTTTCTTTGCTTTTTTGCAAGTGTTTTGCAAATGCCATGTTTGATGGTAAACCCTGCATCTAAAGGTGGTATTTTCAAAATATAACCACTATATCCACTTGAAGTCTTTGTGTGTCAAGTGAATATAATCTGGAAGTCCTTTGCTTAAGTCTATCTCCATGCAAATAAGAGCGAAGGTGAAGATTCCTTTGTCCGTTCTTTCTTGATCCATGTTTAGGAATCTTCCCAAAGGGTTTCCAATGCCTTCTAAGACCTGATGGTGCCAAAAGGGAGAGAAGATTAAGAATCTTGTTATATTGTAAGTATTAATTTTTAATATGATTTTTAATTAAATTTAAATATGGTTACAAAGTCATTGTTTTAATTTATATGGTAAAATGGATCTTAATTTATAGCTACTTTTTATATGTTATATATTTCAATGTTATATGTATATTATGATTTTAATTTATCTAAAAAAATGCTCGTAATTTAATAATAAAAATAAATCACAATGTAATAAATTGAATTTTACTATTTTTGTTTGTTCGTTTGTCAAGTTGTCTGTGATCCTCCAGGTTTGACCTGTGGCTTGAGAAGCAGCGGTCGAGGGGCATCTAATCCGTCAAAGTCACTCAGGGATCACACCCAGCCTGGGCCACACTAGCCCTAAGATGACTGGATTTTTTAGCATGTCTCCTCCCCCTAGCATAGGGCACAACCACCCCCCGTGAGGTTTGATGTTGGGTCACCTTGCTAACGAGGCCCATCATCAACCGGTTGTGTTAGTGGGACTTGACAATTGAATTTTACTATTTTATTAATTTCAACTTTTTATTATTAATTGAGCCAAAATTTAAATGTTTACACTTGTGGAGGCTACAACATCTCCCCCATACTAGGTTCTATATTACGTTTAACCTTTTATTATTTTTTAATTGAGTGAACATGTAAACGTTTACAGACAAACATTTTCACCACTACAACATCACCCCCCATAATAGGTTGTAGAGATGATCCAAATTTATGAAGGGAATGAAATGTTATACATATTTGTAACCAACACACAACAATGCAGTGAAAATTGACTTCTAGTAAGAAATGGAAAGTGTTGAAACTATATAAATGTAAAATGAAAATAAACTAGCTCGAACAGTGGTAGTTTATCTATGAGAAGAGATGTGATGACTAAGTGTCTTCATCATATTGTCTTACAATGAGGATGCAAGGCATTTTATTGTACAATAGCAACAAGAAAACCCTAAACATCCAAAAACCTAACCCTAGGAGATGAAGTGCCAAAAGGCTTGCGGGCTCCAATAGGGTAAGTTGGAACATCAACTTCCTGTGATTGTAAATTTGGCATACGATCTCTATTTGGGGCGTTTGATAGCCCATTGGAAATGTCTAACTAGGAAGTACATTTTTTTTATTCCACTCAGGATTATATGACTGTTGAATGCCTAAAAATGAATTTAGAAGTTCAAGGCCAAAAAATAAAATTGTGGAAGAGTTGCAATATAGAAAACTATGTTGTGGGTGACCATCGATATCCACTAGGATCAAGAGAAACTCTTGACACAAAAATATGCATTTAGACAAGGAACAATAGAAAAACCCTAGCAAGCATTTATCACATGAAAAACCATTAAAGATATGTAATCATACTCACAATTTTTTCGAGAAATCGCCTTCTTTCAATCCTAAAAAGACATCTCCAATACATAAATTAGTCTCCAATAGTAATGGATCCACAAAATATCACACCTCCACAAGTAGTGATTAGCAAAGGCTGAGTCGATCTCTCTCTAAGGAGGTTGAAATCCACAAAGTGATGATGAATAATAACAATGAAGTGATCCTCCCTTTATAGAAGGTCTATCACATCAATTAATCCAAACAAAATCCCCAAAACAAGTTTGATTTTGAGTAGACATAAAGCAAATTGGTTACAGTACGGCCCAATAGCTTAAAAAATTAAATATGCCATCATTTTCCTACACGTGTGAGTCGTAAGGCCTCTTTGATCATCATGAGGCCATGCCCTTTTAGGGCTAAAAATGCTCCAAAAGTGTAAAACATGGGTTAGACGTGTCTTCAACTATCATGATAGACCATGAGGAAGGGTCCCTAAATCAAGCCTTAAAACATCTCCATGTGTGCGAAAGCCAACTTTGAGCACCCTCTGTAATCTCCATGAGTGCCATCTAGACAACGTAGTGTACTCACTCTCCAATGTTGGGAATCCATGAGGTAATACAAGCCATTCCTAATCATCCTGGGGATGATTATCATCATTTGGGCTCTAGATCAAGGTATGCCCATGAAGAAGTGTCAAGGCCAACCTGGGGGCATGTTGGGTACATACCAAGAAATATAAGCTCAATGTTATAGAATTTGTGGGTGCTCTATGGTGTCAATCAACTGTCAATATCATCAAAGTGTCCAACACTTTGATGTAGAAGGGAAATGTTGAGTTTGCAAGGTCATCATGCTCTCTGGAAGTGTAGTATGATCTAGGCATCTTGTGGAGTTTGAGTAGAATATTCTACCCTCAAGGCCTCAAATTTTGTTTGAAAAACCACTTGGAAAAAGCATCTCAAACCAAGTGAAGGCAACAATTCATTAGAGACAATGACCATAGATGCATCAAAGTGGACCATATTTAACTAACAAGGGCATAATAATGTACTTCAAACTGGGATCACCTTAAAATATATAACTACACCAAGTCTCATAAAAGTGTTGCCTATCATTTCAGAGGTGGCTAAGTAATCAACCCTATTACGTTCTTCCAGCCTCTAAGTGGAAACATCTCAGATATAGTGA
The DNA here is from genome assembly GCA_034641835.2 of Pinus albicaulis. Taxonomy (NCBI): domain Eukaryota; kingdom Viridiplantae; phylum Streptophyta; class Pinopsida; order Pinales; family Pinaceae; genus Pinus; species Pinus albicaulis. The sequence continues at coordinate 1,127,886,063 of CM076572.1, read as the reverse complement.
AACTTGATCTCAATTTTCTTCGACTTGTAAGTTGTCGTGAAAAATCATATTCTTAGAAATATTCACACAACTTTGACTGTCACAGTATATCACGGTCGATTTCAACACTCAATCATACAATCCAACAAACAATTATTGAAGCCAAACTGCTTCATAATAGACTTGAACAATCAACTATATACTCAAATTTAGTTGTGCTAAGTTCAACAAAGGCTTGCACCATACTTATCCATGATATCCAAGCCAAAAACAACATCCATAAGTGTTTTTTAGTGTATCCAGCCCAATTAGAATCCATGTAGTTTAAATTCACCATTCAATCCATAATCAATAGCTAAGTAAACATCTTAATACATGTTTCATTGCAATTCAATTTCCATGCTAAAGCATATAAAATATAAGGATTTAGATATTTCAAGAGTTAATCATTGATGAGACATAGAAGGATCAAAATCAGAGTCTCACAGTTTCTTCAAATTTGTCATCATGAAGGTGTCCATGGTCTCACAGTCCATCATGCCAAATTTTGAAGGATCTCAACAACGATTTAAACAGGCTTATGCCATAATTTCAATCCCATGTAGTAATACATTATATCGGTATCCTTCAATCAAATCCCTCTTGCACTGGACAAAGAGGTCCTTATCCCCAGTCAGAAATAGATCATAAAAAATAGCGGGCTCATTTTCAACAACATATCAACATCACTCTTTATAGAACTAAATAACCATCGATTCGAGAGTACCATGCATGAAATTCATGACTTCATAGTCTTCTCCCTCTTATTGAGGTATTCCTTCGCTTTGTAGTTTTAGCAATCTTCATCTTGGAAGTCACAAAAAATAATTCAATTTGGTTGATTTGTCTGCTTCCTCTAAGTCCAGGACTCCTCCAATACAATATCTCTCAACATAAGTCTTCTTGTCACAAGATTTGTCCTTCCAATCTTTTCATCTATTTCCACAACCTTGAAAAACTTTATTAGGTACCTATAATCCTCCAATAGGAGGCCAAGGAAGAAAAAATACAACCAAGAAAGATATACAAGGACAAGAGAAGCGCAGACATTATGAAGAACCCCAATAAAGTATGGAAGGAAAAGAGAAAGGGGGAGCCTATTACCTCAATAACATAATGAATCCTCCATAGTCTCAGGGGGAGCTGCTCTAGGAAACAAAGCACAAATCCATCTAGTGACAAATATGAAGCAACATCCTAGGGGGAGAGCAGTTCATATATAGACCCCATGAAAGTAGTCTAAGAAGAGCTCCATGTAATGAGAATAGCTATGAGATCAGGAAGAAAAAGGAAATTCCTCTAAAAGAAAACTATAGAGAAAGAAGATTATCTGATGTTTTAATTAGCTGACAGATTTATGAAAGAAGAGAAGGCAACAAAAAGCCATGGTAATAGGAAGAAGACATCAACACCTTAAATGATGATCACATTGTGCATCATATTGCTAGAATTGACATGAATCACATTAAGAAGAATGAGTAAGAAAAGTGTCTATCATCATTAATATCCTTACTTCCTTCATCTATGAAAATGTCCCTTGGAGGAGTACAGTTAAGAAAGTGATCTGCCCTTGAAAATTCCAAGCAAAGAAATTGAAAATGTCTTCACAAAGATCATCATGTCAGAACAATTGAATTGGTATATAAAGTAATATATAAAACAACAATGATTCTAGAACTGTCATAGAAAATAAAATGCAGTGACATTTGTTCAAATCAGGATGACAGCATAAGTAGCAGGTTACTGATGCCAAGGTCTAATTCAATATATTGATGGTGGTTGATGTGAACAGTGAAAAGATCAATAGTATAAACTAAGGGTACATGTGCTAGCTAAAGTGAAATCTCTGCATGGTTTATCAAAGTAATATCAATTGATGTTTAGGTACAAGAAGCATGCTTATCAACGAATTACCAAGCATTCTCAGTGAAGCAACAATATGATACAGGTCCACAGGATCAAAGGACTATGGCAAGAATGCATCAAGGTAAAATCCCGGGGTTATCTGCATTCAGCATGAAAAGGTCAGTAGCAGTGCTAAAGGATCAGCATTAGGTTTACACTTGAAGGATTATATTATGCATTGCAGAAGTATCTGTTTCTATATATATAATTGCATGCCTTCCTGAATTCAGTACATATATCTTCAAGGCCTCTTTCTGAAAATTGTTCATAAACTGGGTAAATTTTGTTAGCCAAGATATAAATTAAACAACTTGAAGATGTTTTTGTTGGAAATAATCATGAAAGAATAGTTAAAATATCTGAATAATGAAGGACTAGTTGTGATTACCACGAAAGCTCAAAAGTCTTTTATTAGTCCATCCAAGCATACTTCAGCAGAAAGGAATTGCTGGTATTTCACCATTTAGAGAAAGAGTGATCATTGACATACATACTTCTTATGTCATAAATAAAACTGCACAGTTGATAAGTGAAACTGACCAATACATTGAAGGGTTTATTTTGAAAGCACACTGTACAAGAAGGAAAGCCAGTTGGCCTCTAATATTGAAAGATATTGCCTATTCTTATAATAAGCTGTAAGCTCTGGTTTGATTCATTATTCACTTCAACAACAAGAACCTCTCAGTCTTTAAAAATAATATCCTTGTCAGCATTCTAGCTCATATCATCACCAATAGGCAGGAAAGGTGTACCATAGCAATAAAAGATATATTGGCATCATTATCATAATTGAACAGGTGTGGTACTGTAGATGAGTATTGCAGGAAAAGACATATTCAATCTACAATCTTCTTCAACGGAAATATATTAGCTCACTACATCAGACAGAGACAGAAGTTTATTTGAAGCCTTCTCAGTATGTTAGTTTTTTATCCAATCATACATCTCTGATTAGATAAATATGGTACAATGTGTTCTATGAAGGATCATTATCCTCACTTTCAGCCTTATACCAGTGAAAGGAGACTGTGCTTTGGAGTGTACCAATTTACAGTGTATATTCAAGTCCAATAATCCTCAAAGTGTTCTCTCGACAAGTCTTGTACATCAGTCTAGAGCAGCATGATACAAAGTCAGCAGAAGAGGGCCTAAACATAACTCAGAGAGAGGAAATGCAGAAAGAAAACTAGGAAATGAGCAACCATTTGCCATTGATGTCAAAGGGGGAGGAAAAAAAAAGGGGAGATTCTAAAAGGAAAGCAGAAGAAGCATAGGATTATTAGTGGGGGTGTTGCCATCAATGCCAAAGGGGAGACTGTTGGAAATGTTGTCATTGATGGCAAAGGTAAAGATAGGAGCAACACCAAAACTATCCATAAGGCAAAAGAGACAGAGAGGTTGCAGAGGCAGTAGAAGAAACAGAGGAATTGAAGCAGAAGCAACAAAGGAATTAGAGACAGATTAGTGGAGTTGAAAAGGCCTGAAGGGTGTAATACAGTTTGCAGATGAATTATTGAGCAGTTATTCATTAATTGAGTCTGTATGGCATAGACATTGATTGAAGACTAAAACCCTGTGGTAAAGACTTAATATGCTTGGGGATGAGTTGGAGCATTGCTTAAATGGAAAAAGAGGGCTGAAGAAGAGAGCCCGAGAGCTGGAGAGAGGTAGAGAACCTCTTCAGCAACAGAATAGGAGGATAATGGCCACGAAACTGAATATCTGGCCTGTTATGAATTGTAAGAATTGTTTTGAGATTTATCACCTGTATATATATATATATATATATATCTGTTTATAAAGAATTGTTTATAAATCCCGTATGTGACTTTATGCCCTCTTGGTCGGATTATATGAGGAAATTATCTCAGTGTAACTGTGCATTTGTTTTCTAAACCCTGTGTGAGGAATACCTTGCGTATTGTACGTTGGTTGATTATTCCCTGTAACTATGTATAGTGTGAATCTCTGTGCATGAGACATTGAGTTAATATTATTGTGTAATGGTCGAATTAACTCCGTGTGAACACATGAGTTCTTGAGGAGTGGTTGTGTGCACTCTGCATAAGGATAGACGGAACTGAGAAAGTGGCGGAACTCTGCGTCAGAGTATAAAAGAACCCTTTAATGTATAACGGGTGGAATCTGAGTTTAAAGGAGGAGAACGGAACCTGAAGTAAAAGGACGAGAACGGAACCTTGCGTGAGGAAGGGGAATCGTGACCCGATGAATAGTAATAGTGGTTTGGAGCGAACAGTGGATTTCATCGCACCACTATTATACGGAAGGCGGTATTTTGGAGTTTTGCAGCGATTCCATTGATTGATCGACGCGTGTCCCTGGATGAACAGTAAAACCACCGTTTAACTTGTGCCATCGCACATTAACTATCGACCAGACACGCCGAGCGAAATTGACACGAGTCATTGATCTGGAAGAGGACCATGGGATGGTGATCGTGCATCGGACTTGCCCGGAGTTTAACCAAGGTGCGTGAACGATAGTCCAGATGTGACGCGCCATCGCGTGTTATCTTTCGCGCAAGTTGCCCGTGCGATATTCGTTGGATCGGGCAATGCAATAGCAGCCGTCGGATAAGAAGGCGAGATAAGCCAGGCGCGAACAACCTTGGTAATGTTTATTAAACTTTGGTTATAATGTTATATGGCAACGGTGAAGTAATACCTTGGGTTTAATAACCAGCGGAAGGCCAGTTAATACCTTGGGTTTAATAACCATACCAGAAGTCTGTAATTCCGGAGGCGGTATTATATGCATACATGACGTCATTTATTCCGGGGGGGGTCTCCTTCCCCTACCTGCTCAAGTTTGCTACCCCCGCGGAACTTAAAAGGAATGGAGCTCCATTTGATGCGAGTTGATCCGACTATGGTTTAAACCATATATTATTCAAGGAGAAAGAGGAAGTATATGTGCCTGCCGAGGGTTATATGATATGATTGAGTTATATCAAGAGCATGCTGAAATTAATTAGGGATGTGCCTTATATGAAAAGGCCCAAACTATATATATATATATACGGTGCGCAATATATATAAAGGCACGGTGCAATGCATCATGGGCCCGGAGCCAAAGGACGATATATATTTATATACTGTACTAAAGGCTAAGGTTGGGTTTTTATTATGGTTTGACCACAGTTTTTGAAGATGTCGAGAGTTGATTAAACCAAGGGTTCTGCAGTAGAAACTATTCAAAAGGTGTTTTAAATTTGAAGACTTTGGAATATGTGGGTCCGACGAGTAATGCCAATCGTAAACCTTTGGAAAAGTATACATATGGGTAGCACAATTATATTAAAAGGACAGTCATATATATGCAGCGGTTACATTACTGCAATATAAATAGAGAGTGCAGAACAGGTTCTTAATAGCAACAGAAAATGACAAACCTAGCAAAGCCAAAGGCCAAAAATGGGCTGAGTGAAATCGTCTTTGTGTAACTGAAAATGTAAATGTTGTAATTGATTTTTATTGTTTGTGATGCATTGGCAAGTCTTCGGAAGAGAGTAAATATCCCACTGTAATTTTAAAATAAGCACCTATAGTTACATTTTTCTGAGTGAGATGAAAAGAGATGAGAAGGCAGAAGGAAAAGAGACATGGCTGTCCATTTCGAATTCCCAGTAGAATACAAATAGTCATGAAGCTATTTTTTGTATAAAACTGGGTAATATCCAAGGGGAGAATGTTATGAAAACAGAGTGAGAGAAGAAGAGAGTGTGCAGAAGAATTGAAAAGAGTTGAAGAAAATGAGAAAGCTGCAAGAAGTTAGAGAGAGTGAGTGAATAGAATGCAGAAATGAAGCAGTGAAGCAGAGAAGAAGGAGGAGCTGATCAGAGAAGAAGGAGAAGCTGATAGAGAATCTGAAAAGATGTAGAGATGATACAGGGTAGATATGAGAATAGATGAACAGCAGAGCAAATGAAAAGAACAGAGCTGATATCCAAGGTAAATCAGCAAGTGTTTCTCTTTTGAAAGAGTAAGGAAGTTGGAGCTTCCCTATCAAGTTGTAGCTTGATAGATGTCAGTTGGAGCTGATTGAGGTTGGAGCCTCCTGTAGGTTGGTGCCTGCAGAAAATTAATGGGAGTTAGAGCTTCCTTGCAAGTTGTAGCTTGCAGAATTGAGGTTGGAGCCTCCTGTAGGTTGGTGCCTGCAGAAAAATAGTGGTGAGAGGGAGTTGGAGCTTGCCTTTGCATCACAAAAATAATAATATGTGGTTTTCTCCCTTCATGGGTTTCCACTTATATCTGGTGTCTCTGTGCATGATGTCTATGTGTTGATGTGGTTTATCTAATTTGATTAATACTTGCTGCTCACATATTAAGACTGTTGTTACATAACAAATCTGTTTGATACTTGATGCTCACTAATAAAGATTGCTCACATATTAAGTTGATCATGAAGTAAAGGTGTAAATAAGTTTTAAGAGAAATTTTTTTAAAAGTCCATGTATGTGTTAAACTGATTCACCCCCCCCCCCTCTCAGTTTAACTAAGGGTTCAACATTGAGAACATGTCATCTCCCTCTTAATCTTAGCCTTCATGCATCCTATTTGCAAATCAACCTTGTCCACATTAACATCACATTATCATTCCTTCCTTGTAGGAGCTAGGGTTTCTTCTTTCAGTGGAAACGTTCAACCCTACGATTTTGTACATAAACCCTAGGTATTTATTATCCAATTCTAGTTGCTTTCTAGGGTTTACAAACCCTAGATATTCAAATTTCTAATACTTTATAGCTAAGCTTCACAATATTCTATATTCCTAATGATCTTGATGATGATTCTTAATCATTCTAAATTTAGTTTCCCAGACTCATTGTAGAAACAACTTCTTTTAATAGATTCTATCATCTAGGTTTGAGCATAGTGCCCAATATATCCATTAACCAATTGTATTTGATCAGTTTATATTTTTAAGCCAAGTATCATAAATACATCAAGCTTGTCATCAAGAGGATTTTGTTTCTCAAATTTGAAGATGGGTTCAACTTCATTTTCCTTGTAAAATTTCCTCATATCCAAAGGATACATCAACCTTCATATATCATGTTGGATTCTTCCACATAAGCACATATGTCTCTAATAATTTGGTAGCAACGGGTTCATCCAATATTTTTGGACTACTAGAATATCAGATCTGCAAATGATTTTGATCACAAAAAGGGACTTTATCTCTTTTCAAAATTTCTTCAAAGGCATAATTAGTGTAAAATATACCTTTCTTCCTTATTTTAAAAACAAAGTATCCATAGTTTATGAAATAGATATCATTGTTATAACAATGCAGAGATATATCTAGTTTGTGAACATACTTCAACATTCTTCTGATACATGAGAAAGACTATTATCATTTCTCCTGTCAAATATTTTCATGATACCCACAAACAATGTTTCCTTGAATATTATGCATCAATAAGGAGGATACTTCATTGAGTTCAATACTTCAACCTTCAATCTTGAATGGCAACAAGTGATTGTCATCTTTGTTGGGAAAAATACTCAGATGGGGGGGGGGGGGGGGGGTGGTGGTTGGGGGGTGAATTAGTATTGAGAGCTTACTGAAAAAATTTTCTTTACTAAATTCCATACGCGATTTTAATGAACCCAACTCGCATATACACGCAGATATATTTAAGGAAACTTGCGTGTGTCCAGAGATCTTATTATGCAGATAATTCTTTACTTAGACCAGTGCATCATTCATTCATCATATGCTTAGTAAGAAGTAAGCATCTGGAGTAAGAACATAATAAATCATCACACATACGGAACACACATAAACACCAGGATTTAAGGTGGAAACCCAAGTCGGGAGAAAACCACCGCTGTTGTCGTCTCTGTCTTCAATATTTATTATAAAGAAAACTTCTTACAATCTTATACTGACGCAGACTCATACCAGCACACAGGCACCCACCTACAAAAGGCTGCAACCTTGTCTCGTTCTCCAGCTTCTACTGGAAGGGAGCTCCAACCCTTTGATCTCGTTTACCAGCTACCATTGGAAGGGAGCTACGACCCCCTGCTTCTCGTTTACCAGCCACTCCTGGAAGGGAACTACTACCCCCTGAACTCGTTTACTAGCAACCACTATAAGGGAGCTACAACCCCTCTACTGAAGGCTTCGACCCTCAGCACCACTGCGGACCACATTTCATCAATTTTCACACTGGATCCAAACAACTTCAACACAACACAACTTGTAGGCTTCTTTTCATCAGCTTTTCAAACTGGATCCACTCCACACATTTAAGCTCAAAGAACATACATCAAACTGAAACTTATAACCCCATCAATTCATTCATTGAATCATCAATCAATCAACCAACCACTGATCTTTAATCATAATCAACTAGCAGCATAATCAGTATTCAAACAACCCAAATCTATATGAAGACATCATTGATAGACAACAGTGATACAGCAAAACAGATCAAAATTTTCCTTTCGCATACTTCAGCAAAACCCTAGATTCCATACTCGCTTTTGCTAAAACGAACCTGCGTATATACATGCTTTTATAGAGACAAACCTGCGTATGGATCTATAACTATTTCAGGACTACGCAGTTCTTCAGAATAAATAATCATCTCAAATCTTACCCTTCACTTTAGCAAACATTCGCCAGATCACAGATCTAAACATTCCATAAACAGATCTAGAAAATACATAGTCATTTCAGGTCTAGAGATCCTGATCCATCATTTTATTCATATGTGCATTATTAATTCAGATCTATCAATAAACTGTAACCCATTCCATGGAGATATACTTCAAAGTGAAGTATTCATTCAATACCCAAACATATGCACACCTTTTCACTATGATCTTCTTCTCCTTATATAGTTTTAGCCTTTACCAATACCATGAGCCAAAACCACACTAGTGCTGGTGGTATTCTTGGACGGAATCAAATAGACGACAAAACGCTCAATACTATGGGCTAATACCATGGTAATGCCCCATGGTATTATCCTTTTGGAGCGCAAAAGGCATACGTGACTTGGATCGTTCTTATCCACGTATATATGCTACTTCACCTGTAAAAACCCGCGTCTACAATATTCAATATGAATATTACCAAATATTCTGCTGGACATTACACATATCTTCTAATGGACTCCTAAGCTTCTACTAAAGACATATACTTCATCTTTTACCAGAGAGTTGCCATCAAGGACAACATATTAATACATAGGAATCATATTGCCAACAATCTCCCCCTTTGGACTTGATGGCAACCATGATGGTGCTTGATCACCACAATAGATAGATACATTAATCATAACCATTATTCAAACACCAAGATACTCCCCCCCTTTGACATCAAGGGAAAAGGGCGGATCAATTGCAAAACAAGGTTTCTCTTTCCTTGTAGAAAGAAGAGCTCTGTAGATCTGATGTGCACTGAAATTACCATGCTCCCCCTGAGTTCATGCTGAATCTTCAGATAGATTTTCAATGAAGTACATGACTCTATAACTCAACCGAGTATGACCTTTCCTATCACTAAGGACTCATACTTACATCAATGACCCAACCAAGTGGATTTACATATTTGACTGAACTACCCAACCAAGTGAGTTTACAAATTTTGACTCAACTACCCACCCAAGTGGGTTTACAAATATTGAACAAGTCCTTTCATGACTGAATATAACATTTTTACATCATAGGTCTCAACATGACCTTTTCATCAAATCGCAGATATGACTTTTTATAACCAAGACCAAATGACCTCAAGGGAGAGAACATATTTAAGAACCATCATAATGCCAACAATGCATTATTCACAGCAAGGCTAATGCTCCCCCTGAAACTGTGCTCCTGTTCTTGAGTTGTCTCACTGTTTTTCTTGTCAGAAAAACATACGCAACTGTATCCAACATAACTCGCATGTATACGCGGCTTTAGTTCATGAAACCCGTGTATATAAAGTGAAATAATGAAACTTTCACAACTCCATCTCCTCTTGGATTTATATGTTCTATACATGTCCTCAGTTGTCACATTAGATGCACTGTTAGAAATAAACACAACTAGAATTACCAAACCAATCATGGGAATCAACATATATTGCTCCACCTGTGATGATACATTATGGATTCCTATAGTGTATCTCACATAACTCCTGCAGTCAATATGAGAAGAAAACTTTAGAAATAGATGACTGCAGAAGGGTCAATATTCCCTACGTTTTTGACCGGTGCTTCTTCGTTTTATAGCTTTGCTTGTAATTTCTTATTGTGTGTTGGAACTTCTCAGATCTGTTCATCATACTTAACCTGCAATCAGTGGCCTTATGCCCAAATGAGTTACAATAAAAACAACATCCATGAAAGCATCCTTTATTTCTTGATCTATGCAATTCTTCAATAACTGGATCCCTTTCTTTCAAGGAATTATCATCATCATGGTACATGCCATGAGTACTTTCAGATCTTGATCAGAATCTTCTTCTTCATTTGAAAATCCATCATTATCTTCATTTGTATAATAACTCCTTCCTTTTTCAAATTGTTTCCATTTATCATGATTTTCTTTGTAAGGAAATTTAGTAGCATAATGAGCAACTCTTCCACAAGAAAAACACTTGAAGGGAAGCTTACCTCTGAATCTTCCAGTACCTGGTTGAAGTCTTCTCACAAAATTTTCTTCTTCTTCTTATGATATATAACTTGATTCCTTTACAACTTCCTTTTCTTTTCCTTTTTCACGTGCCTTAAAGGCAACTTCTCTGACTTGTGAGGGACCTCCTCTTCTCATTTAAAAAGCAGTCAGGATACCATGTAGCTGAATAACAGTAAGAGTTTGCAGATCTTGCTTTTCTTCAATATCTGACACTTTTGACTCGAACTTTGGAGTTAGAGATCTCAATTTTCTACTAAAGTTGAGTCTTTTATATCTTCACCCATATTCCTCGTAGAATTCACAATCTCATCTAATCTTAGGAATAGACTTGCAATAATTTCATCATCATGCATTTTGAAATTTTCATATTGCATTCTAAGAGTTTGAAGTTTGGCACTTTTTACTTTTGCATCACCTTCATAACTCTGAATGATCTTGTCCCATATTTCCTTTGTTGAATTGAGCTGCATAACTTTGACAAATTCTGTATATGAAAAGCTTCCTAATAAAGCATTGACAACTTTTGCATTGATTTCATATCTCTTTCTTTCTGCTGCATTTGTAGGAACACTTGCTGGATATTGGTAACCTCCTTCCATGATTCCCCATACATTTGCTCCAAGACTTTGCAAATAAGCTCTTGTTCGTATCTTCCAGAATAATAGATTACTTCCATTGAACAATGGTGGCTTGATAGAAAATACTCCTTCATGACTTCCTATTGCAACGGATCTCCTTCAAGCGATCAATCTTCTCTGGACCTTTGTTCTCATTGTTGGGAAAAATCCGGGAGGCGAATTAGTATTTAGAGCTTACTGAAAACTTTTACTTTTTCTTTACTAAATTCCATATGCGACTTTAATGAACCCAACTTGTGTATACACACAGATATATTTAAGGAAACTTGCGTATGTCCAAATATCTTATTATGCAGATAATTCTTTACTTAGACCAGTGCATCATTCATTCATCATATGTTTAGTAAGCAGTAAACATGTGCAGTAAGAATAGAATAAATCATCACACATAAGGAACACACATGAACACCAAGATTTAAGGTGGAAACCCAAGTCGGGAGAAAAACACCGCTAATGTCGTCTCTGTCTTCAATATTTATTATAAAGAAAACCATTTACAATCTTGTACTGGCGCAGACTCATACCAACATGCAGGCACCCACCTACAAAAGGCTGCAACCTTCTCTCGTTCTCTAGCTTCCACTGGAAGGGAGCTCCAACCCCCTGATCTTGTTTACCAGCTACCATTGGAAGGGAGCTATGACCCCCTGCTTCTCGTTTACCAGCCACTCCTGGAAGGGAGCTACTACCCCCTGATCTCGTTTACCAACAACCACTAGAAGGGAGCTACGACCCCCTTACTGAAGGCTTCGACCCTCAGCACCACCGCGGACCACATTTCATCAATTTGCACATTGGATCCAAACAACTTCAACACAAAACAACTTGTAGGCCTCTTTTCATTAGATTTTCAGACTGGACCCACTCCACACATTTAAGCTCAAAGAACATACATCAAACTGAAACTTATAACCCCATCAATTCATTCATTAAATCATCAATCAATCAACCAACTATTGATCTTTAATCATAATCAATTAGCAGCATAATCAATGTTCAAATAACCCAGATCTGTATGAAGACATCATTGACAGACAACAGTAATACAACAAAATAGATCAGAAATTTCCTTCCGCATACTTCAACAAAACCCTAGATTCCATACACGCTTTTGTTGAAATGAACCTGCGTATATACACGCTTTTACAGACACAAACCTGTGTATAGATTTGCAACTATTTCAAGACTGTGTAGTTCTTTAGAATAAATAATCAGCTCAGATCTTACCCTTCACTTCAACAAACATTTGCCAGATCACGGATCTAAACATTCCATAAATAGATCTAGAAAATACATAGTCATTTCAGGTCTAGAGATCCTGATCCATCATTTTATTCATAGGTGCATTATTAATTCATATCTATCAATAAACTGTAACCCATTCCATGGAGATATACTTCAGAGTGAAGTATTCATTCAATACCCAAACATATGCACACCTTTGCACTATGATATTCTTATCCTTATATAGTTTTAGCCTTTACCAATACCATGAGCCAAAACCACACAAGTGTTGGTGGTATTCTTGGACAGAATCAAATAGACAACACATCACTCAATATTGTGGGCTAATACCATGGTAATGCCCCCTGGTACTATCCTTTTGGAGCGCAAAAGGCATACGCGACTTGGATCGTTCTTATCTACTTCGCCTGTACAAACCCACGTATACAATATTCAATATGAATGTTACCAAATATTATGCTGGACATTACACATATCTTCTGATGGACTCCTGAGCTTGTACTGAAGACATATACTTCATCTTTTACCAGAGATTTTCCATCAAGGACAACATATTAAGACATATGAATCATATTGCCAGCAATATTTGTAGTTTCAACTTTAGACTTAGGAACTTGATATACAGGCTTATTGATACGAGATCAAATATTTTAGACAAGGGTTATACATTTCTCACATCCAAAACTTTTAATGAGGCATCAAACTACAAATTAGCTCTCAAATAACTATCATTAGGCAAGATGCTTCAATTTTGATATTTTGTTAATACTACTTGGAATAGAAAGATGTTCAATGCCTTTATGAACTATTGTGTAATTTTTCTTATATTCAGACTCATCACAAAACTTTCAAGAATTTATCCAAGAGAAACATGATCTTGAGAAAAATAATTTTCTTAGCAGTTACATACCTTGACTTCAAGGGAGGATTTCAAACTTCCTTTTGACTACACCTTTTGAAATAGTACAAGCCTAGTTCTTAACAAGGTGTTGTTTGAGACTTCAGTCCAGATAACAGACCTTTGATCAAGACATCACAAGTGCCAAGTCAATTATCCAATATGCCAAGACAAATTTCCTCAAATTTTTCCTTAATTAGGTCTGTAACAAAGTCAACTTTAGGTTTCTAGAAGGGCCTCTTCCTCAACCTTAGAATCCCGGATTACAATATAAAAAATTCGCTTAAGTATAGTCCACAAAACTTCGTATGATCATGAACTACAAAAATTCATGAGTATATAGCCACATACCTTTGCATGAGTACAACACCACAAACCTTCGCATGATAGCCTCATATTTCACACAGGAGCCTCAAAGATCATGGGACAATTCAAAGTGTCTTTTGGTGGAGTGATCTCATATATATATTCTCTAAGAGGGGTTGAACGAGTGTCTCTAAGGGGTGAGGCCTTCACATGTGGTTTGGTCTAAGGAGTTTCGTCCTCTCTAAATCTTCCTTTCGAAGGCCTGTTATACCATATCCAAAGCACTTTAATTCAGTACAATCAGACCCTTGATATTCTTTCAGCCTTCTTCAAATAAATAGTTTTTTATAGCACAATCACACATAAATATTGTTCATTGATTTGACCTTATATTATCGCTCCCGAGGCCTTCAACCTCTCCTTAAGTATTTTGGTATAGTGGCATTTAACCTTGGTCGAAACAGAGAAACAACTTTCCAATACTAACTTCATTGTCTTATTGAAAAGTCAAGGCTTGAAACCAAAACTACTAGGGTTGATCTTTCAATCTTGATGAGAGAAATTATTTCCTTTTTCTGCAATGAAAAACATACCTTAAATACACTAGTTCTTCGAACTTATGTTTTTCATTGTATGAGAAAATCCATTTTCTATTAGGATGAGGGAACTTCATCCTTCTTCTCAGAGGCTTTTGATCTCAAATATCATAAGAGATATTGAAAAATATTGCAACTAACAACTTCTTTCATAACATACATTTGACCATTTTCCCGATACATTTGATTAGATAGTTCAACCTTTTAAACAAGGAAATGCCTCCTTTTGAAATGTATTAGGGCTTCTAGGGAAAACATAATTGACTCCATCTTCAGGGTTGCCTTAGGTGTAGATGTATATCTTTTTAAGTGTAGGATAGGGTCTCCTTAAGAGTGATTTCAATTTCTCTTTTCTTTACCATAGCTCTGATACCATGTTGATTTTATAATAGCAACATACACTATAATACTTTTTGATTTGATAACTACTTCCAATGATGCAAATTAACTTCTTTAGAGCATTCTAATCTTTAAGCAATCACACTTTGAAAAATTCAACCATTAACTTTAGTAGAGCAATAGAGATCATAGTAAGAACAATGAAACAAGCGACACCCAAAATTCTTGGGACAAAACCCTGCAAGGGGGAAAACCTGGTAAGGTTTCCTTATGAGAGAGAGAGAGAGAGAGAGAGAGAGAGAGAGAGAGTTAAATTCATCAAATTATGCATCAAAATATTCCAGCCTAAGGTCAACCATTGACCACATTAAATGCCCAGTCAAATCCAGTCAAAGAAGAGATAGTGAATCAACATTTCACTATTTGGTCAATACTGGTCAAGGGGGAAAATTTCAGCCCATAGTAGCTAGTCAAAGGGCCAAAATTTGGTCCTGTAATTCCATAGAGAATCTCGGTCAAACTACATGGTTAGACCTATAGTCAACATTCGGTCAACACCCATAAATTAGTCCAGAAATCGGTTAAATAAATAGTCAAAGATCAGAGAATATTCAACCTCCAACTTCAATCAATGACTCGATCAAACAATAGGAGAAGAGTCCAAGTCAATGCTTGTTAATGAAGAGAACAAAAATTCAACTCAATGGTGAAAAAATCCTTCTTCCTCTTTCGCGGGTGTGAGCAGAGATCTTTAAGAACAAGTTCAAATTGATGAGTTGTGAGACTCCAAATGAGGAGGGTTGAATTCCCAATATATACATCTCCAATAGGAGGGGTTTTTAACAAGGATAAAACCCCTTCAATAGGTAAGGTTGACCTATCAAACTGAGGCCAAGTTGGATAACTAGAAATCAAATATTTTTTCTTTTGGCTTTGACAATGAAAATACTAACCGCAACTAAAATTTGTCAACAATATTATCAAGGGAATGATAAAAGATGTCAAGTATGGAATGGTTATAGACAAACTACTTCAATCCAAGTTTCTTAAGTAGTGCCCCTCTTATAAACCATAAGGCCTTAGAGGAGGTCCCAATAGACTAGGGCTAAAGAATAACCCCCCTGGTAAGGCAAGAGAACAAGTTTATTGTCAAAATTGGCCAGTCATCTAGATGACCCTGTTATCCATGATAAATGCCCAAAACATTAAGTAAAAGCATTTTATTGCAAAATGGTTAAAGTGCATGTTGACTGGTAGATCGCCTTCACTTAAGAGGAATGTTGGATGGTGAAAGGTGCATGAATCATGCAAATGGTAGAAGAATGTGGCATATCATCATCATTGAGCAATGTGTAGGGTTGTCGACTATCCAATATAGGAGCAAAAGTTTTTTCCTATAAGGTTACTCATTTTGGTGGGTAACAATCTCACAAATGAAAATTTGCCTTAAATATCCACTAACACCTCCTTTAGGCCATTAAATCTCGCAAACCATGACTTTGAAATAACAAAGCTTAAGGTGTATATCGCATACTATGAATTGCACAAGATCCTTTTAAGCATCCACTCTAGGATGATTTGACATGGTGGAACTTAATTCAACCTAACCAAATATTATTGAAACTTACTATGCAACATACACATACAAATCGATTATGAATAAGGGCTCAAACCAAAGAACCAAGAAGATATTTACATGGTTATAGATCTAATCCTAACAACAAATTTTATTGTGATAATGTACACCATCCCAGTGTGAGAGAATATTAAGTGAAGCAATATTGAATTACGACATTCAACTAGTTAAGCTTCATTCAACTAATAGGTTGCAAGTGGGGCTATTTATTCAGCTGAGGTCAACCAAGAGTTGCCCCTTGCTCCAATTGCTTTTGTTTTCAATATCACTAGTGTAAACATAAACATGAGCTTGGTCACAAACATGTCAACAAAGAGACTTGAAATCTAGTGGGACAATACCAACACCTCACTTCCATCAACTTGACAAGCCAGTATTAATGATAACTTAATTGATTTTTGTGTATTTGTTTACATGCTTCTTATTGTGCATTATTGGCATTACTATTGTTTTGGAAGATGATAAAGTTTTTTGAACATGCCTCAAATATACGAGGGATTTAAGTAGAATGAAATTGATAATGTCATCATATTGTGTATGACATGTGGTATTGTTGACAAGTTACACAATTGGATTGTATAACACTGGAGTTATAACTTGTGGTGCTCAAAAGCATAGTATAACTAGCCATCAAAGCACCCCCTTTCCATCATGTATTTAGATTCAAATCTGACCAAAAATCCACTGATAATCATAGTTTCACTATCTGGGGATTGGTCGTTTGGTAGTTTCACTCGCGGGGGTGTTGGCCTTCTTCAAAATGACCCAAAACCCTAAACAATCCAAAAAGTACTTGTAATTATTGAAGCTTTTCCATTTTTGGTGGTTCATGGATTCTTGACACAAGATCACTACAAATAAGATAATTTTATGACAACTTATAAAGTTATGATGCTACATGGAAATGCCACTTATCCATGCATACAAAATAACGAGGTGATAACAATGATAACTTGTTTTTAAAATCATGATGATTGATGAGACTCCTTTTTTGTGGGGATAAAAAACCCTCTTAACAAAACAATTTCATTGCTCAATCTATAGAAATGTAAATACATTACCCATTTAAATTTGAATATGTAAAAGAGCACATTCTTAATCATATCTAAGTTACATAATTAAATGATATCTATATTCACAATTTGACTACATATTTTTAATCAAACATAAGTATTATTAATGATGTCTATCCTCACAATATGACTAAGTCGAGCTCAATCTATTAAAATGTAAATACATTACCCCTTTACATTTGAATATGTAAAACATCACTTTCTTAATCATATCGAAATATAATCAAATGATATCTATATTCACAATTTGACTACATATTTTTAATCAAACATAAATATAATTAATGATATCTATCTTCACAATTTGACTATAAATATAATTAATGATATCTATCTTCACAATTTGACTATATTTGTGGAGCCGAGAGGTCTCCAACTCTCTATGGTAGAGATTTTGTAATGTAATGTCTTGTTTAACATTTTAATTTGGTCAAATTAAATAAAAATAAAAATATAATAATAAAAATTATAAAAATTATAATTATTTAATAATTAAACTAGTCTAGATCCATTTTAACTCCCAATCTATCAAAGTGAGCAATCAAATCTCTTAAAGTACAAACCTCTTTTGGAGTGAAAAGAGTTTTGATCCCCTCAACTCTTAGTAAATCTAAAATTAAAATGAATCTAAGTTGATATAATTACGCCAAAGGCGTTTACTCTGTGGGCTTGGGGTGAGCAGACACTGTTCAACCAACCAATAAGAGGCCCTCAATTTCAACCTCATCGCACTTATTCAAAGTTGACACATGGCTATTTATCATTACTCATGTTCCTATTCGTTTTCTTCTCTCGTCGGAAGGTCCTTCTTGTGTTTACTTTAGTTTTGAAGTCGTTAATGTCCACAGGTTTCCGTAGAAGGCAATGTTGCGTGTTTTTTATACTCCAATCACTCTGTTCCTTGGATTTTTGTAAGGCCTCTCAGTTAACTAGGAATACACGCCTTGACGAAGAGAAAAAATTTAGGTCATCCACTACCATCTAGCCAGAGGAATTTGAAGAGTCTAAATAACTGCTCTGATAACTGCATTGAGAAAAGGTTGAGGCATTCTCAATGGAAGGGGCTTCGACATCCTGCTCTACTTGCACTTCTTCACATATCTGAATTTTGTAGGTCAAAATTTTGAATGATTTTGACATACTTGTGTTGAAGAAGTGACTAGGATCACCTACATCAACATTTTTATTATAGAAAATCGAGCATTTGACTCATACTAATGTGCTTTCTGTATCTACCGACACAGTGAAGGTCTAAGAAGGACTCCCAAAGGATACAGTGGTGACATAATATGATACAAGAGAAAGAATGGTACTATAATAGATCCCTTGATTTTGATTTTTGTTGCCGCTTCTGACCTTTTTCATTTTTAATTGGATGTCACTTTGAGAACTCTTTGAGAATATGTATACTGCAAGATCTAGACTCCTTTGCATTATGTTCTCGAACTGTTGCAGGCGACTTAGAGAGGTATCATAGACAAGAGAAAGAGGAGAGTCTATGAAACAATGGGAGCTTCATAGCGATGGGTTCTTGAAGATGATTGACTAAGGACAAAACAAGCAAGAACAATAACACTGAGAGCTGTAAACAAAACAATGAATGGGATTTTAAGAACGCCATTTCAGAGCGGGAAAAGGCTTATAAGAAAAAAGATGATGATATTTTTAGTCAACTGATGAACAATGTGAGATCATATCAATCCGAGTTAGTTTCAATTTCTTGAACCTCACAATACACCTTCAAATCAAAGAAACTGATGCCTCACTGAAACAAAGATGTTGATATCACTTCGCATGGCAGGCAAGCAAACCAGAAGGCTCGACTCTCCCTACATTTCCTCGAGGTCACTGAGGCAACTGCCGAACATCGAAGGATGAAGCTAAGGTCACTGAGACAGCAAGGTCGAAAACAGGGGAAGGCACTGAGGCTTCATAGATGTTTTCTAATGTGTCACAAAGGTTGAGAATTGATCCCTTTACTTCTTTAATGTTTTGGTATTGTGATGGAATATGAGTTGTTGATCTCAATAGGAAGGAGCAAGGTCCATCGGTAGTGCTACCCGCCTTTTCATTTTCACCTTCAAACCATTTGACGCGTTGAGAGGTAGCGCTAAGTTCCAAAGTTTTGCTTCTATTCCAACTGATGGAGTTGAGTACTATCAATATATATAATGCCTTTTCTTTTAATATTTGTTGGTAGGAAGCCAATAGTGGTAGAATGCCAATAGAGATTGGCAATGGCGATGTATTTAATATTATTTTTTATAGTTATGACGTTGTATTTAATATTATTTTTTATAGCTATTGTTGGAAGGTTTTTCATTCACCAGACTTTTTGGCTCTGAACTTTATATGGCTAGGATTTCGATTGACTCTTAGCTTTATATGGCCAAAATTTCGATTAGGAAGGAAATTGGTTTATAATTATTGTTTGAAGGTTTTTCACTCAAAACACTCTTTCACTCTTAGCTTTATATGGATTTCCATTACGAAGGAAATTCATTTCCATAATTTGGTGAAAATTTGATCAACCAAAATAAATGACTACTTTATTATATTTTTCATGAAAATTTGTTAAAAAAAAAAAAAAAAAAAAAAAAAAAAAAAAAAAAAAAAACTAATTTTTTTTATTTGAAAGTGAATTGTTTTGTTTTTTATTTGTTTGCAATGAGATTTAGAAATTAAAACAATCACATTATTTTTATAAGATCATATTCTTTATGCCCCATGTTCCAAAATTTTGTTCCTATTCTCGCTGATGGAGTTCAGTACTATCGTGATTCCTGAAGAAGCTTGAGGATTATGCATCCTGATATACCCTATTCTAAGAATTTGATTTTAGGGATTTGATGCATGAGGATTTCGAAATTTCTAAAAGAAGCTTGTGGATTATTTTCCCCGAAGCAATATATGATATTTTGGGCATTTCATTTCGAAAAGAAATTAATACGATGAGAGTTATTTTTTTACGAATTTTCTTAAATTCTTTTTAGACTATATGATTGATTGGAAGGTGCCCATCTATTAAGGCTTAAGCTTTCCATTGCTATTTTAAGTCTACAATTAGGAGGTTGGCTCTACGTAACAATTTAACATTGAGGAATATCCTAACCGTGCATTGACATTAAAAACGATGTTGAGTGGTTTGCCTTGACTTTGAAATAGTTAGGCATTTTATGCAAAACTGCATGTTTTTTTAAGCTTTTGAAGTATATAATGTTGTCGAAAAAATACCTTTATTGTTTAAATAGAAGTTCGCTGGGTTAATAAAAGGAACCAACCATCGAACTATCTTCCATAGAATCACAGTCTTTTATACGAGCATGAGTGCAAATCAATTATTAATACATTGTTACTATTGTTCTAGGACATTTATGTTTTTTTTTGTAAGTTAGGCTAAGCTATATTAGATAAAAAAGAAACTTTACATAGGCGTTGGGCTAAGATGGTAAGCGGTGCTTAGCCTATCCCAGCCTTAGAAGCTTTCAAATAGCGCAGGTTTGGCGCTGCCTCCTAGGAGGAAACCAACCCCTTAATAACATTAGACAATCATTATTTGTAAAGTGTTCCATGACACATATAAAAACAAAATATCTGTAGTATGTGCTGAAATAACAGAAAACATAAAAGAATCGAGCAACCGCGCAGTCATGGTGTTCCTTCATCATCGTCATCCTCTATAGCAGCGTCCTCCTCCTCGATGCGACATTCATATTCTTGCGCAATGGCCTCCTACTCAGTAGAAGGCATGTGCGGGGGCTTAGGATGGGTTGTGCGGATGATAGGAGCGACTGGGTACTCAACATTTGGAACTTTGGTCCAAATTCCATTTGAGTCCATGATCCACACGTCAGTATACTCTTCTGTGGGCTCATGAATCGAGAGTGGCTCGGTTTTTCGAGGAGTTGGCGGCTCAGAGTGCGTAATGGTGGACTTCTTGGGGCCTCGTCTGCCCCTCTTATTCTCCAGAGATAAGGCTATCTCATCCTGGGTGCGTTCAGATCGTTGAGGTTCCTCTCTGTCATGGCTGCCAGAAGAGGATCCCTCAATGGATTCCAAACGGTGGTCATGACCGCGGTGATAGCAACCCGAGAACATGCCTCTTTGGCTACCCCTGATAGTGTTTTGACACTGTTGTGGAGCCATGGGGAGGCTAATAAGCAGAGAGGGGGAGACCAGGTTTAAAGCAGTAAAGTGCGCAACAGGAGATCGCGCAACAAAGAAGCATAGTGGGGGGGGGGGGGTACACAACAGAGGGTTGCACAACAGGGGGGTGCGCAGAAGGGGGGCGCAACAAGGGAGCCTGCCTTAGAAAGTGTGCAGTGGGATAAATCAAAAGAAGAGAGGAATTCCAAAGAGAGGCGCACAACCGAGGGGGGGGGACGCCAAGGGGGGTGCGCAACCAGGAGGGAATCAACGGGAGGAGCACACTGCAGGTTGGCACATGCAAGGGGGTGCGCATCAGGGGGAGCGCGCAGGGAAACTAAAGCATCAACAAGATGGCAAGGGAAGAGGTAGAGATGGCTCTGGAGGCCGACTGGAGCAGCAAAGGGATGACATAATGAGGAGTAACGACACCTTTTGAAAACCTGTGGCACGAGTGCAAATGTTGTGCTGTGTTGTGGCACGCTCGCATATGCGAGTTGGGACAGTTCACTTGAGATTGCATGTGATTCAGTGTATGACATGAGATCAGGTGCAACAGAGTACCAGTTTGAATGATTGCTAAGATGAGGTTCCACATCAGGTTAAAGCTGGCTATGCATGGCGTCGTCAGCTTGAACATGGGAAGAAATGGCTTCGCACGGTCAAGGCATGTCACCCGCATCCGAGGTAAGACATTTATGTCAGTGTAACTTTCTTCTTAAATTTAACCTCTTGCTAATATTCTTTAGAAGATATATAAAAACTCAAATTTCAATTGTATTTCATTAACCATATATTTACATATCCCCACTCTTCCTTCAAGTGCTCGTTTATATTTCATTGTCCACATATTTACACATCCCCAATCTTCTTTTCACATTCCCTTATATTTCATTATCCATATATTTACACAACCCGAGTCTTCCTTCCTTCAACGTTCTTCACACCGTCGGGTGCAATCGCTAGTTTTATGCTCAAGGACGCGTCTACCGAGCCCGCGTTTTGGCCCGGACGGCAGAAATCCGCCGGAATCCGGTCAACTAAATTTGCAAAAATCAAGTAGTTGCAGTGCTTGGAATCCATTTTTGATAGTGGAAATGGATTCAGCACTATCAAAAACCCCTGGGGCACTCAAAATACTAATGTTTAACAACTAAAAACAAGTTTCTGGGCAAATCTTTGCCGGATTTTCTGAAAATCGTGGCCGGAATTTGGGTCAAAACGCGGGCTCTTTAGACTACGCTTTATGCTCAATAGCATTTGTGAACCAACACCAACGTTCACATATGCGACGTTCACAAATGCGACGACAGTTTAATCACACTATGCTCTTTGCTAAACTTTCACAGCATTTAAACCTTTTTAAAAAACGATAAACATGCATCATGTGTTTTTTCTTTTACACTGGCTACAGCGAATCAGAATAAAATCTGTACTTTTCACGGCATCTTTTCATCGACCATATTTACTCTTTCGATCTTCCTGCACTGTTCCTGGAAACCTATGAAACTGTATTAACTTCACCAACAACCTGGATGTAATCTTGAAACAACTGACAAATTACATTTATTTGATCGGAGAGGAATAGAAACTCCCGTCTCCGCGTGGTTCTCGCCGCATAAGGGAAGGCGGAAAATCTGCCCAGAAAAGTGTAAGTCGCCTTGTTAGATTACTGCGTGCAAGAGGAGAATGTTCACGTTTTGTTTATCGGCTTCGGTAGTCGAGAAAAAAATGCTTCAACCACTATACCATTATTCTCGATAACAATTTGAACAATCAAATCAACCTGTATTACATATTAGAAAGAATACATAAGCAAGCCCTGTTTCAGGAAGTTTTCGTTACTGACAGAACCCTATTCAGCTTTCGATAACCGGTGGTAAACTTTCATGACTATCAACAATCCCAAATCAAACGACCTATTATGCAATTCCCAGATCAAATTTGGCTCAATTGTTACAAACTTTCGTTACTACACAATTTCCAATTTCCAGATCAAATTTGAAGCACCTGTGGTAAAATTTCATTACCACCAAGAATTCCAATTCAAATTTACTACCAGGAATCCCATATCAAATTTGGACCATTTGTGGTAGTTTTCATTTATTTACCAAGTGCTGAAAGTCAAACCTGTGCTACTTGTGGGAAAACCCCATCGATCTAGCCCATCTGCAAATCTAGCATCATATATTTTCTTCTGACAAACTTCAAAGTTTATCATCAATCTTGCTCTGCTCTGCTCTGGTTACATTCATTCGACTTCCATCAGTCTCATTCATCAGTTCTGAGTAAGAATGAAGCTAGCAGGATGTTCTACAAGGAGATCTTCAAGCACATTAAGACATCTCCATTGCCGGACACTTTTCCTCATCCTCATATGGGTGGTGTCCCTCATGTCTTACTGGGTCTTCTTTGTTCACTCTCACAGTTTATATGAGATGTTCTTTCATGGGTTACGCTTAGCAGATTACAGTGGCCCCCGTGATCGTGATCGTTATTATAACATACTGCCGAAGACTCTTCTCAACGAAACATCAGATGGGCATATGGGTAACTCGGTCGCTGAAAATGTCGACAGACGTCGGGCTTATAGAAACAGTTCTGTTATTGCAAGAGCGCCTTTCACTGAAAATGCCGACAGACGTCAGGCTTATGGAAACAGTTCTGTTATTGCAACATCGCCTTCTGAAAATACTGCCAGAAAGCAGGCTTATATGAACAGTTCTGTTATTGCAAGAGCGCCTTCTGACCTGGAAGACCATGAAAAAGATAGTGATAAATCGGTAGATACATCTCGTCAGCAGGAGAAGCAGGGAAACTCATCTGCATGTGCCACAGTAGAAGAAATGGGTTTTGCTTTTTCAGGACGAACAGAAGAAGCCAGTCTCAGAGTAAGGAAAATGATTCAAGATCACTTTGCTCAACATGGTATGATTCATCATCAATCTATGGGCATTTTTATTTAAAATTTTTCTTTTGCTTTATCTATGTTTTATGTTTGTAGCTCCACCCATTAAAGATGCCGAATCTACTGCATTTTATACTACCTGATATGCATTCTCAGGACAAATTGTGTTCTCTTTTATTGAAACGTGTTTTTGTTTCTTCTGGTGGGCTTCCCCCCGGTCCGGAGAACTGCCCTGTGTAGTTTAGTGATTAGCGTTCATGAAAACTAAGGAAGATCTAGTCCAGGGATAAATATTGTCATTTGGATCAACATTCCCGAACGATTTTTCTAATCATATAATTTCGTTTTTGCAATGTTAATCGTCCCACATTTCTAAAGAGTTCAGCCTTGAATCCGTTTTTCTATGTAAGGCATTCTTTTTGGTGTTTGAAGAGAAATAGGAGAAATCCCTTGGTCATCTGGATTGGTTTTTGATTTTGACTTTGAGCTAGTGAAGCTAAGGGAGTTCCTTTCTTATTAGGAATGCATGTTCTCACCATGGCTTGGGAGGTTGGCATTGGTAACTCCTCTCATTTGGGGGCTTTAATGGTCAGTTTGTATCTTGCAAGCCATGCCAGGATGTGGGCACCTAAGAAGTGATATGGGTTTAGATCGTATCCATAGTCTGCCGACTCTGTAGTCCCAATGAATATCTTCTTTTTAGCTGAATAGGAAAGACCTTTACACCTTTTAGTTCTCGTGGCAGGTGCAGCAAGAGTCAGAGAACTTTCTCCAGAACAGTTTTGCAGACAAAATTTTGTGTTTGGAAGAACATCTGATGCTGGATTTGGCAACGAGATGTACAGAATACTAACTGCAGCTGCATTGAGTCTTTTACTGAACCGATCTTTAATTCTAGGTGAAAACAGGTTAGTGATTTTTTTCAAGCTTCATAGTTCGAATTATGAAAGAGCTTTTGATTTCAATTGGAACATAGAGTTTAGAGTATGAAAACTGGTCCATGTGATTTCAACCAATGTACATTTATGGAGATATTAGATCTGTCCTACACCATGGACAAAGACCTCCACCACAAAGCAACGACAATACCATCTATTATAGTGAACAATGCATAAAACAGTTGGTTAGAAGAAACCCGAAACTGCTTGCAAGTGATTTATACAATGAAATTTCTTCTCACATTTCAGGGAAAAACTCCACTTTGGGGAATATATTGCTTATTCCGACCATTCATTTAGTCTGAAAGAGATAAAGCTACTTTGGGCGAGGAATGGGTGTGCGGCCAAGTACAAAAGGCCTCTTGTTATGAGAATTGATGATTTTCAAAGGCCAGCACAAACTGGTGTTCTCTGTGAGGACTGGAGGGAGTGGAAACAGCCTATTGTTTGGTAAGGTCTGTGGCGTGTTCTGAATTCCAAGACAGCAAAACTGTGACTTATTTGGGTTGTCTATATATCTGTGCTTTCCACCTAAAGTAAGGGATTGATGATACTATTCAATACATTATCCATGTGTCAGGTTCCAGGGTACCACAGACACTACTGCAATTCAGTTTTTCTTGAAGAATATACATCCCAGCATGAGAGATGGCGCTTTAATGCTGCTTGGAAGTCCAAGAATACCAAGTTCCAGGCCTAATTTATTTGGAGAGCTAATGAAAGTCATCATTTTGCCTACCCGTGCTGTGGAAGAAGCTGTGAATTGGGCTTTAAATGGTGGTCCTGATCCAGATATTACGTTACACATGAGAATGCGTGCAAGCAGGTATAATTATTCTGTCAAGTTCTGTTGTTGGAATTAAAAAACTTAAAAGTAATTATCCCCTTTTGGCATGAAAATACAGTTATGTTTTTAAAAAATGTAAGAAAAATCCTATGCACGTCAAGGACATGAACTTGCCTTCTGATTTATTAGAATCCTGATTTTTTAGAGTAGAGGATTTTATATCATGTTTACAACAATTTTATAGTAATGGGGTGTAGATTCAGTCTGACCCTTCTGAAACTTGATCTCATGATTGAATGCCCTAGGAGTCCAGAAGTATATCGCCATGTATCTCAAAGAATTATTTAGTTATTGCATTTAGGATCTTTACTAAATCTTTCATCCCTTCGCCAATATAAGCACGCTCTTCCTAGGCCTTATTGATCTAGGATCTCCTCATGTTGACAATGGTAATTGCCTCTCTAACTAGCCATTTTCCAGGCCTGCAAGATCCCTCTAGTTTCTATCCATTTCCCAACCTCCCTTCCTACTTTAACATTTCTTTTATGCTCCTTTTACTTCTAACCCAGATCCATTTTACAGTCTCTCTTTTTCTCTCTCAAGCAACCAGAAAATGCACAAAAATATTTGCAGCAACTGTGATATTCTTAAAAGTCAAATCTTCACCTTCTATAAATAAACTGCATGTCTTGTCTAAGCTGACCAATACCTCTGGTATGACAAAGTCCTGCTTGTCATCTTACTCATCATTATCCCATAACTTCATCTTCATTATTGTCCTTATTCATCTAAGCACCATTATTCATTATGTCCAATTTCTCATTTTATTTGATCTCAAATTATCTGGATATCTTATTGATCTGGTGGGGATTGGGGATGTGGTTATAATTAACTTTCCAAGTCCGAGATCAACCCCTGTTCGCCTCTTCATCTGCTAATGAGTTGAACATCCTTTTAATATGAACATTGAATACTCAATAAACTCGATGCTCAAAAGGGTGGTATATTAAATATTCCTAGCATATTCTACCAAATCTTGCATCTTCCTTTGAAGGGTCCAAAATTCCCTTAAAGATGTTTAATAATGGCAATGCATCTTTCATTATTTTCATCCATTTAATCTTCATATCTTAGGAGGGTTCAAGTATTGCTAGGTCTACAAATGGTGTTTCATTTCCTAGGGAGTAGGACACAAACAAAGAGCCATTGCATTCATGAATTAGTCCACCATTCCATGCCGTTCTTGTCAATTTTCATGCAAACCTAGCACCTAATAATTCATTGATCTAGTAGGTTACAAATCCACTGAATGAAAGCTCACAACTAGATTCATAGCGTAATTAGCAGAAGCCAACCTCAATCACAATTACCAACAACTCTTCATTAACTCCAGAACTTACTTGGGCTACCATCTTGGGATAATGGGCCAAATTGAGAAAATTATAGATTACAATGCTTTGAATTTGATGCAGTAGATCATGCCCTAGATATGCCCTCGATCTCCTTGGCTGATTTGGATCTCCAAGCTCCCCTTTTACACTTCCTCGGACCCAACACACTAGAGTATCATACTCCTCATTGAGATGCTTCTCTCAATCTTGTGCTGCTATATGGTGTATCTTCTCCCTTTCCTTAGCCTTGCTTTAATAACTTTACATTGAGCTAAATCCCTAACCCTAATCTCCAAAGTGATGGATGACCGAAATTAGATTTTGCCTTACTTGAGATAAAGGGCAAAGGTTAAAACATAATCACTAAAGTAATTATTTCACTTTTCCTAAGTTTATTTTAGCTCAATTAGCCAACATAATAGTTATGTGTTTTCCTAAGTCAAAACTTAGGCTAAGTTACAAAAGCAACTTGCTCACGCGAGAGCAAGTGTCTAAAGAGATGTTGGGCAACTTTTGCATGCTTAGACATTTAGTCCTTGTTGATTTTTGTAGCATCAGATGTGCTCTAGCCTTGAGATTTTGCATAGAGGCTAACACACGTATTTTCCAAGACCCATAAATCGTTTGGGGAAATTCCACCTAGAAGTGACTTAATTAAAATAATTAATTAGTTTTTAATATTTTCTAAGTCTAAACTTAGGAAATATGATTAATTAAAGGGTATTAATCTAAGTCACCTGATACGGGGATACGGGGATACGGGGATATCGGGATACGGGGATTCGAAGAATCGGATACGGGTACGGTGACCCCGGAACAGGATACTTCTGGGATACGATACGTTATATATTATTTTATTAAAAAATATATATATTTTAAAAATATATTAAAAATTAGATATTTTTTACACAAATTCATAGTTAATTCATTGATTTAAACATAGATTTATCTATCATCTTAGATAGTCAAGGTTTTGTTTGAGTGGTGGGTACATTTTTATTAGGGTCATGATAGAGGAGTTTGACAACCAATGTCACTAACATCAAGGTACATAGAGGGATTGGTGCTCTTGATTAAATACGAGTTCCATACCCTAATACATGACAAAATTCGATGGAAACATTGCAATAACCCAATCCTGAAATCCTGAAAAACTGATAAGTCTGCTGGATTTTGAATGAGATTAAAATTCTACTTTCTCCATATGAAATCCAATGAGGTCGGAACCACTCTCAAACATCCTGAGTCATTTTCATCCTTTTACTTTAAGAATTTAACATTACTATGAATCACATATAAATACTAGGGCCATAGGCTTGATGCCCTCTCCTGAAAAATCCTCCTCAATTGGTGAAAAACAATGAGCAAAAGCCCCCCTTTCTAATAAAAAAACAGTGTTTTTTTGAACTCGGGGGTCCGGCCGTACTCGATTCATTGGTACGGTCGTATCCGTACAAGGTACGGTCGGAATACGTCGTACCCTGTATGGATACGGTCGTACCCGGTGAATTTCGTGCGAATCGGGTACGTAGCGTATCCGATACGGGGATTCGGGATACGTGGCCCTTTTAGGCGAATTCGGTTACTTAGGTATTAATTAAGTTGGGTTCTAGATAAAGGCGTGGATCGAGTCCAAGTTAATCTTAGCGATCGATTAAGATCTAATCATGGCCGTTGATGTCTCAACGAGAGATTATAAGAAGGAACTCGATGGGCACTTAGAGAACACATTAAGAGAGAGCTCAAACTCTGTTAATTTTGGGAAACTAGGTCCAAACTCCATGTTGCACTGCTCATATGATGATGGTCATATTTTTGTTGGATTCCTCTTTCGGAAATGTGCAAGATTGATCTAGAGATCATCTTGTTTGGATGAGCATAACATTTATTTTGAATTTATTTTCCACATGTGCAAAGTCGGCCAGATTTGTAATGTAGGCTCACATTCCTAATAGATGTGTCACACACCCTCACTGATGGATATAAATTGGAGAGACTTGGAGGTCATTTTCTCATCAACTCATCACACATTCCCTCATTGTGATATGTTTGGTTCGATAGCTTTTGGAGGCCTTTTTCCCCTCATAGGTGTGGAGCATAGTTGCTGTTTTTTGCGGATCTGTTTAAACTTTAGGGCCTTTTGCTGCAACGTTGACCAACGTTGATCGTGGTCAACCCTTGGTCGTTTGACCTCAAACTTCTGCCAAAATTCCGATTTTAGGAGGCCGTACTGCTGGGCATTAAAATTGAGGAAATCCAGGCTGTTTGCCTGAAGCGCTAATTTGCTGCATTGACTTTTCTGTTGCTGCTTGCGTTGACTTTTCTGCATTGACTTTGGGTTGACTAGCGTTGACTTGTGATGAGCTATCTTTGAGGGCTGTCGGTGTGACACATGGAAGATTGGTTGACCAAGAAAGACTTTGTTGGTTGAAGCATCCTGTTGGCTGCTGTAAAGCCACAATATCTCATATCTTTGTTGGACAAAAGGAATTGTAAATCTGATCTATATTTGGCTTGTCTTTTGTTGATCTATTATTGTGTTCTATTAACATTTTACTTTCATGTTTATGTGATTCCTATTTTGTATCGGGCCTAAGAAAGATTGAAGTAAAAGTGCATCAAGCATAGAACACCATGGTTATCTAAATTTAACATGGTATCAGAGTTGAGGTGAAGACAAAGTCCAAGAGTCCAAGTTGGTGTTAGAAGTAATCTCTGAAGGAAGAAATCCTATCAAGGACAAATGGCCTCCTCAACCTACAAGGGTTTCAAGGCTGATGATAAATTGACTGATAAGTCTGATTATCATGCATGGAAGATGTCCTTGGATTTGGTGCTAGAAGATCAAGATGTCATGGACTATGTGCAGGGGAAGATTCAAGAGCCTCCATCAAATGCAGCTGCTGCCACGAAGACGAAGTATAGAAAAGGGGAAATCAAAGCAAAGATGATTATCCGGGATTCTATTCATAAGCACTTGGTTGCTTACATTTTTGAGCTGAAGACATCTAAGGAGATGTATGATAAGCTGGTGAGCATGTTCAGGGCTAGCAATGCTAATCAAATCCTGTTCTTCAAGAATCAATTGAAGAATATCTAGAAGGGTAAGGATGAATCTATTCAATCCTATTTTATGAGGCTCAGTGAAATCAGGAATAACCTCCTAGCTATTGGGGAAGCAATATCTGATCGAGAGATGGTTCTTATTGCACTTGGAGGTCTCCCCCGTGATTGGCATGTATTCAATACCACTATTCTCAATAATAATGTGATTCCTAATTTTGATGAAATATTGACGAGATGCACTCAAGAGGAAACAAGAATGATGGAGTATGCCTCTAATGGTAATGGAAGTGACCCTACTGCCTTTGCCGCTCATGCAAAGAAGAAGAACCATGGTGGCTCGAGAAATCAAAACCATGGTAGAGCGGGGCCCAAAGGAAGGAAGGGAAGATGTTACACTTGTAACAAGTCTGGTCACTATGCAAGAGAGTGCCCTAATAGAAGGGACTCTCCTAGGGATGATGACAACAACTCTAGAGGGAATGGAAGGAACATGTTCAAAGGAAAAAGGAAGGCTCCCTCTGATTGTAGTGGAAATGGGCAACCTTTCAAGAGGTCAAGAAATTCCAGGTACGATGAGTCTAATGTTGTTGATAATAAGGAAAATGAATTTATTCTTGTATCTACCCTCTTTGCTGCATCTCCACCCGACACCCTGGATGTCTAGTTGATTGATAGTGGTGCTTCAAGGCACCTGACGAGTTACAAATAAGCCCTCTCTGATTTGGTTGAGAAGGATACCAGTTTGGAAATTATCCTTCGAGATAATGCCACCTATCTCGTGAAAGGGGCGGGGACTATGACCCTCCGTCCATCTCAAAGTCAAGTCCTCCGATTACAAGATGTGTTGTACGTACCTAATTTGAAGAAGACCCTTGTGTCCATTTCGGCAATGGAAGACAAAGGGTTCAAGGTGGCATTCGTTGATGGAAAGGTACATATCTGGAAGAACTAGAAGAACTTCAAGGAAGCTCTTTCTATTGGATTTAGAGTTGATACACTCTACCAGGTTGGAGGAAGTCCATTGGGGGCTGTGTCATGTGATACAACTCTTCAAACAGAGTTATGGCACCGAAGGTTTGCACACCTTCAACAAGGAAGGAGATGACAGGGATGCCCGAATTTAAAAATGAATTCGAAGACACTTGCAGAGAAGCTGGCATTAAGAGGGGGACCACATCTGCGTACACTCCTGAGTAAAATGGTGTTGCTGGAAGAAAGAACAGTGGAAGCTTCCCATGCCATGCTATGTAACCAAGGTCTTCCGAAGTTTTTATGGGGAGAAGCTGCGAACACTGCTGTGTATGTTCAAAATAGATGCCCGCATTCCGCTCTGGACTCCAAAACTCTCGAAGAAGTCTTCTCTGGTAAGAAACCTGATGTTTTTCATTTTAGAGTTTTTGGTTGTCCTGTTTACTTTCATGTGCCGAAATAAAAGAGAAGCAAGCTGGATGCTTCTAGAAAGAAGGGAATGTTTGTGGGCTATAATGAAACTTTGAAGGCGTATAGGATCTATGTGCCTGGTCAAAGAGAAGTGGAGATATGACACGATTTCACTTTTGATGAAGATGCTGCCCTCAAGAAAGTGAGAAATCTTCCTAGCTCCAAGGAAGACAAAGAAGCAGGGAAGCAAGAAGAGCCGAAGGATGATCTGATGCTCGATGTTGAAGGACCTATGGATCCTATTGATCCACCTCCTTCAAATAAGAGAAGACCCTCATGGCTCAGGGATGCTCTCGCAGATGCTGAGAGACATATTGCCCCAAGGGGGACATTTCGTGCAAGTAAGAAGCCGAAGAGATACCAAGGGTGTCTAGCAGGCATGAGTACAATTGTACAATCTGAGCCTGGATCATTTAAAGAAGCCGTAAAGCATCAAGTTTGGAAGGATGCTATGCACGAGGAATATGAGTCTATTATGAAAAATGATGTCTGGGAAGTGGTCCCGAAACCAGAGGACAAATCTATTGTCACCTCGAAATGGCTCTATAAGATCAAGCATGGATCTAATGGAAGTGCTGAAAAGTACAAGGCAAGATTTGTTGCCCGAGGCTTCTCTCAAAAAGAAGGCATAGATTATGATGATATATTTGCACCTGTGGCCCGTTATACCACCATCCGATCTATTATTGCCCTTGCTACTATGCAAGGATGGAGTCTACATCAGATGGGTGTGAAGACCACTTTTTTGCATGGTTCTATAAAGGAAGAGGTGTATGTGGAGCAACCTCTGGGGTTCGAAGTCCGAGATAGAGACACCCATGTATGCAGGTTGAAGAAAACCCTATATGGGTTGAAGCAAGCCCCCAGGGCTTGGTACGAGAGGATAGATTACTACTTGATGAAGCTGGGCTTTGCTCGAAGTAATGCTGATCCAAACCTTTATTTTAAGGTTGATAGAGAAAGGGCTCTCATTCTGGTTCTCTATGGGGATGATCTCTTCTTGACAGGTGCTGACCCTCTCATTCATCAGTGTAAGAGGGAGCTAGCTTCCAAGTTTGAGATGAAAGACCTAGGACTGATTCACTACTTCCTAGGCTTGGAGGTTTGGCAAAGGCCAGGCGAGATTTTCCTTTCTCAAGGAAAATATGTCGTGAAACTGTTGGAGAGATTTGGTATGGTGGACTGTAAGTCTGTGTCGACACTGATGACCTCAACTTCAAGAAGTTGCATGGAAACACTGCTGGGCCCGTGCTAGCAAATCCTACCGAGTATCGACAACTCGCGGGGGCCCTGATGTTCTTAGTGAACTCTCGTCTGGACGTATTTTTTGCAGTGAATACTTTGAGTCAACATATGGTTGATCCTCATCACATTCACTGGATTGGTGCCAAGAATCTGTTGATATATCTTCGGGGCACAATCAACCATGGGCTGAGATACACTGCCGGGAGTTTGAGATTCCATGGATACACTGATGTCGATTGGGTTGGTAGTGTGGTAGATCGCAAGAGCACATCTGGATGTTGCTTCACCTTGGGTTCTGCTTTGATATCTTGGATGAGTAAGAAGCAGAAGTCGGTGGCTTTGAGCACCACTGAGGCGGAATACATTGCAGCGAGTATGGCCTGTTGTGAAGCTATTTGGTTGCGAAATCTCTTCAGTGAGCTGTTCGGGCATGTTCTAGATACCACTGTTATCCTTTGTGATAACTAGAGTGGGATTCGTCTTTCTGAGAATCTTGTGTTCCACGATCGATCCAAGCATATTGATATTAGGTAGTAGGTACCACTTTGTCCGGGACATGGTACAACGAGGCGCCGTAAGGCTCGATCATATAGGAACTGATGAGTAGGTCGTGGATATTCTCACGAAGCCGCTGGGGAAGGTCAAGTTCCTAACCTTCCGTGAGAATCTTGGAATCGTGGAAAGACCCTATTCTGAGGGTCTTGCTTGAGTTGGACTATGAGCTCTGGGAGCTCCAGGGGGCTTGGGGATAGCTTCTTGGAGCTATAAGCACATACGGGGCTAGGGTTGCCGAACCTTGTTGTGCTTCTGCCCCATCGTTATGATATTGAGTTGGTTCGCCTCTCTTTGATCTATGCCCCGCACACATCCTACCCATGGAGTTTCAGACTCATGGGAAGTACCTCTCATTTGGCCAATGAGGTGGGAAATGTGGATAGAGACCAATAGCAAGACTGATGGATGCATCGGAGATTGCCGTACTCTCTATGTCTAGGATGGCACGTGTCCAACACCTTGATCTGGAATCAAGTATGATGAGGTTCTTACCTCCAAATTGACTTCGGGTCGGTAAACTAACTTCGGGTTAGTATGTGACTCTTTTTGAGTCTATTGAGGTTTTATCCTCCAAACTGACTTCGGCTCAGTAAACTAACTTCGGGTTAGTATGTGACTCTTTTTGAGTCTATTGAGGTTTTATCCTCTAAACTGACTTCGGGTCAGTGAACTAACTTCGGGTTAGTATGAGACTCTTTTGAGTCCAAGAGAGGTTTTTACCTCTAAGCTAACTTCGGGTTAGCTGAGTGTGATGTCTTTGTGACTCATCTTTTGTTTTATCTGAGAAAAATCCAGCGAAGCAAGTTACAACAGGATGACGCACGATGTTTGTAAAAGTACACAATGGTACTGAGGGATGGCACTTGTGGACAGATGGAGTTCTCCCTAGTTGAGAGGGAGTGTTAATTTTGGGCAACGAGGTCCAAAATCCATGTTGCACTGCTCATATGATGATGGTCATATTTTTGTTGGATTCCTCTTTCAGGGAGGTGCAAGATTGATCTAAAGATCATCTTGTTTGGATGAGCAGAACATTTATTTTGAATTTATTTTCCACATGTGCAAGGTCGGCCAGATTTGTAATGTAGGCTCACATGCCTAATAGATGTGTCACACACCCTCACTGATGGATATAAATTGGAGAGACTTGGAGGTCATTTTCTCATCAACTCATCACACATTCTCTCATTGTGATCTGATTGGTTCGATAGCCTATGGAGGCCCTTTTCCCCTCACACGTGTGTAGCGTAGGTGTTGTTTTTTGCGGATCTGTTTAGGGCCTTTTGCTGCAGCATTGACTAGCGTTGACCGTGGTCAACCCTTGGTCGTTTAACCTCAAACTTCTGCCAAAATTCTGAATTTAGGAGGCCGTACTACTGGGTACTAAAATCTAGGAAATTTGGTCTGTTTGACCGAAGCCCTAATTTGCTGCGTTGAGTTTTCTGTTGCTACATGCATTGAATTTTCTGCATTGAATTTGCTTTGACTAGCGTTGACTTGTGATGAGCTATCTTTGAGGGCTGTGGGTGTGACACATGGAAGATTCGTTGATCGAGAAAGACTTCGCTGGTTGAAGCATCTTGTTGACTGCCGTAACGCCACAATATCTCATATCTTTGCTGGACAAAAGGAATTGTAAATCTGTTCTATATTTGGCTTGTCTTATGTTGATCTATTATTGCGTTCTATCAGCCTTTTACTTTCATGTTTATGTGATTGCTATTTTGGATCGGGCCTAAGAAAGATTGAAGTAAAAGTGCATCAAGCATAGAACACCATGGTTATCTAAATTTAACAAACTTGTTGGTAGATCGATTTTCCAGAGTAGCAGTGCTGAGTTGCCGGAGAGAGAGCCAATGAGCTCATTGCAGCGAGAGAGGGGTAAGGATAGTAAGGCTAGAGGAAAGTTTTCCAGATTCGGTGAGTGCATAGCAGAGAGGAAGCAGTTCCACAGAGAGGTAGTGTAGAGGCCACGCAGTGCTTCAGAGGAGATCCACAATTTTGCTGGGAGACAAAGATGATTCAGTGCCAGAAGCCGGAGAGAGTTTTTGGAGGCTAGGAGGGTCCAATTTCCAGACAACAGAAGATCAGAGGCGAGGAGAACGAGTGCTCCTAGCTGTGTGACGCAGAATTGCGTAGGGTGACGCAGTCACTGCGCAGAGGCAGTGCCAAGTTGTTCTTTCAGAGCTAAGGTCAGTGCCGGATCACTTGTGGGTGTGAGAATTTTCTCACTAGATTGTTTGTCAGTTATTTCTCTGTATTGGATAGCCAGTCTGGGCATCCAAAGATTTGCTACTGCTTAATATTAAAACCCTCAGCTGCTGCATCGGTTTTCCCAAGTTGAGTTTTTCCGGGGACTTGGTCCAAAAATAATTGTGTACTTATGTGTGTGTGCATCTAGTCTTTCCTACATTGTATTTATTTTATTTATTTGTGAGAGTTGTAGCGTATTGATTTCGATATTTATCGTAATACACAATAAATAATTGTAAAATAACAAATAGAAGAAATCTAATCAGTTGTTGCAGTAGGATTCTAAGTAACAGAATTTTCACATGGTATCACAGCGCAGATAGAAGTGGAAGAGCTCAATTGCAGAAGGAAAGAGGGAGCTTCAAAGCACTGCGTAGGCAGCTGCTCGAAACCCCAGAGAGGCTGCGCAATCCATTAGCCAACAAGACAATTTTTGAGGAAAATTTGTTTCTTTGAGTGAGTCGACAAAGAACAAAATTTCTAGATTGAAGATTGTCAGAGGAAGAGGGAGCAACAGCTACGATTTTTCTTGTAGAACAGATCTTCAGCTGGGACGCAGTCATTTTGTAGCAGTAGTTGGTAGAATAGCGTCAGAAGGGAAGAACACACACTGAGGGAATTTTTGTCCTCAGAGAATTTCTAGCCTAGAAATTCTAATTTTCCACGCAGAGCAGCAGTAGCCGAGAGCAGATTTACGCACTCCGACAGGGAGTGCGTAAAGTCAGTCAGCAGTTGCGCAGAGGAGAAGAGGCAGAGTTCGATTTTTATTTTGCGAGATGGCATTAGCAGGGCTAAGAGATTAGGATCAGTTGGACGAAGCGTCTAACTATGTGATCTGGAAGGCAAGGATTTCCTTCCTTCTAGATGAATACGATCTCAAAGCTTACATCGATAATGTGGTGGCTGTCCCCACAGATCCAGATTAGCAGAAGACATACAAGAAAGAGATGGCTAAGGCGAAGAGGATGATTCTCGATGGAGTTCGAGATCATGTGGTTTCTCACATAGCGACCTTGGGTACGACCAAAGAGATGTGGGACTCCCTTGCCACGCTGTACCAGGGATCTTCCGAGCCGCAGAAGATGTACTTAGAAGAAAAACTGAGATGTACCCGTATGCAGAAGGGGGAGTGCATAGACCACTTTCTCATCAGGCTTCAGGATGTCCGAGATCAGTTGGCAGCTGCAGGGTCAACACCTCAGGCTTCAGAGATGGTGCGATTAACTCTAAATTCTGTCTCTGAGGAATGTCAAGTTTTCGTCCAAAGTATTTTGGGCAGAGAAAATTTGCCAAGGTGGGATAGGATGTGGGCAGATTTGTAGCAGGAGGAGCTGAGACAAGATTTGGTGAAAATCACCATCAATGGCAACAGTAGCAGCGGGACGAAGGCAGAGGTAAAGGAAGAGGAGAATGCAACTCTCGCATCAAAGGGGTAGCAGGAGCATCGCAGAAGAAAGGACGTTTCGAAGATCGAGTGTTCCAGATGTGGTGAAATTGGTCACTACAACACCCAATGTCCGCTCCGAAAGAGGGACACAGAGGAGAAGCAGGATTAGCAGGTTGCATCCGCAAAGATCGATAGGTTGTCCTCCAGATTGGAGGAAGAGTTTGCCATGATCACCGACATACCTCCAGGGGTGAGGTGGGGTGATTTGGTTTTGTAGCCCCAGAGAGCTATAGAATGGGTAGGATCCTTGAGGAGTCAACCGCTTGGATCAATTCCTTGCTACGGGAGCCCATAACAGTAGTAGCAGGATGGACTAGTGACAATTGGTGCAGTCAGGTACCAGAGTGACAGATGCAGTAGCTAGTAGCAGTTAGAGATTGAGCAATGCAGAGTAGAGTTGGCAGCAGTGCAGGAGCATAGTGCAGAGTCAGCAACAACGCAGAGGCTTTAGTGACAGTGCAAAGACTAGCAATAGTCAGGACTCGGGTGACAGATGCATCAGACTGAACAGAGTTGGTTGAGTATGATGGACATCTCTCATTTGCAGCAGCAGCAAATGAGAAACAATTACGGATGTTGCAGTGACAACAACAACAAAGTTGTAGTGCAGATGCAGTAGTTGGCAACAGTATGCAGGGTCAACAGCAACACAGATGCAGCGCAAAATCAAAGTTGTGCAATAGTTGGTGGGTAGTGAGGCCAGACATCAACAACGTAGCAGGAGGTGGTACAATGTCAGAATATTGCTATAAGGAGGGCAACAGTACTAGAGCACATTCCTTGTAAAGAGGGAGTGTTGATTTTTGTAGCATCGAATGTGCTCTAGCCTTGAGATTTTGTAGAGAGGCTAAAACACATGCATTCTCCAAGACCCAGAAACCGTTTGGAGAAATTCCACCCAGAAGTGACATAATTATAGTAATTAATCAGTTTTAATATTTCCTAAGTCTAAACTTAGGAAATATGATTAATTAAGTTGGGTGCGAATCTTCTAAATAAAGGCGTGGATCGAGTCCAAGTTAATCTTAGCCATCGATAAAGATCTAATCATGGATGTTGATGTCTCAACGAGAGATTATAAGAAGGAACTCGATGGGCACTTGGAGAACACACCGAGAGAGAGATCGAACTTGCTGGCAGATCGATTTTCTAGAGTAGCAGCGTTGAGTTGCCGGAGAGAGAGCCAGTGAGAGAGGGGAAGGGATAGTCAGGTCGGAGGAAAGTTTTTTGGATCTAGTGAGTGCATGGCAGAGAGGCAGCACAAAGGCCATGTAGTGCTTCAGAGGAGATCCACAATTTTGCTGGGAGATAGAGCTGATTCAGTGCCAAAAGCCGGAGAGAGTTTCAGAAGGCCAGGAGGGTCCAGTTTCCAAACAACAGAAGATTAGAGGCGAGGAGAACGATTGCTCCCAACTGTGTGACACAGTCATTGCGCAGAGGCAGCGCAGAGCAGCTCTTTTAGAGCTAAGGTCAATGCCGGATCACCTGTGGATGTGAGAATTTTCTCACTAGATTGTTTGTCAATTATTTCTCTGTATTGGATAGCCAGTCTAGGCATCCAAAGATTTATACTCCGATTTGCTACTGCTTAGTATTAAAACCCTCAGTTGCTGCACCGGTTTTCCCAAGTTGGATTTTTCCTGGGACTTAGTCCAAAAATAATTGTGTACTTATGTGTGTGTGCATCTAGTCTTTCCTGTGTTGTATTTATTTTTTGCAATATTTATTTGTGAGGGCTGTAGTGTATTGACTTCGATATTTACCGTAATACACTATAAATAATTTGTTTAGTAAAATAACAAATAGAATAAATCTAATCAGTTGTTGCAGTAGGATTCCGAGTAACGAAATTTTCACAGGCCTGTGCAAAAGTACCTTCCCAAGCCACAACCATCAACATTCCCCCTCTCTTAGCGAGGGAGGTACTTTTTCGTCCTGGAACTGACTTCTGTCTTGGAACTGCGTCCATTGCCGTGGTTGATCCCTCTCAACTGGAAGCCTTTACTTCCACCTGGCTTGGAAACATCCTCAAGCCCGCTCCACATGGTCTGGTTCTAAGAAGTTTCCTGCTCTTGAACATCTTGTAAGGTTGTCTTACACCCACTTAAATTAAACTTGAAGGTCGACTTCCTATGAGCTGCTCAACCTTAAGAGCTACCTATTGCTTGTTCTCTGTCACTAATCTCTTTCTTGCCATCACTCAAATAGGCTAGCCCTTTAGTCTATATAGTTTTCTCTCTCTAACTCCTATGACATGTCCCTCATCAGAGCTAGATCCTATAGGTTTGATTAGTGCTTGTCCACCTTGGAACCCTACACAAAACCACTTCTTCTCAATCATAGAGACTAAGAGAAAACTCCAATTGAGTTTTGGCACACATAGCGCGTCCTTTACTTCTAGCCCGCCTCCTGACGCAAGCTGGAATGTCACTATTCCA
Organism: Pinus albicaulis; assembly: GCA_034641835.2. Taxonomy (NCBI): domain Eukaryota; kingdom Viridiplantae; phylum Streptophyta; class Pinopsida; order Pinales; family Pinaceae; genus Pinus; species Pinus albicaulis. The sequence continues at coordinate 1,127,846,132 of CM076572.1, read as the reverse complement.
ACCCCCTTCACTGCATGTTTGGAATCAACTCCAAAGTCTACATGCAATTTTGAGTCCCACTTGACCAGGATGTTAAATAACTTAGGTGCCCCTATCATATGCCGTGTGGTTCCACTGCCTAGTAGCCATGCACCCACTTGTAATGTGCTTGAGGTAAGATAGGAAATAAGTGAGAACTCGGTTACAAACTTCTTGGCAAACTCCTCTTGAGCTTTTGCCAACACAACTATTGCTGATTGCGTCCACTTTCCCCCTTTCTTCCTCTCTAGACATTGTGAAGCATAATGTCCCGTCTTATGATAGGAAAAGCACTTGACTATAGTCAAGTCCTTCTTCTTGGGTTGTGAGGTTAACTCCTTACCCCTGCTACTCGAACCTTTGCTCCCTGTTTCCCAACTGGTAAGAGCAATATTTTCATCATCCCCACTCTTTTGTTTCCCTCTAGACAATGATTTCTCCTAGATATATATATATTTTTGAGTGAAGTCATCTCATAGCTCCTCCAATCTGGTAGTTTCTCTTGCGGTAGAATACTTGTCACAAAGGTAGCTTAAGGTTTTGTGAACTTGCTCAGCACTACCCCCAACAACTCCAAGCTTATCTCGAACTTTCTAAATCCTAGTGAGATATGATGCCACCATGTTTGGTTTAGTCATCTTGGTGTTCCTGAGATTTTCCTTGAACACCATTTTCAGACCATTTTCTGATTTTGATTATTGCTTTGATACCATGTTAATTTTCTAGCAAACCTAGCACCCGATAGTTCATTGACCTAGCATATTATAGATCCATTGAATGAAAGCACAACTAGATTCATAACTTAATTAGTGGAAGCAAAAATAACCACTGTCAATCACAATGACACAAATAGATTCTACCCAATCAACAACTCTTCATTAACTTCACAACTTACTTGGGCTCCTGTCCTGGGATAATGGCCCAATTGAGAAAATTGCATAATACAATGCTTTGGATCTGATTTAGTAGATCAGAACCTAGATCAGTGCTCGATCCCCATGGTTGATATGGATATCCAAGCTCCCCTTCTACAATTTCTTGGACTCGACACACTGAAGTATCACATTCCTCACTAAGATGGCTCTCTCAATCTTGTGCTGCTGTATGGTGTGTCTTCTCACTCTCTTTGGCCTTGCTTTTATAACTTTACATTGAGTTAAATCCCTAACCCTAATCTCCAAAGCAATTGATGGCCAAGATTAGATCTCTCCTCAATTGAGATCAAGGGCTGAGATTAAAGCATAATCACTTAAGTAATCATTTCACTTTTCCTAAGTTTTCTTTAGCTCAATTAGCCAACATAATAATTATGTGCTTTCTTCAGTAAAAACTTAGGCTAAGTTAGAAAAGCAACTTGATCACACTAGAGCAAGTGTCCAAGGAGATCTTGGGCGACTTTTGCATGCCTAGACACAGAGGCCTGTGCAGAAGTACCTGCCCGAGCTATAAACATCAACACTTTTTGGGCTGCCTCGGAGTTATTAGAATTGGTGGATTAGAACCAAACTGGTAGTTTCTGACCGGTTTTCCCTCTAAACCGGTTTTAACTGGTTCTTTGCACCGATTTTCGACCAGTTTGAGCTTGAACTGGCTGGGTTGGGGCCTAACTTCACCAGTTTAGGAATCCCCCAAAAACTTCGTCATCCAATGATTGAAGAAACTTAAACACTTTTCGTTGTTCAATGGACCAACTGTGACTTGGTCTGGTTGGATAGTTGACTTCCTTTATAGAATTGTATTTAACTTTTAATGTTGACATTTGGCTTGACTTATATTTTACTCTAAGGAGCTTAAATTTTAACATTGAAAGTTAAAGTAGGATCTAATTTCAAGATTTTTGGTGAACCCAACAATCTTCACATGGAGAAGATATAAATTGGGGCATTTTTCAGCTTTTGGTTCACTTAGCAATTTTTTTCAGCATTTCAACATATGTTTAAATTTAAACCTTGTATACCTTCCATCTGCACCCTTGAGCTGGGAATTGTTGGATTCTATGATACAAACATAGAAGGAGAATGGGCTTCTCAATGGTGCCGATTGATTGAAACCTTTCGGTGCAGCCACAAGCTGCATCTCAGTGTGCACAACAAATATTATGGAATGGACAACACAAATATGACATCCATTTAAAAAACCAGAGATTATTTTCTCTCATATAGTTCCAAACAATGTCACAAAATCTCGTTTACTGTCAAAAATCATAATAGTCTACAAAAACAATATCAAAATTAGTTAAAAGGGATTGAAGCCGTTATTTCCAATCACAACTTCCTACAATAGAAATAAACAAGGGCAAACACCCAACATTGATGTATTGCCAAACTCTATAGAACCGATTCCAAAAACATCACATCGAGACTACAGCCAAACTTTGGCCAATGCCAAGGACCAATCAATACATCAAAACACAGGCATAAGTTTGCTATCACGTTGTTCTTGGACCTGTTTATCTCAAATCTGCAATTTGCTTTCCTCAACTGCAAATGCTCCCCAAGATGTTGAGCTAAAAATTTAAGCTGTCCTTCCTGCCATCTCAAGCTCTTGACTATTGAGCTAGTTCAAATTTCCTTGAAATAGATATTCCTGTACCTTATATAGCCTCTGATTCGCCATAAACATGCCTATCATCCATGTTAATTGGGTTCACTTCCTTCCCTATGACTCTCTGCCACATGGATTCTATCCCAATTGCCTCTTGAATTTATGCTTGGGTCTGCAAATGTTTTTGGATGATGTGGGATGACCCATACACCATGGATGTTGCTGCTTCATAAGCACTTGGTACAAAAAGAGGTGAGCATCCTGCTCACAGGGTTGTCGATAAATCAACACTATTGTTATCTCAGTCCCATCCTAGATCCTTCTTACTCAGTAAAGCCTCCATTGTTGCAATAATCCTCACGTTCCACTTTGCAAACTCATCATTGTTAATCCTGATCATTGTTTTTGCAATCTATTGTAAAACATGCTCAATGTCTTCCGTGTCTTCTTGCACTATCTTCAATGCTTGTTGCACTCAATATACACCACTTCTTTCTGTTGCAATCTCTTTGGTATCACACTCATTTCTTGAATTGTCTTCATTGGAGTCACTTTGCACGTATCCCACCAAATTGGCATCTACAGTTTGCAATGACACTTCATCATAGGGCCCATTTTTTCTTTTTTTGGAACAATTTCTTCCATGTTTTCATAAACATACATACCTGTCCTTAATTCATCATTAACTGCCCATCTACATCCGAACATAAACTACATGTAGGCATCATCTCATTCTTTTGAAGGGCATATTTCAGGTTCTTCATGGTCACACACAACAATGTTCACAACTTCTCATCATCTTTGCCTTGCACACCTGCACACAAATCAACACAAAATACTTTACGGGAATAAAAGTTCCCTTGTGCACTTCATCTTAATGTTTCTGCAAATCTACTTTGCATATATTCTGCTATAAGCTCCTTTTCTGTTTCCTCTGGCATTCACTCAATCACATGCTACTCTATCGCAATTGCTGTGCAGTCAATCGCATGTTACTCTATGTCAATTGGCAGAGAGTCAATCACACACTACTCTATCTCAATTGGTGCAGAGTCAATCAAAATATCTTTTTCGTACTTTTTACTCTCCACATCATCTTGGGGAAATCTTGTGCATGCAAACTTCACTCACTTGGAGCTCTCAACCCAGTTGTTATCAACGTGTTGCTGCATACCTCCAATCCAGTCCATCAACTCATCTGCATTTGAACTCCCAGAATACATAAAGAGTATCTCACTGCTACCTTCCTCCCAATATTATCATGGCTTCCTTCATTCCCCTTTCTTCTAGATTTTTTTTTTTTTTTTAAATCTCTTTCTAGGAACTTCTGGTTCCTTTTCTCTATTACACTTTGTAGAGACCTTCCCTAGGATGCATTTTTTTTCTTCTCTTTTTTTTTTTTAACAACCAAACTCAAGATAATAGCAACAAGTTATTAGATGCAGGAAACCCTACTTAAATTTTATTAACAAATTTGTGGTGCAGTCTAAGTTACTTTATTGCAATTAATAAGCAAGTAAAGATTTTAAAACTAATCATGTGTTAGCAACATCCAATATGAGAATCACATAATCATTAAAATCACGTCAAACATGAGAACCACATAATAATTTTGAAGAACATACATCAACAGTCTATAAATTACAATTATACGTTGTAGCCTTCGCTTTTACAATCTGATAAATATATACAATCAATAAGCATGTAAGAGACTTTACAGAAACCCAAGATACCATTCACCAAAGGGGTGGAGTCTCTATCTCAGCTTCGTTGGTTCTTGCGTGTTGAAATATGTAACTAGCTTTGGTCTTCATAATGACATATGTAATCATGATTTTATTTGATATAAAGGGAAAAATAAATTTATTATTCTTATTCTTGATGCATGGGTTTCATGCTTATGGTTATTTTTATAGGTCAAGCACCCATTGAGTGCTTCTAGGATTTGTCATTAAGTCAACAAGTCAATTGAGTCATTGTCATGTATGGAAGACCCTTTTGGGCATGTCATATATTGTAAAGAAAATTTATTTGAGTCCAAATTAGAGTCAAAGACTGTTGAAACATGTAACTAGGTTGGGGTTTCATAATGACTTGTAATCATGATTCTATGTATTTGATGTAATAAGAAAAATAAATTTATTATTGTTATTCTTGAGTCATGGGTTTCATGCTGAAGAGAAATTTATTTATATAGGTCAAACTCCCATTTAGAGCTTCTGGGGCCCATGAGTCATTGTCATGTATGAAAGACCCATTTAGGGCATGTTACATATTGTAAGAAAAAATATTTGAGTCAAAGATAGAATTAAAAAGACCCTCCAAGACCTCGTCTATGTGTTACAATCAAATCGGCCTCGTAAAGGACAAGTTGAACTATCAAGAGGCCATGTTGGCCTAGGAATGATGACAAGTCGACCTAATAGCATGGGAGAGAAGCTTATATATAGGAGGAATCGACCTCACTCAAAAGATGATCCATCAAGCATCCACGAAAAAAAGAGAAGTGCGAATAAGATAGGAAGAGAGCCTCTTGAGCAGTGAAGAGAAGTGATAAGAAATCGAAGTCTTTTAGCATTGTTTTTAGGTTAAATCATCTCACACGTGTGACTGCAGCTAGGGTTTCTGCAGTTAGGTATTGCAGACCTTGAAGAAGCCGTGATATAGCCCAAGAAGGAAGTATTCTTGTTAGCTGAGTTCACAGGAAGAAGTGTCCAAGCCAAGCGAAGGAGAGAAGCCTCACAAATCAGCCCTAATCAGTTCACACATGTGGAATCTTTGTGATTACAGGTGGGCCGAAAATTACAGGCCTGTAATAAGAGGCTGAAATTGAAGAAGAAGCCGAAAACTGTGGTGTAGCAGTTAGTTTGACCAACGTTGACTTAGAAGAAAGAAAAGATCTTCAAGGGAAGAAGTGTGACTTGGTCTTGGAAGAGTTTTGGTCAAGGGTCTAGGTCTTGGAATTCGTCAATTGAAGATTCTATAAGAGGAATAATTTTTGTGGGTTTTCCTCTCAGATTGGAGAGGTTTTGGCCCTGGCTGATCACCTATATCTTGTGTCCTTTGTCTTATTGTTCTTTATGGTTTGGTCGCTGTTTGATGAAGAAAAACATTAATAATAACAAGTGAAAGAAGAAGCTAATAAAGTGAAGTAAAAATACACCACAAACAATTATCAAAGTAGAGAAATCATCCTCGTGTTTCTACCCCTAGATTTCTCAACAAAGACACTCCAAGACCTTGTCAACATGCAAGCAACAAGTCGACCTTCAAAGGAGGCCTAGTCGGCCTACAAAGTGACAAGTCGGCCTCATGGAAGCGCTATTTGACCACCTTAAGAAGCCTATATATAAGGCAGACCTCGACCTCAATTTGAGACATCCAATCAGCTGAATAAGTTCGATCATAAGCTCAAGAAGACAAGGAATAGCTAGTGAGGAAGCAGAGTAACGAAAGGAACGAAGAATGAAGGTTTTGGAAGACTGTTCTTGGATAAAATATCTCACACGTATGGACTGAAATTAGGGTTTCTGAAGTGAAGTATTGCAGACCTTAAAGGAGCCAAAATCTAGCATGCAAAGCCTAAAGGATCATTTTTGCAGGCCGAAGTTCTAAGAAGATAAGCCCAAGACAAGCGAAGAGGAGAAACACTCAAACTCTGACCTAGATTGATCACACATGCGAAATTGCAAGGATAACAGGCAGGCCGAAAACTGTAGGTAAGGAAGGCCGAAATTGCAGTCATAGTGAGAGGTTCGTTGAAGGAAAAGTTGCAGCTGTGAAAATTTCATCTATTGCAACAACTGGAAATTATTCGCCTAACTGTAAATTTAATTATGCAGTTTATTTGCTACAACAAACAATGAATAAAATCACAACTGCAATTTTCACCATAAACAATACTGTAGAAAATAAAATACTGGAAATCGAGAAATTCTAGCACACACAAGAATTTTGACACAGTTATTTTTGGACAATTGTCCCCGGCAAAACCCAATGTGGGAAAACCGATGCAACAGATGAGGGTTTTATTATTATTCTTCAACAACAATTTTGAGTACAATAATTTAGATGCTCTACTGGCAATCTGATCTGAGGAAAATATTGGCAAAATTATTGTGAGAATTTTGCTCCCGAAATTGCCTTCCTAGACACACGCAGATCCTTATGTGTCAACCTCTGCGCAGTCCCTTTGGGAATCTCGGCCTTCCTCTTACTGCTTCTCCCGGAAACTAGAATTCTTCCTCCCGATACGCGACTGACCTCCTTTGCCACCTGCTACTCACCCACTGGCTCTATCTTCTCAGCTGAGACTCTGCTACTGAGAAATTCGAACTACCTGGGCAACTGAGTATCTGCCACTAGTGTGATCTCCATCTACCCATCAACTTCTTCTTATAACTTGTTGTTGGAGCACCAACGACCAAGATTAAAACATAATCGATGGCCCAGATTAGTTCCTTGTTGATCCGAGTGAGTTTTTAGATGATTCTCACCTTATGTCAATTAATACTGATTAATTAACCATATTCCCTAAGTTTAGACTTAAGAAATATTTAAAAATCGGTTAATAATCTAGTTGAGACACTTCTAGGTGGAATTTCCATAAACGATTTCTAGGTTTTGGAGATCTCTTGTATTCTAGCCTCTCCACCAAAGTTCATTGCTAGAACACATCCGATGCTACAAAAACTAACAACAACTACTATAAGAAAAATTTGACTAGAGTTGACTTTGTTAGAAGGAAGTGCTTCAAGGAGAAAATTTGACTTGGTCTTGGAGGAGTCTTGGTCAAGGGTCATAGGTCTTGGAATTCGTCATTTGAAGTTCTATAAGAAGAGAAGAGTTCTTGTTGGTTTTCCTCTCAAGAGGAGAGGTTTTGGCCCTGGCTGACAACCTACATTTTTTTTGTCGTATTGATCTTCATTGTTTGATGATATAAAAAACTAATAATAACTAAGTGAAAGAAGAAGTTAATCAAGTTAAGTAAAAATACATCTCAAGTAGTTATCAAAGAAAGAGAAATCACCTAATCTAGCTGCCTTGGATTTCTCAACATGGTATTAGAGCTAAGGTGACAAGACAAGAAGAGGCAATTTGAAGATCATCAATTGAAGAAGGATGCATAAGGGCCGAAGCACAGGGAGATCATCCACACATCATCTTGAAAGAAGGAACTAAGGAGCATCAAAAGGGACTACCCATCTTAAAAATCACATCATCACAAGGAGAAGAAGATGTCAAGGACCCTACCTCCACTTAAAGAAAGGAGGACTACACATTTGAAGCATCTTGAAGTCTCCATATTCTACATTTCTACATCCCAAGGAAGCAAGAAGAATCATTGCCATCATCAAAGAAATCAAGGTGATCTCCCTCTCTTTGAAGAAAGGACCACATCTCAAGTATATTTGAAGAGATACATCTCTAGAAGAAGTATTGTCATCTTCAAACATCATCAATCATTATAAAAATCAAGAAGGCATCAAGTTGAAGATATCATCATCAAAGAAGCATCTTCACTTGACAAGTAAGTATCTTTATATCCATGTCTGAATCTACTATCACAATGACTTCATTCTGCAAGGAAAACAACAAACTAGTTGGGTCATCAAATTTCCTTGCATGGAAGAAGAGGATAGATTTGGTTCTCATAGAGAATGAGGTTATTGGACATGTTAAGGGTTCAATCTCCAAACCATCATAAGAGGAAGTTCAAGCACTATCGAAGTATATGAAAGGGGAAATAAGGGCTCAAAGAATCCATCATAGAATCAATCAAGGATTCCCTCATCCCTTATGTAGCAAAGTTGGAGAAATCAAAAGAAATCTATGATAAGCTAGTAGAATTGTTCTCTGTAAGCACTGCAGGAGAAGTTATATCTTTGAGAACTGAGCTATACAAGATGAAGGTATCAAAGGAAGAAGGGATAGCCTCATACCTTATGAGGATGTCACAAATAAGAGACCAACTACAAGAGTTAGGGGAAATAATGTATGATAAAGAAATGACCATTGTTATGCTTAATGCACTACTTGATGAATGGGGCAACTTTGTATCAAGTATCTATGGAAAGAAGGAAGCTACTCCATTCAGTGAACTTTGGTCATTATGTAATATTGAAGAAACTAGGTTGAAAGCAAAAAGCAATGTTGGGTCAAATGAATAGATTCAAGCATATGCTGTCATAGTCAGGAGAAAAGGAAAGTTTGGAAAATTCAATCCTCGGAAAAAGAAGATCGATATGTCAAAGATACAATGCTATGAATGTAATGAATATGGGCACTTTAAAAGGAATTGTCGCAATTTCAAGGACAACAAGAAGAGAATGGAAAGAAATGAAGCCCATATCACTTTAGAAGTAGAACCTGAAAAGAAGAGGACAAAGAAGGAGGAAGTGAAATATCTCTACTATGATTGAGATAATCTCCTACACTTAGTTCATTTTGTTAGAAAATCGGAAAGGCAGAAAGATTTTCTTATGTTGATAATTACCTATGAAATATTAGTGTTCTTATTAACTTCTTCATGTTCTTCCTTTATCTTTGTTTCATCGGTTAATTACCAAAAGCAAAACACGAAGATCAATGGATACCAGATGTAGGCACTCAGCTAGGGCTTAAACCCCTTTATAGGGGAAAACCTAGTCAGAAACTATTCCTTCAGTAGATTTAAATCGAGATAGACCAAGATGCTAGACCCAAAGACCTTCCTTCTCCACCAAGTCAACTCTTCCTTTTGATAGATGATCTCTTCTGAAGTTACCAACTGCCAACTTCTCAAACGTAGCTTCAACCCCGAATTTCGACCCCCAACTTCAGAACTTCGACCCAACTTTAGGACTGCAGTTTCAATCTAGCAACTTCAGTAGCTTCAACCTAGCAGCTTCACAACTTCAACCTTGATGCAACTTCACAGCTTGGACCTTGATGCAGTTTCACAGCTTTGACCTCCATGCAACTTTACAACTTTGATGCAGCTTCATAGCTTCGATGCAGTTTCACAACTTTGATGCAGCTTCATAATTTCGTTGCACATGAGAGAGAGAGGGAGAGACCCAAAAATTTTGATTTTAGCTTCCTTCTTGAACTTCACAATTTTTCTGCTTCCATCTATTGCAATTCGAACTTGAGAGAGACGTGTTTCCAAATGAGTCGAGTTGCTCCAATATATAGTGAGTTTGTGAGGCCGAATTCCCTTGTTGAGGCCGACTTGTCCTTCTTTGAGGCTGACTTGGTGGAGGAGACCGAAAAGCCTAATTTATATTAAAATAAATTTTTTTCTTGATAAATGAAGCCTAAGAAGGGTCTATTACATTATGACATGGACAAGGATACTTGACATAAATCCTAGAAGCCTACAAAGGAGGCTTTGACCTAAAAACATTGACCCAAGCATGAACCCCATGCTTTAATAAGTCAATTTCTTTAATAATAAAAATTTCTTTTTCTTTCTTTTGACAAATACATTACATCATGACTCAAATATAATTATGAAGACCGATACTAGTTACATTCTTCAACACTCCCTCTTAACTTATTCATAATTACATATATATAGAGGTACATTTGATATCTCAAAATGAACTACGAAGAGTTCTAGCACACTCAGTGCCACAGACTAGATATCTGACCAGGGTATTCTATCCAGGTGGGACTAAGGGGACTCAATCTTTAGCCAACTCTTGGTACCATCAGGCTTTAAGCTCTACCACCAACCCAAGGATCTAGGTGTGTATCCAAGGTCAAAGCTCCATGACCAACGCCACCCTCCCTCTTTGGGATCTAGACATCAACACATACGCCGGCTAGATGTCCTCCCAATCATCTTGCCGTTAGATGCTTCATCGCTCCTTATCAACTAAATCAGATATATCCATCAATCCAAGCATGCTTCAAACGTTCAATCTTTTATGAAAGATCCTACACAATCATAACCCTAATCAGTAATAAACTTTCAAATATGTATATAAGTCAACACAAACCTTCGGGGTCCTCAATCATCCTGCTGATGCTTTCAACATCAAGTGATTCTTATATAATTTGTCGAAAGATTTTTTCTTCTTTCATTTCTTCAGTAGCACCAAATACATCCTCAGATCTCCTTAAGTCTTTTGTTTGCAACTTCATGAATATTTATCGATAGTACTTTTTCTTACTTCAAAGTATTCATTGTCATAATATGCCCTCCCTCTCAACTGGGAGATATACTCTTTATTCTATCTAGGCTCCCTCTCAATTAGGGAGATCAACCACTTCCTTCTTCTATAACATCGGATAACCTTTCATGGCTCCATTCATTATTACGGCATCAAGGTCATCTTGATCATCATCATTCATATAACTTCCTTCATCATGCTTACCGATATTATCAAGTCAAACATCTTCAACATCTTGAAGATTATGTACCTGCAAAACTTTAATAGCAAGTACAACAAAAAACAAACATATGAAGTTAACTATTTCAAAACCATGCTGCTATAAAGGAAGCATTTAGACTTTAGATATCAAACACCTAAACTTAGTTAGGTTCATAAACAACAAAAGTTACATTTCTGTACATACTAGACTTCAAATTCTTGCTAGGGTTTTGTCACAAACCCTAGACTTCATCTTCGAGACACAAGGCCTTAGATATCAACAATTTAATCAAATAACAATTCTACTATGCATCTAAGTATTCAACAATTTTCAGAATTTACATGTTAGACTCTACTAGGGTTTGTTGCAAACCCTAGATTTTATCAAAACTAAATCATGTCAGAAAACAATATCATCATATCCTAGAATATCAATCTCTACTAGGGTTTTACAGACCCTAGATTTTACAAACTAAAGCATTAGTTTAGCATACTTTCATATACATATCTAGGATGCAATTTACATCAAACATTAATACTTCAAAGTTAGATACACAACAATTTTCTCTAGGCTAGGGTTTTGATTAGACAAATATACACCTAGAGTTTCATTCCTAGGAACTTATTATAGATGTTACATGGTTTTTGTTCATAAACCCTAATTTACCAAACCCTAAAGATCTAGGGTTTCAATTAACAACAAACCCTAAAGGGCTAGGGTTTCAATCATAATACTATCAAAACCTAAACATCAAAGAATAGGATCAACAACCCTAAGTAAACTAGGGTTTCATAATCAATATTAGCATACCCTTAGCAACAAGAGGCTAGGGTTTTATAATGAACCTTACAGGTTAGGGTTACATAAGAGATAGTATAACGAGGATAGATTCAATCTAATGATTAATTACCCTAACAAGAATCGTTGTGATTCAAAACCATAGACATAACGATGTCAGTACTGTAGAGCAAATTTCAAAAGAAGAATGATCGTACCTTTTATATGAAGAGAACTTTATAACAAAGCTTATAGTCTAAGACATACCTTTGAGTTATTCCTTAACAAATCTTGTAGGGCATCAATTCTTGAAGGGCTTCCTTTGCAATAGAACTTCTACCATGCTTCAAGTCTATCCTTTGAAGTCTCCTCCATAACCTTTGTGTATTTTGCAATCTTTTCCTACCAAGGAAACTTTAGTAAAATGGTGAAGGCTTCTTCTTAATCCAATCTTGAGGGATACCTACAACTTATCGAAATAAATAAAAAATGTCCTAACACGACATGTTAGACCTTCAAATTCTAGAAATCAAATCATAAAGGAAAACAATACAAGAATAAGAAGGATTTGTAGGAGAGGACTTAGTAGTATAAGTCCTTGACCTCCGATTCCTCAGTCTTGTTCTTCTTCAGTGGAGCTTCATCGACAATATTTGCTTGATCTCTTTCTCTTCCTATTCCTTGGATTCTCAGGACATTGAATTTTATAATGACCCATCTTATAACAATTGTAGCATTCAATCTTTGATAGGTCAAGTTTCTTCTTTGGTCCCTTGAACTTCCTGAAGGTTCCCTTCTTCTTGTGATGAGTAGAATACGCACTCGAGGTGTTTTCTTCTTCATTCTCCTCCTTGTTGTTTACTAATGATATTTGGGATTCTTCTTGATTGCATGCATTCCATATTTGTTCAAATGTTGGAGTATCCTTCCAATTGTTAATTCCTGATGCAAAAGCCCTCCAAGATTTTGGTAGTCCTAGAAGAGTAGTAATTACAAGCTCATTTCTCTGGTATGATTTCATCTATTGCTTGGAGTTCATCTTTAATTCAGGAGGTTCTTACAAAATATGATGAAACATTATCATCTTTCGTTATCTTAACAGTTCTTAGTTCATTCTTGAGGCTTGCTATTTTACTAATGTTCTTGATGGTGAATAATTTTGAGAGAGCCTCATACATTTCTTGAGTGGAATCTATGTTAGAAATGTATGGAATTAGGTTGTCCTTAACTCCATCCACTATTAGGTTCATGGCCAAGATTTCAATTTCTCTGAACATCTCTTTCTCTGCTTCATCTGTTGATTTCTTGAATTTCCCTTGAACAAGATTCAATGCTTTGTGCTTTTCGAGGATAAGATCTATCCTCTTTTTACATGTCTTGTAGTTGGAGGCTCCTTCTAGTTTGTTCTCCGCCTTCATTGAGTTTGTCTTATTGATATCTTCTATTTCTAACCTTGAAACTCCTTATTCTCTCTTCAGGCTGCCTTTTTCTTTCTTCTTTCACCTTAGCTTTGATACCATGTTAGAAAATCGGAAAGGCAAAAAGATTTTCTTATTATGATAATTACTTGTGAAATATAAGTGTTGTTATTAACTTCTTCGTGTTTTTCCTTTATCTTTGTTTCATCAATCAATTACCAAAAGCAAAACTCGAATATCAATGGACACGAGATGTAGGCACTCAGCCAGGGCTAAAACCCCTTTATAGGGGAAAACAAAGTCATAAATTCTTCTTTTAGTAGATTCAAATTGAGATAGACCAAGACCCTAGACCAAAAGACCTTCCTCTTCCACCAAGTCAACTCTTCCTTCTGATAATGATCTCTTCCGAAGTTACCAAGTGCCAGCTTCTCAAATGTAGCTTCAACCCAAAATTTCGACCCTCAGCTTCAAAACTTCGACCCAACTTTAGGACTATAGTTTCGATCTAGCAACTTCAATAGCTTCAGCCTAGCAGCTTCACAACTTCGACCTTGATGCAACTTCACAACTTTGACCTTGATGCAACTTCACAACTTTGACCATGGTGCAGCTTCACAACTTTGACCTTGATGAAGCTTCACAACTTCAGTGTAGCTTCACAGCTTCAATGCAGTTTCACAACTTCGATGCAACTTTAGAATTTCGTTGCACATGAGAGAGAGAGAGAGAGAGAGAGAGAGACCCAAAAACTTCGATTTCAACTTCCTTCTTGAACTTCACACTTTTTTTGCTTCCATCTACTGCATTTCAAACTTGTGAAAGATGTGTTTCCAAATGAGTCAAGTTGCTCCAATATATAGTGAGTTTGTGAGGTTGAATTCCCTTGTTGAGCCCGACTTGCTGGAGAGGACCTAAAAGACCTAATTTACATTAAAATATATTTCTTTCTTGATAAATGAAGCCCAAGAAGGGTCTATTACATTATGGCATGGACAAAGATACTTGACATAAATCCTAGAAGCCTACAAAGGAGGCTTTGACCTAAAAATATTGACCCAAGCATGAAACCCATGCTTTAATAAGTCAATTTTTTTAATAATAAAATTTTCTTTTTCTTTCTTTTGACAAATACATTACATCATGACTCATATAATTATGAAGATCGATACTAGTAACATTCGTCAACACTTTTCAAGATTATAAAAAATAATAGTCATAATGGAAAGCATCACAAGAATGATAGGATGCATTAGAGCTGAAATAGAGATGACATCATCATAAAAAACATGGAAGGATAGTTGAAGTAGAAAGTCTACATGGTTGTAGGCTGTAGCAATCATCATGTTAGAAAGAAAAGTAGGTCATGGCATCTCCATTGGAAGCATATAAGGACAATTGAAGTAGCAATGTATATGATTGGAAAAAGTCATCTAGCAAAATAGAAGATAAAGAGATCATCATACATCATAATCGTTAGCTAGGAGCATTTGCATAATGAGGATCATAAAAAATCCTCCGTTGGAATCTTCATTAGAAGATTCACTTAGAAGAAGCAAGTGTCTCATAGATAGTCTACAGTCCACCTTGTGTGGGATCCGCTGGTAATGTATGATGACGAAGATGTGCAACATGTTGGGTTGTTTGAAGTACTTTCATCTTCAAGCAAGGAAAGGAAGCTGCTAGAAGGAAGTTGATGACCAAACGAAGGAATAAGTATGTATGTATATTTGATAGATAAAGTCATGTCATCATATGGTTGCAGATAGAATGGTTGAATGCTCTATCTCATGAGCATGATCGAAGAAGAAGGATCTCTTCCATTAGAATGAAGCATGAAGTCATGTAGATAATGTGCCTTGAACTCTTCCTCATATTGATAAGATGAAATCAACATAATATGACTTCATATAGAATATGAGGTGGTTGAAAATCATGGCTCCTATAATGAAGGGACTATCTATACAAGTTCTTGGGGAAGCTATATGTGAAGAAAGGAAGAAGAGTTTGTGAAAGATGCAACCATTGTCACGTAAGATAAGATAAGTGATCGACATCTGATAACTAGAAGAATTTGTGAAAATTCCTAAATTTGGAATCCTATTGCAACAACTGGAAAATATTCACCTAATTGTTATTCATTACTTAACAATTTATTTGCAGTTGTTCTATGACAAACACCAAATACATCACACTGCAATCTTCACTACATAAATAAAATGCTGAAACAAGAACTGAACAAGAAGGAAATCAAACACACATATGACACCGTTACTTTTGGACTAATGTCCCCGGAAAAACCCAATGTGGGAAAACCGATGCTACAGCTGAGGGTTTGTATTATTAAGCAATTGTTCTGAATACAATCTAGGATACCTTACTGGCCATCCATACAGAGAAAATAACTGACAGAGAGTTAGTGAGAAAATGATCTCACACTAACACTGGAGATTTGACACTGATCCAACCTCGAACTGACAAGCCCCACACTGCCTCTGTGCAGCCTCTGTAGATCTGCGTCACTCTGGCTAGGGAATACGTCACTCCCTTTGGCTGGTCTCTCTGCTGGTTGGATGTTGATCTTCTGCCCCTCCGGTCTCACACCCCGGCTCTCTGGCACTAGATCTGACTGATCCTCAACAAAATTGCGGATCTCTTCAGAGGCTCAATGCTACCTCTGCGTGGCTCTGTGCTACCCAGCATAGCCCCTACGTTGCCTCTTCTGCATCCTCTTCTCTGTCTTCTCTGCGATGTATTCCTGGCTCAGGAAAATCTCCAACCGGAACTATCTTTGCCCCTCACTGCGAGAATCAACTGGATGTGATCTCGCCGGCTGCTCTGCACTGCTCACTTGAGAAATCGATCTCTAGACTCTCTCTGATGTGTTTTCCAAATGCCCATCAAGCCTTCTCTTTTAACCTTCTCGTTTAGAAATCAACAACCCAGATTAAAACATAATCAAGGGCTAAGATTAACTTGACTTGATCTTCATATTTTTCTAGAAGATTCACACCCAGTTCTATTAGTACACTTTAATTATTTTAATTCCCTAAGTTTAGACTTAGGATTCCATTAAAAATAATTAATTATTTTAATAAAACCCCATCCGAGTCGAATTTCCCAAAACGCTTTCTGGGTATTTTGGAATACATGTGTCTAAGCCTTCCTGCAAAAATTGAGACTTAAAGCACATCCGATGCTACCAAAAATTAACACTCCCTCTTAGCGAGGAATGTGCTCTAGTAATGCATCCTGCTGAAGCATTACCCCGACCCCGTAACATCTCCCTCTGCGCTGTTGATGTCTGACACTACTGCCCACCAACTACTGTGCTGCTGCTGACCCTGCATACTGTTGCCAATTGCATTTGCACTGCAACTCTACTGCCGCTCCAACAGAAAAACATCCAAAATACTGAACTAAGTGTTCAGCATGATGTATCTGATACTGAAGATCTGACTGTTGCTAGTCTTTGCGTTGACCCTCTGAAGCTGCTGCTGACTCTGCGCTGTGCCTTACCGCACTACTGTCAACTCTGCTCTGCTCTGTGCCTTATCGCACTACTATCAACTCTGCTCTGCGCTGCGTAATCTTTGGCATTCGCTAGCCACTGCAATGTCACTCCAACACTCCTCTGCACCAACTGACACTGGTCCATCCTGCTACTTTTGATATGGGCTCCTGTAGCAAGGTATTGATCCAAGAGGTGGACTCCTCGAGGATCTCGACCTACTGCAGCTCTTTCGAACTACAGTTCTAGATCACCCCAATTTTCCCTTGGAGATATGTGGGCAATCATGGCGAACTCCTCCTTGATCCTTGTAGTTGCAGCCTGCGGATCGTTATTCTCATCCTTGTCCTTCTTCTTGAGAGGACACTACATAGTGTAGTGACCCATCTCACTACACTGGAAACACTTGATCTTCGAGACGTCCTTTTTCTGCCTCCGCTACCCTTGCTGCCCCATAGATGCAAGGGCTAGATTCTCTTCCTCCACGGGCTTCAACCCATTGCTGTTGCCATCAGTTTGCACTTGATCATATCTCGCCTCATCTCTTCTTGCTGAAGAGTGGCCCACATCGATTCCTAATCAGACAAACTTTCTCTGCCTAGGATGCTCTGGACAAAGATTTGCCATTCCTCTGAGATTTAGTTCAGGGCCAATCGAACCATCTCGGTCCCTTGAGGCGCTGATTCGACAACTGCCAACCGATCTCGGGTTTCCTGAAGTTTCGCAAGGAATGGATCAATGCGTTCTCCCTTCTGCATCCTAGTAGATCACATCTTCTCCTGCAAGAACATCTTCCGCTACTTAGAAGATCCTTGAAACAACACATCCAAGGAATCCCACATCTCTTTGGCTGCCCCTTTGCCAGCGATGTGACATACTACATGATCTCTCACTCCGTTGAGGATCAAACGCTTGGATTTTTCCATATCCTTCTTGTAGGCTTTTAATGGATCCGCATCCACAGGGACAATTACTACACCATCGATAAAAGCTTTGAGATCATGCTCATATAGCAGACATTTGATCCTTGCCTGCCAAATCACATAGTTGGAGGCTTCCTCCAACCGATCTGGATCTCTCAGCCCCTGCCATCTCTGCCAATGAAAGTCAAACTTCTCCCTGTCTCCTCTACTAAGCTGCTACACTGGCCTACGCACTCCCTGTTGGAGTATGTAGATCTGCTCCTTGCTTTTGCTGCTCTGCAACTGAGAAATAGAATTCCTTGGCTCGGAATTCACTGAGGAAGAAATTACCTTAAAACAGTGTCTTCTTCCTTTTTCTGACGCTTTTCTGCCCAGCAAAGGCTGCAGGAAGATTGCGTCCCACAGAAAACTGCTCTGCGCTGAATCTGTTGTTGCGCTGCTCCCTTTGCCACTGACAAATCAAGAACTGGAAAGTCCTACCTCTCTGTTGACTCACTCAAAGAGAGACTTCCTCGCAAATCTCGCCCTTCCTGGCCTGGACTGCGCAAACCCTTGGGGATTCAATTTGCTGCCTATGCAGCTATTTGATCTCCCTCTTTTTCTTCAACGCTGAGCTCTTCCGGTTTGCTCTCTTGCTTCACCTGAACTGCTTTGATACCATGTGAAAATTCCTAAATCTAGAATCCTATTGCAACAATTGGAAAATATTCACCTAATTGTTGTTCACTACTTAACAATTTATTTGCAATTGTTCTACGACAAACACTGAATACATCAACAATGCAACCTTTACTACATAAATAAAATGCTGAAACAAGAATTGAGCAAGAAGGAAATAAAACACACATATGACACTGTTATTTTTGGACAAATGTCCACGAAAAAACCCAATGCGTGAAAACTGGTGTAGCAGCTGAGGCTTTGTATTATTAAGTAGTAGTTTTGAATACAATCTAGGATGCCTTACTGGCCATCCATACAGAGAAAATAACTGACAGAGAGTTCGTGACAAAATGACCTCACACTAACATTGGAGATCCAACACTGACCCACCCCTGAACTAACAAGCCCCACGCAACCTCTGCGCAGATCTACGTCACTCTGGCTGGGGATTGTGTCACTCCCTTTGGCTGGTCTTTCTCCTCGCTGGATGCTTATCTTCTGCCCTTCCAGTCTCATGTTGAAATTTGCAACAAGAAATAGTGAAATTGGCAACCAGAAAGGACAAAAATTGACCGCATACTAGTGTAGGATTCCAGTCACACATGAGTGACGAATTCAATTACACATTAGTGCTAAATGTGGGTGTCTAATTTATTTTTCCCTTAAATAAATTGGACAATAAATTGTAATTTCATCTCATAACAACTTGTATTAGTTAACTAAGTCAGAAAGACTGAGTTAGCTCAAGAATTTTGAGTTGAGGGTCAAAGGTGAGGCATGTAGAGTGATTATGTTATTTTGGGGGTCCAGTTGCAGTTGTAGTGCTAGTGTGGTGTGAGTGTAATCAGTTAACTCAAATTAATTGAGTTAAAATCAGTTTAACTAGTTCTAACCGAGTGATGAGCTAGTGAGAGGTCCAGTGAATTAAATTAGATTTAATTCACAGTGATCAATCAGATAACTGATGATTCACTATTAATAGCTGCATGCATGTTACTTCTGATGAAAACCTAGTTGAGATAGAGGTTAAAGAGAAGATAACTATCAGTTGTATTATTAGCAAATTGCTCGGGTGCAATTATAAAGTCACAGGAAGGCTCATAATGGATTGCACAGTCAAGGAAGGTTGTTTATCCTATTTAATAGGGACTAATTGCCTAGGGATTGCGTGAGCAAGGTTGGGCTAAGCAGGGGCTGAGAATTGGCTAAGTGCTGGTCAAGTTTGCCTGAGAATTGCTAGTAAGTTTTGAGCAGGATCAGGGTGAGACGATCGGTAGAGTGCAGGATTTTCTCGGTGTGAGAAAGCATTGTATTGTTTCATGATTCTTTGACTATGTACAATATATGATAGAGGGCAGTGCTTTCCCCAAAAACATTTTGTGTTATGTGATTGATAATTTCATTTCTCTTACTTGCATGTGATTGAGCGATCGTGTTTTATATTCCGCAAATATAGTAGAAGGATTCAATATCTTGTTTTAGTACATTACATGATTAGATTGAATCCATTGGTATAGAGTTTCTATATAATTTCTACATCTCACACCTTAACTCTTTGGCACTGGATCTGATTGATCCTCAACAAACTTGCGAATCTCTTTAGAGGCTTAGCGTTGCCCATCGTAGCCCCTATGCTGCCTCTTTTGCGTCCTCTTCTCTCTCTTCTTTGCGATGTATTCCCGGCTCAGGAAAATCTCCAACCGGAACTATCACTGCCCTTCACTGCGTAGAATCAACTCTATGTGATCTCTCTGGCTGCTCTGCGCTGCTCACTTGAGAAATCGATCTCTGGACTCTCTCTGATGTGTTTTCTAAATGCCCGTCAAGCCTTCTCTTATAACCTTCTTGTTGAGAAATCAACGACCCAGATTAAAACATAATCAAGGGCTAAGATTAACTTGACTTGATCTTCGTCTTTTTCTTGAAGATTCACACCCAGTTCTATTAATACACTTTAATTATTTTAATTCCCTAAGTTTAGACTTAGGCTTCCATTAAAAATAATTAATTATTTTTATAAAACCCCATCCGTGTGGAAATTAGAATTTCCCAAAACGCTTTCTGTGTATTTTGGAATACATGTGTCCAAGCCTCCTTGCAAAATTTGAGACTTAGAGCACATCCGATGCTATCAGAAATCAACACTCCCTCTTAGCGAGGAATGTGCTCTAGTAATGCATCTTGCTGAAGCATCACCCTGACTCCGTAACATCTCCCTCTGCGTTGCTCATGTATGACACTGCTGCACACCAACTACTGCGTTGCTGCTGACCCTGCATACTACTGCCAACTGCATCTGCACTGCAACTCTGCTGCTGCTCCAGCAGAAAAACATCCAAAACACTGAACTAAGTGTTCAACATGATGTATCTGATACTGAAGATCTGACTGTTGCTAGTCTTTGCATTGACCCTTTGAAGCTGCTGACTCTGCACTGTGCCTTACTGCACTGCTGTCAACTCTACTCTGCGCTGTGCATACTCTGGTGTTCACTAGCCACTACACTGTCACTCCGACACTCGTCTGCACCAACTGACACTGGTCCATCCTGCTACTTCTGATATGGGCTCATGTAGCAAGGTATTGATCCAAGAGGTGCACTCCTCGAGGATCCCGTCCAATTGCAGCTCTTTCGATCTATAGTTCTAGATCACCCCAATTCTCCCTTGGAGAGATGTGGGCAATCATGGCGAACTCCTCCTCGATCCTTGCAGTTGCAGCCTGCAGATCATGTTTCTCATCCTTGTCCTTCTTCTTGAAAGGACACTACGTAGCGTAGTGACCCATCTCACCACATCGGAAACACTTGATCTTTGAGACGTCCTTTTTCCACCTTCGCTGCTCCTGCTCCCCCTTAGATGCAAGGGCTGCATTCTCTTCCTCCTCTTTGGGCTTCGACCCACTGATGCTGCTGCCATCAAGTTTGCACTTGATCATTTCTGGCCTCATCTCTTCTTGTTGAAGAGCGGCCCACATTGATTCCTAATCAAGCAACCTTTCTCTTTCCAGGATGCTCTGGAAAAAGACTTGCCATTCCTCTGAGATTGAGTTCAGGGCCAACCGAACCATCTCGGTCCCTTGAGGCGCTGATTCGACAACTGCCAACTGATCTTGGGTTTCCTAAAGTTTTGCAAGGAACGAATCAATGCGTTCTCCCTTCTGCATCCTAGTAGATCACATCTTCTTCTGCAAGAACATCTTCCGCTGCTCGGAAGATCCTTGATACAACGTCTCCAAGGCATCCCACATCTCTTTGGCAGTCCCTTTGCCAACGATGTGACATACTACATGATCCTTCACTCTGTCGAGGATCAAACGCTTGGATTTTGCCATATCCTTCTTGTAGGCTTTTAATGGATCTACATTGTAAATTTTTGTAGATGTTCTATGCTTGATGCAACTTTACTTTTTATCCCCAATATCAGTCAGCAATCACATAAACAAGAAAGTAAAATGTAGATAGAACATACCAATAGATCGATAGAAGACAAGCCAAAATTATGTGTGTTGGTGTGTTACGGTGGTCAGCAGGATGCTTCAACTAGCAAAGTCTCAATATGGTCAGCCAACCAGAAGTGTCACACAACCCTTTAGGACAGCCAGATCAGTCAACCCAAAAGTCAACACTGTCACAGTCAATGGTCAACGCAAACAGCAGCAGCAGCAAAGTCAATGCAGCCAAGTCAAAGTCCACATCTAGCCTCAGGATTTGCGACAAAAAATGCGGATTGAGGAAATCGAAAGTTTGGGAGAGTTTCGAGTCAATTTGACCAAGCGTTGACCAAAGTCAACGTTGGTCAATTTCCGCGCTGGAAACCCTAGACAGTCCGAAACCCTAGTTGCTGCTTTTTCCCACGTGTGAGTGAAGAAGAGACTGGAATAGATGATCGAACCAATCAGATGAGGAGAGAGGATGTGATGTGATGGATGAGTGAAAATGACCTCCAACGTTGACCTATTTATATCCATCAATGAGAGTGTGTGACACAACTGCTGGGGCTTGAACCCTACATTTCATTTCAGGCCGACCTGCACATATTTTGAATAAATTCAAAATAAATGTTCTGCTCATCGGATCAAGATGATCTTTAGATCGATCTTGCACCTCTCCGAAAGAGGAATCCAAAAAAAATATTGGCATCTTCATCTGAGCATCACAACATGGAGTTTGGACCTAGTTGTCCAAAATTAACACTCCCTCTCAACTAGGGAGAACTCCATCCACCTTTGCCATCCAAACATCGTGCGTCATCCCGCCATAACTTGCTTTGCTAGCTTCTTTATTTCAGAACAAAGGTGGGTCAGTCACAAAGACATCATCCCCGACTGACAGATTCAGCCCAGAGGTCCGAAACCTCTATAGGACTCAAAAGAGTCACATACCAACCCAAAGTTGGTTTATCTGACCCGAAGTCAGTAAGAGGTCCGAAACCTCACTATACTTGATCCCAGATCAAGTGGTTGGACTGTGCCATCCTGGATAGAGAGTACGACAATCTCTGATGCGTCTATCAGTCTTTGCTACTAGTCTCTAGCTTTTCCTACCTCACTGGCCAAATGAGAGGTACTTCCCATGAGTCCAGGACTTAAATGGGTAGGATGCATACGGGGCACAGATCATGAGAGGTGAACCAATTCAATCATCATAACGGTGGGGCAGAAGCACCACAAGGTTCGGCAAGCCTAGCCTCGTGTGTGCTTATATCTCCGAGAAGCTATCCCCAAAGCCCTCCAGAGCTCCAAGAGCTCATCGTCCAACAGGACCCTCAGAATAGGGTCGTTCCACGATACCAAGATTCTCACGGAAGGTTAGGAACATGACCTTCCCAAAGGGCATTGTGAGAATATCCGCGACCTGCTCATCAGTTCCTATATGATCGAGCCTTACGGCGCCTCGCTGTACCATATCCCGGATAAAGTGGTACCAACCGTCAACATGCTTGGATTGATCGTGGAACATGGGATTCTCAGACAAACGAATCCCCCTCTGGTTATCACAAAGGATAACGGTGGCATCTAGCACATGCTCGAACAACTCACTGAAGAGCTTTCGCAACCAAGTGTCTTCACAACTGGCCATACATGTTGCGCTGTATTCGGCCTCAGCAGTGCTCAAGGCTACTGACTTTTGATTCCTGCTCGAAGCAGACCTACATGTGAAGCAACATCCAAATTTGCTCTTGCGATCCACCACACTACCAACCCAAACGACATCAGTATATCCATGGAGTGTCATGCTCCCGGTAGTGTATCTCAGCACATGGTCTATCGTGCCCCAGAGATATCTCAAGAGTTTCTTGGCACCAATCCAGTGAATGTTATGAGGATCAACCATGTGTTGACTCAAAGTGTTCATTGCACAACATATGTCTAGACGGATGTTCACTAAGAACATCAGGGCCCCTACGAGTTGACGATACTCAGTAGGATCTGCTAGCAGGGGCCCAGCAGCGCTACCACTCAACTTCTTAAAGTTGAGCTCCATCGGTGTCGACACGGACTTACAGTCCACCATTCCAAATCTTTCCAGAAGCTTCACAATATATTTTCCTTGAGAGAGGAAAATCTCGCCAGGTCTCTGCCAGACCTCCAGGCCTAGGAAGTAATGCATCAGTCCTAGGTCCTTCATTTTGAGCTCAGTAGCGAGCTCCCTCTTACACTGATGAATGAGAGGGTCAACACCTGTCAGGAAGAGGTCGTCCACATACAACACCAGAATGAGAGGCTTTTCTCTGTCAACCTTAAAGTAAAGGTTCGGATCAACATTACTACGAGTGAAGCCCAGCTTCATCAGGTAGCTATCTATCCTCTCGTACCAAGCTCTGGGTGCTTGTTTCAACCCATAGAGGGATTTCTTCAACCTGCAAACATCGGTGTCCCAATCCTGGACTTCGAACCCCAGAGGTTGCTCCTCATACACCTCTTCCTTTATCGCACCATGCAGAATTGCGGTCTTCACATCCATTTGATGAAGATTCCATCCTTTCATAGCAGCAAGGGCTATGATAGATCGGATTGTGGTATATCGGGCCACAGGTGCAAATATATCATCATAGTCTACACCTTCCTTTTGAGAGAAGCCACGGGCAACGAATCTTGCCTTGAATTTTTTTCAGCACTACCATCAAATCCATGCTTGATCTTATAGAGCCATTTCGAGGTGACAACTGCTTTGTCCTCCGGTCTTGGAACCACATCCCAGACATCATTCTTCATAATGGAATCATATTCTTCGTGCATAGCATCCTTCTAGACTTGATGCTTTACGGCTTCCTCAAAAGATCCAGGCTCGGATTGTACTCATGGCTGCTAGATACCTTTGGTATCTATTCGGCTTCTTGCTTTCACGGAATGTCCCCCTTGGGGCCATATGATGCTTGGCATCCTCGAGAGTGTCCCTGAGCCATGATGGTCTTTTCCTCATTGAAGGAGGTGGATCAATAGGGTCCATTGGTCCTTCAACATCGGACATCGTCTCATCCTTCGGTTCTTCTTGATTTCCAGGCCTTGCTTCATGATCTTCCTCAAATCTTGAAAGATTGATTACTTTCCTCAGGGAAGCATCTTCGTCAAAGGTAACATTGTGGCATATCTCCACTTCCCTTTAACTAGGCACATAGACTCTATAGGCCTTCGAAGTTTCGCTATAGCCCACAAACATTCCCTTCTTTCTAGAATCATCCAGCTTGCTCCTCTTCTCCTTCAGTACATGAAAATAAACAGGACATCCAACAACTCTAAAATGTGAGACGTCAGGTTTCTTCCTAGAGAAAACCTCTTCGAGAGTTTTGGAGTCCAGAGCGGAATGCAGGCATCGGTTATGTACACAGCAGTGTTCGTAGCTTCTCCCCACAGAAACTTCGAAAGACCTTGGTCACATAGCATGGCACGGGCAACTTCCACAATGGTCCTATTCTTTCTTTCAGCAATGCCATTCTGCTCAGGAGTATAGATAGTTGTGGTCTCCCTCTTAATGCCAGCTTCTCTGCAAAAGTTCTTGAACTCGTACGTCTCATATTCAGTGCCATTATCGGTCTGTCGGATAGTATCACATGTCATCGCTCCCAGTGGACTTCCTCCAACCTAGTAGAGTGTATCAACTCTAAACTCAATCGTGATAGCTTCCTTGAAACTCTTCTTCCAGATGCGCACCTTCCCATCAACGAATGCCACATTGAAACCTTTGTCTTCCATGGCCGAAATAGACACAAGGTTCTTCTTCAAATCAGATACATAGAGTACATCTTGCAAGCAGAGGACTTAACCTTGAGACAAGTGGAGGGTCACAGTCCCTGTCCCTTCGGGATATGTGGCATTATCTCCAAGGATAATTTTCAGATTAACATCCTTCTCAACCATATCATATAGTGCTTCTTTGGACCTAGTGATGTGCCTTGAGGCACCACTATCTATAAACCAGACATCCATAGTGTCAGGTGGAGATGCAGCAAAGAGGGCAGATACAAGAATGAATTCATTTCTTTTATCATCAACAACATTAGATTCCTCATACCTGGAATTTCTTGACCTTTTGAAAGGTTGCCCATTTCCACTAGAGAGTGCCTTCCTCTTCCCTTTGAACCTGTTGTTCCTTTGACTGCCATTCCTCCGGTTGTTGTTGTTGTTATCATCATCCCTGGGAGAATCCCTTCTATTAGGGCATTCTCTAGCATAGTGGCCGGTCTCGTTACATGTGTAACATCTTCCTTTCTTTCCTCGAGCCCTTGCTCTTCCTTTGTTCCTCGGACCACCAAAGTTCTTCTTCTTAGCATGAGCAGTGAAGGCAACATTTCCTTCATTTTCATATTCCTTCATCCTTGTCTCTTCTTGTACGCATCTCAACAGTACTTCGTCAAAATCAGGTATCACATTGTTATTGAGAATGGTAGTGTTGAATACATGCCATTCGGATGAGAGACCTCCAAGTGCGGTGAGAACCATCTCTCGTTCAGCTATTGTCTCCCCAATAGCCAGAAGATTATTCCTGATTTCGGTCAGCTTCAGAAAATATGATTGAACGGATTCATCCCTGCCTTTCTTCAAATTCTTCAATTGGTTCTTGAAGAATAGGACTTGATTTGCATTGTTGGCCTTGAACTTGTTGACCAACTTATCATACATCTCCTTTGATGTGTCCAGCTCAGAGATGTAGGCAACCAGACTCTTATGAATTGAATCCCTGATCATCAGCTTTGCTTTAATTTCCCCCTTCTTATACTTTGACTTGGTGGCAGTAGGTGCAATGAATGGAGGCTCTTGGATTTTACCTTGCACATAGTCCATGACATCTTGGTCTTCCGACATAAGATCCAATGTCATCTTCCAGGCATGGAAGTCTTCCTTCCTAGTCAATTTGTCATCAACTTTAAAGTCATTATAGTTTGAGGTACCCATGCTCTTCTTTGGTGATTGCTACAAACTTGGGCTTTGTCTTCACCTCAGCTCTGATAACTTGTAAATTTTTGTAGATGTTCTATGCTTGATGCAATTTTACTTTTTATCCTCAATATCAATCAGCAATCACATAAACAAGAAAGTAAAATTCAGATAGAACATACCGGTAGATCGACAGAAGACAAGCCAAAATTATATGTGTGTTGGTGCGTTACGGTGCTCAGCAGGATGCTTCAACCAGCAAAGTCTCAATACGGTCAACCAACCAGAAGTGTTACACAACCCTCTAGGACAGCCAGATCAGTCAACCCAAAAGTCAATGAAAGTCAATGCTGTCACAATGAACGGTCAACGCAAACAGCAGCCGCAACAAAGTCAACATAGCCAAGTCAAAGTCAACGTCGAGCCTTAGGATTTGTGCCAAAAAATGCGGATTGAGGAAATCAAAAGTTTGGGAGAGTTTCGGGTCAATTTGACCAAGCGTTGACCAAAGTCAACGTTGGTCAATTTATGCGCTGGGAACCCTAGACAGTGCGAAACCCTAGTTGCTGCTTTTTCCCACGTGTGAGTGAAGAAGAGACTCCAATAGATGATCGAACCAATCAGATGAGGAGAGAGGATGTGATGTGTTGGATGAATGAAAATGACCTCCAACGTTGACCTATTTATATCCATCAATGAGGGTGTGTGACACAACTGTTGGGGCTTCAAGCCTACATTTCATTTCAGGCTGACCTGACATATTTTGAATAAATTCAAAATAAATGTTCTGCTCATCGGATCAAGATGATCTTTAGATTGATCTTGCACCTCTCCGAAAGAGGAATCCAATAAAAATATTGGCATCTTCATCTGAGCATCACAACATGGAGTTTGGACCTAGTTGTCCAAAATTAACATACATCCACGGGGACAACTACTACACCATCGATAAAAGCTTTGAGATCATGCTCATCTAGCAGACATTTGATCCTTTCCTGCCAGATCACATAGTTGGAGGCTCCCTCCAACCGATCTAGATCTCTCACCCCATTAGCTGCCATCTCTGCCAACGAAAGTCAAATTTCTCCCTCTCCTCTGCGTAGCTACTACGCTGGCCTACACACTCCCTGCTGGAGTATGTAGATCTGCTCCTTGCTACTGCTGCTCTGCAACTGAGAAATAGAATCCCTTGGGTCAAAATTCATTGAGGAAGAAATTCCCTGAAAACAATGTCTTCTTCCTTCTTCTGACGCTTTTTTGCCCAACAAAGGCTGCAGGAAGACTGCGTCCCACAGAAAATTGCTCTACACTGAATTTGTTGCTGCCCTGCTCCCTTTGCCATTGACAAATCACGAACTGGAAATTCCTACCTCTCTGTCGACTCACTCAGAGAGAGACTTCCTCGCAAATATTGCCCTTCCTGGCCTGGACTGCGCAAACCCTTGGGGATTCAATCTGCTGCATATGCAGCTATTCGATCTCCCTCTCTCTCTTCAATGCTGAGCTTTTCCGGTCTGCTCTCTTGCTTCACCTGCGCTGCTCTAATACCATGTGAAAATTCCTAAATCTGGAATCCTATTGCAACAACTAGAAAATATTCACCTAATTTTTATTCATTACTCAACAATTTATTTGCAATTGTTCTACGACAAACAATGAATACATCATACTGCAACCTTCACTACATAAATAAAATGCTGAAACAAGCACTGATCATGAAGGAAATCAAACACACATATGACACCGTTATTTTAGACAAATGTCCACGGAAAAACCCAATGCGGGAAAATCGGTGCAGCAGCTGAGAGTTTGTATTATTAAACAATAGTTCTGAATACAATCTAGGATGCCTTATTGGCCATCCATACAAAGAAAATAACTGACAGAGAGTTAGTGAGAAAATGACCTCACACTAACATTGGAGATCCGACATTGACCCAACCCCGAATTGACAAGGCCCGCGCTGCCTCTGCGTAGATCTGCATCACTCTGGCTAGGGACTGTGTCACTCTCTTTGGCTGGTCTTTCTGCTCGCTGGATGCTGATCTTCTGCCCCTCTAGTCTCACACCTTGGCTCTCCGGCACTAGATTTGACTGATCCTCAGCAAAATTGCAGATCTCTTCAGAGGCTCAGCGCTGCCTATGTGTGGCTCTATGCTGCCCAGCGTAGTCCCTACGCTGCCTCTTCTGCATCCTCTTCTCTGTCTTCTCTGCGATGTATTCCCGGCTCAGTAAAATCTCCAATTGGAACTATCTCTGCCCCTCACTGCGTAGAATCAACTCGATGTGATCTCTGTGGTTGCTCTGCATTGCTCACTTGAGAAATCGATCTCTAGACTCTCTCTGATGTGTTTTCCAAATGCCCATCAAGCCTTCTCTTATAACCTTCTCGTTGAGAAATCAACGACCCAAATTAAAACATAATCAAGGGCTAAGATTAACTTGACTTGATCTTCATCTTTTTCTAGAAGATTCACACAGTTCTATTATTACACTTTAATTAATACCTAGTTCTGGGTATTTAGGAATACATGTGCCCAAGCCTCCCTGCAAAATTTGAGGCTTAGAGCACATCCGATGCTACTAGCAATAAACATAATTAACTATGACATCTCCATGGAGAAGGTATGAAGACCTTGATAAAATCTGTAAAGGAAGAATACCCTTGACATTGAATGCCTTGGAGATAGAGTCATTTATGTGCAGGGTGTTGATGTTGCATTAAGGTGATGTCATGACGAAAGGCCATCATAAAAAGGAAATTTTAATTTGATTTTTGTTCTTTGATTCTTGAAATCATCTAGTTGGGTTGAAAGAGGGCTACCAAAAGAGAGTTGTAGATGTCACCTACAACTAGTACTCATGTGATTGGGTGGAAGATCCTGAAAGAAACATGACTTCGAAGAGTTAGCTGTATGAAGAAAAGACAAATGTGGACTAGAAGATCACTTTCCAATGAAAAGAGGGATGTCATGACTATTGGTTCAACACTATGGTTCGTTAAAGGGAAAGTGATGGAGAAGATGGCCGATGCCCTACAGTGATGAAGAAGGCTCCGTGATGAAAAAGTTGAAGTTCATGACATTGGGAAGAGGAGCCCTACAAGCAGCTGATAGTACCATAATCTCCACCATAGAGTAGAGAGCTGCTGTTTGAAACAAGGCCCTAGTTAAGAGGGAGCTTGGGGAAGTCCTTGGTTGAGCTTGAGTATATTCCTTTTATAGGAATGAGTATATCCTTCCAAGTTGAGAGGGAGAGATATACACATCATTCTTGTCTTCATGTTATGAAGAAAGAATGGAGGATTGGGTAAGCATTTGAGATTGATTCCGATACTCTTTGAGGATGTGGTAGGGCATTCAATAGGCAAGAGTAGTCAAAGAGGAAATTCCTTGAGGATCTGTTATTCCAAGACGGGAATTGTCTTATAAGGACATACCCTTTGAACACGCGGGTGGGGTATGTGCCTTGAGAGACAATGATGATAGTTTCTATCAGTCATTAGTCTTGCTACCA
Source organism: Pinus albicaulis (assembly GCA_034641835.2). Classification (NCBI taxonomy): domain Eukaryota; kingdom Viridiplantae; phylum Streptophyta; class Pinopsida; order Pinales; family Pinaceae; genus Pinus; species Pinus albicaulis. The sequence continues at coordinate 1,127,816,025 of CM076572.1, read as the reverse complement.
TTGTGCTATGATCTTGTGGAGAGATAAAATTGTTAGTCAAGGCCTTGCTATGTGACAACGCTGGTTGGTATGATGAGATGCAATGAGATAAGTTGAATTAATAACTTATGAGATGGGTTAGCAATCTGACTCTTCTTATGATAATTATTCAGTTTAAGAATGTCCAAGTACCATGTATGGATTATGAATACCTCCCTAGTTAAGAGGGAGTGTTGAAATATGTAATTAAGTTCGGTCTTCATAATGACACATGTAATCATGATTTTATTTGATATAAAGGGAAAAATAAATTTATTATTGTTATTCTTGATGCATGGGTTTCATGCTTAAGGTTATTTTTATAGGTCAAACACCCATTGAGTGCTTCTAGGACTTTTCATTAAGTCAACAAGTCAATTGAGTCATTGCCATGTATGGAAGACCCTTTTGGGCATGTTTCATATTGTAAAGAAAATTTATTTGAGTCAAAATTAGAGTCAAAGACCCTCCAAGACCTTGTCAACGTGCAAGTAACAAGTCGACCTTCAAAGGAGATCTAGTCAACCTACAAAGTGACAAGTCGACCTCATGGAAGGGCTGTTCGACGACCTTAAGCAACCTATATATAAGGCAGATCTCGACATCAATTTAAGACATCCAATCAGTTGAAGAAGTTCAATCATAAGCTCAAGAAGACAAGGAATAGCCAGTGAGAAAGAGAGTAACGAAAGGAAGGAAGAACGAAGGTTTTGGAAGACTGTTCTTGGACGAAATCTTTCACACTTGTGGACTGCAATTAGGGTTTCTGAAGTGAAGTATTGCAAACCTTAAAGGAGTCGAAATATAGCATGCAAAGGATCATTTTCGCAAGCCAAAGTTCTAAGAACATAAGCCTAAGAAAAGAGAATAGGAGAAGCACTCAAATTCTTCCCTAGATTGATCACACGTGCGAAATTGCAGGGATAACAAGCAGGGCAAAAATTGCAGGTAAGGAATGCCGAAAATGCAGTCATAGTGACAAGTTCATTGAAGTAAAAGTTGTAGCTACTACACAACAAATTTGACTAGGGTTGACTTTGTGAGAAGGAAGTACTTATGAGAAGTAGAAAGTCATCTAGTATAGAGCTCATCATACATCATTCAAGAGGAGCATTTGCTGGATAAGGATGATCAAGATCTTCCATTGGCTTCTTCATTGGAAGAAGCAAGTGTCTCATCGAGAATTCCACCTTGTATGGGATTCATGGAATAATGGTATGATGTCATAAGAAGCGAAGCAGGTCAAGGTGATTGAAGTTCTTTCAATCAAGGAAGTTGCTAAAGGAAGTCTAGATGACCGAAAGGAAGAGATGAGGTATGTATGCATGTATTTAATTGAGTTATGTCATATGGTTGCAAATAACATGGATGAATGCTCTACCTTAAGAGCATGATCAAAAGAAAGGATCTCCTCCTTTAGAGGGATGCATGAAGGCATGGTTCACACATTGACTAGATGAAATCAACATAATATGTGGACTCATATGAAATATGAGGTGGTTGAAAAAGTTGAAGGAACTATGATTGGAAGTTCCCAAGAAGAAATATGTGAATAAAGAAAGGAAGAACTCATGAAAAATGCAACTATGGAGAAGCTTATCAACATCTAAGGACTAAAAGATTTGACTATGATATCTCCATGGGAAAGATATGTAGACCCTGATAAAGTCTGAAAAAGAAAGGGACCCTTGACATTGTATATCTTTTTGGGGATGTGTCAATATGTATGCAAGATGCTGACGCAAACAAGGAGATGTCATGATGAAAGACCATCACAAAGGTAATTTTGATTTAATGTTCATTTTCTATTTTCGAACAATATCTGGATGGGCTAATGTAGGGCTACGAAGGGAAGAGCTGTAGATGTCATCTAACGGATACTTATGTGGGAGGATGAAAGATCCTGAAGGAAACATGACGTGAAGATGGTAGGAAGGTATGAAGGCAGGCTAGATATGGACTAATGGATCACTTTCCGATGAAATGAAGGATGTCATGACTGACATGATTCATGAATGAAAGTGATGGATGGTTTGTGGCCTACAAGAAGTCCCAAAAAGATGTAGGCTCCATAACAAAGAAGAAATTCATGACATCGAAAGAGGGAGTCCTACAAGCAGCTGTTTGTCCCATGATCTCCACCTAAAGAGCTATTGGAAGCAAGTTCCTGGTCAAGAGGGAGCTTGGATCAGGATTCTCGAGGCAATTCGAGACTATCTTCAACATAGAACAATTGTAGTGTTGAGAATAGTGAGGAGAAGCCTAGTGCTCTCTTAGAGATAGATTGTTGGCTGCAGTAGCAGTGTGAATTGTAATAGATCCATTTGCTCAAAGAACAATCAATAAAATACCACAACAAAGAAAGTAGGTTTTCCCTTTCGGGTTTCCTAGGTAAAACAAGCGTGTCAATTTTGTGTGCATGTGTTTTTATCTTGATTATTTTCTGCTGCATGTTGAAAGTTAAGAAACTTTGTCGCTTGGTGAAAGTAAATTTGGTTTTAGTTTTTAGTTGCCTTGTTTTCAGTAATTCATCTAAATAGTGCGCAGAGTTTCAGGAAAATTAACATGGTATCATAGCAAAGTTCTGCATAAAAACCAAGCACCAGGATTGTTAAGTCAGTGAAGAGTGCAAATCAGTCAGTAGGCTTGTGCTAGTGTTTTGAAGAGAAATTTTTGGATAAGCAGTATGTCGTTCCAAGGACTAAGGGTAGATCACTGTTTAGAGGGAGCCTTTAACTTCTGCTCATGGAGGGAGCAAATCTCAATGGTATTCGAAGATAATGGGGTGCTAGAATTTGCGCAAATTCAAATAGTTCCACCTGTAGATCCCCAATAGTTGATCCAACATAACAAGAATGGCACCAAGGCTAGGAGGATCATCCTTGAGGGGGTCAAGGACCATATTATCCCTCGTTTCCATGGGAGGAAGATAACATACGAGATGTGGAAAGTCATCTTGGATTTGTATTAGGGTTCAAATGATGCCAAGAAGCTTACATTGAAGGACAAGCTAAGAAATGTCCAAATGAGCAAAGGAGAGCTCATCATTACGTACCTTTCCAAGTTTATTCAGGTCCAGGATGAGCTCACTGGAGTGGGCAAGACTGTAGCAGACAAAGACCTTGTGAGTCTTGCGCTACTGGGACTTCATAAGTCTTGGGAGAATTTCCAAGATGCAGTCAGTGGTAGAGAAAATTTCTAAGCAAGATCAAATGCTTCTATTGCCACCGGTTTGGGTACTATGCGACTAAGTGTCCTAACTGGAAGAATGGGTCCAATAAAGACCATGTGGCTGTATCAGCTAAGGTAGATGCATTTTCCTCTCAGTTCGAGAAAGACTTCTCATTGATGGCTTGCATGGCAAGTTTAGTAGGCTACAACGTATGGTACATTGATTCTGGAGCATCCTTCCACATGATTGGGAACAAGGAATATTTCAACCAACTAAAGGAGGACATGCAGTTTCATATTGAGCTAGGAGATGACGGAAAGTACTTGACTAGAGGAGTAGGTACTATCAGTTTTGAGAGGGAGTCTGGTAGCTCTCTCTATCTCAGGGATGTCCTTTATGTTCCAGGCCCTAAGAACCTTGTTTGTGTTGCTATCCTAGAGGACAAAGGTTATGATTTCATTTTTAGCAGAGGTAAGGCTTACCTCAAGCACTTAGCTTCTGGATCTAAGAAGCATATTGGTGTGAGGATGAAGAACCTTTATAGGCTATATGTTGAGACATGTGCAGGCAAGAAGTGTGCAAAGCAGAGATGTGGGGGAACTTTGGCAGAGATGCATGGGGCATTTGCATCATGGGTTGCTGAAGATCCTTCAACAGATATCCACAGGACTACCACTATGCGCATTTGACCAACATGATGTGTGCAAGGGGTGCACACTTGGCAAGTATCCTAAGTCATTTTTCCAGGGCCGAGACAACTGAGCCAAAGGGATTTTGGAGCTAGTACATTCAAACGTATGTGGGCCCTTCTCTTCTCCATCCCTCATGAGACACAAGTACTATGTCACTTTCATGGATGACTATTCTTGGAAAACATGGATCTTATTTATGAAGAAGAAGGAGGGGGTCTTGTCCAAGTTCATAGATTTTAAGGCCTTGGTAGAAACCATACCGGGAAGAATATCAAAGCATTGAAGAGTGACAATGGCAGGGAATATGTCTCCAATGCTTTTAGGAACGTGTGTGCCAAGGAGGGCATTAGGAGAGAACTTACAACACCCCATAACCCTCATCAGAATGGGGTGGTTGAGAGGAAGAACCACAACATAGTTGGAGCGGCCAACTGAAAAGTGAACTTTTATGGGTTATAGTGAGACATCTCAGGTGTATAGGGTGTATATACCATCACTCAAGAAGACAATTATTAGGCGGGACGTGAGGTTTGAGGAGAATAGAGCTCTCAGGGAATCCTTGGAGCAAGAGCAGGTTGGAGTACTTGAGGAGGAGCTACTTGCTCCCAAGCAGGAGCCTCAACTAGTACCACAGACTGAGTCTTAGTTAGGTGGCAAGCAGGCTGAACAACAGGATGACAAGGAGTCATTCGAGGATGAAGAGGAGAGACTAGGATGAGTGGAGGCAACCACTCCGCTAGTGACTCTCAACACAGGGACGGAGAGAGCCAAGTGGGATGAGAGGTTGATTCAGGAAGCCCAGGAGCGAGTTGAGGGTACCATCTCTGTGTTCAGGAAGAGCAAGCATCCATAGAGGTACACCAAATATATGGGATTGATGATTGAGTTATTGGACACAAAGCCTTCTTATTATGAGGAGGCAACCTCTCAGTAGGTTTGGTGGGATGCCATGGTCGAGGAATATTCCTCCAACATGAAGAACAATGTTTGGGAGATAGTGCCACATCCAAAGGGAAAATCGATGGTAAGCTCATGTTGGTTGTACAGCTCATATTGGTTGTGCAAGGTGAAGCATGGAGCAGATGGGAGTGTGGAGAAGTATAAGGCTAGGTTTGTGGCACTTTCTGTGAAAATTTCAAATCTGAAATCCTATTGCCGCAACTGGTATTATTTCTTCTAACTGATAACTTAATTATTCAGTTTATTGCTATGACAACATTGAAATAAACACATTGCAATCTTCACAAATAAAAACTGTGGAAATAATAACACTGGAACTGAGAAAATACTAGCCATACACACACAAAATAACACCGTTATTTTTGGACAAATGTCCTCGGAAAAACCCAACTTGGGAAAACCGGTGCAGCAGTGAGGGTTTTTATTATTATGCAACAGTGAATTATGAGTACAATCTATGGATGCCCCATTGACAATCCAATCAACAAGTATCTGACACAAATAATTAGAGAGAACAATTCTCTCACTCCACAAGCAATCCCAACACTGGCTTCTACAGAACACTGGCCGTCCAAACCCCAAAGTGAGCCCTTCTACGCTACCTCTTTGCTGTCTTTCACACATGTGGCTCGATTCTGCCTTTGAGCAAGCCATCTAGCCTGCCTCTGCTGCTAGAAGTGACTCTCCGGCCCTCTGGAAGACTTTCTCAGCCTCTGGAAACGTAATCGACCTCCTCCTCAACTAAATCGAATTGCTCTGCGTCAGCTTTTGCGCAGTCACTGCGTTGCATCTGCGTGGATCACTTCTGTCACTTGTTGTTGCCTCTCTGGATCTGGAAAAATTCCTTCGGATCGCTGTCCCTGGCCTTCACTAACTCTGTTGCCCCATTGAAACTCGAACTCTGCAGCAACTGACTATTGCTACTTTGGAAAATCAAATTCTCCAAGTGACTCTAGTGGATTCTCCATCACCACATCGATCCGTTCTTATGTCTTCCTGTTGGGACTCCAACGACCAAGATTAAATCTTAATCGATGGCTTTGATAATTTCTGGATCAATCCATGTGAGTTTCTAGAGTATTCTCACCTTGACTTAGTTATTTCTGATTAATTAGTCATATTTCCTAGGTTTAGACTTATGAAATATTTAAAAAACGACTAGTAATCTAATTAAGCCATCTCTAGGTGGAATTTCTAGAAACGATTTATGGGTTTTGGAGATCTCATGTATTCTAGCCTCGCCACCAAATTTCATGGCTAGAACACATCCGATGCTACAAAAAATAACACTTGCAGCTCGTTATTCATCCATCAAGACGATTCTGGCACTTGCAACTCAAATGGGGTAGAAGATCCACTAGATGGCCGTGAAGACAACATTCCTCAACAGGGTGGTCGAGGAAGAGATTTATATGGAGCAGCCAGAGGGGTTTGAGACTTTTAGGAGAGACACTCATGTCTATTTGCTGAAGAGAGCTCTTTACGAGCTCAAGAAGGCCCTGAGAGCATGGTACACTCACATTGATAACTACCTTCAGGGATTGGGCTTCACTAAGAGTGAGGTGAATGCCAATCTGTAATACATCACGGTTGGAGGGATTCTTCTCATTTTGTTGCTCTATGTTGACGATCTTATCTTGATTGGAGCAGACAACTTGATCCATGATTGCAAGACAGATCTTGCAAGAGAGTTTGAGATGAAGGACATACAACTTATGCACTATTTCCTTGGGCTGGAGGTATGGCAGGGTGATGAGGAAATCTTCTTGTGGCAGGGGAAGTACACTACAAAGATCCTCAGGAGGTTTCATATGCAGGATTGCACTCACAAATTGGAGGAAGGTGGATGCTAGTAGAGCATAGCGAGTAGATGCTACATGGTATAGGCATCTTATTGGGTCATTGATCTGCTTAGTCAACACATGACCTAACATATGTTTTGAAGTGAACCAGTTGAGCCAATTCATGATGGATCCTACTAGATTTCATTGGGTTGTTGCGAAGCATGTTTTGAGATATCTCAGATGCACGATAAATTATGGATTATGGTATAGAGAGGTTGATGGAGTGAGGCTTGAGGGCTTCAGAGATGCAGATTGGGAAGGGAGCTTCACAGATTGGAAGAGTACTTCAGGTTGCGTTTTCAACATTGGGTCAACAACTGTTTCCTAGTTCAGCAAGAAGTAGAGATCAATTGCACTTAGTTCAGTAGAGGCCGAGTACATGGCTGCCAGTTTGGAAGCGTTTGAAGCTATTTGGATGAGGAAGTTGCTTGTGGGACTTTTCAGGCAGGGGTTGGAGCCCATTATGATACACTATGACAACCAGAGTTGCATAAGCTCTTTGAGAATCCAGTATTTCATGATCACTCCAAGCATATCGAGATCAGGTGTCATCATCTCAGGGACTGTGTGCATAAAGGGATATTGAAGCTACTGTACATTCCAACAGAGGAGCAAACAACAAATATCTTGACCAGGGCATTGGCAAGAGGCAGTTTTGTCTACTTCAGAGATAAGTTGGGAGTTATACAAAATCCCTTCCTCGCTAAGAGGGAGTGTTAAAAATGTAGCAATGCAAGGTCTTCTGGCTTGTGCCTTAGCCAGTGAAAACCACGATTAGTCTTTCTCTCACATGAGTGCGAATTTGTGAGACATACTTCAGTTACGATGAGTTGATTTCCAATTTACTGGAATGGTCATCAAGTTTGCATGCATAGTGTTGGAGATTTAGTTGGAGTCTTCTTCAGTTAGATTACAAGATGAGGCGACAATGACAAGTTGAGTTAAAATGAGTTAAGACTTCAGTGTTGATTGGAGTGAGAACGAGTTGAGTTCTCAGTTAACTTGCAATCACTAATAGAGTAAATGAAGGAGAAATTTGAGCTAGTTAACTGAGAGCTTTTCCAAGTGTAACTGGGACTTACTACAGTCAACTAGCAACGAAAACTCGTGACACTAGTGTGAACTGAAATTCGACTAGGCCTCCTGCATGCATCAATTTATATCTATAAAGAGAAGGACGAAGGCACAAGATCATAGATCATTCTTTGTGTGTCGAGTGTGCATGATTGAGGAGTGATTGTGCGCAAGGATTTAGGAGCCTAAGTGCGCATAGATTTAGGAGCACGTGCGCAAGAACACAAGCATCACATAGGAAAGACTCAAACAAGTCACATAGACAAGAATCAAACACAACCAAGTGTCAAGTGGTGGAATACCTGCATCCTAGACAAGTCTCACTACACCTATTGGCCAGATAGGTTGCTCTTCTCACGTTCCAAACTGTGGATCGGATGCATACCGAGGCCTACTCTTGTGGCACACACTACACAAGAGGTCCCTCATCCTCAGGAGCTTTACGACATTATTCTCTAATCCTGTGAGCTCTAACAAGGGGGAAAGGCAGCTCAGTGTTCTCGATCAGCTGTGACCACCTCCCAAAAGGGTCACGTCCATAAGTCCAAGCTGCTCTCTAAAAACCAAGAACTTCCCTTTCGGTAAAGGCTTGGTAAGAATGTCAGCTATCTAATCAGCAATGGAGATGTGATGGAGCCTCACTGCTCCTCTTTGCACCATATCTTGGATATAGTGACACTTAATCTCAATATGCTTGGACTTGTCATGAAACACAATATTTTCTGCAAGACGAATCCCGCTCTTATTGTCACAATATATAACTGTTTGTGTCTGAAACTTGCTCAAATAGTTCCCCAAAAAACTTTCTCAGCCAAACTACTTCACAACTAGCCATGCTAGCAGCAATGTACTCAGCTTCAGTTGTACTTAGTGCAACAGACTTCTGCTTTCTACTCATCCAAGAGATCATGGAAGATCCCAAGCTAAAGCAGCACCCAGAAGTGCTCTCTCTATCAACAAAATTACCTGGCCAATCAACAACAATATATCCATGAAGTCTTACATTTTTAGTAGTATATTTTAATCTTAGATTTATAGTTCCATGCAAGTATCTGAGTACATGTTTTGCAACAATCCAATGGGCATGAAAGGGATCAATCATATGCTGACTTAAAGTGTTTACAACAAAGCATATATCAGTCCTAGTGTTTACCAAAAACATCAAAGCACCAATGAGTTGTCTATACTCTGTGGGATTTGCTAGACTAGGTCTTGCAACTTTTCCACCTAATTTCTTAAAGTTCATTTCCATAGGAGTATGCATGGACTTACATTCTACCATAGCAAATCTTTCAAGAAGCTTAACAACATATTTTCCTTGAGAAAGATAAATTTCACCAGGTCTTTGCCAAACCTCTAGACCTAGAAAATAATGCATCAAACCAAAGTCTTTCATTTCAAATTCAGAAGCTAACTCCCTCTTACACTGGAGGATAAGAGGTTTTCCTCCTGTCAAGAATAAAGTATCAATGTACAATACCAAAATCAAAGGTATACCTTGGACTGTCTTGAAGTAGAGGTTTGGGTCTACACTGCTTCTTGTGAAACCAAGCTTTATCAAGTAGCTATCAATGCGAGCATACCAAGCTCTTGGAGCTTGCTTCAACCCATATAAGGATTTCTTCAATCTGCATACATGAGTTTCCCTGCCATGCTCTTCAAAGTCTTGTGGTTGTTCCACAAATATCTATTTCTTGAGGAAGCCATGCAAGAAAGTAGTTTTCATGTCCATTTGGTGAAGAGTCCATCCCTGGCTAACAACTAAGGCAACAACATATCGAATATTAGTATATCGAGCAACAGGTGCAAAAATTTCATCGTAATCTATTCCCTATTTCTGAGAGAATCCTCTAACTACAAATCTAACCTTATATTTTTCAATACTACCATTTGCACCATGTTTAATCTTAAACAACCATTTAGAAGTTGCAACAAATTTACCTTGAGGTTCCTATACATTATTTTGGATGATGGACTCGTATTCTTCAGTCATGGCATCTTTCCTGACTTGTTCTTTTGCAACTTCTTCAAAGGTGCATGGTGCTGCCTGAATGATGTTGCTCATGGCAGCAACGTACCCTTGAAATTGACTTGGCTTCTTACTTTCTCTGAATGTTCCTCTTGGGGCAACATGTTGTTCAACATCTTGCAAGGTATCTCGCAGCCATAGTGGTCTCTTTCTGGTAGGAGGATCATGTGTTGGAGGATCTAGAGGATCCATGGAACCCATTGGATTATCAACAAGATCATTCTCAGGTTTTGGTTCAAACTCAAATGCAGGCTCTTTTTCATTAACAACTTGTCTTTCAACAATGGGAAGAGGAGGAGTCTCTTGCTTTTCTAAGAGATGCATCTTCATCTAATGTTACATCTCTGCTGAACTCAATAGTTCTTTGACTAGGTACATAAATTCTATAAGCTTTTGAATTATCACAATAACTAACAAACATACCTTTCTTACCTGAAGCTTCTAGTTTGTTCCTTTTCTCTTTTGGCACATGAAAGTACACATGACAACCAAGGATTCTCAAGTGACTCACCTCAGGCCTTTTACCAGTGAAGACTTCTTCAGGAGTCTTGTCTAAGGCTTGATGAGGAGTTATGTTTTACACATAAATAACAATATTTGCAGCTTCTTCCCATAGAAACTTCGGTATATTTTGATCATGCAACGTGGCTCTGACTGCTTCCATAATGGTTCTATTCTTCCTCTTAGCCACACCATTTTGTTGTGGATTGTACGACACATTGGTTTCTTTCTTTTTCCAACGTCTTTGCAAAGATCATTAAGCTCATTGGAGGTGAACTCTCCCCTATTATCAGATCGAAAAGTTTTGATCAAATTTCTTGTTTGATTTTCAATCAAAGCCTTGAAATCTCTGAACATGTCAAATGCTTTCCCTTTCTTATTCAAAAATAATATCCATGTCTTGCGAGAAAAATCATCAACAAAAATCATGGAATACAAATAGCCACCAAGAAAAGTAACAAGCATAGGTCCACATAAATCAGAATGTATGAGCTGAAGTACCTGACTAGTTTTTGTTCTGCTTGAAGGGAATGGTCCTTTTATATGCTTTCCACTTGCACATCTTGCGCAAACTCCTTCATGATCCATTCTGATCTCAGGTATCTCAAAAACCATATTTCTTACATGAGGTAAGGTTTTGTAGTGTAGATAAGCAAATCTTCTGTGCCAAAGATCACACTGAAGATCGGTATCATGGACCAATGCATGAGTGGGTTTACCATTGACTTTGTAAAGCCCTTCACATCTTGATCCAAGAGTGAAGACTTCTCTCATACTTGAGTTCAAATACCAAGTTATAACTTTTCCATTAATAAAAACAACTTTCATTCTTTTATCTTCAAGAGTAGATATGGATACAAGATTATTTTTCAAATCAGGTACATACAAAACTTCTTGCAGAAATGTAGATTTGCCATCATCAAACTAAAATGAAACTAAACTATAACCTTTAACTTGGTGAATAGAATTATCTCCAAGGATAACATTTAAATTAGTCTCCCTTTCAACTAGATTAGAAAGTGCCTCTTTGTAACCAGTCAAATGCTTGGAAGCACCACTATCAACTAACCAACTATCTAATGAATTTGCAGAAGAACTGGAAAGAGCAGAATTAAGAAAAATATTCCGATTGAGTTTCCGCTGCATTATTTCTATATTTTGGATTTCCTATTTTCTTAAGATGTTTTTTTTTTTAAAATTTTCAGAAGAGTCTCTTCTATAATCGGAATTGTTTTTGAATCTAGGAGCTCTTCTTCTTTCTTTACAGTCACGAGCAAAATGACCATGTTTTTGACAGTTTAAGCATCTAACTTTTGACATGTCTAGATTCCCTTTATTTGATTTGAAAACAAATTTCTTTTTATTACCTTTCTTTCTATTGTCATAGGCTGAAAATGCAGTAGGTTTTCCTTCTTCATGATGTGAAATTCTCCCTTTGGAGATCATTCTCCCCCAGTAGCTCATCAAATGTGAAAATAGTGTTGATATCGCTGATAGTGGTGATAAAAGTCTCCCAAATAGGAGAAAGGCCTCCAAGCGCAATTAACACCATTTTTTTGTCGGGTACAACTTCACCAACTATTGACAGTTGATTCCTAATTTTAGTCATTCTCAGGAAGTACGTTTGAACCGTTTATCTATTCATCTTGATGTCCTTCAACTGATTCTTCAAGGTAATAATCTGGTTCAAGGTACTAATTGCAAACATGCCAATTAGTTTGTCATATATTTCTTTAGCGTTCTTCAAACCAAAAACACAAGTAATGAGATGATCACTAAGAGAATCAAGGACAATTTTTCTAGCTTTGATTTCACCCTTTTTATATTGGATTTGATAACAACACTTGCATTCTTGGTGGATCGGCTATTGTGTCTTCAACATACTCCAGAACTTCGTGTTCTTCAAGAGTGATATCTACCCTTGTTTTCCATGGACCAAAGTTTGAAACATCATTCAACTTCTCTTTTATCTTGAAGTAGGACAAAGTCATCTTAATCAGAAAACTTTGGCAGTAAGTGGGGTCTCTTCAGGTGATCTCTGATCTCCTTGTTGGAAATACTGAGAGGGGGGGGGGGTGAATCAGTGTTTATTTTCAATTGTTATTTTTACCAGCTAGATCACTTATATTTAGAACACAAAATTAACAATAAGAATAAATGCTTTTATTAATTTCTTCTTTACAATAAATCAAGTACAATATATGTAGGGCTCCAACCCTAGATGAAGACACCGATCTTCAATCTCCTAGGGTCCAACCTGTATTTGCCAAGCACCGACTTGAACTTCCAGGGCTCCAACTTTGTAAATTTTGAGGCACCCACTTCAAGGGCTCCAACCCTGTATCTAGTTCAGGCTCCGACCTGGTTTCTTGAGGACATCGATCCTCTAGGGCTCCAACCCTATTCTCCAAGGCACCAACCTTGTCTTTTCGAGGTTCCAACCCTTGCTTTACTTCGTCAAGATATATCTGTTATATGTCACGACTTCCAATGTCTTCTTCAACGAGCCCTGTCAATATTTACTTAGTCTTCACTGTAGTCTCCACCTTACGTCATCAATGACAACCTTGATCTTTTCACATGAAGGTGTCTCCACTGTCCTTCATGATACCCAATCAAAATCTCCAAATTCACCTCATGATGGCTTCAATAGGTCTGCAAGATGCTCTCCAAAAATCCCTCAAGATGTTTGGTGGAGTATGCTTCTCAACAAAAGTGTATAGCCCAAGTTGTCCTCAATGTGCTTCGGCAATAATATCAGTCTTCACTAGGCTCTGAGATCTGCTTTGCAAAATACTTCACGAAACTGAGCTATACTCCACATGTCAAGGCTGCAACAAGCTCAAGGGTGAACAAGCCTAAAATTAAATTGTTGATATCATAGGTCCAAATCAAATGATCTGAGTTGACTGTCTTAGGTAAGTGATACAATGAATTGTCCTCCAATAAGTGATACTGTGATTGCTCCTGTTTGCAACTTCAAGGTGATACTGCATATATGAGGTTCTGTCTATATATCCGAGCCACAGGAAATGATTTATCAAGGCAAGTCCGAGCTTCCAACTACAAGTCTGGTCCGACCCTCCAAACAAATCTGAGCTTCTGTAATGTTACATGTCTGAGATATATATAGAACTGTTCTTAAGTTTTTATTCCTGATCCATAGGCAGACTATCACATGTGATTGTCTTAACTTTTATGACATCACAAATTCGAGGCACTGCAAATCTCCATAATACTGTCCATACACCGAGTTGTGTTGTGACAAGTTTTATTACTAATATAACAACTAGCAGTACGAGCTTTTATGCCACCACAAGGTACCTATCCACACACATAGATCCGTCCTCCACTTTACAGGTCTAAGTCTCCAAAACTCAGGTCTGAGCTAATGTTCCTGTAGCTCTGTCCACAGATAACTGTCCACGAGTCTTTCAAATGTAACTATCTACTAACCCGAGCCTTCCACAGGAGATTGTTTTCAAGATTTATCATTGGTCCGAGGTAGTGAGGCTCCGAGCTTCTTCAACGTCTTGCTTTAGATGGTCTCTTTTATAGTTCCTTTTCTCGACTTCTTTTATCTGAGGTTATCTCAGTTGATTTCACCGATTCGGATGACCTGGAATGGGAGAATTCGAGCCAAATTTATAGTGATTTTATGGTTATGAATAGTAACGACTTTATGGAGATACGACTTGTATGAGGGAGGCCGACTTGAGTCGACTTATAGAAAGTGTATATTTTTTATGTGGCCCTGAGTAATACGTCTAGGGTGAAGCTAAGTCATGTGTTTAGCGTGGAGTGTGTAATACGTCTAGGATTCATATAATGTTCCTTTATTTTTAATATGTTATTTTAGGAAAAATACGTGCCATGGAGATATCTTTCATAAAGGTTTTATTTTTTTCAGTTAATACATTTGTTATGGTAGGACGTTATGTGATGTAATTCAATTTTATACACATACATGGTTATAAGGTAGACTTCGTTAAAGGTTTTATTAATGCACTTTTTGATAATTTATTAATTTATTTAATAGAGTTAAGGAATGGTGAATTAAGGAAAGAGTGAAGGTAATAATTTTTTATGGTTTTTAGGACTTAGAACAAGAATGTATATTTGTCAAATAGTTAGGGTTTCATCATATGGAAATATGGTATAGGGATACATCATAAACAATTAGGGTTTCTCGTAGAGAAGGGGGTTAGGGTTCCTTAATAAGGAATAAGGAATAAGGATAGAACTAGGGTAAGGATTAGGGTTTCTTGGGCAAGGGATTAGGGTTTGCAAAACTTAGGGTTTCCAAGCTTCTTACAAGCTAGGGAATACACATCATCTTCATGCTTAGGGGATTCACCTAGGGTTTGTTAGGGCAACATCATGTATCACAAGAATATTTGCCATCTCCAACTATGCCATATTGACATCAATGATAACCTTGATTAACAATCTCCCCGTTTGTCATTGATGGAAATATTTTTCCCCTTCCAACATTTTCTCCCCCTTTGACATCTATGGGAAACAGGGTACCAAAGAACTCCCCCTATCATCTTGCTTCATGCTGCTCCCCCCGTCATGGTGCTCTTCCTGGCAATGTGGTTCATGATAGATGTGTTTACATTTCTTCATGTGATGAACCATCTCTCCCTGTCTGCACAAATTCCTTTAGCTCATGAAGGATTGCTCGCCTTGTGTGATCAACTAGAAGGCATCATCATAATATCATGTTTTTCTTCAATGGAGTTACTTCCAAGAGATGATTTATCAAGATTGTTCATGTGTAATTCATCATGGATTTCATAGGGCCCACTCATATATCACTTTCTGCAAGAATACTCGAGAAACACAAAGCTCCCCCTAACTGTATGCATGGTCTCCTTTAAGGCAGACTCTCGTCATCAAATACCTGGAATATCAAGGATGACTTTATCAAGTCAACAACATGTGTTGTTGGCTTGAGTGTTTAAGAGACTTCCGGATTCAACTTGCGTCCTTCTCCATACTTGTGTAACTTTTTTCTTTGGCATGGTTCTAGCTTGTGTAGAGGCCCAAGTCAAGTTACAATCAT
This sequence comes from Pinus albicaulis, assembly GCA_034641835.2. Taxonomy (NCBI): domain Eukaryota; kingdom Viridiplantae; phylum Streptophyta; class Pinopsida; order Pinales; family Pinaceae; genus Pinus; species Pinus albicaulis. Next base: position 1,127,800,667 of record CM076572.1, on the reverse strand, counting down.
GTGCCATATGTACAATGTTATGGCAATTGAAGCACTCTATCTTGTTCATGAATAAGAAATCATGACTTCTTCTTGCAAAATTGCTTCTAGGAGATTGACGGGGACCATTATAATTGTCTTTGTGATATGCTCTACAATCTTTTGCCATGTGCCCAAAGTTCGTACAAGAATAGCAATAACCAAAAAATACACTTTGGTACCTGGAGGATGGAGATTGCTTTGATGTACTTTCAAAATAATTATGTCTTAGGATCCTTTGATCAAATTTATTGCCTCTTGCATTCTTGACACCATTTGCATATCTTCTTGGAGTAGGGTTTCTTCTAATGTCATCTTGACTCTTGCCTTTGCTGGAACTGTGATCATCAACATCTCTTTTTGGCTTCCTCACATCCTTATTATTTGATGCATTATCATTCTTGCTTGAGGGTTCACCTGCAGAGCCAATACCTTATTTATCAAGGGGAGACCTTTGATGACTTAGGATGTCATCTAGGGTTTGAGAGCTTTTCAAGTTCTGATTCAACGATGCTACTTCCTTTTTAAGAGGGACAATTTCTCCTTTCAAATTTTCACAATCTTCATCTTTCATGATTAGTTGCTTCTCATTTCTTCCATCATCCTTGTTGCTTCACATGTTTCGACCTTGAGAATATTGATGTCTGATTTTAGTTTGAATATTTCTTCATCCTTTTCTTCTAGTTGGCATATCATTCTGTTTCTCCCCTTTTTTGCTTCATCAACTTGTCCTTCTATCAATGCCAAAGTTTCCATCACCTTCTCAGCTCCTTGTGCTTGTTTCCTTGCTTCTTCTAGTTGAGATCTGAGAGAGGAGACCTCTTCCTTATATTGACCAATTTCTGCTTCAAGATTGTTTAAGCTCTGTCTTTGTTCAAGGTGGCTTGACTAAGTTTCTTCCTTTTTCTTTGTCTTATCCAATTGATTTTTCATAGATATGACTTCTTCATGATGCTTTCTTTTGTTTTGATGAAATTCCTCCTTAAGTTTGGCGAGCTCCTCATTTCTTTCTTGTACTTGAAGCTTGAATAGGTCAACTTCCTTCCTTGTCTTGTCTTGGTCACCATTTTGCCCTTTCTTCTTAAGTTCCTCATTTTCCTTTTTCAAACTGTTAATCTCTATGATGGCATATATAAGCTTGGTTAGGAGATCTTGTTCAAAGTCTTCTTTGTTCGCTCTATTTTCTAGGTCTTTTTTAGCCTTGATTGCATCATCACTCTTATCCTCAGCTTCCTTGATGAGCTTTGGATTTCCTTCTTGTTTTAAATCATCTTCTTGACTAGAGATCATAGTCAATGCTCCTTTTGAGTGAAGATCATGAAGTTTATTCCATATGCTTTTTGCTGACGAACATTTTTCAAAATTGGCCTTCATGGAATTAGGTAGCCCATTCAAGATTGCTTTCATTGCTCTTGTATTATGCTCCTTGGATTCTCCTTCCATCATGCTATCAGTAATCATCGATTCTTGAGTCTTTAAGAAATTCCTCATTCTTGTCTCCCATATATCAAAGTTTCCATTGAACAATGGAGCCTTCACAAATTGATTGACCTCAATTTCGATGGTTGAGGAAGAAACATATTTAGGAGGATTGGAGACTTTTTTCCTTAGCTTCGCCATTTGTGTTCTAATGATCAACCTTCAAGCTGTTAGGCTTTGAGTGAAGGTACTGGTTCTGATACCAAATGTTGGAAATACTGAGAGGGGGGTGAATCAATATTTATTTTCAATTGTTATTTTACCAGTTAGATCACTTATATTTAGAACACAAAATGAACTATAAGAATAAATGCTTTTATTAATTTCTTCTTTACAATAAATCAAGTACAATATATGTAGGGCTCCAACCCTAGATGAAGACACCGATCTTCAATCTCCCAGGCTCCAACCTGTATTTGCCAAGCACTGACTTGAACTTCCAAGGCTCCAACCTTGTCAATTTTGAGGCACCAACCTCAAGGGTTCCAACACTGTATCTAGTTCAGGCTCCGACCTGGTTTCTTGAGGACTTCAATCCTTTAGGGCTCCAACCCTATTCTCCAAGGCATCAACCTTGTCTTTTCGAGGCTCCAACCCTTGCTTTACTCCGTCAAGATATATCTGGTTATACTTCACGACTCCCAATGTCTTCTTCAACAAGCCCTGTCAATCTTTACTTAGTCTTCACTGTAGTCTCCACCTTACGTCATCAATGACAACCTTGATCTTTTCACATGAAGGTGTCTTCGTTGTCCTTCATGATACCCAATCAAAATCTCCAAAGTCACCTCATGATGGCTTCAATAGGTCTGCAAGATGCTCTCCACAAATCCCTCAAGATGTTTGGTGGTGTATGCTTCTCAACAAAAGTGTATAGCCCAAGTTGTCCTCAATGTGCTTCGACAATAATATCAGATTCACTAGGCTCTGAGATCTGCTTTGGAAAATACTTCACAAAACTAAGCTATACTCCACAGGTCAAGGCTGCAACAAGCTCAAGGGTGAACAAGCCTAAAATCAAACTGTTGATATCACAGGTCCAAATCAAATGATCCGATTTGACTGTTTTAGGTAAGTTGTACAGTGAATTGTCCTTCAATAAGTGATACTGTGATTGCTCTTGTTTGCAACTTCAAGGTGACACTGCAGATCTGAGTCTCCAAAACTCAGGTCCGAGCTAAGGTTCCTGTAGCTTTGTCCACGAGTCTTTCAAATGTAACTATCTACTAACCTGAGCCTTCCACAGGAGATTGTTTTCAAGATTTATCGTTGGTCCGAGGTAGTGAGGCTCTGAGCTTCTTCAACGTCTTGCTTTAGACCGTCCCTTTTATATTTCCTTTTCTCGACTTCTTTTATCTGAGGTTATCTCAGTTGATTTCACTGATTCAGATGACCTGGAATGGGAGAATTCGAGTCAAATTTATAGTGATTTTATGGTTATGAATAGTAACGACTTTATGGAGATACAACTTCTATGATGGAGGCCGACTTGAGTTGGCTTATAGAAAGTGTATATATTTATGTGGCCCCGAGTAATACGTCTAGGGTGAAAGCTAAGTCATGTGTCTAGTGTGGAGTGTGTAATATGTCTAACATTCATATAACGTTCCTTTTTTTAATGTTATTTTAGGAAAAATACGTGCCATGGAGATATCTTTTATAAAGATTTTATTTTTTTTCAATTAATACATTTGTTATGGTAGGACTTATGTGATGTAATTCAATTTTATACACATACATGGTTATAAGGTAGACTTCATTAAAGGTTTTATTAATGCACTTTTTGATAATTTATTAATTTATTTAATAGAGTTAAGGAATGGTGAATTAAGGAAATAGTGAAGGTAATAATTTTTTTATGGTTTTTAGGACTTAGAACAAGATGTATATTTGTCAAATAGTTAGGGTTTCATCATAGGGAAATAGGGTATAGGGATACGTCATAAACAATTAGGGTTTCTGGTAGAGAAGGGGGTTAGGGTTCCTTAATAAGGAATAATGATAGAACTAGGGTAGGTGTTAGGGTTTCTTGGGCAAGCGATTAGGGTTTTCAAAACTTAGGGTTTCCAAGCTTCTTACAAGCTAGGGAATATGCATCATCTTCATGCTTAGGGGATTCGCCTAGGGTTTGTTAGGGCAACATCATGTATCACAAGAATATTTGCCATCTCCAACTATGCCATATTGACATCAATGACAACCTTGATTAACACTCCTTGGACTTGTCTTCGCCGAAACTCTGATACCATGTTAAACTCTGAAAGTTCTATGCAAAAATTTAAAAATTCTTTGTAGAAACTTGAAAGTTCTATGCAGAAAACTGAATGTACTTGCAGAAAATTGAATGTACTCTGCAGAAAACCGAATTTACTTGCAGCAAATCGAATGTACTTTGCAGAAAACTGAATCTACTTTGCAGAAAACTGAATGTACAATGCTTTTACAATTAGTTAGAATGCAGATTTCTTCTATACAACTTTTCAGATCAACAATTGTAGATAGAACATAAACTTAAGGATCATATGAAGACAATCAAACACGAATATGAGACACTGAGTGTTAGGTTCAATGAGCAAGGCAAAACCCATAAGGGGAAAACACAAATGATTCTTCTTCTATTAGATTTCTTCAATTGTTTAGCAGAGTACACACAGAGAGAGAGAGAGAGAGAGAGAGAGAGAGAGAGAATGATAATGAACAAAGTCACCAATGTTTGATCAACTTGCAACTGAAGTGCTCTGGCTCTTTACTTCAAGATCTCCTCCTTCTCTTGATTAGAACTTGTCCTACATACTTGCTCCAACTCTTCCCTTGCTCTTACTCTTCACTTTGTGAAAATTCCAAATCCGGAATCCTACTGCAGCCAACTAAAATTACTTCACCTACTTGTTATTAAACTGACAAGTTATTTACAATGTTGTACTGAAAATACTGAAGCAAATTACTACTACAGCCTTCAATTAACGAATTAAATATGCCGAAACAAGAAATTGAGCAATAAAGAAAAACATCGCACAGGACACCGTTGTTTTTTGACAAACGTCCTTGGAAAAACCAAATGCTGGAAAACCGGTGCAACAGATCTGAGGGTTTTATTATTAAGCAACAATTATTTCTGAATACAATCTCGGAAGAAGAAATTTGTGAGATTACCTCACTCTACACTGCAAGTCCCGGTTGATCCGATAGCTGAAACAACGAACTCTGTGCTGCCTCTACGCAGTAATTACGTGGGCCTGCATCACCTCCCTTGCTTGATCGATTTGCTCTCAGGAGCCTCAAATCTAGTCCTCTCGAGTCAGATCTTCGTTCTCCCAGCAAAATCTCGGACCACTGCTCGGAATGGACTGCACTGCTCTGCGTGTGGCCTTCATGGCCCTGCGTTTCCCTCACCGGGCTTTGCGCTGCCTCCTCTGTGTATCTCTCTGCCTCTCTGCTGCGTATTCTTGGCTCCGGAGAAGATTCTCTGAACAAAAAACTCTCTGCCCCTCTCTGCATGATCATTATGAATTCACTGCGCTGCTCTAGCTTCAGCAATTCGATCTGACTGATCAAGTCTTAGTGTGTTTCCAAATGGCCCTCAAGCCTTTCTTAAATAATCTTCTCGTTGACATTCAACGACCCAGAGTAGAAGTTAATCAATGGCTAAGATCATTTTGACTTGATCCTTGTCTTCTTCTACAAGTTACACCCACAATTTAGATTAATACCCATTAATTATTTTAATTACCTAAGTTTAGACTCGGGGTTTCATTAAAAATAATTAATTTATTAAATAAAACTGTCTCCGGGTGGAGTTTCCCCAAACGATTTTTGGGTTATCTGGAACACGTGTCTAAGCCTCTCCACAAAATTTGAGACTTAGAGCACATCCGATGCTACCCCAAATTAACACTTCCTCTTAGCTAGGAATGTGCTCTTGCAATACACCCTACTGCATACTGCTCTGACTCTGAAGCATCTCCCTCTGCGCTGCTGATGTCTGACATGCTGTCGACCAACTACTGCGTTGCTGCTACAACTGTACTGCTGCTGACACTGCCACTGCCAACACTACATCCGTACTACAACTCCCTCTCAAGTGTTGCATCTGTGCTGTTGCTAACACTGCCACTGCTAACTCTACATCGCTCTCAGCAACTGAAAAAACATCCCAAATTTGAACAAGTTTTCAGGATGCATCTCGATGCTGAAGCTATGATTGCTGCTAATCCCATGCTGTCCCTCTGAAAACATTGCACTGCTATTGCTACTGCACTGTGCCTCTCCGCACTGCTGCAACTTTGCACTGCATTGCTATTGCTACTGCACTGTGCCTCTCCGCATTGCTGCAACTCTGCATTGCGCTGCTCAAACTTAACGCTCTAACCATTGCATCTGTCGCTTCAACACTCCTTTTCATCAACTGAAAACTCCTCCAACCTGCTACTACTGATCTTGGGAACCTGTAGCAAGGTAATGATCCAAGAGGTAGGCTTCTCAAGGATCCTGCCCAACTGAAATTCTTGCGAACTTACAGTTCAATATCACCCCATCTCCCTCCTAGAGATGCGTGGGCACTCATAGCATACTCATCTTCATCGATCTTTGCGAGTGTAGCCTTCGGATCATGCTTCTCGTCGTTGTCCTTTTTCTTTAGAGGACACTACGTTGCGTAGTGATCGAATTCACCACACCTAAAGCATTTAATCTTCGAGACGTCCTTCTTCCGTCTACATTGCTCTTGCTGTCCCTTAGATGCCAGGGCTGCATTCTCCTCCTCCTTTTTCTTCGACCCACTGCCGTTGCTGCCATTAACTTTACACTTGACTAGGTCCCTCCTTAGCTCTTCTTGCTGAAGAGCAACCCACATCTCCTCCCAGCTTGACAGTCTTTCTCTGCCCGGAATACTCTGGACGAAGACCTGCCATTCTTTGAGACTGCATTGAGGGCCAGCCTTACCATCGTTGTAGAGTGAGGTGTGGACCCCACGACTGCTAGCTTATCACGAGTTTCCTGAAGTATTGAGAGAAACATATCTATATGCTCCCCTTTCTGCATTTGTGTCTGCTGCAGTTTCTGCTCTAAGTACATCTTCCACTGCTCGAGAGATCCTTCGTACAACGATGCTAAGGCTTCCCACATTTGCCTAGCTGTGTCCTTGCTGGCTATGAGGGACACTATGTGATCCTTGACTCCATCTAGGCGCAGTCTCTTAGCCTTCACCATATCAGCCATGTACTTCTTCAGCGGATCTGGATCTGCAGGCACAACTACCGTACTCTCCACAAAAAGCTTGAGATCGTATTCATCTAGAAGGCATGAGATATTTGCCTTCCAGATTACATAGTTGGAGACTCCCTCCAATCGATCCTGATCTCTAAGCCTGTGAGCTGCCATTTCTGTTGTCAAGAAAATGTCAAATTTTCTCCCTCTATTTCTCCTCTGCGCAGCGCTGGATTGGCTTACACACTCCTTGCTGGAGGTGGTAAATCAACCACCCAAATATGCTGCTCAAATCTTGAAAAAATAGAATTCCCCAGCTTAGAATTCCCTGAGGAAGAAAATTCCCTCACCGTGCTTATTTTCTTCCTTTTGACGACTTTTTGCCCAACAACAGAGGATTTGCCTGCAGAAAACTGTGTCCCACCAGCACTAACGCTGAGGCTCTGCGCCGCTGCCACGACAAAACTTCGATTTGGAAGCACTTCCTCTCTGTCGACTTACTCAGAGAGAGACTTTCCTAAAAATTTCATCCCTCCTGGCCTGGACTGCGCAATCCCTCTAGGGATTCGAATCGCTACCTCTTGTAGCTATTCGACCTCCTGCCCAGCGTTGGCTCTGCTCTTCTTGTTTCAACTGCAACGCTCTGATACCATGTGAAAGTTCAAAGTCCGGAATCCTACTGCAGCCATTTGAAATTACTTTACCTACTTGTTATTAAACTAACAAGTTATTTACAATGTTCTACTGAAAATATTGAAGCAAATTACTACTGCAACCTTCACTTAATTAATTAAATATGATGAAACGAAGAAACTGAGCAATAAAGAAAAACATCGCATAGGACACTGTTGTTTTTGGGCAAACGTCTCTGGAAAAACCCAATGCAGGAAAACCGGTGCAACAAATCTGAGGGTTTTATTATTAAGCAACAATTATTTTTGAATACAACCTCTGGATGCCTTTCTGACAATCCAGTATAGAGAATATCACTCAGAAGAAGAAATTTGTGAGATTACCTCACTCTACATTGCAAGTCCCGGCTGATCCGGTAGCTGAAACAACGACCTCCCAGCACTCTCTGCGCAGTAATTACGTGGGTCTGCGTCAATGGATCTGGAAGACTGCGTCACCTCCTCTGCTGGATCGATTTTCTCTTAGGAGCCTCGAATCTAGCCCTCCCGACTTAGATTTTCGATCTCCCAGCAAAATCTCAGACTATTGCTCGGAATGGACTGCGCTGCTCTGTGTGTGGCCTTTGTGGCCATGCGTCACCCTCACTGGGCACTGCGCTGCCTCCTTTGCTGTGTATTCTTGGCTCCGGAGAAGATCCTCCGACCCCAAAACTGTCTCTGCCCCTCTTTGCGTGATCACTACGAAATCACTACGCTGCTCTATCTTCAACAATTTGATCTGACTGATCAAGTCTCGGTGTGTTTCCAACTGGCCCTCAAGCCTTTCTTAAATAATCTTCTCATTCACATTCAACGACCCAGATTAGAAGCTAATCATGGCTAAGATCATTTTGACTTGATCCTTGTCTTCTTCTGGAAGTTACACCCACAGTTTAGATTAATACCCATTAATTATTTTAATTACCTAAGTTTAAACTTAGGGTTTTAAAATAATTAATTTATTAAATAAAACTGTCTCCATGTGGAATTTCCCCAAACGATTTCTAGGTTATCTGGAATACATGTGTCTAAGCCTCTCCACAAAATTTGAGATTTAGAGCACATCTGATGCTACCCCAAATCAACACATTTGCTTTCACACTTCTCTTGCACACACTCAACTCTAGCTTTCCTTCTTCACAATGAACATGTTACTCTCAACTCTCACTTGCTCTTGCTTAAATAGATGAGAAAGGAGAAGAGTTACAAAATGAATTCATTCCTTGAGCCAATAATAGGAGACTTGAATTCCATGAGGGAGGAGTTACTTGAAGAGAAGTGTAACTTATCCCAAGAATAGAGAGAGAGGTACACTTGTCTTGAGGAGCTACAATTTGAATTAGGGAGACAGAGGGTTACACTTAGACATGAGATGATATTTGGTGAGAGGTACAAATTGAATTGAATGAGAGAGTTACAAGTGCATTTAATGAAGAGAAGTTGCACTTTTGCCATACATTGAATTAGTGAGGGAGAGTTACATTTTCTTAAGTGTGGAGTTAATATTTTATTCCAAGAGAGAGGTTCAATTTTTTAAGTGAGAGATTCTCAATTTAATTTACTTATTTCATGAGAGAATTCGTTTTTATTAATCCATTAAAGGTGAATGACTTTAGACTATTTTATAAATAATAGTGGGCCTAATGGTTAAGAGCATGTGTTTCCTCCTAAGAGGTCACAGGTTCAAAAAACCGGAGAGGGGTAGAGTATGTATGGCTTCGTAGAATTAGCAGTCAAATCGCTGCGCAGAGGTGGGTCCCTTGTCCCACAAACAAGGGGGTCTCATACACCAATTTGGTGTCTGCTTGGGCGTGACCTTAAAATTGGATAATAATAATAATAATAATAATAATAATACTAGTAAGGATACACATATTAATTCTTGACTTGTATAATCATGATTGATTTGATTTTAAAGTGGATTCCATATGTCGAGACGTGACTTTCTATTTTTGGAAAGTTACTTCCAAATTGAGATGTGACTTACTATTTTTGGAAATTCATATTAGAATGGTTAGAAATGAAATTTTATTATAGGTGATTCAAACATAACTGAAAGATATGATTTCTTCTAGGAGAAATTCATCCTTGAGCTGTCAAATTTTAACAACCACTACCGAAGTCCCCTTCTCTTCTCGGATTTTCACCAAGGGGAGGAGTCCCAGTATGGAGGAAATCACTTAGGATGATAGGATCAATGATGTGATATGAAATTATTTCCAAGTTACATTCAAGGATAGGCTCAATTAATGGTTCAAATGCTTCAAGAAACGCCGAAAGGCTCTCAAGGAAATACCCATGAAGGATGACTACACCTCGGGCTCAAGAATGTTCAATATTGTAATACCCTTGATGATAAATTCCTAAATTCTTCACTGTAGTTTTAGAGAATTTCAGAGTTTTCGCTGGGGAGAAAGACTTAGCTAAATCAATTAACAGAGAATCACTGCTGTTTCTAAAGATTATTCCAAGTTTTTACACTTAATTAAGACAACTGTTACAAACTATCATTCTTCCCCTAAATACAATTTAAGACATCATTTCCATGTATACATCTAAGCATATATAAACATAAATCAGTAGTAATACGATTTCATGCAGTTCAGAAATGAAATTTCAATTTTAGCTACATGGGAAATACCTGGAATGCAGCAATGTAGCAGAAGATTTAATGGTGGCACTCCTCCTGTGATGCTGTGGGCAGATTGAACAGTTCACCGAAACAATATAATCCTCCCAGCCGATCTAGAAACAATCCTAGACCCAGAAGATCACTCTTCTGCCCCCGTGCCCAAAATCCCAAGAACGATGAGACTCCCTTCAATGCTGATAGTATCCTTCAATCTTTCCTTTTGACAGAATGCAGAAATTTTTTTCCTCCAAAGACCGTCCCCTTCCTCTTTCACATCCTCCCCCTTATATCATTTTCTCCACCGCCCTCAACTCCCGTAGATATTATTACATTTATGAGGGTCTGCAGACATTTAAGGAGATATTATATTTATTTAAGGAGACATTTAATTTAGAGATAAGGTTTTGGGGTTAAGTGCATGAAATATCCCCCTTTGAGTCCTTATCCAGTTACGTGGAGGTGATGGCTTTATGTGAAGCTTGAATTGTATTATGTTAGTTTTAAACTTTAATTAATTTAACTTAATTAAATTATTTTATTTAAAAATTAGGAATGGGTCATTACAAATATTGATGAGAGCCTAAGATCAAGATTTCCAATATTCCTCAGTGATTGATATGTCTATTCTAGGGTTCAAACTGAGGCAAGGATGGCTCATTCAATGGAAATATTCAATTAAACTATGAACTTTGAGAGAAGCTGGGATGACTTTCCACGAAAAACCCCTTTGAGAGGAATACTATAAGAGACCTAGGGTTGAGAGGTATGCCGAGGTAAAGGCTCATCCAATGGTCAACTATAGTTAAGAGAAAACGTTTTGAATGATGAACTACAAAGTGTAAACCTTCAAGAAATCCCCAAGTCAAAAGCAGCTTCAAGGGTTCCCACTTGGTGTGATAGCTAGGGCATCAATTTATTTGAAATTCCAACATCAAAATTTCTTCAAAACTAGAGGATACTTAGAGGAGACAAATGAAGAAATTTGTTTGGAAAAAAACCCAAAATTTCTCCTCCCTAAAATTTTGCACCAAGCCCTAGAAAATCTCCTTATCCTTAGAGGGACAAAGCAAAGAGGAAGAGAAGAGGTGAAAGAATGATATTTCGTTGAGTTAATGTGATCACCAAGGATCTAGGACTAATGCCTAGCTATTGGGAAGATTGGAGACAAAATGATCAAGATTTGGGAACTTCGCTCTTCAAGGAGGCCTAAAGAAACAAATTCACTATCAATGGATGCATCTACACAACAACTTTATACTTTTACAGTTCGATGGCAATTATTATGGAGTTTCAAGGATGGAAGTGCAAATTATCCACTAGGAACATTCATTTGTTCTTTGTCCAATGAGTAACACTTGCAAAAATATCCAATAGTTTCAATGATTCCACTAATTTGCATTAATTAGGGCACATTATTTCACCATAAGAAAATAATTCCATGCATTAGACATCCATGAAAACAGAAATATAACATTATTTTGCACTTACAAAACAAAGAAGCGTATATCCATACACATTTTTGCCAACAAGAAGCTCCAAGAGAGAGAACGAAAATTTTCCATACATCAAAATGCATTTATTCATCCAAATCATTCCACAATTGCAGGTCTGAATTTTTTAGAGAGAGATATCCCAAATCCAAGTGATGATGATTTACAAATGAGGCTCTTCTTTTATTTATTTGAGCCTTTAGGGGTTCGATTTGATCTAATTAGCCTAATAAGCCCCTAGCGCAAAATAACAATCCTATTGGTGTCAAGCCCACCAAATAGCTCAAAAGTGTGAAATAAGCCTTCCTAATGAGGCCGAAATGATAGAACAATGGTGCAAAGGGTCGTTGGAAGGCCAAGATAAGTCCTCCATGTGCCATGATGAAGAGCATGGCTCTCAAAATGATGACCAAGGGGGTAGCCCCTTGGTTTCTAAGCAAAACATTAGTGGTGCTCCCAAGTGGTTGTGGGGCACAGTAAGTGGTCTCATGGATCTCCAACTAGATCAAGCAAGTCGATGCTCCATCAATAAGGGCTAGAATGATGACAAAAGCCCTCCCATGTCTCTCTGGATGAGACAAAACCCCGTCTGGACTTTGGATCAACTGCTGAGTGTCAGGTAAGAGTGTGGCCAACTGGAAAACGTGGGCCAAGTGCATCATCATCTCTGTATGGTTAGGGCACAAACAAGTAGTATGTGGTGTTGAAGAAGCCCATGACGTGGCAATCAATGCTTTGTTGTTGAGGAGGCCCATGGCTCTCAACGTTCACCCTACAAGTGCAATTATGACCCTTTAGAGGGCTTGGATCCTGTATAGGGAGGCCAAGTCCAAGATGAAGACCCACCTGCAATCTTGTATAAGATCTAATGCGTCTCCTCCCTTGACAGTATAACCAATCATTAGTGCAATTGAGTAAATAAGCTTGCAAATCAGGGGCATAAGTGGACACTTCATAGTGGCATGCCCTTCCAAATGGGCTCTAGAGTGTACAAGTGTCACCAAGCTCAACAAGAGAGGTTAATAAAGGACCCTATTAGGTGGTTTTAGCCTAGGGAGCAACAAGTCCATGGTAAATCCATCAAATGGCAGGGTTTATTTGAAAGTGGTGGAACGGAGTGGGGCAACAAGGAAGGCTCCAAGCCACATGCCATGGTAGAAGGGTAGCTACAATGAGGGACGCCCACGCATTGGGTGTATAGATGCAAGAGGGAGCAATCGTGGCACATGAGTTACCCCAACCTTTGTTTTTCCACCCTTCTTCATATTTCTTTTTCCTTTTATTGATTTTTCCTTCTTTTAACTGCTCAAGGCTCCAGGGGATGAAAGCATGATGTGTATGATAAACCGGTGAATACTCCCCTTATGGTTGGGCAGTTCATCACCTACTAGGGGTTGGGACAATCATGGATTCCTTGATGATGTAGGGGGCACACATAGGGGCCCTAGGAACCGGGTGATGGTCAAGATGATAGGGGGTAGAGCTCATGTTCGGCTTTTGCACATGCACTAAATTTTTATGTGCCAACCATTTTTTGCATTTTATGGTACATTTCCTATTATAAGTGGCCAAATTATGCTTTTAACTTTCTTTTTAGCTGCATCAACCTCTAGGGGATCGTTCTAGGCCCGACCTAATGTGGACAAGGGGAGGGGGAGGTTAACACCTTGTGGACTCAATGGATAAATGTTTACTTGAATGGGAAAAATATGAAAAAGGGGTTATAATGAGCAGAGGGGAATGAGATATATGGTATCGGGAAGTGGGACCATGCAACCAAAATCGGGGTTTCCCATGTAGTGCCACTCCTAAAGCTAGTAGTCAATAGTGAAGATCCCACGGGACTAAGGTACAAGATTAACCACCAAGTTGGGACAAGGGAACAAGAGTACAATCCAAGCCCATTCTTTCCGCCGAGTCCCCCCACTAATCCATGTCCAAATGTGTCCAAGAAAAGCAAGCATAAACACCTAATTACATAATGAAAAGCTATACCTTCGGGGCTGGAAGGCCCACCTTTAAACATACGATCATAACAGATGGGCGAGGGCACACAATGGGTGGCTCAGGTGGCATAGAATGGTGGCACATTGAGCTATCTGGTGTTTGTCGTCTGCGAATTGAAGACAAATCTAGAAGAACAAATTCTCCTATAGGGGTCACCCACTAGGGGTGGGTAAGAGGAAGCATAAAAATAAATATGGGATGTTGAGATTTTGGGGTAGCATCGGATGTGCTCTAGCTCCCAGATTTTGTGGAAGAGCTAGAGTGCATGAGATTTCCAAGACCCATAAAGAGTTTAGAAGAATTCCATCAGGTTTAAGAGATATTCAAATAATTAATCTTTTAATTAAGGACCCTAAGTCTAACTTAGGAAAATTAGAATATTAAAGTGAATTAAATTAAACATGTGATGAGAATGACTTAAGTGACGCGGATCAAGCAGCTTCTAATCTTAACTGTCAATTAGAGATTAGATCACATGCGTTGGTTTCCCAATGAGAAAAGTATAAGGGAAGGGCCACGCAGAGGCAGTAGGAGCCACGCAGGGCTGGTGCAGGCCCAATCAGGGAAGCGCATGGGCAGCGTAAACCCTTTAGGGGTGAAACAGTCCCTTCCAAAGCAACGCAGAGGCTGACGTAGGCCAGGAAGGCTGACTCAGAGGGCTAAGGAGCAGCGCTGGGGTTTTCGGTGGGCCAGAAAGGGCTCGAGTTCTGTAAATCCCGTTTGAGCGTGCGGATAAGCCATATTTTTCTGTCTCCGAGTGAAAGAGGTATTGTTGCCACGATATTTCTCTGTAGGGTGAACCAGTTTGGTGCTCAAATATTGTTGTACTTAGAATCTGCTTAATAATAAAACCCTACAAAGCTAGCTGCACCGGTTTTCCCGCATTGGGTTTTTCCGGGGACATTTGTCTGAAAAAATCTGTCACTTTGTCATATGAGCGTGCTATTCAGTAAATGATCTGTATGTGTAGGCCGTTATTTGTATTTACTTCGCTGTTATTCTGAATATTCAAATTAATAACTTGTGTATTTAATCAAGTAGGAGAAGTAAATCAAGAATTAACAGTAGGGTTTCTTAGATAAAGAAATTTTCACATGGGATACATTTAATATCCAAGATTTAAAATACCTTCATATACTGCCAAAGAACATCACCAAATCTCAGTGGTGCCAACTAAGATACTGTCAATTTTCGGAGGGAGTCAAGTAATCCTGTTCATCTCAGAGATATTCTCTATGTTCTAGGATTGAGGCTAAATCTTGTTTTGGTATCTACCTTCGAGGACAAGGGTTATGATATCATCTTCAACAGAGGTAAGGTGTACCTCCACCACTTAGTTTCTAGATGTAAGAAGCAAATGGGTGTGAGGGTGAAGAATCTCTACAAGTTGCAGGTAGAGATAGATGCAGCCTTAAGCAACAAGGCAAGGAGAGCTTAGAGTAGAGAAGTGGTGGTTGATAGAGCTACCAAGAGGGAGCCTTAGTCAGTATCTCAGCTTGAATCATAGTTTTAAAAACTAGAATCAGTGACCGGACCGATCCACCTAATAAACTGAGTTTCAAACCGGAATCGGTCAAACCGAGACTGGTCAGATCTCAATGAACCATTCTTTAAAAAAATACATCGAAGAATTAGTTTTAATGAAAAAAACTATTTTTAAGATTTAAAACCATGATTCCAAACCAATAGAGACAAAACATGCAAGGTTTTCTCATCTATATACCATGAAAAGGTGAATATATCAAAATGGCACTGAGTGCAATACATATCAACAACAAAATCCATAATCAATGAGGCTCTAAATGGCCTCTAGAGTATGAAAACAATGATTTAAACTAGGGGGCCACTGACCTACTCCAAGTCTACATATCAGTGATCAACAACATGATCACTCCTCATCATGATCAAACTCATCACCACTACTAGACAAGGGATCATCAACATGAGCTACATAAATAATATGGCTCAGAGTTTGAGGACTCCTGAAACTCCTCTACAACTTTAGTAGTAGCAAAAATAGACATCAAAACTACAAATCACTGATCAACATGGTCACTCATGAAACTCATCATTGATTCAACGCTACTAGAAATGGGACACGGGACACGAGGATTCGAGTGTCGGACATAGGCATGTTGACCCCCCGGAACAAGACACATTAGGACACATTATATATATATATATATATATTAAAAATTAGATATTTCTTACACAAATTCTCATTCATGATACAAATACATTGATTCAAACATAGATCTTCATCTAGATGTAAGTTTTACAAAGTAACATTATGCATACAAATACAATTGTGACATATTCATCAATGATCCAATAGGAGAAAGACAAGATTCTGTAGTTTTCTCATTAAGTCATCAAAATCAAAATGTGTTACATAGGTAGTAGCAAGGCCAATGACAAATAGAAATAGCAAATACAAAACAACTACAAGCCTCAAGGCAGTAGGTAGCTCATGAGTCATCAATCGTCATCATTAAAATCAGCATCACTGTCATCATCATGGTCACCATTGCTCTCCTCTGCTGCATCCTCCTCCTCTGTATCCAATGTCATCTCTACATCTGCTGGTGTGGAGGATGACCCCTCTACAGTATCACAATCATCAAAAGTGACAGTCTCTAGCACTGGCTCATTAAGATCCAAGTTGGCCAATGCCAACTCAACAGTGTTGTCCAAATCCACATCATTATGAAAGACATCCCACATCTTTGTCTTTCGCTTCAACCACTCATCCCTCTGCCTGTAAATAAGATGAAGGTTGGTGTGCACATACACCATTGTCTCTGCCTTGGACTGCTCAAGCCTGCTCTTTTTGACACTATACAAATTCCCATATGTGCTCCAATTCCTCTCGCTACAAGAAGATGATGTCACCTGAGAGAGGAGCCTCATGGCTAACTGCTGTAGAGGAGGGCTTGGTGCCCCATGAGTTGCCCACAAAGAATAGGGCTTCTTAGCCCCCTGTCTCTAATCACATCATATCCTGCAAATCAACCAGTGCCAGTGGAAAACTCTGTAAAGGCATCCTCCACCTCATTAAGGGATGCTCTATCCTAAAAAAACTGCCTCAATGCATCTTTCCTCCCAGAGCTACTCCAAAATCATATGTGGAGAATATGGCAATGGTCCTTCTAAGGAGTGGGATGTGGAACCAGAAAATCCTGATTTGGATCTCTCCCTCGCTGCCTTGAATATTGAGGACTAGGATCATAGAAGTGGAATTGGCCAAACATCTTCTTCAGCTACACCGTCCACTGCTGAGCATGCTTCTGCTGCTATATTTGATGAGGATTCTAATAATGAGTATTAGATGTTCTATGCTAGGAAGCAATTTCACTTTATTTCAAAGAATCACACAAGTAGGGGCAAAGGTATAGAACATATATGGATTCTATGTACATAAATCGAAACAGGAAAATAAAATTTGCTCAAGCATAACAGACGTTTAACCCAAAGTCTCCTTTGGTCAGCCAGCCCAGCATGTGTCACAACAACCCTCCAACCAGTAGATGAGTCAACCCAAGTCAACTCTGCAAAAGTCAACGCTGTCCTGAAAAGTCAACGCAGGGGCATCAAGCTAAAAGTCAACGCAGCAGCAAAACGGTCAACCCTTTGACCTCGATTTTTGTGCCAGGTAGTACGGCCTTTATAAATCGAACCTTCCACAAGTTTTCAGCTTGTTTGGACCAAGCGTTGACCAAAGTCAACGCTGGTCAAAGTTTCTGCGAAACCCTAGCAGCAGCAAATCCGTACTTCAGCTCAGCCGTACAGTTTGTCCTCTTCGTCCTTCACACATGTGGCTGAAACTCGTCCTTCTTGGTAGCTCGTACTCTAAGATGAGAGAGGAATATGTGAGTTGTGATGATGATGATAATCTCTCCAACTTTTCCTGTATATATATCCATCATGAAGGTGTGTGACACATCTGTTGGGCATGCGAGCCTACATTACAAAACTGGCCGACCTTGCACATATAATTTATTAAAAATAATAAATTCAAAATATAAGTTCTGCTCATCTGATTAAGACATATTTTATATGGATTTTACACCTCTCACAAAGAGGAATCCAACAAAAATATTAGCCTCTTAATCTGAGCATCAGAACATGGAGTTTGGACCTAGTTGTCCAAATTTAACACTCCCTCTCAACTAGGGAGAACTCCATCTATTAGTGCAATCAACATCGTGCGCCATCCCGCCGAAACTTGCTTTGCTGGCTTCTTTATTTCAGAACAGAAGTGGGTCAGTCACAAAGACATCATCCCCCGACTGACATAGTCAGTCCAGAGGTCCCAGACCTCACAAATCTTGATCCCAGATCAAGTGGTTGGACCGTGCCATCCTAGATAGAGAGTACGGCAATCTCTGATGCGTCCATCAGTCTTTGCTAATAGTCTCTAACTTTTCCACACCTCATTGGCCAAATGAGAGGTACTTCCCATGAGCCCTGAACTCAATGGGTAGGATGCATACGGGGCACAAAAAAATGAGAGGTGAACCAACTCAAAATCACAACAGTGGGGTCCAAGCACACCACCAAGGTTGGCAAGCCTAGCCTTGTGGTTGCCCATAGCTCCAAGAAGCTCTCCCCAAAGCCCCCCAGAGCTCCCAGAGCTCATCGTCCAACAGGACCCACATCATAGGGTCTTTCCACGATTCCAAGATTCTCACGGAAGGTTAGGAACATGACCTTCCCCTAGGGCATAGTGAGAATATCCGCGACCTGCTCATCAGTTCCTATATGATCGAGCCTTACGGCGCCTCGCTGTACCATATCCCAGATAAAGTGGTACCAGCCATCAACATGCTTGGATCAATCATGGAACCCGGGATTCTATGACAAATGAATCCCCCTCTGGTTATCACAAAGGATAACGGTGGCATCTAGCACATGCTCGAACAACTCTCAAGGAGCTTTCGCAACCAAGTGACTTCACAACAGGCCATACATGTTACAATGTATTTGGCCTCAGCGGTGCTCAAGACTGTCGACTTTAGATTCCTGCCCGAAGCAGATCTTCATGTGAAGTAGCATCCAGATGTGCTCTTGCGATCCACCACACTGCCAGCCCAATCGGCATCAGTATATACACGGAGTGTCATACTCCTGACAGTGTATCTCAGCCCATGGTCTGTCGTGCCTCAGAGATATCTCAAGAGTTTCTTGGCACCAACCCAGTGAATGTTATGATCAACCATGTGTTGACTCAAAGTGTTCACTGCACAGCATATGTTCGAACAAGTGTTCATTGAGAACATCAAGGTCCTTATGAGTTAACGATACTCAGTAGGACGGGCCCAGCAACGTTGCTCCTCAACTTCTTAAAGTTGAGTTCCATCGGTGTCGACACGGACTTACAGTCCACCATTCCAAATCTTTTCAGAAGCTTCACAATATATTTTCCTTGAGAAAGGAAAAACTCTCCAGGTCTCTGCCAGACTTCCAGGCTTAGTAAATAGTGCATCAGTCCTAGGTCCTTCATCTCGAATTCAACAGCAAGCTCCCTCTCACATTGATGAATGAGAGGGTCATCACCAGTCAGGAAGAGGTCATCCACATATAGTACTAGAATGAGAGGCTTCTCTTTCACAACCTTGAAGTATAGGTTTGGATCAGCATTACTTCGAGTGAAGCCCAGCTTCATCAAGTAACTATCCATCCTTTCGTACCAAGCTCTGGGTGCTTGCTTTAACCCATAGAGGGCTTTCTTCAACCTGCAGACATGAGTGTCTCGATCCTGAACTTCAAATCCCAGAGGTTGTTCCACATACACTTCTTCCTTTATTGCACCATGCAAGCGAACCGATGAACCATCCGATGAAGACCTATCCGCGAGCAAAGCAGCACGCAGATTGACTTGATGGTACATATCCAGCTATGGTACTATATCGTCATAGTCAATTCCTTCCTTTTGAGAGAAGCCACGGCAACAAACTCTGCCTTAAACTTTTCAAGATCTCATCGCATCCATGTTTGATCTTGTAGAGCCATTTAGCGGTGACAACAGATTTGTCCTTCGGTCTCTGGACCACATCCCAGACATCATTCTTCATAATAGACTCATATTCTTCATGCATAGCATCCTTCCAGACTTGATGCTTGATGGCTTCCTCAAAAGATCCAGGTTTTGCGAGAGAAGTCATCAGTAAATGTTATATAGTAAGAACATCCCCCCAGGGATGTTACAGGCAACATACCAGAAAGATCAGAATGGACCAGTTGCAATATCTCAGATGTCTTTGTGACACTTGAGAGGAAAGAAGGTCCCCTTGTTATGTTATATTCTTCAGCACAGCCCTTACATACACCTTCCTTGCTTCGGGAAGGGCTTTCCAAATCTACGGTGCCATAGTTCGGTTTGTCGGATAGTATCACAAGTCATAGCTCCCAACGGACTCCTTCCAACCTGATAGAGTGTACCAACCCTAGAACCAATTGAGATAGCTTCCTTGAAGCTCTTCCTCCACATGAGCACCTTTCCATCAGAGAAAGTTACATTGAATCCTTTGTCTTCCATGGCAGATACAGACACAAGGTTCTTCTTCAATTTGGGTACATAGAGTACATCTTGTAGACGAAGGACTTGTCCTTGAGACAAGTGGAGGGTCACAGTCCCGGTCCCTTTCACAGGATAAGTGGCATTATCCCCAAGGATAATTTCTAGATTAGTATCCCTTTCAACCATGTCAGAAAGTGCTTCCTTGAATACGGTGATATGTCTTGAGGCACCACTATCAATTAGCCAGACATCCATCGTGTCGGGCAGAGATGCAGCTGAGAGAGCAGATACCAGAATATACTCATTTCTTTTATCAACAACATTCGACTCCTCATACCTGGTATTTCTGGACCTCTTAGAAGGTTGATTGTTTCCTCCAAAGTGAGCCTTCCTCTTTCCTTTGGATTTGTCATTTCTTTGATTCCCATTCCTTCGGTTGTTGTTGTTATCGTCACTATCGGGAGAATCCTCCTTGAAGGGGCACTCTCGAGCATAGTGTCCAGGCCTATGGCAGGTGAAACATTTACCCTTCTTCTCTTGAGTCTTTGTCCTTCTTTTGTCCTTAGAACCACCAGAGTTCTTCTTTCGGGAATGAGCACCATAGGCAGCATTTCTTTCATTATCAAGTTCCTTCATCCTTGTTTCTTCTTGCATACATCTTGACAGAAGCTCATCAAAGTTAGGAATGGTATTGGCTTGTTGAGAATGGTAGTTGTGAATACTTGCCATTCATATGGAAGTCCTCCATGCTGCGGAGAACCATCTCACGATCACTATTATCTCCCAATAGCTAGCGATGGTTCCCTGCTCTTGGCCAACTTCGTAAAGGTGCTCTTCTGAATTGCACTATCTTGGCCCTTCTTCATATTCTTCAACTTGTTCTTGAGGAATAGCACTTGGTTCTAATTGTTTACTTGAAACATAAGTATCAATTTGTCATACATCTCCTTGGATGTGCCTAGTTCAGATATGTAGGCAACCAGACTCTTATTTATGGATTCCCTGATCAGTAGCTTTGCTTTGATTTCTCCCTTCTTATACTTGTTTCTAACAGAAGCAGAGGCATTGGATGGAGGTTCTTGAATCCTCCCTGTCACATGATCCAGGAGATCATGATCTTCTAATTTGAGATCTAATATCATCTTCCAGGGGTGGAAGTCATCACTTCCAGTCAGCGTGTCATTCTCCTTGAATTCAAGACTAGTGGAACCCATTTCCTTCGATGATGATTGCTATAGATTGAGTTTGTCTTCACCTCAGCTCTGATACCATGTAAAGTTTTGTAGATGTTCTATGCTAGTAGCAATTTCACTTTTCATTCAGCAATCATACAAGTAGTTAAGCAAAATGCAGATAGAACATATAAGTAGATCTTACAGAAGACAAATCAGAAACAGAAAAATGTGTGTATTCGTTTCGGCGGTCAACAGGATGCTTCAACCAGCAAAGTCTCCTTTGGTCAGCCAGCCCAGCATGTGTCACAACAACCCTCCAATCAGTAGATGAGTCAACCCAAGTCAACTCTGCAAAATTCAACGCTGTCCTGAAAAGTCAACGCAGGGGCAGCAAGCTAAAAGTCAACGCAGCAGTAAAACGGTCAACCCTTTGACCTCAATTTTTGTGCCAGGTAGTACGGCCTTCATAAATCGAACCTTCCACCAATTTTCAGCTTGTTTGGACCAAGCGTTGACCAAAGTCAACGCTGGTCAAAGTTTCTGCGAAACCCTAGCAGCAGCAAATCCGTACTTCAGCTTGACCGTACAGTTTGTCCTCTTCGTCCTTCACACGTGTGGATTAAATTCGTCCTTCTTGGTAGCTCGTACTCCTTGATGAGAGAGGAAGATGTGAGTTGGGATGATGATGAAAATCTCTCCAACTTTTCCTGTATATATATCCATCATGAGGGTGTGTGACACATCTGTTGGGCATCCGAGCCTACATTACAAAACTGGCCGACCTTGTACATATAATTCATTAAAAATAATAAATTCAAAATATAAGTTCTGCTCATCGGATTAAGACATATTTTATATGGATTTTACACCTCTCAGAAAGAGGAATCCAACAAAAATATTAGCCTCTTAATCTGAGCATCAATATGGAGTTTGGACCTAGTTGTCCAAATTTCTGACAATTTGAGTCTTTTGACTTTATTGTACTTGCAGCCTCATATATATAATAAAGGCTGATTTTGACATTTTGATATATAATAAAGGTTGGTTTTGGAGGTTCCGATATTGCTATTTTCATTATGTTTCTGTTATCAATGATCATTCATGAGTAAATGTGTTGTAACTTGTAAATTTGTAATAGTTTATGCTTTGAATTTATGATTTATCATGTATGTTTTAAACTTGTATGATTTCACATAACATTTCTTAAATGCCCTAAATATATATATATATATATATATATACCACGTTTCCCCGTTTCCAAAATTTGGGGAGGTCGCGTTTCGCTTCGCTTCCCGTTTCGGAAACTCGTTTCCGTTTCCCCAGAGCTACTCCAAGAAGAACGAATTGGTGATAACACATCCTCCACAAGATCCTTCTCATTTTTTAGAAGTTGAGTTCTAACTTTCTCATAGTTGGGCCCCTTGTACCCTTGAGGAGCTTTGTTAACTGCCCTTATCATATCTTGCCAGTAAGGGGAGCGAACAACATTGAATGGGAGACCACATGCATAGACGCATCGAGCCACTCTGGAATCAGCTTCTTCTCTTCCTTGCACATTCACTAGCTTAGCAATCCTGCTATCTTGAACAGTACCAGATGCCCCTCTGGATGGTGGTTGTTCTGGTTGTTGAGTGCCACTGCCTCTCCTCTTCCTTGCTTCAATTACAATCCTTGGCTCACTGTTTGCTGGATTTTTAGCTGCTTGACTAAAATCATCATGCTTTCTTTTGATTCCATCAGCCTGATCTTGCTCTCTTTGATATTTCCTCCTTGCTATAGGGTCAGATGTTTTCATGCAACCTGCAATCCCCTGTCCTCCTCCATGCAAAAGATGTGCCTTCACTCTTGGGTAAGAGCCCTTGTAACAATTATTGCAAAGAGTACACTGCTATTCCCATAAGCCACCACCTCCACATCTTTGCAGCTTCTCAACATGCCTCCAAAGAGGATAATATTCAGCCCTTGGGTTGGCCTTGGGGTTTGCACTTGAACCTTGGATGGAAGAAGCCATTGCTGCAAAAAAAATAAAAAAACAAATCTATAAATACAAAAACGTTTTTAAAATTTTTGGTAGCATAAACCCTTGAAAAATAGACAAAACAATGAGAAAAAACAAAGAAATTGAATGCTTCTTACCCAAAATAATTTTTTGTAGCTGAAGCTACCTCAAAATTCCAGAAAAACAAGAGAAATATCGCTGCAGCTAAGCGAAAAACCAAGAATGCCGTAGCTGGAAACTTCACACTCCAAATCTGCTCCTCAAATCTCTTTCTCTTGCTGCTGAAATCTCCTTTGCTCAATGGTGAAAACACCCAAGCTGAAGCACTACTCTCTTCCTCCTTCCTCCTCTCCAAAATCATTTTTCACCAAGTGAATCGGCTTGCTGAATTTGTGTGATGAGAGAATGAGGCTAAGCCTCTTTTTATAACTTTAGAAAAACTTCTATATGCCTCCAATACCTAATAGAAAACAATTAAACATTATTAAATTGCGTAAATCGAAAAAAAATTAAAATTTTTTCAAAAATTGCGATGTACGGAATAGGAAACGGTGCTGTACGGTCGGGAAACGCGTTTCCGATCGTACTCGTATGTTTCCCGTATTGATCTCTGTAAAACTTTGCATCTGCATAAATTCTGTAAGTTGGAGGTAAGGCCATTGTTGAAGGCGTTGAGGCGAAGGACATCGATGTTGCCATCCGAAGGCGCAAAGACTTATCATTCTTATTCAGGTGCATTTTTTTTCTGAAATGGCTAGTCATAGTAATGAATATGAATTCATCACTGGTAATCCTGAAGATAAGAGATTAGCTAGGCAAAAGAGATGGTCTTTTATGAATAGATTTATGAATAAATCTAGTGAAGAAAAACTTTATGATGAAAGAGTTTTAGTTCAAGAGTTTGAACCACAGCCTAATTGGACACTGCCAGAGATTGGAGTAGATAAATTATACAGTCTACCTGTTTTTCAGTTTCAAGCAGCACAGTTGTTTAGATTTACATCCGTAAATATCCCTATTTCAGTTGGCTAGGATGTTTATCAGATTCCTTTGATAAATAGAGAAGACATTCAATGGGGATTAGAACATGGTTATAAATATGTGCATATTGGCATGATTCAGTTTGGGATCAATCCTTTGGTCCATCCAGGTTTAAATACTTCATGTTTAACTTGTATGTTAGATACTCACTTAAACAACTTCAATGATGCTTTATTGGGAGGATTTCAAAGTCCTTTGAATAATGGTCCTGTCTGGTTTTCCATTGTTCCTCGTTATTAGGTCTCGCTGCAGGATTCTTATATCAATGAGTTTTTGAATGCATATATTCAATTTAATGGTTTTGATGTAGCTCCACAAACCCATGTTGCCCAGTTGCACAGTTCTGTCTGTCTTCGGTTTGTGTCTACTTCTATGCCTCCTTTAAATCCTAAATTGAATAAAAGAGCACTACGAGGAGTAATTGTTGGCCCAGGCAATAATGCTCCACTTCAGATAGGATTCTCTGAATGTACTTTACCTGAAGAATGGAACAGTACATATACTCCTCTTTCTCAGAAATATCCACAACTGCGTTCAATCCCTCAGCCTAAGCAATTACATCTAGTAGACAAACCTGATGGAACAAAAAGTCTTCGTTTTACCAATCCTCAACTAGCTCACTCCATGTCCCAATCTTTTGCTCGCTCTTCTTTTGGGGTGGTAGATAGGATGGTTCCTCCATAAAAAACTAAGCCTACTCCTCGAGCTTTAACATCAATGGATAAACAGTCCTCCAAATTACCTGATGATTGTGAATTTTGCATCACTACACCATCTTCTTCAGGAACCAGTTCCAAATTCCAAATCGAGATTCCTAAACATAAAGGTCGGCATCAAAATTGTCAGGAATGTGTCAAAATTATGATTCGTGAAATAAAAAGTTTCACCCTTCCTAGAGCTCAGAATGAAAGTACTGCAAGAATCCAAGAAAGACATCTAGAACCAGGAAATGCTAGAAGAACTTTCAAGAATGGAACTATGAAGACATATTTTCAATGGATTCAGATGAGAAATCTGACAGATCCAAAATCTAGTGAATCAGAGAAAATGCAGAATTATACAAACTACCAAATAGTTTGTATGTTACAAAATATAGATGACATAGCCAAAGATCTGTTAGAAATCAAAGAACACATAAAGAAACTTCATACTGGCTATAATGAAGCTCTCGGTTTTCATAATGAGCATACACAGGCTTTAAATGATATTTAGTCAAATATGGGCATAATCTCTAAATCATTAGATCATTTGATTTCAGCACTTCCAAAGCCCGTATCTCCCCCTAAATATCGTGATGTTGATTTGGCTAGCTCTAAGCTAAAGATTCCAGTTTCTTCAGGCTCTAACCAACCTGACAAAGGACTTAGAACCCTTGTTTTGAAAGGGATTGAAACTATCCAAAATGTTGATTTTGAAAAGATAATGTTTGGAATCCAATTAGCAAGAGAAAACACTGATTTAATGAAGAAGAAATTAGAAAAGTTTCCTTCTATCCAAGCTCAGTCAGTACCAAAGAACTATGTGAGTCTCCAAAATCTTCTTGAGAAAAAAACTACACCAACTCCTACAGTCTTAGCATTTTTTGGACCTCAACCAACTGAGGAAGTCAAATCTAGAACAGCAGGTGAACAAGCTACTGGTGAATCTAGTAAAAGAGACAGAGAAGAAACCTTTTTCTTTTCTAATAAAGGAAATAGAAGCCCTGGATCAAGATCAGCCCATGTAGCTGCTTCTCTAGTCCCTTTTCTAGATTCAGAGGAAATCTTGAAAATCTCTCTGCTAAGATTGAAAATCCTCATCTAAAAGGATTTGGAAATACATTGTTAGTCAATATTGATTGTCTATCCTATGTAGAAGTAATTGGTACTTTTCATCATCTACATGCTTGGGCATTACAAAGAAAAGCATAAAATAAAGCTCGGTGGTCAGATATAGTCACTCTGATAGTTTGGTCTTTTACAAGAATTTTAAAACAATGGTGGGAAAAACTCTCTGAGAATGAGAAAAATGAAATTGTTGAGAATGAAGATTCCCTCAAGGCATTGTTTGATGCTTTAATCCATGAATCTGTAGGACAAGTTCCATCTGATTCTACACATCATTCCCAATTATTCCTTTCTCAAAGATTATGCAATATAGATTATTTGCATGAGTATTATTGTGTAATACAGAAACTTCTATATCAAGCAACAAATCCCCATAATGTTGCTTATCTGAGATATTATATAGCTTCCATGCTAGGCAAGATTTCAGATTTGTTGGATCAGTATATCCAATCAAATAATATTTAGATTGAATCCATGTCTTTTGCCGCCTTGCAACAACTTATAATCACTGTTTTACAGAAAGAATGTGCAGTAAAAAAAGCCAAAAAGAATTTTAAGAAAGAATGAATTTCAGTACAAAATTATGCAATAATTTTGCTGAAACCTATGATTTTGGCTGTCACAAAAAGTCAAGAAAGAAGGCTGCAACCAAGCAGTGTCATTGTCCTCCTAGTAAATATGTTCCCAAAGGAAGAAGTATTTTCCTACAAAGAAAGCTAGGAGACAACGTGTGATTTTCAGGCGAAGAGCCAAACCGAATAGACATACCAGATGTTTTATCTATGGAAAAGAAGGGCATTTTGCAAATAAATGTCGAGCTAAAAAGACTACTCAACAGGTGAAAATAATGGATATCTTCTCCACAATCCATGATCCTCAAGATTGGGATCTCATATCCCACTCCGATGGTGAATATTTTGAAGTATCTGATACTTCTTCTGATTTAGAAACTGATTGAGAGATTTTAATAAGGTAACTATTGGTTCATCTTATGACAGTTCTGATTCTGATGAAACATTTATTCCAAATATCAAATGTTTCATATATCTCCTCTTGATAATCTTCAATCTCAGATTGACTCTGTTAAGTCACAGTTATCTCAGCTTGCACCAGGACAGTTCACTGTCAAAAGAAGACTTCAAGATAAATTGCATACTCTTGAAAGCCAGGTTCCTTCTTCAGACTATCGTCAATTTCCAAAGGCGGTAGGGATAAGGATAAAGGATGAAGACTCTAAAGTCGAAATTGAAAAAGAATTTGAAGATCTTTTTAAGCCTCTAAGAATCACAGGAATAGCTTCACCAGGTAATGATCAGGTATTCATCTTATGCAATCAGTTAAGTCAACTTGAAACAGTGATTCAGCAAACAAGAAATCAAATGGTACAACTCTCGTCTAAACTTCAAGATAGTCTTGCTGAATATGAAGAATGTAATTCCAAATTGACAAAACTGTTAATGGTTGATATTCCAGCTGATTTGCCTATGAAATCCAAAGATGTTGATCTTGTTGATATACTTAGTGTTGGAGATAGAATAGTTATTCCTATCAGAATAAAAGTTCCTAAAATCAAGGAATATACTCTAAATGCTCAAATAGATTCTGGTGCCATGAGCAACTGTTGTAAATATGGAGCAATCCTTGAATACTATTGGCAGCCTACAAATATTTCTTTTAGAGCTGTTAACAAAGAAATCATGGAAATTAAGCATATTGCTCCTGACTTTCCCATATTTTTAGGTGACACCCCAGCACATGTTACCTTGTACAGTTATGATACTGGTTTTGATATGCTCTTAGGACAAGATATCCTTAAAAGATTTATTCTTGTTACTTTTGCTCATGAGTCAGTCATCTTGACTACATCTTCTGGTCCTGTATCACTTCCTTCTAAAAGTGATTACAATATAGTTGTTCCTCCTGAACAATCCGATCTTTTACATACAACTTTCACTGATCTCTCCAAGATACAAAAGATAATCAAGAATGCTGAGTTGCATGGGAAAAAGACGCAGCAACTAGTAGCAGATAAACTACGAAAAAATTGTACATCAGAACGTCCAGATGCTTTTTGGACAAGAGAAAAATATTTTGTGGCTTTGCCTTACAAAGAAGGTTATGTTCCTCACCCACAAAAAGCAAGTGCAAATCACATGAGTCCAACAGAGCAAGCATTGTGTAAAAAAGAATTATCACAATTGCTGAATCAGAAGTTAATTGAACCTTGCAAAAGTCCTTGGGCTTGTCCAGCATTCTATGTTAATAAACATAGTGAACAAAAAAGAGGAAAGAAAAGGCTTGTCATCAATTACAAAGCCCTGAATGAAACCTTGTTTCCTATCAGATACCCTCTTCTAAACAAAGAATTGTTGCTAGCCAAACTTGCTAATGCCAACATTTTCAGTAAGTTTGATCTCAAAAGTGGATTTTGGCAGTTTGGCATACTTCCAGAAGAAAGGTATAAGACCGCTTTCACAGTTCCACATGGTTAGTTCTAGTGGGCTGTAATGCCTTTTGGTCTTAAGAATACTCCATCAGAATTCCAGAAAAGGATGGAAGATATTTTTGGAAGTACAAATTTTATTATTGTATATATAGATGATTTGCTTGTTTTCGGTAGAGATGTAAATGAACATAAAGTGCATTTAGAACAATTCTATAGACTAGTTTTTCAGCATGGCTTGGTTTTATCAGATACTGCAGAAAAGTTCCAGATTGGTAAAGTGTCTATTGATTATCTTGGTTTGCATATAGAACAAGGTCAGATTCAACTCCAACCACACATCCTGATGAATCTCCTCAAATTTCTAGATGTTTTGCTAGATATAAAATCTGTCCCAGGATTTTTAGGATGTTTGAATTACATGAGACAATTCTATGAGCACCAAGCAAGAGATACTAAAGCTTTGCAGAAAAGGCTAAAGAAAGAATCTTATTGGACTCCAGAAATGACGATTTCTATCAAAACAATAAAAAGTAAGATTCAGAATCTGCCTAGGCTAAATCTGCCTGATACTAATCTTCCTTTTGTCTTGGAAACAGATGCTTCAGATCACACTTGGGCAGCAGTATTATTGCAGAAACATGGAAAGAAAGAATTAATTTGTGGCTACACATCAGGGTCCTTTGATTCAGCAGAAACCAAGTATCCTTCTTCTCACAAAGATATACTTGCAGTAAAAAAGGGAATCAAAAGGTTTCGCTTGTTTCTCAAAAATTCCAAGTTTATTGTCAGAACAGATTTAAGGCATATGAAAGGCATCCTTTCTAATAAAAGACTACTTGAGCAGGGGAGCACTCGAGTGTTAAGATGGGCTCTTTGGTTAGATGGTTTTGATTTTGATATCATCTACAAATCAGGTGCAGAGAACTATTTGGCAGATATGTTAACCAGAGAAGGTGCTCCAAAGAACAAAGAAATTAAAATGTTCCGACCAATTTTGCAAGGAGAATCTTCTGTAACTCAAAGGCATATAAGGTCTTGTCAAGTCAAAATTTGCAGTCAATGTAAATACGAATTTTGTTGGGATTGTTTAGTTATCAGAATTAAGTCTCTTTCTCCTGATGTTGTAATTAAGGACCTAAGAGATCCTAGACATATTTTAGTTATTGGCATTGTTGATGATTCCATAAGGTTCTATAAGTTTGATAACTTTGGGTTATCATGTCTTCCCTTCGTTTTTGTTGCTCATAATGATGAAGTGAGAAAACTTTGGCATGAGCGATTTTGTCACTTAAACTATCTCTCTCTTCAAACTCTATGTAAACAAAATATGGTGACAACTCTTCCTATGGTATCTTGCCGAGATGTTGTTTGTTCCGGTTGTGTACTTAGAAAACATCATTGAGATAGTTTTGACAAACGTGCCTCTTGGCACACTTCAACCCCTTTGCAACTTGTGCACAATGATTTATGTGGTCCACTTCTAGTTGTTTCTTTCTCTGGCTACTTTCATTGATGATTTTTCCAGATGCACTTGGGTATACTTCTTAAAACTCAAGAGTGAATTTTTTAACATGTTCTTGGCCTTTAAGGCCTTTGTTGAGAAACAATATGGACATCACATTGTTAAGTTAAGATCTAACAATGGAGGAGAATATGTTAACAACAAATTTATCAACTTTTGCACTGAGCATGGCATTCAATTGCAACGTATTGTTCCTTATACTCCACAACAGAATGGTGTAGTTGAAAGGAAGAATCGCACACTTCAGCCCCTTTGCCACTTGTGCACAATGATTTATGTGGTCCACTTCCAGTGGTTTCTTTCTCTGGCTACTTTCATTGATGATTTTTCCAGACGCACTTGGGTATAATTCTTAAAACTCAAGAGTGAAGTTTTTAACATGTTCTTGGCCTTTAAGGCCTTTGTTGAGAAACAATATGGACATCACATTGTTAAGTTAAGATCTAACAATGGAGGAGAATATGTTAACAACAAATTTATCAACTTTTGCACTGAGCATGGCATTCAATTGCAACGTACTGTTCCGTATACTCCACAACGGAATGGTGTAGCCGAAAGGAAGAATCGCACTCTAAAAGAAATGGCTAATTGTATGCTTCAATCTAAAGGACTTAGTCTTAATTTTTGGGCAGAAGCAATTAATTGTGCCAATTACATAGTAAATCGCACTCCTACTAAGGTTTTAAGGAATATCAATCCAGAAGAAGCCTGAAGCTCAATCAAACCTGATGTAAGTCACTTTCGTGTTTTTTGAAGTGAAGCTTGGGCCCATATTCTCGATGAGAAACATAAAGCCTTAAAACCTAAGAGTGAAAAATGCATTTTTGTTGGATATTCTTAAGATGTCAAAGGATATAGACTTCTTCAACCCAAATCCAAAAATGTAATCATTAGAAGGGATGTAAAATTTGATGAAAATATATCGGCCTGCGAGCCTAGTTCGGTGGGTGTGCTACCTTTGGCCTGCAAGCCTGATGTGGCATATGTGCCACCTCTCTCTATCTCTTCTACTTCTGACAGCATTCTTTCTGCTTCGGATGATGATAGCAAGGATGACAATCCTCCCCCACCTCCTCAGGATCTTCGTTCAGCTCCACAACTTCCAAAATGGGTCCCCTCTACTCGGGATGCAACAGGTTCTCTTGCAGGTGACCCTGCAGATCAACATTGTACACGTTCCCAGTTTGATAGAGCCTCTTCCTTATTGGCTCAAGTTCCAGAAAATCACAATCCAAATACTTTTGAAGAAGCTTCAGGTCATCTAGATTGGGATGCAACTATGAATGAAGAATATCATTCCTTATTGGCAAACGATACTTGGGATCTTGTTCCTCTTCCAAAGGGAAGAAAAATTGTCAGATGCAAATGGGTTTACAGAACAAAGTTTGGACCAGATGGAAAAGTGGATAAACATAAAACTTGTCTTGTTGCTAAAGGATTTTCGCAAGTTGAAGGCATTATGAATTATATGTGCAAGGTCGGCCAGTTTTGTAATGTAGGCTCGGATGCCCAACAGATGTGTCACACACCCTCATGATGGATATATATACAGGAAAAGTTGGAGAGATTTTCATCATCATCACAACTCACATCTTCCTCTCTCATCTAGGAATACGAGATACCAAGAAGGACGAATTTAATCCACACGTGTGAAGGACGAAGAGGACAAACTGTACGGTCAAGCTGAAGTACGGATTTGCTGCTGCTAGGGTTTCGCGGTAACTTTGACCAGCGTTGACTTTGGTCAACGCTTGGTCCAAACAAGCTGAAAATTGGTGGAAGGTTCGATTTATGAAGGCCGTACTACCTGGCACAAAAATCGAGGTCAAAGGGTTGACCGTTTTGCTGCTACGTTGACTTTTAGCTTGCTGCCCCTGCGTTGACTTTTCAGGACAGCGTTGACTTTTGCAGAGTTGACTTGGATTGACTCATCTACTGGTTGGAGGGTTGTTGTGACACATGCTGGGCTGGCTGACCAAAGGAGACTTTGTTGGTTGAAGCATCCTGTTGACCGTCGAAACGAATACACACATTTTTCCTGTTTCTGATTTGTCTTCTGTAAGATCTACTTATATGTTCTATCTGCATTTTGCTTACCTACTTGTATGATTGCTGAAATAAAAGTGAAATTGCTTCTAGCATAGAACATCTACAAAATTTTACATGGTATCAGAGGTGAGGTGAAGACAAACTCAATCTATAGCAATCATCATCGTGGAAATGGGTTCCACTAGTCTTGAATTCAAGGAGAATGACAAGCTGACCGGAAGTGATGACTTCCATCCTTGGAAGATGATATTAGATCTCAAATTAGAAGATCATGATCTCCTGGATCATGTGACAGGGAGGATTCAAGAACCTCCATCCAATGCCTCTGCTGCTGTTAGAAACAAGTATAAGAAGGGAGAAATCAAAGCAAAGCTGCTGATCAGGGAATCCATAAATAAGAGTCCGGTTGCCTACATATCTGAACTAGGCACATCCAAGGAGATGTATGACAAATTGATACTTATGTTTCAAGTAAACAATGTGAACCAAGTGCTATTCCTCAAGAACAAGTTGAAGAATATGAAGAAGGGCCGAGATGATTCTGTTCAAACTTTCTTTCTGAAGTTGACCGAAACCAGGAACCATCTGCTAGCTATTGGGGAGATAATAGCCGATCGTGAGATGGTTCTCACCGCACTTGGAGGACTTCCATATGAATGGCAAGTATTCACAACTACTATCCTCAACAATAATACCATTCCTAACTTTGATGAGCTTCTGTCAAGATGTATGCAAGAAGAAACAAGGATGAAGGAATTTGATAATGAAAGAAATGCTGCCTATGGTGCTCATTCCCGAAAGAAGAACTCTGGGGGTTCTAAGGACAAAAGAAGGACAAAGACTCAAGAGAAGAAGGGTAAATGTTTCACCTGCCATAGGCCTGGACACTATGCTAGAGAATGCCCCTTCAAGGAGGATTCTCCCGATAGTGACGATAACAACAACAACCGAAGGAATGGGAATCAAAGAAATGACAAATCCAAAGGAAAGAGGAAGGCTCACTTTGGAGGAAACAATCAACCTTCTAAAAGGTCCAGAAATACCAGGTATGAGGAGTCTAATGTTGTTGATAAAAGAAATGAGTATATTCTTGTATCTGCTCTCTCAGCTGCATCTCCGCCCGACACTATGGATGTCTGGCTAATCGATAGTGGTGCCTCAAGACACATCACCGGATTCAAGGAAGCACTTTCTGACATGGTTAAAAGGGATACTAATCTAGAAATTATCCTTGGGGATAATGCCACTTATCCTGTGAAAGGGACAGGGACTGTGACCCTCCACTTGTCCCAAGGACAAGTCCTCCGTTTGCATGATGTACTCTATGTACCCAAATTGAAGAAGAACCTTGTGTCTGTATCTGCCATGGAAGACAAAGGATTCAATGTAACTTTCTCTGATGGAAAGGTGCTCATGTGGAAGAAGAGCTTCAAGGAAGCTATCTCAATTGGTTCTAGGGTTGGTACACTCTATCGGGTTGGAGGGAGTCCGTTGGGAGCTATGACTTGTGATACTATCCGAAAAACCGAACTATGGCACCGTAGATTTGGAAAGCCCTTCCCGAAGCAAGGAAGGTGTATGTAAGGGCTGTGCTGAAGAATATAACATAACAAGGGGACCTTCTTTCCCCTCAAGTGTCACAAAGACATCTGAGATATTGCAACTGGTCCATTCTGATCTTTCTGGTATGTTGCTTGTAACATCCCTGGGGGGATGTTCTTACTATATGACATTTACTGATGACTTCTCTCGCAAAACCTGGATCTTTTGAGGAAGCCATCAAGCATCAAGTCTGGAAGGATGCTATGCATGAAGAATATGAGTCTATTATGAAGAATGATGGCTGGGATGTGGTCCCGAGACCGAAGGACAAATCTGTTGTCACTGCGGAATGGCTCTACAAAATCAAACATGGATCTGATGGGAGTGCTGAAAAGTTTAAGGCAAGGTTTGTTGCCCGTGGCTTCTCTCAAAAGGAAGGAATTGACTATGACGATATATTTGCACCTGTGGCACGATATACCACCATCCGATCAATCATAGCCCTTGCTGTTACGCAAGGATGGAGTCTTCATCAGATGGATGTCAAGACCGCTTTTCTGCATGGTGCAATAAAGGAAGAGGTGTATGTGGAACAACCTCTGGGATTTGAAGTTCAAGATCGAGACACTTATGTCTGCAGGTTGAAGAAAACCCTCTATGGGTTAAAGCAAGCACCCAGAGCTTGGTACGAAAGGATGGATAGTTACTTGATGAAGCTGGGCTTCACTAGAAGTAATGCTGATCCGAATTTATACTTCAAGGTTGAGAAAGAGAAGCCTCTCATTCTAGTATTATATGTGGATGACCTCTTCCTGACTGGTGATGACCCTCTCATTCATCAATGTAAGAGGGAGCTTGTTGCTGAGTTCGAGATGAAAGACCTAGGACTGATGCACTATTTCCTAGGTCTGGAGGTCTGGCAGAGACCTGGAGAGATTTTCCTTTCTCAAGGAAAATATATTGTGAAGCTTCTGGAAAGTTCTGGTATGATGGACTGTAAGTCCGTGGAACTCAACTTTAAGAAGTTGAGGAGCAACGTTGCTGGGCCCGTCCTACTGAGTATCGTGAACTCATAAGGACCCTGATGTTCTCAATGAACACTTGTTCGAACATATGCTGTGCAGTGAACACTTTGAGTCAACACATGGTTGAGCATAACATTCACTGGGTTGGTGCCAAGAAACTCTTGAGATATCTCTGAGGCACGACAGACCATGGGCTGAGATACACTGCCAGGAGTATGACACTCCGTGGATATACTGATGCCGATTGGGCTGGCAGTGTGGTGGATTGCAAGAGCACATCTGGATGCTACTTCACATGAAGATCTGCTTCGGGCAGAAATCTAAAGTCGACAGTCTTGAGCACCGCTGAGGCCAAATACATTGTAACATGTATGGCCTGTTGTGAAGTCACTTGGTTGCGAAAGCTCCTTGAGAGTTGTTCGAGCATGTGCTAGATGCCACCGTTATCCTTTGTGATAACCAGAGGGGGATTCATTTGTCATAGAATCCCGGGTTCCATGATTGATCCAAGCATGTTGATGGCTGGTACCACTTTATCTGGGATATGGTACAGCGAGGCGCCGTAAGGCTCGATCATATAGGAACTGATGAGCAGGTCGCGGATATTCTCACAATGCCCTTGGGGAAGGTCATGTTCCTAACCTTCCGTGAGAATCTTGGAATCGTGGAAAGACCTATGATGTGGGTCCTGTTGGACGATGAGCTCTGGGAGCTCTGGGGGGCTTTGGGGAGAGCTTCTTGAAGCTATGGGCAACCACAAGGCTAGGCTTGCCAACCTTGGTGGTGTGCTTGGACCCCACCGTTGTGATTTTGAGTTGGTTCACCTCTCATTTTCTGTGCCCCGTATGCATCCTACCCATTGAGTTTAGGGCTCATGGGAAGTACCTCTCATTTGGCCAATGAGGTGGGAAAGGCTAGAGACTAGTAGCAAAGACTGATGGACGCATCAGAGATTGCCGTACTCTCTATCTAGGATGGCACGGTCCAACCACTTGATCTGGGATCAAGATTTGTGAGGTCTGGGACCTCTGGACTGACTATGTCAGTCGGGGGATGATGTCGTTGTGACTGACCCACTTCTGTTCTGAAATAAAGAAGCCAGCAAAGCAAGTTTCGGCGGGATGACGCACGATGTTGATTGCACTAATAGATGGAGTTCTCCCTGGTTGAGAGGGAGTGTTAAATTTGGACAACTAGGTCCAAACTCCATATTAAGATGCTCAGATTAAGAGGCTAATATTTTTGTTGGATTCCTCTTTCCGAGAGGTGTAAAATCCATATAAAATATGTCTTAATCCGATGAGCAGAACTTATATTTTGAATTTATTATTTTCAATAAATTATATGTGCAAGGTCGGCCAGTTTTGTAATGTAGGCTCGCATGCCCAACAGATGTGTCACACACCCTCATGATGGATATATATACAGAAAAAGTTGGAGAGATTTTCATCATCATCACAACTCACATCTTCCTCTCTCATCTAGGAATACGAGCTACCAAGAAGGACGAATTTAATCCACACGTGTGAAGGACGAAGAGGACAAACTGTACGGTCAAGCTGAAGTACGGATTTGCTGCTGCTAGGGTTTCGCAATAACTTTGACCAGCGTTGACTTTGGTCAATGCTTGGTCCAAACAAGCTGAAAATTGGTGGAAGGTTCGATTTATGAAGGCCGTACTACCTGGCACAAAAATCGAGGTCAAAGGGTTGACCGTTTTGCTGCTGCGTTGACTTTTAGCTTGCGGCCCCTGCGTTGACTTTTCAGGACAGCGTTGACTTTTGCAGAGTTGACTTGGGTTGACTCATCTGTTTAGATTGGAGGTTGTTGTGACACATCACAGGTGGCGACCAAAGGAGACTTTCTTGGTTGGGCTTATCTGTTGACGCGAGAAACGAATACATACATTTTCTTTGTTTCGATTGATCTTGTAAGATCTACTTATAATATATGTTCTATACGCATTTTGCTTACCTACTTGTATGATTCTTTGAAATAAAAGTGAAATTGCTTCTAGCATACTTTTCTAGATGTCATTCCGACAACACTGTCTACACCAAGAAAGTGGGTAAGTCCTTAATCATCCTTGTTCTTTATGTTGATGATCTTATCCTTACTGGTAGTGATCTCAACCATATAAACCATGTGAAGTCTAGCCTCGCAAAGAAGTTTGAAATGACAGACTTAGGACACTTGCATTATTTCCTTGGTCTTCAAGTCTTGCAATCCAAAGAAGGTATTACCCTTTCTCAGTCTAAGTATGCCTGTGATCTTCTACGCCACTTTCACATGGAAGACTGTAAGCCAACCCCTTCTCCCTTTCAGTCTGGAGTCAAGATTTCAGCCACTTGTACTTTCCCTGAAGTTGATGCTACCTTATACCGTCAACTTGTTGGTAAACTTCTGTATCTAACCCATACCTGTCCTGACCTTTCCTTTGTCGTTGGTCTTGTTGCTCGGTTTATGCAAAAACCTCATGAAAGTCACTGGAAAGCAACGAAACGAATACTTCGATATATTCGAGGTACAGTTCAGTTTGGGATTCATTACAGTGCAGGAGCATCTCCATTGTTGGTTTGTTTCACTGATTCTGATTGGGCTGGTGACCCTGATGATCGAAAGTCTACTGCAGGTTATGTATTCACTCTTTGTTCAGGACCTATTACATGGTCTTGTAAGAAACAAAGTGCCGTCTCTCTTTCTTTAGCAGAAGCATAGTATCGTGGTGTTGTTGAAGCCAACAAGGAAGCCCTATGGCTTCGTCAGATCTTGTCCGAATTTGGTCTTCATCAACAACATCCAACTACACTTTGGTGTGATAATCAGAGTGCCATTCAGCTATGCAAAGATCCAGTTCAACATCAACGCATGAAACACATTGAGTACACATACACTTCATCAGAAAACTCATTCATGATCGTGTTCTTGAAGTGCACTATTGTTCAACCAATGATCAAGTTGCTGATATCTTTACAAAGGCTCTCACAGAAGCAAAGTTTACCAAAATTCGATCTATGCTTGGAGTTCAAGAAAGTTATCATTAAGGGGGGATATGCTCTAATGCCTCTTTCTTTCTCTTATTGTGTCACCTTTGTAAATCCTTCAATCCTATCCCAAGTTGTTCTCAAGGGGGGATGTTAGGATATTTCGACACATAGGACATAGTTAAGTATAACTTGGTCCAGCGTATAGTTAGGTAAAATGTGTTTCTTTACTATGTACTTTTGTAACTTATAATCCGATGGTCACGATATGTAGTGATCTGATGATTCATTCTCTCCTTGGTATTACCGACACTTGATCTGTGGCTTAACACCCGATTGGTCCATGATCTCTATTTAAAGAGCATGGAGGGTCATTTGTCCGTTGACCATTTATGAGAGAAGCTTATGTAAATTTTCTTTTTTTATATTAATAAATTGTCTGAAGTGGCTGCGTTGGCTCAGGCCGTGCACTGTTTCCCTCTTCGAGGTTTTTAACCATGTCAAATATTGGTGTACTGATCTATGATCTGTTTGTGAGTAGTGACTTTTGGTGTTTGATCTAAAGAACTTACCTTGTAAATTCCTACATTGTGTTTGTTTATCAAATACAAAACAACGAAGATATCCTTCCAAACATTTGTTCACTATCTTAGTTTGCCCATCAAATTGAGGATGATAAGATGAGCTATGAGCTAGTTGAGTACTCAAACAAGAAAATAATTCCGTCCAAAAATTTCCAGTGAAAATGAGATCTCTGTTGCTTACAATAATCTTTGGGTTTCCATGTAGCTTTTGAATTGTTTCCATAAATGCAATAGCAACTGTACTTGCTTTAAATGGATGAGATAATGCACAAAAGTGTGCATACTTGGTAAGTCTATCAACTACCACCATGATAACACTCCCAATGTTGACTTGGAATGCATAAAGGCTGTAGCAGACCTGAGGTCTTAATTGTCTCAACTTTATTTTGCTGGAAAACCAAACATTGCGCCACAAACTTTTGAATATTAGATTTAAGGCCATCCCAAAACAATTCCTTCTTCACCCTGTGGTAAGTTTTTAAAATTCTTGAGTGTCCTCTTAAGGGAAAGGTGTGCAATTCCAAAATAATATTTTGTTTTAGTTGGGAATTCTTAAAAATATATAAGCGATCTTTGTACCATAAGGAATCATTTTTCCAACTAGATGTATCAGATGTACTGGGATCTTGCTGCAACTTTTGAATGAGTGTCCACACTTCTTCGTCATTCTTCCATTCCTACCTTTCTTCGGTTATCCAATCTAGTTGGATAATAGAAATGGCACAAAGCAATGCTTCCACCACCTCATCCTTTCTTGAGAGTGCATCTACAACAACATTTAGCTTCCCTTTTTTGTAGATGATTTCAAAGTCATAATCCAACATCTTTGTGACCCATTTTTGCTACTCTTCTGAAGATAGTCTTTGTTCCAAAAAGTATTTAAGACTATCATCATCATTTTTTACCTTGAAGTGTCTTCCCATTAGGTAAGGTCGCCATTTCTTTAGTTCATGTGGTATTGCCAACATTTCCTTCTCATAAATAACTTTCTGTAAATACTTTCCTTTGATTGGACGACTTTCAAAAGCAATGGGTCTTCCTTCTTGCATTAAAACAACACCAATTCCATTGCTTGATGCATCACATTCCACAATAAAGGTTTTTGTGAAGTCTGGCGTAGCTAAGACCAGTGCTTGGCACGTTGTCTCTTTAAGATGTTCAAAGACCTTAGTTACTTCAGGAGTCCATGAAAATGCATCTTTCTTCAATAATATTGTTAGAGGTGCTGCTATTCTCCCATAATTCTTAACAAACTTGCGATAATACACTGTTAACCTGATAAATCCTCGCAACTGCTTTATGGTTGTGGGGACTTTCCATTCCTTAATGACTTTAATTTTGTTAGGGTCTACCTTAACACCCTCTTGAG
The DNA here is from genome assembly GCA_034641835.2 of Pinus albicaulis. Lineage (NCBI taxonomy): Eukaryota > Viridiplantae > Streptophyta > Pinopsida > Pinales > Pinaceae > Pinus > Pinus albicaulis. The sequence continues at coordinate 1,127,761,083 of CM076572.1, read as the reverse complement.
ATACAATATGACCCAAATATTCCACCTCTTGTACACCAAAGAAACATTTGGAGGTTTTTGCATATAATTGTTTCTCCTCCAATAGTTTGAGCACCCTGTCAACATGTTGAACATGATCTTTCCAAGACCTGTTGTAGATTAGTATATCATCAAAAAATACTAACACAAATTTTCTAAGGAAGGGTTTGAAAATGGAATTCATCAACCCTTGAAATGTAGAAGGTGCATTGGTAAGGGCAAAAGGCATGACCAAAAATTCATAATGACCCTCCTCAGTTCTAAATGCTGTTTTCGTGTGAAAATTTGGGTACCAGAGGAGAAGTGGTTCTCTAAGGCTTTGACCTTTGGCCTAGGGAAAAGTGTCCAAATGTATTTGTCTTTTTCTTTTAAAGTGACTTTATAAGTGGTAAAGTCAAATCTAATTTGAAAGTGACTTTATAAGTGATAAAGTTACTAAGTCTAATTTTAAAGTGACTTTATTAAAGTCAATGTGAAATTAGAAAAAGTGAAAAGTGACTATAGGAATAAAAGGCTAAGTGGTCTTTATTTAAGTGGGGTGAATTAAAAAATAGAAAGTGAGATTTAAATGCACATTTAATCTTAACCCTTGATCTAAAGCTATCTTAGCCATTGGATTTAGGGATTCCCCAAAAGTCACTTAGGGTAAGGTTAAAGGAGGAAAGGAAGAGAAAATGTCATTTATTCTTTCATGAGCAGATTGAGAAAGAAGAGAAGGAGAGCAAGGAGATTTTCTAAGCAGTGAGTTGAAGGAGAGCAGAACCTTGGCACACATACCGAGGAAACATTCAACTAATCCGTACAGCAAGCCGACACACAATTCAAGGCATATTTGGGCATGGTTTTCAATGCAGTTTCCATACAGTAGATGTGGCACGCATTCCTAAGCAGCCGTACAACATTTTGGCACAGATTTCGAGGTGAAGTTTCTGTTGTTTTTGTGGCACAGTTTTCGAGGTAGACCGTACAATTCGCTGCTGTCCCTATGCACGAAAATCGAGGCATAGTCCATAGAACATTTATTGTTGTCCCTCTACACGCAAATTGAGGAGGTCGTACATCAACATTTATCGCTGTTCAGCACACAAATTGAGGAGGCCATACATTTATTGTTGTGTTTCTGGGCACTAAATTCAAGGAGTCCGTACAACATTTATTATTGTTCCTATTTTACTGTTTGCACAATTTCCGAGGCAGTGGTTAAGCATGAAAAACAAGATAACTTGTATTTGTTTGGTTGCTAGAATTTTCTGTGTATTTCTGTTTCATTGTAAAAGCAAATATTAGAAATAAAGAAGAGCTCTTGAATTGGTTTTCCCCAAGTGTTGTAGGGGGTTTTTCCAGGGTCAAATTGACCAAAAATCAGCGTGTTATTTTCTGTGTGTGGCTAAAATATTTCTGTATTTTATTTCTGCAATTTCCAGCACTGTGAAATTTCCAGAATTTGTGTTTTCAAAAATATTTATCATTTCCATCTTGTTGAATGTATGATTATGGGAATGGGCATTTAACTATATGAGAGTGATAAGGAGAAATTGATAACCGGGGTTGGGTCTAAAATTTCTACATGGTATTAGAGCTTGGGTGGTTGAAAAGTGCAGTTTGGAGCAGCAAGTGAAAAATTACATCAAGCTATTTTCACACAGAAAATTGAACCTTTACCACAGATTTGAAAACTTCAGTTTGTTAGGACAACAAGCATGTATTTGGGCTTGAGGGTGGAGGATAGGTTGGATGGGCAGAGAAACTATAGTGCATGGAGGGAGAGAATTCAGAGCATCTTTGAGGAGGCAGAAGTCTGGGACATAATGGTTCACACCACACAACACCTAGTAGTAGTGCCTGCTGACCCTGTTCAGGTGACAGATTTTAAAAAGAAGAATGCCAAGGGAAAAACACTGATTCTGGATGGTGTTAAAGACCATGTTATTCCTCATGTGAGAGGAAAGACACATGCACATGAGATGTGGAAAACCTTGACCAATCTCTACTAGAGCACAAATGGAAACATAAAAATGGTCTTAAGGGAGAAGCTGAAGGCCATTAAAATGGCTAAGACTGATGGTGTTGTAGCATACCTCACAAAGATCACTTCTGTGAGAGATGAGTTGGTTGCTGTTGGAGAGACCATTCCACCCACTGAGTTGGTGTAGATCACATTGAATGGTCTTCCCAAGACATGGGAGAGTTTTGTGGATGGGATTGTTGCACGGGAGAACCTTCCCAACTGGGAGAGGTTGTGGGATGATTGCATTCAGAATGAAATCAGAAAGAACTATCTCGGGACAGCCAAACAGGTAGAGGAGGATGACAATGTAGCATTGTTAGCAAGGGGCAAGAAGGGCAAAGGAAAGAAGCAAGCTTCCACAAGTGGTGGTGGGGGCAAAGGCAAAGGTAAAGGTAAGCAGGTGAACAAGGAGAAGGACTTTTCCAAAGTCAAGTGTTGGAATTGTTAGAAGTTGGGACACTATGCAGTTGTGTGTCTGGAGAAGAAGAAGAAGGGAAAGGACAAGACCATGGTAACATTAGCAGAGATAGAGGACTTCTCGAAGAGCTTTGACCGGGAGTTTGGGTTCATTGCTTTTGAGTCCACTAGTGCAGGATCACATGCCCCACAGGTTGAGAGGGAGTGTGCATTTCCCTCCACTAGCGGAGCATCTTCAGGTATTTGGTATGTTGATAGTGGGGCTTCCCGTCATATGACAGGAGTCTGGGAGTACTTCTCGGAGCTTTCAGAGAGTGGCACTGATATAGAGGTAGTACTCGGAGATGACAACATTGTTAGAGTAGTCGGTGTGGGGATATTGACATTTGATAAAGAACCCAAACCTCCCTTGAAAGTGTCGGCTGTTCTATATGTGCCAGGGATGAAGAAGAACCTTATATCCATTTCAGCATTGGAGGACAGAGGGTATGAGGTGTTGTTCAGAAGAGGGCAGGTGCTTATATATCCTAGGGGCACTCCAACTTCTTTAGCTAGAGTGATTGGTGTGCGCCATGCCAAGGTGTACAAGTTTTCATTCCAGCCCCTTATGGCATTGAGTAGTAGTATCGACAGCAGAGCTAGCAGTTCAACGCTATGCGAGATTTGGCACCGCAGGATGGGGCACATGTATCATGGGGCCTTGAGGACATTGCGGGAGATCACCACAGGTGTGCTAGATTTCAATTATGATCACCTTGATACATGCAGAGGATGTGCTATGGGGAAGTTTGCAAAATCTCCTTTTCCCAGCAGTGTCAGTAGATTGATAGGTATTCTTGATTTGATTCATACCGATGTGAGTGGTCGGATGTCTCATGTTTCCTTGAGTGGATATGAGTACTATGTTTTATTCATTGATGATCACTCCAGGAAGACTTGGATTTATTTCTTGAAGACCAAGAGTGAGGTCTTCAAGCGGTTTCAGGAGTTCAGAGCTCTTTTGGAGACTCGGACATGTTGGAAGATCAAGTCCCTCAGGTCGAACAATGGAGGGGAGTATACCCTTGGTGAGTTTGTTGATTATTGTGCGGAGGCAGGCATCAGGAGGGAGTTCACAGTTCCTTACAACCCCCAGCAGAACGGGGTTGCGGAGAGGGAGAACAGATCCATCGTTGGGGCTGCCAAAGCCATGCTACATGATCAGGGGTTACCGTTGTTTTTGTGGACAGAGGCCTGCAACACTGCTGTGTATTTGCAGAACAGGAGTCCACATCGTGCCTTGGGGCATGTGACTCCGAAGGAGGCTTTTTTGGGAAGAAGCCTGATGTTGGTCATTTTCGTATAGGTGTATTGCATACTCCTATGTACCCAAGGAGAAGAGGACCAAGCTAGAGCCCACTGCAGAGAAGGGCATCTTTGTGGGTTACAGTGAGACCTCGAAAGCCTTTCGGATTTATATTCCTGCACGGAGGAGAGTTGTTGTCAGGCGGGATGTGAAATTCGAGGAGGATAGGGCTTTCAGGAGGTCACGGGAGTTAGAGTATCTGGATTCACCAGACCCTCAGGAGCAGCTGAGCTAGTCACAGGGATCCAGTGGACAGGGATTAGGAGGTACATCGATTATGGTGTCAGGTCCATCAGTGAGCAGTGGCTCGCAGAGTCAGATGGGTGGTGCTTCGGGCAGCATGCAGAGCAGTCCGTAGAGCAGTTCACAGGGTAGCCCATTGATGGACAATTCACATGGTACTTCAGCATCTACAGGCACAAGTTCAGGAAGGAGGTCAATTGGCAGGTCTTTAGGAATTCAAGCTTGTGAGGAGGATGGGAATTCTTTCACTCCGGTGGGAGAAGTGTGCTTAGGGAAGAGGAAGCCCAAGTGGCTTCAGGACACCTTGAGAGAGGCCACATCTGTTGCTGGGCCAAAGAGATAGGTTAGAGAGAGCAGACCACCTGAGCGGTTATGTAGCTATATGGCATTAGTTGCTAGCATCGTTGACTCCGAGCCTTCTAGCTATGAGGAGGCAGCTAGCCAGCAGGTCTGGAGAGAGGCCATGCAGGAGGAGTATTCTTCTATCATGAAGAATAATGTTTAGGAGGTGTTGCCGAGGCCTGAAGGGAAATCAAGGTTCAGGTAGGAGGTCAGTTGGCAGGCCTTCAGGAATTCAAGCTTCTGAGGAGGATGGGAATTCTTTCACTCCGGTGGGAGAAGTGTGCTCAGGGAAGAGGAAGCCCAAGTGGCTTCAGGACACCTTGAGAGAGGCCACATTTGTTGCTGGGCCGAAGAGACAGGTTAGAGAGAGCAGACCACTTGATCAGTTATGTAGCTATATGGCATTAGTTGCTAGCATCGTTGACTCCGAGCCTTCTAGCTATGAGGAGGCAGCTAGCCAACAGGTTTGGAGAGAGGCCATGCAGGAGGAGTATTCTTTTATCATGAAGAATAATGTTTGGGAGGTGGTGCAGATGCCTGAAGGGAAATTAGTGGTTACTTCTAGATGGCTTTACAAGATAAAGCATGCTGCAGATGGCAGCATCGAGAAGTTCAAGGCTCAATTTGTGGCTAGAGGGTTCTCCCAGGTAGAGGGGGTTGACTATGAGGAGACCTTCGCTTCCGTGGCTCGATATACTTCCATTTGCTCCATTATATCGATAGCAGCAAAGATGGGTTGGAAGATCCACCAGATGGATGTGAAGACTGCATTTCTCAATGGCTTCATACAGGAGGAGGTGTACATTGAGCAGCCGCAGGCTTTGAGGTGCATGGGAAGGAAAACCATGTATGCAGACTGAAGAAGACACTTTATGGCCTAAAGCAAGCTCCTAGAGCTTGGTACTCCAGGATTGATATGTACTTGCAGGAGATGGGTTTCACAAAGAGTGATGCAGATCCGAACCTATACTTTATTGTGGTAGGTGAGGAGCCTCTCATTTTGGTGCTGTATGTGGATGACTTGGTCATTACAGGTGCAGAGAGACTCATAGAGGGCTGCAAGAAATATCTTTCTTCGGAGTTCGAGATGAAGGACATTGGCTCGTGCATTACTTTTTGGGATTGGAGGTGTGGCAGGAAGAGGGGCATTTCTTCCTGGGATAGGGGAAGTATATTGTGGACATTCTTAGCATATTTCACATGGAGAATTGCAAACCCATGTCGACACCTATGATCACTAACTGGAAGAAGCTTTACGCTTCAGATTCCGAGTTGGTGGATCCTAATTTGTATAGACAGCTGATTGGTTCCTTGATGTATTTGGTCAACACTCGACCAGATATATGTTTTGCAGTTAACACGATGAGCCAGTTCATGTGTGAGCCCAGGAGAGTGCACTAGGTTGCTGCAAAACACATTTTGCATTACTTGCAGGGGACAATGGAGTATGGTATGGATTATAGACAGGGAGATGGAGTGAGATTGGCAGGGTACAGTGATTCTGATTGCGTAGGTTGTGCTTCTGATAGGGAGAGCACTTCAGGGTGTTGTTTTGGGTTGGGTTCGATAGTTGTGTTGTGGTTCAGCCGGAAGCAACAATCAGTTGCATTGAGTTCAGCAGAAGCAGAGTACATGGCAGCTAGTTTGGCTAGTTGTGAGGCCATATAGTTTCGCAAGATGTTGTTTGGTCTATTTGGTTAAGCGTTGAGACCTTCAGTGATTTACTGTGATAATCAAAGTTGCATTAAACTCACGAAGAATCTAGTGTTTCATGATAGGTCAAAGCATATCGAGATCAAATATCATTTCATCAGAGACTATGTTCAGAAGGGAGTTGTGAAGCTTGAGTATATTCCCATATATGAGCAGGTAGCAGACATATTCACCAAAGCCTTACCACGGGGCAAGCATGTCTACTTCAGAGACAAGATGGGGGTTGTGAGGAACACTTTCCTCGGTAAGAGGGAGTGTTAAAATTTGGGTACCAAAGGACAAGTGGTTCCCTAAGGCTTTGATCTTTAGCCTAGGGAAAAGTGTCCAAATGTATTTGTCTTTTTCTCCTAAAGTGACTTAATAAGTGATAAAATCAAATCTAATTTAAAAGTGATTTTATAAGTGATAAAGTTACTAAGTCTAATTTTAAAGTGACTTTATTAAAGTCAATGTGAAATTAGAAAGTGAAAAGTGACTATAGGAATAAAAGGCTAAGTGGGTCTTTATTTAAGTGGGGTAAATTAAAAAATAGAAAGTGAGATTTAAATGCACATTTAATCTCAACCCTTGATCTAAAGCTATCTCAGCCATTGGATTTAGGGATTCCCCAAAAGTCACTTAGGGTTAGATTAAAGAGGAAAATAAGAGAAAACGTCATTTATTCTTTCATGAGCAGATTGAGAGAGAAGAGAACGAGAACAAGGAGATTTTCTGAGCAACGAGTTGAAGGAGAGCAGAACCTTGGCACACATACCGAGGAAACATTCAACAAATCTGTACATCAAGCCGACACACAGTTCGAGGAAGATTTGGACATGGTTTTCAAGGCGGTTTCCATACAACATATTTGGCACACATTCCTAGGCAGCCATACAACATTCTGGCACAGATTTCAAGGTGACGTTTCTGCTGTTTTTGTGGCACAATTTTCTAGGCAGATTGTACAGTTTGCTGCTGTCCCTGTGCACGAAAATCGAGGCAGAATCCGTACAACATTTATTGTGGAGTGTAAAAACTCTGGTAAACTTGAATAAATATATATTATTATTGATAAAAGATGAGATATGAGATATGATTACAATGGGGAATCACCGAGGCTTTAAATATAGCCTCATGGTGTCCCTTGGTGAAGAGGCATGATCTTTGATCATGCCCTTTCACTTAATAAAACCTAAGATAATTATATCTAACTAATAATTAATAAAATATACATAACATTGCCCCTCTCTTAAAGATGCTTTGTCCTCAAGCATACGTAACGATGGACAATGTTGACGAACGCCTAGGTTTCTTGAGCGGTGGGCTCTTGCTTCCCACATTTTAAAAAGATCGTGGAGCATATTCTCGAGTTCAATCTTTTGTTGATCTGGATAGTGAAAAGATCTGATATCGACAGGGTCGGATCCTGTCTTGACTTCTATTGGATGTTTGATTTTCCTATCTGGAGGCACTTTTATGGGTAGATCCTGGAATGCTTTTTCGTGTGTCCGAACTAGTCCTTGTTCTTCTGGTGACTCTTCGTGGCTCCCTTTTGAAGATAACATTTCTAACTGATGACATTGTACTGTAGATGTTGGCGCTCCTATTTGAATCATCTTCGTCATCAGAGAGGAAGATACGACTTGATCTTCTGGGGCTTGGAATCCGTACAACCTGTGTTTCTGCCCTTTCCACTTAAAACTTATAAACTGCTTCTGATGGTTGGCAGAATAAGTACCTAAAGTTTGTAGCCATTGAATTCCTAAGACCACATCTACTCCTCGTAATGGGACGGTGTAGAATGGAGATTCTAAATGAAAGTTTTTTATCTTTAGTTTGACCTTATGGCATTTCCCTACTTTCTCAATATTCTTACCATCGGCCACCATTACCTTCATATTAGGCATGGGGAAGGTAAATATGTTAAGTCTTTTTGCCATGGTTGAATCTAGAAAATTGTGGGTACTGCCAGTGTCGACGAGAACCATTACGTTGTTGTTCTTGATATTTCCTCTTAACCTTAGGGTTTGAGGTTGTGATATGCCTGTCATAGCTGATAATGACACTTGCGAAATAGTTTCCCCATCCACTTCTGGAGAGAACTCTAAGTTGTCTTCTAATCCTTCTATATATGAATCATTATTGTTAGCGTCATTAGTTGCTTCACAACTGTATAGATTTTTCGCTTTTCCATTAGCACATCTGTGCTTAGGGTCCCAGTTTTCATCGCAACGCTTGCACTTGCCCTCTCTCATTCTTTGTTTTTCCACACTATTTTTTTCTTCTTCACGAAGATGGAGTGGGACATATTTTGTGTCATCTATATTTTCAGATTGAGGAAATCTTTGTCTCGAATATACTTTTTCTGGTTTTGATAATCTTTCAAATTTCTTTTCAGCAGCTTTTGCTTTTTGCCTTGCTACTTCTACGGACGTAATTTCATGTAGTTCGAGCTCTTCTTGCATGTGGATTTTAAGTCCTGAGATGTAAGACTGGATTAGACGAGATTCCGACAATCCTGGTACTCGTGTTGCCAAGGTCTCCCATTCTCGAGTGTACTCATCCACATCTCCTTTTTGGCGTAATTTGATAAATGTTGAAAAGAACTTTTCTTCTTTTATGCCTTGAAACTTTTTGAAGAATGCATCCTTAAATTTCCTCCAACTGATAGTGAGCGTCGTCTTTTTCCACCACATATACCAATTATATGCTTCTCCTTCCATTTTCATGGAAGCATGTTTAATTTTTTCGTCATCACTAGTAATGTCATAAATCTCAAAATATTCTTCCGCTTTATTAAGCCATGCAACGCTATTTTTTTCATTACCATCAAATTTGGGTAGCTCGATTTGGCTCTTCGCTGATATGCTACTGGTGGAACAAGAAGGGGATATTGATTAGCAAATGCATTCCAGAGCTGCTTATTTTGAAAATCTGCATTACTATCTTCTTGATGATGTGGGGAATCGGTCTTTTCTTGATGCTCATCTGAGTTTCCTGAATCTGCGGAATTGTTTTGTTGATTTTGTTCCATGTTAGGAAATATTGGGGATTGTGTCTGACTTAACTTATCTATCTTATCATTTAGCTTATTGAAGAGTTTTGTCATATTGTTCATTGCTTCGCTATGCTCTGTCATCTTGCTCATTGCTTCGTTATGCTTTTCTGTGGCCTCGTGATGATTTAGCCACATTTGTCTTTCTATTCGATTTGTCGTATCATGAATCTTTTTGATGTCGTTGGAGTGCCCTGCAACTGTACCTTGAAGATCGACTAATCTTTTTCCGAATTCTTCGGAATTATTATTGATTTGTTTCTCAAGATCTCCCAATTTCTTCTGGAATTCAGCCATCGACATCGATGAAGACATTGAACGTGTATGAGGTGGGGAATATTTTTCTGCCAGTTTTCCTTTTTTTTTTTTTCTTTAAATTAATTAATTAATTAATTAAACTAATTTTTTTTTGAAATAATGATAATAATTTCTATTATTATTATTATATATATATTTTTTTAAATAATAATAATAATAGTAATTATTATTATTTTATTATTTGAATTATATATATATATATATATATATATATAATATTGTTTTTAAAAGTCACTTTGTTTTGAAAAGGCACGTTGTTTTGAAAAGGGAAAATGGGTTTTTAATACCATGGGCCCAAAAACCACGAGCTTGTAAACCACGAGCAATTACTCTTCCTTTTTAATTTTATTTTTACTCTTCCTTTTTAATTTTACTTTGTCTTCACATGTACGTATATCTCTCTTTTTACTTTTTCTTTTTTCTTTTAATTTATTTCCCCCTTTATGTTAACTTTCCTTCTCTCTTTTGATTATATATATATATATATATATTTCTTCCTTCTTCTTTTTTAAAAAACAAATGTTGCTACCCACAAGCACTTGGTTTTTAAAAAAAATCTGCAATTTTGGAATTTTCTTGTAATTCCTTAATTTTGGGTGATCACACAGATCCCTAAGAGCGTTGGCTCCGATACCAATGGAGTGTAAAAACTCTGATAAACTTGAATAAATATATATTATTATTGATAAAAGATGAGATATGAGATATGATTACAATGGGGAATCACAGAGGCTTTAAATATAGCCTCATGGTGTCCCTTGGTGAAGAGGCATGATCTTTGATCATGCCCTTTCACTTAATAAAACATAAGATAATTATATCTAACTAATAATTAATAAAATATACATAACATATTGCTGTCCCTCTACACGCAAATCGAGGAGGCGTATATCAACATTTAATGCTGTTCTGCACATAAATCGAGGAGGCCATACATTAGCATTTATTGCTGTGTTTTTGGGCACAAAATTCAAGGAGTTTGTACAACATTTATTGCTGTTCCTATTTTACTGTTTGCACAATTTCCGAGGCGGTGGTTAAGCACGGAAAACGAGATAAGTTGTATTTGTTTGGTTGCTGGAATTTTCTGTGTATTTCTTTTTCACTGTAAAAGCAAATTATCAAAAATAAAGAAGAGCTCTCGAACTAGTTTTCCCCAAGAGTTGTAAGGGGTTTTTCCAGGGTCAAATTGACAAAAAATCAGCGTGTCATTTTCTGTGTGTGTGGCTAAAATATTTTCTGTGTTTTATTTCTGCAATTTCTAGCACTGTGAAATTTCCAGAATTTGTGTTTTCAAAAATATTTATCATTTCCAGCTCATTGAATGTATGATTATGGGAATGGGCATTTAACTATATGGGTGTGATAAGGAGAAACTGATAACCGGGGTTGGGTCTAAAATTTCTACATTTCGGAATATCTTCAGTCTTCATTCTAATTTGATGATATCCTGAACGGAGATGCAATTTTGTAAAATAAATTGCTCCATGTAATTCATCCAATAATTCATCAATCTCAGGAATGGGAAATTTATCTTTAATAGTGAGCTTATTGAGCTCCCTATAATCCGGACACATGTGCCATAATCCATCCTTCTTGTGCACCAATACTACTTGAGCAGAGAAAGAACTTTGACTAGGTTGAATTATACCAACCTCTAACATTTTTGCAATCATATGTTCAATTTTGCTCTTTTGGACATAAGAATATCTCTAAGGCCTGATGTTTGGAGAACACTTCCTGGAATCAAATGAACAACATGATCATTATCACGAATAGGTGGGAGTCCTTTGGGAGTTTCAAACGCCTTGGAATGATTGTCCAAGACTTTTTGGAGATCTGGAGAAATAGATGATTTTGATGTTGAAACTTCTAATGAGCATAATTGTGCAATTACACCTCATTGTTCTTTCTTCAGAAGCTTTGTCATGACATTAGAGCTTAGTATCTTTCCTCGCTTCCCTTCAATACCCCGCAATTCAAATTCCTTTCCTTTCGAAAAAAATTTCAAGAAAAGTTCTTGAAAATTAAAAGCTACTATCCCCAAAGATTATAACCATTGTACTCTTAGTACAACATCAACACCTCCCATTGGAATGGAAAGCATTGGACTATTCAATACATATTCCCTCATGGTTAGCTTGATATTATGGCACTTTCTAGAGCAATTTATAGTTCCTCCATTGCAACCATCACTTGACACTCTAGTGCTAGGTATAGGAAGCAATTCAATTCCTTGGCTACCTTATAATGAATAAAGTTATGGGTATGACCCTAATCAATCAACATTATTACATTTTTCTTCTTGATATGTCCTTCTATCTTAAGAGTTTGAGGAGTGGTAATTCCTGCCAATGCATTACAAGATATGGTCAGACTCATTTCTTCTTTCTTTAGGGTTGGTTCCTAGTGTATATCCTCTTGTTTTGAAGTTTCTTGTTCATTTTCTGCCTCCTCTTCACAATCTATGTAAATAATTTATTCTCAGCACACTTATGACCTTTAGTGTATTTGCTATCACAACTGTAGCAAAGCCCTTTTGCTCTTTTTTCTTCCAATTGTTGTGGTGTCAACCTTGTAGGCTGTGGAAGTCTAGGAGTAACAACACTTCCATCTTTATAGATGTGAGTGGTAGGCTTCCTTGTCGCCATAATTTTACTTTCCATTTTTCTTGCCAACCTGAATGCCTTCTCGAATGAATCAGGTTCCCAAAGGCGAACCTCATGTTATCCTTTAAAGTCCCTATGAAGACATCAATGATGTGTACCTTTGGAATATCAGTTACCCTTATATTGAATTTTTGGAAGTCCTCAATGTGCTCCACCATTGAACCCTTTTGTTTGAGATTTATCAATTGGCTAAAGAAGGTGTTGCTCTTTGTATCCTCATAATGTGCTATCATTTCCTCCGTAAAAATTGACCGAGTGACAATTTTTTTACGAGAGCAAAGCCATTGATACCATACAAATGCATTTTGTTCTAAATATAAAGTTGAAATGCATACCTTTTGTGTGTTTTGCACATTATGGAGATCCAAATATTGCTCCATTTGTAGTATCCATGTTACGGGATCCTTGCCATCAAACTTCCTCATATCGATCTTTGGAATATGGTGGGTCTTCAATCCAACGTTAGAGTTTATGAAATCACGATAAATATTTATTTTGTTTTCATCATGAGTTTGCTCTACTACCTTTTCGCCATTAGGAATCATTTCTTGTATCAAATTTGTCAAACCTTCCTTCAAACCTTCCATGTTTGCTTTTAGATCATTCTTCATGTCTTCCATGTTGCCTTTCATTTTTTCATCGATGCCATCCATCTTAGTTTCCATGCCATTCTTCAAACCATCCATCTTAGCTTCCATGCCTTTCTTCAAACCATCCATCTTAGCTTCCATTTCATTTTTTGTTACTCTTTGTGAGAGCGAAATTTGTTGCGCTTGGTCTTGTAATTTTGATATATCATGTTGCACTTCTTCCTCTTCATGAGTCATAGTAGAGCCTTCTAAGGGCTTAATGGGTGTTGAATTCTTTTTAGGGGCCATTTTAGAACCCAATACTAATATTTGTGCTTCGATATGCCCTTGGAATCACTTCAAACTGATTTTTCAAACAAGACTTATGCAATTTAAAAAAAATACACACATTTTTCTTGCTTTTGAGGAGCTCGATATTGAAACTGATGTATCTCTGTAATTTCAGATTCCCAAGATTTTATCTTCAGTCCTCTGAATCTTCTTTCCAATGCCACAAATATGAGCTGATTTGAATTCTTCAAGACAAAGTTATGCCCAATCTCCCACAATGACCTAATTATGGTCTTGTTCGGTAGAGCGAACTTGTACGACGTGCCACGTATCACTATTTCCTCCTTCGACTCTGAAATCGATACACATGAAACTACATTTTGTGTACTTTCGACCACTTTTTACAGAATTCCAATCTGATGCTCAAAGAGAGAGTTATGACGATTTTTCTAAGGTCACCTCTTTGACATGAAATTCAGGAGCCTGCAAGAACCCTAACTTCCACAGATCATATCTCCGAAAATATTGCGAACCAAGATTTGGAATTTTTACACAAAGTTCCTTAGGATTTCTTCGCAAATGGGTTTTTTTTTAGCTTCTGAACTTTCGTAGAAAAAAGTTATAGCGAAAATGCCACGATGACTTGTTTGAAGCAGCGAAACCCTAGAATCCAAAGCTCTAATACCAAATGTTATGAAACCAGCTCACAAAATAGAAGAAAATATAGATCAACGCCTTAGAAATCAACCTCTTCGAGGGGGAAACCTCCTTTACATTACATAAATGAACAATTCTTGGATAATACAAATGACAAAACCTCTGTTCTATATATAGGAGTCCATGGGGTCACAATATAATCCTAGCTGACCTAACAATAATAATGTAAGGACACAACAAAAAAAATAGTGGGCTTTTATGGGGCACAATAATAAAAATATAGGGACTACAGGGGTACAACAATAACAATAAGGGGGCTACACTAACAACAATAAGAGACTACACTAGTAATACAGGGGTACAACAATAACAATAAGGGGGCTACTCTAACAACAATAAGAGACTACACTAGTAATACAGGGGTACAACAATAACAATAAGGGGGCTACACTAACAACAATAAGAGACTACACTAGTAATATAGAGACCTAACATTCACAAGGGATATTTGTTATCTTGAGGCTGCTTTCTTCCCTCAACATTTGAAGGAGCTGTTGCAGCCCCACTTCCAATAGAGGGAACACTTGCATTCCCTGATGAAATTGGAACAAGATGGGCATCTCCAATGGGGACATTCTTCCCCTTCCTTTGCCCCTTCCCTGCTGCCCTTGATTGAGCCATGAATGCTGTAAAAAAATAAAGAAAAAATGCACATGCAAACTCTTCTATAATAAAAATGCAAAAAAAGAGACAAAATGCGCTTACCTGTTGCTTGAATCGCCTCCAAAATGCTCCCACACCCTCTGCTCTTCGCTCCCACACACCCACAACAAACCCACAACAAGAGAGAGTGAGATGTGAAGTTGAAATGGGCCAAAACGACCCTTTATGAGCTGTGCGACACTCATAAAAGCTGGACACGTGTCCCAAAATTGGGACACGATCAAACACGATCCGGAGGACACGTGTCCCACCAAATTGTCTCTGATTCGCCTGATATGGGACACGACGGGGCTGAGGAATGAATCCAGTTTCTTTGCTTATAACATGATAGAAATTGAAAAAAATTAACATGCCTAACCAATGATTTTGGTTTGAGTGAAGGGTTCATCTCCTCAACCTTATAATGTGGTAGAAAAAGATTAGCATGCCTAACCAATTGTTTTCCTTTGAGTGAAGGGTACATTCTTGTTAAGGCATGGTAGAGGAGTTCAACAATCAATACCACCAACATCAACAAAGTTCAACAATCAATGCCACCAACATCAAGTTTCTTATAGGGCTTCATGCTCTTGATCAAATGCCAATCTCATACCCTCACGCATGATAGAATCAAATGGAAACATTGCAAACCCCCAAACCATGAAATCCCGAGAACTATTAAGTCTGCTGAATTTTGAGTGAAATCTAAAATTCTAGTTTTTCCATATGAAATCCAATCAGGTCGACGACGAAATCACTCTCAAACATCCTGAGTCATTTCATGGTAATGTTAAAAATTTAAGTAAAATGATGGAAATGAAAAATAAAGGAAATGTCACTTTTACTTTAAGAATTTAACATTACCATTAATTGCCAACATTGCTAGGGTTGAGATGTGTTAGGCAAATGAGAGGGTAGGCATGCTTTTCTTGGAGGGGTTGTTTTTGGAGGAAAACACCCCAAATTTCCCTCAAAACAACTTCAAAACTCACAAAACTGCATTTTGTGGGGTTCGTAGCTGGCTTGGCAATAAACCATCTAGTTTATGATGGAACCGGCCGGTTCGACCATAAATAGGCTGGTTCCACCATAAAGCTGTCGGTTTGGTCCGATTTTTGTGATTTTTTGGCGAAGTTAACCCATAACTGGTTTTTTTGCTCGGTTCGACCCGGTTGCCTAATGAATCGACCGGTTTGACCGATTTCGCCGACCAGTTTTTAAAACTGTGGTTTGAGTCCAAGCTAGTTGGCAATTGGGCTGACCAATATGACGATGAGGAGCATGGTCCAGGGCGAGTGGAGGCGACCACTTAGTTAGAGGCTTCCAGTATAGGGAAAGTTGAGCCAAGTGGGTAGAGGAGTTAGTTAAGGGAGATGAGAAGAGAGTTGAGTCTTCCAACATCAAGAAGCAGTTACACAGGTACATAGGTTACATGGCACTTATGACTAAAGAAGTGGACTCGCAGAGCATGGTGGGAAAGAATAGGTCTTCAACACAGGTTCCGCAGAAGAAAGTAGGGAAGTCTTCTAGTTCAGAGGGAGCAATTGCAATATCGGAGAACTTGGTAGTGTTGGGGATAGATCCAAGTGGACGAGGTTCTTCTAGGAATCCCTTCTTTGCTAAGAGGGAGGGTTGAAAATAGTAGCGAGAAATTGATTCCTTGTTTGTGCCTTAATTCAAGGAGTCAAATTCGAGTTCCTTCTTGTGCATGCTCAAGTTCCTAAAATTTAGGAGTGTCCCTAAAAAGTAGGACCTATGTTGCACTAGCTGTGGGGACGGGGGGACGGAGGGGACGGGGGGACGAGTTTCTGGAACGGCTAGAGCGCACCCCCAAATTTTCAGGGGACGGCGGGTTGGGGACGATAAGTGCGGCAACTATTTATTATATTTATTATTTATTAAAAAAATAAAATAAAACTAAATTAAACATGAATCAAAATAAATAAAATACTAAAATGATAAATCTAAAGACTAATACTAATAGTCTAATAGTATCTAATCGTCATTGAGAATTGTGCATCACAAAAACAAATTTCGTCATCATTGCATAACTTAAGTACATTAGTTTCATACAACTTACAACTCACGATCTACTACTGTCTAATATCTACATAATCATTCTATGATCATTGAGGCATGATGAATCATTTCAGAATTTAAATAACAGCTAAAGCGTAAAAGTAAATAGTACTAAAATTTAATAAAGATGTAAACATGAACAATTCATTAAAATTTAAATATAAATCTCAAATTAAGAATCTAGAAGTAGAAAACCATGGATTATAAATTTATAAATTATAGTCTAATATAGTCACTAGTGTAGTTGCCAAATGGTAAAACGGTAAACCGTAAATGATTTAAGTTTGATAGGTATATGCGCTAGCCTTTAGGTTAGGGTAAATGTAATTTAGGAATTTACATTTTTTTAATTTAAAATTTGAATTTTATTTAATTTTTTTTTTTTTTTTTTAATAAAAATGAAATATTTTAATATTTTTTTAACTTATGATTCGAAATTTTATTGGGGATGTCCAGAAGTCCCCGATTTATCGAGGGACGTTTTGGAAGTCCCCAAAAAATCCTTGAATTTTCGAGGGACGGCTAGGGGACGGCCTTGAAGTCCCCAAGTCCTCGATGGAGTCCCCAACAAATCTGGAATGTTTCTGACGAGTTCCAAAGTCCCCGGAATGCCGGAACGGAGAGAACGGCATGAAATTATGGCGGGGACGGGTCCCCGTGCAACATAGAGTAGGACAAATTAGGTTGCAGTTAACTAATGTGTTGAAATTGAAGGTTGAGTTCTTGATTTTCTAGAGTGAGTTGATTGTGGAAAAACAAAAGTGATTGTGTTTCAAGTGGTTGACTTGAAATAGGACGAGCTGCATGAACAGTTAACTCATGATAACTCAATCAATCACAAAATCATTCTTAATTAGGAAATTCACCTATTTTAGCCATCCAAATTGCTATAAAGAAAGAACAAAGGCACAATTGGGTTCACTCTTGTATGCACCAGTTTTGTGTGTAAGCTTGTAAGTGAGTGTGAAAGAGGCTTGTGCGAGTTGGTAGAAGGAAGTTTTCCCATTGCTCATGCGTTAGAATTTAGGAGGTAAAGGATCAGCTCTTGCGCAAGGATTAGGGACTTGGTTCCTTGGGTTTGCGTTAGGAAGTCAGAGCAGAGGAGGAGCAAGGGAAG
Source organism: Pinus albicaulis (assembly GCA_034641835.2). NCBI lineage: Eukaryota > Viridiplantae > Streptophyta > Pinopsida > Pinales > Pinaceae > Pinus > Pinus albicaulis. The sequence continues at coordinate 1,127,743,561 of CM076572.1, read as the reverse complement.
AGGGCAGCGTGATCAGCATTCTTGCAAGGGTTTCATGCTTAGGATAAGTAGGGAGAAAGGTGTATTCTCCAAGTAAAACAGTTGTATTTGTAAGAGATCAATTGCTCAGTTTCTATCAATAAAGAAGCAGAGGGTTTTCCCAGTTGCGTTCCCTATAAAAATTCTGTGTCCTGAAATGTGTGAATTGTATTTATTTCTGTTCCTATTCTGCTGCAAATTTGAAGTAGAGAAATTCTGTGTTTTAGTGAAAAGAAACTAGTTTTCAGATTGTTCACTATAGCAGATCCGAATTCTGTGGATTTTCTACAAAAGGGGATTTTGGACATCTTCTGTATGCTTGACACCTATCCTATGCAGAAGCACCTGTCTGAGCTATAACCATCAACATCCCTGTCTTCAATGTCTTCTTAGCTTTGTGGTAATGTCAGTTGCACAACCTAAATCTTTTGGTTAAATTGTAGCAAGGGCAAACAGTACCTCTAATTTGGACTCTGGAGATTCTAATTGGATATCTTGTCACATATAGAGCTCCATACCTACTTTCCAATTCACATCTTTTATTGGAACTAGATGGCCCTAAATCCAGGAACGCTGAGAAGGAAACTATCCATTCTATGGTTTTATGAATTCATTCTCCAAAGTTTGTTCATATATTTTTAGCATGTTCAAAGGATATTTATTGTTAACTCATTAAATTGATGTTTGAATCTCATCTATATTTGACTGATTTTGTTAATTGGATGGCCTTCTTCCTAGTTAATTCTTCACTGTACATTTTCAAGAAGTGGCTTTATGCTGCTCAACAGTATTTCATGTTCAAAATCAGATTAGAATGCATTTCAACAGTATTGATTGCATTTAGTTCATCAATGATTGGGAACATAGATCGTTACTAAGGATGGGCAAAATAGTTTTTTTCTACCTTCAATCCTTGAGACATTTATTCATTCCACGAGGATGAATCACTCTCATATTCTATGGTAGTACAGTCAACTCTGCATAGGTCCTCCTTGAGATCCACCACCCACAGTGATTTTGTGAAAGTTTTGTCACACATCTCCTTGGTGGGACTCTATATTTTGCACCTTCAATCAATACATAATTTCAGTAGTTCAAAGAGATGCATGTAATAATTATTTAATAGATGGGAAAGGTTATGGTGGTTGGTAGTTTGAAGGAATGATTTCATAGAAATACCTTTTCTATGAGTAAAAAAAAATAAGAATCCGACAATTCACATTGAATTAGTCTCTGAAGAAAGGCTCCTTTTTATTGTAGTCATTTGACTTCTATAAATAGTTGTTATAGTATTTACATTTCCAACATGCATTTATATAAAAGTTATTGATGACCATAGTTAAATGTTTTTCTGTGGATCGATATTTTCCATATTAAGTACTGGGTTGATTTTGTAATGAATGATGATAGGCAACGGGATTTTGCAATAATATTCAGTTGCATTCTAATTCTGAATTGAACTCTGTGATTTATGGCTGATTGCTAATTTCTAAATGCAATTATACATTTGATGCCAGCTCTAGAAGAGCACTATATGCAGCCTATAACTGTATTAAAAAATCCCTTCATGAACTTTCGCATACCAATGCGAGACCTCGAGTGGTTTTAGTTACTGATACGCCCTCAGTTGTACGGCATATTAAGAAGGAGTTGAAAGAATATGCTGAGGTGCGTACTTGTATGTTTCATAGGTGAACATGAATGGAGATAAAATATTTTATTTATACAGATGGTCATTACAAATATGGACATTTTGTAAAATTGAGATTGACCTTATGTTAGACTTTTAAGTTTGTGAGATATGGCTTATTATTATTTTTTTTGTACAGATTATGCACTTTGATTACATGTCATACTCCAGTCAGAATGCTAGTGAGATCATGAGTGCAACCTACTTTCAGGTTTGTTTTACTTTCTTTATCAGACAAGGGATTGATGAACTTGTTTAGTGTCATTCCTGCATTCAGAGCTATATGTTGTGGATTGTTTTACTTATGCTTCTAACAGTTTGAAATGATTTTTGCCAATACTAGAATCATCACAATTTTAATTTGTGATTGGATTTTTTAAAGTACTAACAAAAAGAAAATCAACTAGACTAATCAAGAGAAAGGCGTGAAGTAGCTTCTCAAATTGCTTGGATTGTGATTTTGCATGTACATGGATAGCCAATCTGTTTACACGTGTATATATTGATCAAGTGGAATTGTTATGATTGCTTGAGAGTAAACTTTCCTTCTGTTCAAGTAGCACAAAATTTGTTTATTTCTGCTGCTTTGTTGGTTGCCTGATTACTTTATTTGTCCTGCAATTTGTTAGTTCTAGTTCCTTGTTCATCTTCTAATATAACTGGGTTTCTCCAATCAATGCTTTCAATGTTACACTACAACTAACAACCCATAATACAACATTATAGCTGGGTGGACTGACTGAAGAATATCTGTAACATCCATAGAATCCACAATCCATGCTTTACATATGGTTTAAATTTTATATTCATGGACTCTGGGATATGCCATCCCCTCAGAGATTATTCTTTCGTTGTAACGATGTAGGTAACAGCAGGCCCTCCTTCAGGTAGTTTGGAATGGCAGTCTGTGAGATGCTTATCAGGGTTCTGGGTTAGGCTTTTTCTTGTCCCTTTGACGGTCATGAATGCAACATTATAATGCCACTGTGATATTGGAAGCTGATTTCAGTCATTCATCCAACCTTCTGCAGCCTTCTAAATTAAGAGCAAGGGACTGGGGTCCAATGCCAAGATGGGTTGCATTCGTGGACTTCTTCCTTGCATCACGGGCCAGGCATGCAGTTATATCTGGAGCTCACAGGCGAGTGGGTACCACATATGCTCAGCTCATTGCTGCCATGGCAGCGGCAAACAAGCTTGGTATGTTTACAAATGTTTGGGATTCTTTATTCTCATAGTTTCTCATTTGGAGGTTTAAGTCACAGCAGTGTTCTTCATTGTTTGCAAAGGGGTTTGTTTTCCCTTTGGTTGTAGATTCTAATTGCTGTCATATGCTGTATGCAGACGAGACTTTGGCACATCCATTAAACTTTTCTTTCTATAGCAGCTTTCAGAGCACCCTTTTGGCAGGTGGTTTGGGCAACCAGGTGGGGTGGGGGCATGTCTGGAATCGGTTTGGAGGAAAATTGAGCTGCCATAATCAAACTGATCAATGCGCCCTCACACCTTTACTTCCATGCGGATGGTGGGATGGTCCATGGCAATCGCCTATTCTCCGTGATATTCGCCGACTAAAGACTTATGGAGTTGATATGAAAGACACGGGAGAAGTTATGGAAACTAGCCTGCTATCATTCTGTAAATCCAGGAAAGTTCCAGTAAAGACTATGGCTCTTCAGCTTCCTTCTTGCAAGAAAAAATGTCAGCGGTAGTGAAATTGCATTGGAGGAGCAGATCATCCAGCCTTCATATGCACCTAGGAGGGCAGTGAGCAATCTCTGCAGCTCCCTGGAGACTATGTATGCATCCAGCGCAGGCTGGTAATTTGCTCCCATATGGGTTTGTAGCATTATATTTTTGGAATGAAATGAGAAATATCAATTCTTTTTGTGGTGCTTAGTTACAGTGCTGCTTCTCCAGAGTCCAAATGACTTTTAAGCATATTCTTTTAATTATTTTTCATTTTTCAGCAAAGCACAATTTGTATGGTGGGTTAAATTCTGAAAGACTTACTACAAGATGTAAAAATGAATGATATTTATTAGACCCCATACAGTCCATTGGTAGTCTCAAGGATGTAAAGATATTTTACCATTCCTTCTAAGTCTGAATTTGCGACAAAACCAGACATCCTTTAGAGTTTTGTCATGAAAGCCATTTGTGATAATCCCATTTTCAAACTCACCATGATGGCTATGTACTATCTACTAGTAACAGGATTGATTAGGTTTGTACTGTCTGAGGAGAAAATTACAGAAATCACTGTACAATTTCAAGAATCCATTCTTTTGGGAACATCAATATAGTCATTTTAGAGCAAATTATCCAACCTACCATGGAGATTTACCAAACAATAGGTTGGTCCCCAACTTGTAGGGGAGAGTGCCTTCATTTGATATTGAAATTCACAGGAGAGAGGGGATTGGATGGAATCAACCAGCAAACTCAAGTTCTGCAATAAAGAAAAAACAATACTGGTTTGCAAGAGAGAAGCATAATGATACAGCACTATTTTGCTAGAGAGAGTAGGATGACCATCCACAATAGTGTGGTATAGAGCTAAAACTGAACAAAAAGAGAATGCTATAGTTTATGGTTCCTGTAGGCTAAATCACTTTTATCAATGATGAAAGAATGATCACAAGATAAGAATAATACAAATATGAGTTAGTGTATATGTACACAACTCAAGGGGTAGGACAGTTCATTTGTAGTGGTTATGAGCTATATTGACTAGGTTTTCCTTAACCGAATCTAAATATAATAATGAGGGCGGCCTTTTGTGAAACTGAAGCTTACACCATTTTCAACATCCCTTCTTAAGTTGAAGAGGAGGCCATTTAAAAAATGATGAATACAAATGGCAGTGGATTTATAAATACCCAACTCAATATAAGGTTATAAATGGAAGTGGGTTTATAAATATCCATTTCAATATAAGGTTGGTCACGGCACAAATAAGAGTGGTTGTATGAATACCTAACTCGATATAAGATTGGCTATGGCAGAAATACAAGTGCCAGTGGGTTTATAAATATACAACTCAATATAATGTTGGTCGTGGCTGTAAAAGAAGATGACACCCCTATTGTCAACATCCCCCCTTAATTGGAATAGGAGGTCACTAAGAGTAGAGATCTCACCACAAAAGTCACATCTCCCCTTGAAATTGAATATGTGGAACATAGAAATGACATTACATATCATTTCTTACACCCCCTAACATTGCATATGGGGAGCGTAGAGAAGACATCACATATTATTCCTCTTGAGCACCATATCTCCGACGCCAACACAATTCCACAAGCTGATGAAGATGGCCTCTTGCAAATATATAGAGAGACTTCTACAGGGTAGGATCCATATTGTAATTTTACATCCACATGATATTCAGATTTGCACTTAAATAGTTCATTCTATGGTGAAATTGCAAGATTGAAACACCAATGAAGGCTTCATATATGCAGAAGCAAAAGCATTGAATGGAAAACTCAAATGTGTAGATACTGCAAATCAAGAGATGAGGTTAGTGGTACATCAAATAACAACTAGTTCTAAGAAATACAGAACATTAATATAATGGACAATAAGCTGGAATGATGTGACAATAGTGAGAATTTTCCCATTCGTACCAAAATAAATATGCATGACATAGCAACTTCTCTCAAGAACACAAAAGGAAATTCAATCTTTGAACTTTTCAACCTAGTGTGCCTCCGCTCCTCTATATAATAGGAGTAAAAGGGGGTTTAGACTTGGCTAAAAAAGCCTGAAATGAAGTGTTTAATCTCCCGAGGAATATCAGTTAGTGGAGTGGCCAATCTATGCAAAAGATAACACCTAGTGATTGAGGCTTTATGAGAAGAATAATGTATCATTTGTACACAAATTTCTCTTCAAGGAATGCACTTTCGCATTTGTATGTCCTGTCATAAATGCATAATTAGTGTAAAGGAGTCTTCCTTGGAATAGTGTGCTTTACGTGTGTAATGGTTTTTGTCATAGGTGTAACGAATTGTCATAAGTGTAAGAGAATCTCTCTTATAGGTGCCAAAAAAAGAAAGTGAAACTTTTTCATGAAAAGAGTAATATTCCCTTATAGTAGTGTGTTGGAAAATCGTAAATGCAGAAAATTTTCTTAACTTGATAATTACTTGTGATCTTTTAGTTATCTTCTTATAGTTCTTTAATTTCTTTATGTCTTCTTATCATCAAGCAACTACCAAAACGAAACATGAAGATCAATGACACAAGATATAGGCTCTTGAGTCTCATTTCTTTGATACAAAATGCCCAATAAGGGTCTAGACCATAATGAAAAGGACATAGACTCATGAATCAACCCTAGAAGCTTTCAATGGAGGCTTTGACCTAGAAATAAAATAATAAAGCATGAAACCCATGCTAATAAATAAATTTTCTTTTATAATATTTTTTTCTTTTTCTTTCTTTTGACAAATACATTACATCATGACTCAAAGACAATTATGAAGACCGTTACTAGTTACATTTCTCAACACTCCCTCTTAACTAGGGAGATATTGATAATTTCTCAATCGGTACAAGGTTTGCCTCAATTTGAATTGTTCCAAATCCAATAAGAGTACAACAACATACACAATGCTATGGATACCCTAACTGCCAAGATATCCAACACATAAAAGATCCAAGTGTCAAGACACTATTATCATACACTTATGCAAGGATCTAAGATACTAACATGGACTAAGGTGTTATCCAAGTATTTGCCACTATAGGTACCATCAGGATTCAACCCTAACACCAACCCTTAGGGATCTAGGTATCATATCCAAGGTCAGAGCTCCACAAGACCAATGATACCCTATCTCATCGAGATCTAGACATCATCAATGACCGACCAAGATGTCCTCCCAAGCACCATCATACATGCAATTTTATGGTACTTGATCTCTCCCTCTCAATCATCAATCCAAGCATGCTTGTTAAATATTCAAAACTTCACAGGGAGATATCCTCACATTAGCTACCTGTTCAACCATTAGAACATCTAGTAGCTTCACAACCCCAACCAATATCAAACTTTCAATGTATATGTTCTTGTATGCTAGCACGAAACTCTAGGGTCATCAATTATTCCGTTGTTGCTTAATTTATCACATAATCCAAATACATCTCCATGGAAGCTTCCTTCAACTTATTCAACAACACCCAACTCAACATCAACACTTCTTCCAAAAATATCCAAGTCTCGTTCACAACTTTATCAATCATAAATAACCATCAATAGTGCTTCAACTATTCTCCGATCTCAATCATCCTCATGGTCTTCTCATCACGTCATCGAAGCTCCCTCTCAACTAGGGAGATATGCACTTTCCTTTATCCAAGCTCCTTCTCAACTAAGGGACAAGTCCATCAACATTTTATTCTTCCAGTCACACAAGCTCTTTCTTTTGCATCATCAATTCATCAAAGAATTTTGACCTTCCAAAACTTCATTTCTTTAGGAACATCATTCCTTCTAACTTCACATGAAAACAAGGTCATCTATCAATCTTTAAAGATTCTTAGAACTCCCTCTTTCCATCACGCTCAACATCATCATCAAATCATCAACAAGTACGAGGTAGACAAATATCTTCAACATCTTGAAGACTATGTACTTGAAAATCTTATCAAAAATTACAACGAAGCACAAATATGAAGTTAACTTTATCAATATAGAGTTAGCATTAATGGGAGCATCTAGGGTTAACAAAAATTAAAATAAGTAAACAAACTTTAGATATCAAAACCTAAACCTGGTTAGGTTTACAATCAACAAGGATTACACCTTTTACGCCCTAGACTCTTACAATAATTTTTGCCAGGTTTTTTGTCACAAACCCTAGATTCCATCATTAAGAATAAAACCTTAGATATTAAAAAGTAAATCAAGTTAGCATTTCAATCATAGCGAAAGTATTTTACATCTATGGTTTCATTATCAAGCTCTAGAAACTTATATCAATATAGACTAGGGTTTTATCATAGACCCTAGATACAAACATCAAAACTTCAATGTTAGATATTCAACAACTTGACCAAGCTAGGGTTTTAATCAAACATAAGCATATACACCTAGGGTTTCGTTCCGAGGATCTTTCATTATTACAAGGGTTTTGTCATAAACCCTAAATCACCAAACCCTAAAAATCTAGAGTTTCATCATATATCCTAGACATTAGAAACATACCCTAAAAGGCTAGGGTTTTATCATAATATTACCAAACCCTAAACGTCAAGAGAGCAGTATTTCATCATATGTTCTAGACTTTACCAACAAACCCTAAGTAGACTGGGATTTTATAGTGAACCCTAAAGTTTAGGGTTTTACCAAAATTAACAAAATATAGATAGTATGATAAGGATTGATTTGATCTAAAGATCAATCATCCTCAATAACATAAGAATCTTTATAACGTAACCTTAGACATGAAAGTCAGTAATATAAAGAAAATGAAAAATGATCACATCTTCTTATATGAAGAGGACTTTTTACAGGTCTTTATAGATACCTCGAGTTGTTCCTATCACAAACCTTGTAGGGTATCTTCTGCAACAAGGCTTCTTTTACAATACATGTCTTTCCTTTGAAGTCTCCTTCTAAATATAGCCATAACCTTCATACCTGTGTTGAAATATGTAACTAGGTTCGATGTTCATAATTACGTATGTAATCATGATTTTATGTATTTAATAAAAAGAGAAAAATAAATTTATTATTGTTATTCTTGAGGCATGGGTTTCATGCTTAAGGGAAATTTATTTTTAGTTCAAGCACCCATTGAGTGCTTCTAGGTTTGTCATAAAGTCAATTGAGTCATTGTCATGTATTGAAGACCCATTTGGGCATGTTACATATTGTAAAGAAAATTTATTTGAGTCAAAATAGAGTCAAAAGACCCTCCAAGACCTCGTCATGGTGCAAAGATCAAGTCGACCTACATGAAGGGACAAGTCGGCGTAAAGATAGCAATGGGTACCTTTTAAAAGCCTATAAATAAGAAGGAACTTGACCTCATTTGGACACTCACTTACTCAAGTTCGATTTCCTCAAGACAAAAGCTAGAAAAGGACGAAAATAAAGAAGAAGAGTTAGATCAAAGTTTTTGGGTCTCTTTCTCTCTCTCTCTCTCGTGTTAGGGTTTCTACATTTGCTGGGCAAGTCAAAGCGATGTAGAATTTGTTGGTCAAATTGAAGTGCTGGAAAACTGTTGGGTCGAAGTTGTAGAAGAATTTGCTGGGAAAGTCGAAGTTGCAAAAGAATTTGTTGGGTAAGTTGAAGTTGCATAATAATTTGCTGGCCAGGTCAAAGTTGCAGAAGAATTTCCTGGGAAAAAGAATCTACTGGGAATCAAAATTGCAAGAGTGGCTGGAAAGTAAGAAAGGTTTGACTTGGTCTTGGAGGGTCTAGGTCAAGGGTCATAGGTCTTGGAATTCGTCAATTGAATTTCTATAAGAAGAGAAGAATTCTTGTGGGTTTTCCTCTCAATTGGAAAGGTTTTGGCCCTAGCCAATCGCCTATATATTGTGTCCTCTTTTTTTACTGTTTTTTATGATTTGGTATCTGTTTGATGAAAATAACACTAAATATAATCAAGCAAAAGAAGCTAATAAAGTAAAACTACATCACAAGCAATTATCAAAGTAAGAGAAATCATCGAATCTAGCTGCCCCTAGATTTCTCAACATGATTTCAGCGCTAAGGTGACAAGACAAGGAAAAGAAGCTTGAAGAAGGATACTCAAGGGATGAAGCACTAGAAGATCATTAAGGGCATCAATCGTCAAAAAGATAAAAGGATCGAAGTAATTTTGGGTATGTTTTGGGTTATGCTTGTTCACGCATGCGAGGATATTAGGGCTCAATTGTTGCAATAGAAGCTGAATTATTATAGTCACCTAAGAAGGCCAAAAACAAGTGAAATACAAGCCATCTTGCAAGCCGAGTTGCAACAAAAGAACCCTCTATCCAACCGAAGAAGAGAGAAGGGTAAAATATCTGTCTTTCTCCCACACGTGCAGAAACTAGGGTTTTTGCAGTGACCAAAAATTGCAGTCAGAAATTGTAGGGGTTGAAAAAGAGGTCAAAGAAGAAGCTGCAACTACTAGAAGGGAAATTTGACTGAAGTTGACTTTCAGAAGGGAAGCTCATCAAGGAGAAAGGTGTTGTCATCATCAAGGAACCAAGGTGATCTCCCTCTCTTTGAAGGATCACTTTGAAGGAAAACATCTTCATCTAGAAGGCATCTTCTATTTTCAACATCATCATCAAAATCAAGAAGGCATCAAGTTGAAGATATTGTCATCAAGGAGTATCTTCACAAGTAAGTATCTTTATCTCCACATCTGAGTCTATCAAAATAACTTCATTTTGCAAGGAAAACAACAAATTGGTTGGGTCATCAAACTTTCTTGCATGGAAGAAGAAGACATATTTGATCCTCATAGAAAACGAAGTCATTGATCATGTTAAGGTTTTAATCATTAAACCTCCAAAGGAAGAAGCTCAAGCTCTAGCGAAGTACATGAAAGGGGAAGTAAAGGCTCAACAGATCCTTATAGAATCCATCAAGGATCCCCTCATACCATATGTATCAAAGTTAGAGACATCAAAACATATATACGAGAAACTAGTAGAATTGTTCTCCGTAAGTACTAAAGGAGAAGTGATATCATTAAGACAAGAACTCTACAAGATGAAGATATCAAAGGAAGATGGAAAACCCTCATACTTTATGAGGGTATCAGATATAAAAGACCAACTACAAGAGTTGGGAGAAATAATGTCTGATAAAGAAATGACCACCATAGTGCTCAATGCACTACCAGAGGAATGGAGAAATTTTACATAAAGCATCTATGGAAAGAAGGAAGCTGCCCCATTCAATGAACTTTGGTCACTGTGTAAGATTAAAGAGACCATGTTGAAGTCAAACAGTGATGTAGGATCAAACGAGCAAGTTCAAGCATTTGCTGCCATGGCTAGGAGGAAAGGAAAATTTGGAAGGTTTGGTACCCAAAAAAAGAACAAGAAGGATATGTTGAAAATCCAATGTTATGGCTGTCATGGATATAGGAACTATAAGAGAAATTCTCCTAAGCTCAAGATGAACAATAACAAAAGAGGAAGGGAAGGAGCCCATGTCACCGAAGAAGTGGAAGAAACTGAAAAGAAGAAATCGAAGGAGGAGGTGAAATATCTCTACTATGACTAAAATAATCTCCTTCACTATGTTCTTTTTCAGTTTTCATGAACAATAGCTATCATAGTAGAGAGCATGATAAGATGCATCATATTAGAAGCATATGACTAAAGCAAGAGCTCGAAACATCCCTATAAAATCTTGAGAGTGTTACTCAAGGTTGTCATTGATGTCAATATGGCATTGTTTGTGATGGAAAATTCTCGTGATGTGTGATGATCTCCTTACTCTTGATGATGAATGATTGTTGAAGACCATATGATGACACACTTGATAATGACATGAATGATGACACTCTTGATGATATGAATGATGGTTGGAGACCACTCTTGAAGTCCTAATAAAATTACCCTAACCCTCATTCTAGTTCCATTGACCTTATACATAAAAAATCCAAATAACCCCAATGTTTGCACTAAAAAATTCCAAACAGTCATAAAGAATTTTTTTTTTTGACATCTTGAAGACATCATTTTACAATGGCTCCTTGACTATCTTGTAGAGGACTCTTTCCTCTTTCTAATGAGCCCCCACTTGCCTCCTAACTCCCAATAGTCTAAGAGAAATCGAATTTTTAAGTTGACATATCATATATTTTTCTCCCCAGCCGACCCATACTCAGTCTCTCATGTCGACCTCCCCCCGGAAAGACGTGTCCCTTAATCTTGACGTCAATCTCATATAAAAAGGAGGCTCATACTGATCATTTGATCAAGAATTTTTGGTGAAGATCACAGGAAGACATAGAGGTAGACTGGAAGCTGAGGATGACATAGACATTTCTGTTTGGGATAATTTTTGGGTTATCTTGGAGATACTTGTGGACAGGTATATAAACCATCACTTGTTGTGAACAAAACTGTGGACAACTTCCTATGTTTGACTTGTACAAGGCTCAAATTGCTAGACTATACCTCAGATAAGTGAACATATACCTCGGCCTGTGGTTTATTGTTTGGGGTAAATTCTGGAGATTAGACAAACTCATCCTAGACTGAGACTCAGACCTGTGGTCATATGCCTTGGATCTGTATCAACTAAGACTGGTTGCTGTTGTATCTCGGGTTGTAGAAAGATTATAAGATTGGACATGTTCCTTTATTGCAGCACCACAAACCTGTAGTTCAGAAATTTTGGACACGTAACATCTTTGCAATTTCGGGTCTCCGTAAACCACTACAGGAATAGACCTTGGCTTATTGAAACACCTTGTGGATCTAAATCAGAACATGTGATTAACCAGGACAATCTCAACCTCAGAACAATCCTCTCTCACAGACTCGGATCTGTGATACATTGAACTCGAATTGTTGAAACAATCTTGGAGATTCGAAGAAGGATTGTTGTGGAGACTTTAGGCTCGAGCATTTTTGTGATTAATGTGGACCGTGGGACATCGGACTTAACATCTCATCAAGTAACTCAGACCTGTGGCTAGTGGAGCCCGAACCTACAATAACAAATTGTTAACACAAGAACAATGGTATATATTTAGGTAAGGTCCTGTGGCAGTAAACTAGTTTTGGAGGACAGTTAAGGATATCACTGTTTGGTAAATTCATTCAAGCTCGGACTACAAGAGGGATATGCAGTTTGGGTAGTATACACCTGTGAGAACGTTGTTGTAGCTCAATCCAATGGTGGATTGTCACAAATAAGAAACTTGTTCCAGTAAAAGACTACACTTCATAAGGATAGCCAACAATGAAATTGGAACTGTAGACATACCCTTGTGGACATTCACTTAGACAGTGTCTATAGAAGACAATTACTTATACATGTGACTCAGACTTGTGTGAAGGATGACTACTTGTGGGAATATTGAAGTTTGGGTCTGAAGTTTATTGACCTGTGAAAATAATAGTCACCTAGATACCTTGAAACCGTGGTGTGTGAATGAGAAGCTCTTCAAGAATCTTGTGGATATTTTGAGAAGACTTAATATGGCATTTGAAGGGGCCTTTGAAGCAAATCTGAAGAAGTTTGGACAACTTGTTTTGAAGGTCAGATTTGAAACAACTTATTGAAGAACTCAGTGAAGCAACATATTGAATATTTTTGGGGATCGTTGGAGACCGTGATGCATTGAAGTCATCATGAGGTGACCTTAGAGATCTTTGGTTGGGTACAATGAAGAGCAGTGATGACACCTTCATGTGAAGAAAAAGGCTGTCATTGATGATGTGACGTGGAGACTAAGTGTGATAGAGCTCGTTGCAGAAGACTTTGGGAGCCGTGAAGAATAACCAAACATATTTTGACGAATTGAAGTTGAGGGTTGGAGTCCTCAAGAAACTAGGTTGGAGCCTGTACCAGAGATAGGGTTGGAGCCCTAGAGGTTGATGCCTCAAATTGACAAGGTTGGAGTCTTGGAAAGACCAAGTTGGTGCTTTACACAATACAGGTTGGAGCCTGGAATATTGGAGTCTTCATCTGGGTTTGGAGCCCTATATCATTATTTTACTTTACTTATTGTAAAGAAGAAATTAATAAAAATATCTATTCCATCATTGTTCATTTTGTGTTCTAAACATAAGTGATCTAACTGGTAAACTTAACAATTGAAAAGAAATATTTGATTCAAGGAATTTCTTGAAGACTCAAGGAATTGAATTTTGGAAATCAGTGATTACTAATGACACAATGGACGAAGAATCCAAGGAGTACAATACAAGAGTAATGAAGGAAATTTTGGATAGGTTACCAAATTATGTGAAGGCCAATTTTCAAAGATGTTCATCAACAAAAGTCATCTACGACAAACTTCATGATCTTCACTCAAAAGGAGCGTTGACAATGATCTCTAGTCAAGAAGATGATGGAAAACAAGAAATTCGTCAAGGAAGATGAAGATAAGAGAGATGATAACAAGGTTAAAGAAGACCTAGAAGATGAAGAGAAAAAAGAAGACTTTGAAGAAGATCTCCTAAATAAACTTATGGCTTCCATGGAAGAGATCAACTGTTTGAAAAAAGGAAAATGAGGAACTTAAGAAGAAAACGCAAGATGGTAACCAAGACAAGACAAGGAAGGAAGTTGAATTTTTCAAGCTTCAAGTACAAGAAAGAGATGAGGAGCTCACCAAACTTAAAGAGGAATTTCATCAAAACAAAAGAAAGCATCATGAAGAAGTCGTATCTATGACAAATCAATTGGATAAGGCAAAGAAAATGGAAGAAACTTTGTCAGGCCACCTTGAACAAAGACATAAGAGCTTGAACAATATTGAAGCAGAGTTTGGTCAATACAAGGAAGAGGTATCCTCTCTTAGATCTCAACTAGAAGAAGCAAGAAAACAAGCACAAGGAGCCAAGAAGTTGATGGAAACTTTGGCATTCATAGAATGAAAATTTGATGAATCAAAAAAGGAGAGAATCACCATGATATGCCAACTAGAAGAAAAGGATGAAGAAATATTCAACTAAAATCAGAAATCGATCTTCTCAAGGTTGAAACATGTGAAGCTACAAGAATAAAAGAAGAAATGGAGGGAAACTGATCTAACAAAGAAGAATAGGAAAGAAATCTTCATGGCAAAATCAAATATCATCTCCCTTAAAATCGAAGCACATGAAGCAACAAGGATGATGGAAGAAATGAAGAAGCAACTAGTTATGAAAGATGAAGATTGTGAAAAGATGAAAGGATAAATCGTCTTTCTTAAAAAGGAAGTTGACTTACTGAATAAGAACTTGAAAAGCTCTCAAACACTAGATAACATCCTAAGTCATCAAAGATCCCCCCTTGATAAGATATAATGCAAACCCTAATGCTCCAAACAACAAATATGTGGAAAATCTTGGAAGAAATATTGATGCTCCCAGTTCTAGCAAGAGTGAAGATAACATTGGAAGAAATCATACTCCAAGAAGACTTGTAGATGGTGTCAAGAATGCAAGAGACAATAAATTTGACCAAAGTTTTTTAAGGCAAAATAACCTTAGTACATCAAAGCATTACTCTACAGAAGGTATCAAAGATGCAAGAGGAAATGGATATCATCAAATAATTCCAAGGCAAAAAGACTTCAAAAGTACATCAAGGAAATCTCCATCTCCCAGGTACCGAAGTATATTTTTTGGTTATTGCTATTCTTGTACAAATTTTGGGCACATAGAAAAAGATTGTAGGGCATATCACAAAGACAAATATAATGGTCCCCGTCAATCTTCTAGAAGTAATTTTGCAAGAAAAAGCCATGATCACTCATTCATGAGCAAGATAGAGTGATTCAATTTCCATAACATTGGACATATGGCACATGAGTGTAACTTGACTTGGGTCCCTAAAACCATGACAACCAATCCAGAGAAGAAAATTACACAAGTATCGAGAAGGAAGCCAATTGGATCCGAAAGTCTCTTGAACACTCCAGCCAACAACACATGTTGTTGACTTGATGAAGTCATCCTTGATATTTCAAGTATTTGATGGTGATACTCTGCCAAACAGGAGACCATGCATATTGTTAGGGGGAGCTCATGATTCTTGACCATTCTTGAAAAATCTATTTGTGAAAGGCCCTATGAAATCCTTGATGAGCCACACATGCACAATCATCTTTTGATAGATCATATCTCGGGAGAAACTCCATTGAAGAACATAATCCCTTACTCATCATATGGACCATTATTGAAGATGTCTTCCACTTGATCACAAGGCAAGCAATCTTTCTTGAGCTAGAGGAGTTTATGCAGGTAGGGGAAGTTCTTGGGCACCCCATTTGCCATTGATATCAAAGGGGGATAAATTTTTGGAAAGGAAAAAATATTTCCATCAATGACAAAAGGGGAGACTGTTAGTCAAGGTTGTCATTGATGCAATATGGCATTGTTTGTGATGGAAAATTCTTGTGATGCGTGATGATGTCCTTACTTTTGATGATGAATGATTGTTAAAGACCATATGATGACATACTTGATAATGACATGAATGGTGACACTCTTGATAATATGGATTTGATGATATGAATGATGGTTGGAGACCACTCTTGAAGTCCCAATAAAATTACCCTAACCCTCATTCTAGTCCCATTGACCTTATACATAAAAAATCCAAATACCCCCAAGGTCTGCACTAAAAAATTCCAAACAGTCATAAAGAAAGTTATTTTTTGACATCTTGAAGACATAATTTTACGATGGCTCCTTGACTATCTTGTAGAGGACTCTTTCCTCTTTCTAATGAGCCCTCACTTGCCTCCTAACTCCCAATAGTCTAAGAGAAATCAAATTTTTAAGTTGACAGATCATATATTTTTCTCCCCAACCGACCCATACTCAGTCTCTCATGTCGACCTCCCCCCGGAAAGACGTGTCCCTTAATCCTGACATCAAAATCATATAAAAAGGAGGCTCGGACTGATCATTTGATCAAGAATTTTCGATGAAGATCATAGGAAGATGCAGAGATAGACAGGAAGGCGAGGATGACATCGACATTTCTATTTGGGCTAATTTTTGGGTTATCTTGGAGATACCAGTGGACAGGTGTATAAACCATCGCTTGTGGTGAACAGAACTGTGGAAAACTTCATGTGTTTGACTTGTACAAGGATCGGATTGCTAGACTATACCTCAGATAAGTGAACATATACCTCGACCTGTGGTTTATTGTTTGGGGTAAATTCTGGAGATTAGACAAACTCAGCCTAGACTGAGACTCAGACCTGTGGTCATATGCCTCAGATTTGTATCAACTAAGACTGGTTGCTCTTGTATCTCGGGTTGTAGAAAGATTAGAAGCTTGGACATGTTTCGTTATTGCAGCACCACAAACAGTTCTGAAATTTTGGACATGTAACATCTCTGCAATTTCTGGTCTCTATAAACCACTACAAGAACATACCTTGGCTTATTGAAACACCTTGTGGATCTAAATTAGAACCTATGATCAACCAGCACAATCTCAACCTCAGAATAGTCCTCTCTCACATACTCGGATTTGTGATACATTGAACTCGAATTGTTGAAACAGTCTTGGAGATTTGAAGAAGGATTGCTGTGGAGACTTTAGGCTCGAGCATTTTTTTGATTAATGTGGACCGTGGGACCTCAGACTTAACATCTCATCAAGTAACTCAGAACTGTGGCTACTGGAGCCCGAACCTACAACCAGGGAAAATTTTAAGGATGGGTGTCTATTTGAAAGTTTAGAAAGCTTGGCGAATTTTAGTAATCTCTAATATAAAAATTGTAAAATGTTTGAAGATATAATTTAAAAAATATCTAAATTACTAATTATATTATATCAGCCTATATAATATATTGACTATTTTCAAGGTAAAATAATTTCATACTATAAAACTTGGGTGAATTATTTTTAGAAAAAATGGAAATTGGCGAATATTTTTTTTTGAAAAAGTGTATAAAATTAGCCCATCTGCAAATATTAGCCCCTAAAATTTTCCCTGCCTACAACAACAAATTGTTAACACAAGAACAATGGTATATTTTTAGGTACATTCCTGTGGCAGTAAACCAATTTTGGAGGACAATTACAGATATCACTGTTTGGGAAATTCATTCAAGCTCAAACTATAGGAGGCATATATAGTTTGGGTAGTATACACCTGTGAGAAGGTTGTTGTAGCTCAATCCAATGGTGGATTGTCACCAATAAGAAACTTGGTATAGTAAAAGACTACACTTCAGAAGGATAGCCAACAATGAGCTTGGAACTGTAGACATACCTCTGTGTAAAATCACTTAGACAGTGTCTATAGAAGAGAATTACTTATACAAGTGAGTCAAAATTGTAGTGACTCAAAATTGTGTGAAGGATCACTGCTTGTGGGAAGACTGAAGCTTGGGTCTGAAGTTTATTAACCTGTGAAAAGAATAGTCACCTAGATACCTTGAACCTGTGGTGTGTGAATGAGAAGCTCTTGAAGAATCTTGTGGATCTTTTGAGAAGACTTAATATTGCATTTGAAGGAGTCTTTGAAGAAAATCTGAAGAAGTTTGGACAACTTGTTTTGAAGGTCAGATTTGAAACAACTTATTGAAGAACTCTGTGAAGCAGCATATTGAAGATTTTTGGAGATTTTTGGAGATCATGATGCATTGAAGCCATCATGAGGTGAACTTAGAGATCTTTGGTTGGGTACAATGAAGAGTAGTGATGACACCTTCATGTGAAGAACAAGGTTGTCATTGATGATGTGACGTGGAGACTAAGTGTGCCAGAGCTCGTTGAAGAAGACTTTGGGAGCCGTGAAGAATAACCAAACATATATGGACGAAGTGAAGTTGAGGGTTGGAGCCCAAGAGGTTGGAGCCTCATAGAGACAAGGTCAGTGCCTTGGAA
The DNA here is from genome assembly GCA_034641835.2 of Pinus albicaulis. Classification (NCBI taxonomy): domain Eukaryota; kingdom Viridiplantae; phylum Streptophyta; class Pinopsida; order Pinales; family Pinaceae; genus Pinus; species Pinus albicaulis. Next base: position 1,127,725,316 of record CM076572.1, on the reverse strand, counting down.
GATAGGGTTGGAGCCCTAGATGATTGGAGTCCTCAAGAAACTAGGTTGGAGCCTGTACCAGAGATAGGGTTGGAGCCCTAGAGGTTGGTGCTTCAAATTGACAAGGTTGGAGCCTTGGAAAGACCAAGTTGGTGCTTGGAACAATACAGGTTGGAGCTTGGAAGATTGGAGTCTTCATCTAGGGTTGGAGCCCTATATCATTATTGTACTTTACTTATTGTGAAGAAGAAATTAATAAAAGTATCTATTCCATCATTGTTCATTTTGTGTTCTAGTTGATAAAATGAACAATTGAAAATAAATACTGATTCACCCCTCTCTCAGTATTTCCAACAAAAAGATAGCTGAAGTAGATGTCTACATGGTTGTAGTAGTAATCATATAGAAGGAAGTAGCCCTTGGCGAC